>PVIA01000089.1:0-689608 GCA_004024845.1 Tonatia bakeri
AAGTTAAAGGGTATGGTGAAGGAAATTATTACAAAGAGTTATTGATACACAGTTCTTATTAATACAAAAACAAATAGTATTTACATATTTATTGAAAGGGTAAATTATAAATGATCATATGAAAGTATTAACTTCAGATAGTGTAACTGAAATGAAAACCATATAAAAGTGCTGTACAATAATCAACACTACAGGTACCTATTAAATATCCATTTATAAATTGGTACCACCAAAAATTACATAAAACAGGTTTTAGTAATAATATCTATTATCTAAAGGAAGAGGCAAATGTAATAGTAGTATACATTAAAATATTCACTTTTCATCAGGACAAAAGCTTAAGTGTACTGGATAGAGTAATAAGGAACAAAATGTGACCTTCCCAGTAACTTGTTATTTCAATTCTGAATGTAATCATTAATTCCAGCACTAGCAAATATTTAAATTATTAATAATAAATAAGAGATTTTTTAACATTTTTTTAAAAAGGACTTATATTTGGATATTGAATTAAAGACAAAATATTTAAAGCATTATTAATTTAAGGAAATTTAAAAATTGTAGGCACAAAGCATGTTGTTAATGTAATAAAATAAAATGATCAATTACAAATGTATTCACAATCATCCCTTTAAAGAGAAAACTTTATGAAGTAACCCTATTATCTAATTTATAATCTTTTGAGTTATAACTTTCAAGAAATTATTATTTTTTTTTATTTAAATGAATGTTCAAGTACAGTTTTCACCCCCTTATCAAGAAATTATTTTTAAGGGAAAACCTGAAATTAGTTCATTTCTCTTCAACAGAAATAAAATAATTGTCAATGTAATTGACTTTGGTTGGATGGGTCACATTAATCAACACATTACCATTTGTGATTAATTAGACATCTTACACTGGTTTTCAAACTTTGTGGGATATTAGAACCACCTGGAAGCTCTTTTGAAAACCCACATCTAAGTTTTACTGTATGTCTACTAAATCAGAATTTCTGGGCCTGAAAAGGCATTCGTATTCTCTTTTTAAATTCTCACTGTTTCCAATGCATAGCCAAATTAAAGAATCAGATTCTTAGAAAAGTACTTGTCAATTTACAATACTAGAGGTCTAAAGCAGGGCCCAAGATTTTATGTATCTAACAAGCTCCCAAGTGATGTGGCTGTTACAGGTCCTTGAACTTCACATTGAACAGCAAGGTCTGAGAGCACTTTTACACATACAACATCACTCAAACACTCTATAAAAGTATAACACAATGTGTCTTTTTCTGATAAAAAATAGCAGTACTATGAGAACATTGTGATTTCTTTCTTCTGAAACTGCTAATTTATACACTGCTATTAATGTTACCTTTAGTAAAATCTAAAAATTGTTGACTATAAGCTTGTATTGTATTCAATATAAGGATTTGGAAACAGTTTCTGATATAGGAAGATATATTGTCATTTTGGTTGAAGGTTCTGTATATTAATTTGTTCTAATTACCCAGAAGATGTAAGTTTCTATAGTATTTTCAAATATTTAGAACTTTGTAAGAATTAGAATTCACTTTGGTCAAAAGAAGTTTAAACAATTTTATTAATATTTTAAGAAAGTTTGTCCATGTAAATCTAATTTTTCAAAGTATTATTATTTTAATTTAGTCAATCAAAAAAATAGCAGGTTCCAGATTATCATCTTTTGTAATAACTATGATAATATAAACACCATTTATCTGAAAATCTCAAAAACCAAATCTTACAACCTATTGGTAATTTACAGATGACATAGTAAATTCTACTATATTTTTACTTGATTATTGAAGGAAAAATTAAAAAGGAATGCAACGAATATGCATCATGTGCCTGTAATTTTGCAAATTGCATTCATTTAATCGTATGCCAAGGAGATACTAATACATTAATTTGCTTCTTTAAATTTGCTTTGCTCCTGTTACTAATATTCAGAAGAAAAATCTCATTTACTTTTACTTAATTACATTTTATTAATCAAACCAATATATCTATGCAGTCACTTTTTCCTAGTTATCTTCATATCTGATTAATATAAGTGGCTTTTTAAAATGATCCTTTAAGTGTATTAAACATTGGTTGAAATAGTAATTGACCTTATTTTGAATATTGACATTCTGGGTTCAAAGAAGAATTCATTATAATTCCTTAAAAGTGTTTTTTAATCATGAGACTTTATAAAGTTGACTAGAATGTTCTCTCTCTATTTAAGTAATTTTTATTTTCGACCATTAAGAACTACTACCACTACTACAATCATAACAATAAGACAAGTCTAAATCACCCTAAATCATCTAAGGAACTCATCTAAGTGTTTGAGAAAGAACATGTTTTGTTGAATTTTTAATTATAATGGGACAGCTATAGCATTTTTAAAAAATGAACCAGGAGTGAATGGGAAATATATCAAATTAATGTGTATTGAAATCACTTATTAAAATCATACCTTCAGTAACATTCCCTGGAGTTGTAAAACTTAGTTATTCATCAGTGCACTTAACTTCCATGCAATGGCTACAGTAAGTTAATTATTGTCATATTGAAATGACACAGGCTAGCTGGGCACCTAATGACTACTTGGGAAACAATGCCGATTATACAATTACTGCTATTACCCCTCCTGCAGCATGCATTGCTAACAAGGTCCACAAGGCATGGCACCAAGATATCAAAGCTTCACTTTTTTTTTCTTTCCCTTATTTAAAATGTGATGCAAGAGTGTTGTCTTCTCATATGTTAATTTTTTTCTGAAAATATTTCTTATACTACACTATAATTTTAAACAAAATTTATCATAGAACTTAACTTTAGAAGGAAGTCAAACTATATATCTAAAAATACAATAAAATCAACTTAAAATTGCACATAAACAATTTGTTATTGTATATCTAGATATAAACTATGAGACACGAAGACCAAGAAAACATCACATTATAATTAGTGTTGAAATTGTAAGTGAATTCCAAGGCAGAAAATTAGATGTATGATTTGTATGTCCTTTCTTTTTCAAATGAATTTATATGTACAGAAAAGTTGGAAAATAGAAAAGATGTTTCCTGCACACTTTTCATCCAGCTTCCCCTAATATTAACACCTTGAATAATTATACTATAATTATTTAAACTAATACATTAATATTAACTTCATACTAATAACTATATATTTTATTTAGACTTGGCCAGATTTTCAACTGATATTATTTTTCTGCTCAAGCCCAAACGAGGATCCATGTCATATATTCTTGGTTTCCTTCAATTTGTAACAGCCCTTCACTCTTTCCTTGTACTTCATGACCTTGAGACTTTTGAAGAATGCTAGTCAGATATTTTCTAGAGTGTTCTTCAGGTCTGACTGAAGTTATCTCATGATTAGGTTGAGGATATGCATTATTTTGCAAGAATAACATACATCATTGCCCTTCTCAGTGAATCATTCAGGCTATATAATGATATGCTGATTACCACAGATACTTACCCTGATCATTTGATTAAAAATGTCTTTGGGGGGTTTTCCACTGTACAGTCATTTTCTCCCCTTTGTAATCAGTAAGTATCTTGAGATTCTTTGAGACTATACAAATATCTATTATTTTTCAAACTTTTGACCACTAATGTTAGTATTCATTGTGACTCTTGCCTTCTTCAATTATTACTATGGTGTTCTGATGGTAATTTTTTTTTATTTCTCTCATGTCTTCTATATTATTTATTGAAATTTTCTCTAAAGAAGCTGTGCTATGTTCACAGAAATTTATTTAGTCAATATATGTATTTCTCTATAAAATGTAGACTATATACATAGATTTGCTTCTATAACTTAACATCTATTATTATTATTTCATTATTCAATTGTACCAGATATGATCACAGAGACCTCTCTGACAATGCCTTCTGTGCTCATCAGTCAACGTGGCTACTGACTGATCAGAGTGGTGGTTGCTGATGGCTGGGATGTAGATGGCAATTTCTTAAAGTAAGACAACAATGAAGTTTGCTGAATAATTGACTCTTCTTTTATAAATAATTTCTCTGTAGCATGTGATGCTATTTGACAGCATTTTACCCACAGTAGAATGTCTTTCAAAATTGGAGTCAATCCTCTCAAATCTCAAATCTTGCTACTGCTTTATCAACTGAGTTTACATAATATTGTAAGTCTTTTGTTGTGATTTCTTACAATCCTCACAGCATCTTCATCAGCAGTAGATTCCATCCCAAGAAACAACTTTCTTTGCTCATCTACAATAAACAACTCCTCCTCCATTAAATTTTTATCATGAGCTTGCAGCAATTTGGTCAGAAATTTAGGCTCTGCTTATAATTCTAGTTATTTTGCTATTTTTGCCACATATGCAGTTACATTCTCCCTGAAGTCTTAAACCCTCAAAATCATCCATGAGGGTTGGAACCAACTTCTTCCAATCTCCTATTAATGTTGATATTTGACCTCTTCCCATGAATCTTCTTGATGGCAATTAAAATGGTAAATCCTTTGCAAAAGATTTCAATTTTATTTGCCGAGATCCATCAGAGAAATCACTATCTATAGCAGCTATCACATTACAGTATGTATTTCCTGAAGAATAAGCTTTGAAAGTCAAAACTACTCCTCGACCCATGGACTGCAGAATGGATGTTGTATTCGCAGGCATGAAAACAACGATAATATTTTTGTACATCTCCACTCATGAGGGTGACCAGGTGCACTGTCAAAAAGTAGTAATATTTTGAAAGGAATATTTTTCTGAGCAGTCAGTATGAACAGTGGGCTTAAACTATTCAATGAACAATGATGTGTTGTCATTTAGGCTTTGTTCCATTTACAGAGCATAAGCAGAGTAGCATAATTCTTAAGAACCTTAGAGTTTTTGAAATGTTAAATGAGCATTGGCTTCAATTTAGTTACCAATTGAATTAACCCCTAAAAGAAAGTCAGCCTGTCCTTCAAGCTTTGAAGTTAGGATTTGAGTTTTCCTCTCTAGCTGGGAAAGTTCTAGATGGCATTTCCTTCTAATATAAAGCTGTTTGTCTACATTAAATGTCTGTTTAGTGTAAGTACCTTCATTACTTATTAAGGAAGGTATTCTGAATAACTTGTTTTAGCTTCTACATCAGGACTTGCTGCTTCACCTGTCCTTTTATGTTACAGATATGGCTTCTTTGTCAGGATTCTTCAATTTGTATAAAACCCATTATCTGTGAAACACAACAAAGCGAAGTAAAATAAAACAGGATATGCCTGTGTATTTCTCTCTCTCTCTCTCTTATATCTAATCTATAGGTTGATATAGATAGATAATGTTTATGTGAATTCTTACATTCAACACTGTAGACTCTTTCAATAATGAGAAATCAAATTCTCATTGAATTGGCTCTTATTTATTCAATTCTCATTGAATAAATAAAACATATTTATTTGTTAAAACTAGTATACAAATAAAAGAGTTTTAGAGTGATAACCCATACACTTATAAGAAAAAATTACTAAATATTATTTATAGTATATAGTATTTGTGTATAGTTTCTTTTGAGCCAACACCATAGATCCTGGCAAAAATACTATTTTTCAAAGTTAAATAAGTTAGTTTTTTCATTCCCACCTTCTTCAATATAGTTAATAATTTGAAACATAGTTTATTTGTTATGTATGTATTATGCTTTCAGTTACCCTATGCATGGGTTGAATTGTACACCCTCTTCCCAAATTAATTGGTTGAGGTTTAACTTCTGATATGTCAGTATTTGCAATAGAGCCTTTGTGGAATTAATTAGATTAAATGATATCATAGGGTAGAGTCCCAAACCAATAGGACTGGTTTCCTTATAAGAACAGGAAAAGATATAAGGAGTGTAGCTACACAGGAAAAGTCATTTGGGGTCATAGTTAGAAGCTCTCTGAAAGCCAAGGAGACAGTACACAGGAGAAACCATGACCAAAGTAAATTTGGAGGTTATAAAACCTTGGATGGAAAAATGAATAAAATAAATCCTTGGGTTTTAAAATTATATTCTGATTGAGTTTTTAATGCAACTA
This sequence comes from Tonatia bakeri, assembly GCA_004024845.1. Lineage (NCBI taxonomy): Eukaryota > Metazoa > Chordata > Mammalia > Chiroptera > Phyllostomidae > Tonatia > Tonatia bakeri. The sequence goes on from PVIA01000089.1 coordinate 6,048, forward strand.
CCTGGAAGTGAAGACTTCAGACTTCAACATAATTCAATGCAGTTAACTGAGTTTTTGAATGGAAAAAAAAAAAAAAGCTAGCAAACTTATGAACCGTGCTTTCTGCTGTTATATGCAAAAGAAAACATGGCTGGATTTCATTCTGTGTACCTAGAACTCAGGAAAGAATAAATAAAACAGAGATTGACTGTATAAGGAATTTGGCATTTATAAAACAGCAAGAAGACAAAAATAAGAAGAGTGAGAAAAAGAAAGCAGAACAGCAAAACTGAGAAGTCCAGAAGTCCAAGAAGATGCTAAAACTAATTGCCTTCCCCGGGAGTAGAATTTCTCCTGTCAGGAGCGGGAGATGGGGCAGTCCTTCTATTCCTGAAATAAAGGAGACTACAGAGCTCCCCAAACTTGCAGTGAAAGTATAAAAGCCTTAAGTGTAAGATGCCACCTCTACTAGTGACATACTAAAAGTTCTTAAACCCGGACCTGTATAAAAAGCCTAGAGCACCTTCCCTGGGTGGGGAGTGGTAAAAGTTTTAATAAAGAGAAAAAGACTCTGAGTCATGTTCCAAATCAAGGCCCCAAATGCCTTCTAGCTCTCCTTCTCATATTCTGTGGAGTCAGACCCATAGACCATACTGTGCATCACAGCCATTCAGGGGGTAGCCTCGCTGAAGAAGGTGGCCATTCCAGAAAGGAGATCTTCACCGAACACAAGTATCTCCTCCACCAATGCCTAATGGCAGTAGAACTGCAGTGAGACAAAAAGGTGCTCATTAGCATCCTGTCTGGAGGTAGCTCATCGTCTCCTCATCTCTTTCCAATTAACCACCAAGGGAATGTCACAAGAGAACATCCAGTTATCCAGGGAACACTAGCGGGTTACCTTCTTCAGCAAGTCATCCTAGACAAAGGCACTGCCAGTCACCTCTAGTGATGCCCCCACCCAAAACTTATCATTCCTCAACACTGTACAGGGTAGTTTAACTGTGCAGGAAAAACATGTGTTTCTGTCTCTCCTGAGTGAACTTTAGGTGAAATGACAACACTTAAAGGCACTGAGAAAAGAGACCCATTTTCACCAGCACCCAAACCTAGAAAGGTAGAGCTTTGTAAACTGGAAAAAATAGAGTGGCAAAATGTGACTAGCAGGTTCAGTACAGCAAAGATGCCAATATAACCAATAAAACCATCAGTCTTATCTGACTCTGGCTCCTCTTCTCCCCAAATAATTAGGACTCAAGAGATCCCATGGGAATTATATTGAGGTAGGTGGGCTGTGAACACAGTCCCCTTCCTGGATTACCTCTTTATGAAAATACCAGAAAAAGATTTTCCTCTCCATAGACGATGAAGCAGCCATCCTGCTCCTCTTCAGGTGACCTCTCTTTACTCTTCTCCCTCTTACTGCTTCTCTTTCCCCATGCCCACTTCCACCTTCCCCAAGAAGATAGAGGACATATTTTCCTTTTTTATTTCCAAAGAGATGAAGGACCCTCAGCCCACCTTCTAAAGGAAGGTGTCACTGCATGCACCACAGAAATACAGGGCCCCCACTCTTTACCTCTGAAACAGGCTTTCCAGTCACCAAAAAACATATGCCTTCATTATTATCAATGGTAAGAAAGGGTCTTCTTCCCTGAGTTTACCCAAAAAGTCCTAGGCGCACAACCAAACAAAGGGCATTTGCCCTCATCACCTGTGGAGCTCTCACACAATCTTAAATACCCCTCAGTCTCATTCTAAAAGGAGTAGCAGGAGCAGCAAACCACAATGAAAGCAATCTGCATCTCCAAGTCCTAGGCCCAGGACCCTGGGAATCAAAGAGACAGAACAAGGCAGTGTCATTAGACCCTTACTGTGTAAGGAGGGCCTCATTCTCCACAAAGCTCTCAGGATCTCCTGACCCATGGCACGAAAACACACAAGAAGGAAATGATTGTGTTTGCTCCTGATGCAGGTATTGTAGCCCCTACTGCTGATTTTACAAACACAGCAGCACTGGAAAGACCAGAGGTAGAATCAGAGCCACAAAGGGAATCTAGAAGTGAATATGAGCATAACCTTGATGACTTAGAGATTCTAACATGTGTGAGAAAAGGCACTGAATCAATGTGGAAGGCTGACAGAATGTTTCGTATGATGGAAATTTTATTTGATTTGTATACCATGTATTTACATTGCAGAAGGAGGTATATTAGTGAAATTCTTTCATTGATGGCTGACAAATTCATTTAGAGTAAAATGTTTTAAGCCAAAAATTTATTTTCTTTATAAGACTGGTTTCAATATTGTTGGCATTCTTATTTTTTCTTTAAATGTCCATGACTATTTCCAGAGAGTTTCACTTTTTAATTTACTTTATCTCATTTGAGTCTTAATGCCCAGTTAAGATGCTCTGACCCTTTCCTGGTGTGCAAGTTTGCCCAGAAATTTCAACACTGTTTGACCATAGAAACATGACCAATGAACAGAATGAACATAACAATGAACAAAATTATAAATTAATATTTTAATCTGATAGTTTTTACTGTTTATTCATATCAACAGTCAAAATACAACACCTATACTACCCTGAATGGTGTGATTTGGTTGGACATCTTCCCACAAACTGAAAGCATGCTGGTCCGATTTTCAGTCAGAACACATGCCTGGGTTGCAGGTTTGGTTCCCAGTAGGAGCACCTAAGGGAGGCAACCCATTGATGTTTCTCTGCTTCTCTTTCTCCTTCCCTTCCTCTCTCTCTAAAAATGAATAGATAAAATCTTTAAAAAATACAATACCTATACTACAAAACCTTTTCCATCAAATAAAAGAAGGAGAAATTCTTCCCAAAAGATTTTAAGGGGGTAGCAATGTTTGGATATAAAACTCAGATCAATATTACTAGAAATGAAGTTAGAGATCAATACCCCCATCAACATAACACACTGAAATATGATATTTTCTTTAATAGAAGGTATTTATGACTTCAGTTCACTTGAAAGTTACAGGACTATTAATTATCAGTTTCCTTTTAAGTGATTGGAATTGATGTTACATGTAAGTTTAATAAGAAATTACCACATTGCTTTTCAAAAGACTATTATAATTCACTTTTTAAAAGGCAGTGCATGAGAATTTTGTTTTCCTTGTAATGCCAAGGAAGTAGTACTAATTGCATTCTTAGTATTTACTAAACTGATGTGGTAAAGAGTTATCTTTTTATTTTAACTTACAATAATGTGACTAGGTGTAACTAGGTAGTACTTGTGACTAGTTACATTTATTGCTATTTTGTAGTCATTGTCTTACAATTTGCTTAAATATATATCTATGTATAATTTTCTATTATGCATATTTATATTGTCAATGAGACATACATCATGGGTTTTATTTACTTTTAATGTGTGTATATACAGCAAAGTTTATCTGGGAAAAGTACAGCAAGAGTAGTTAGTGTGAGATCAATTTAACCAGGCAGTCAAGCAGAGTGGATTGGAAGCAGATGCACTGAACAATGACAGCTTCACTGTACTAGTCAGTGGGGGCGGGAGATGCCATTGAATGAGCACGTATACTGTGTGGCCATCACATTCAAAATGACTGAGTACAGCAACAAATCTGTGTCACATTTTTGGTCAAGCTTGAACATTCCTCCATGGAAACTATTCAGGTGATTCAGAAGGCTGCAGCTATGGGCAACTGGTAATAGACAGTTTCATCAAGACAACGCACCTGCTCATGCATCTCCTCTCATGCATAGTTTTCTGCAGAAACATCAAATCACCCAGGTGACTTGGCCCCACTACACCTCCGATTTGACTCCTGTAACTTCTGACTTTCCCCAAAACTAAAATCAACTTTGGGAAGAGATTTCAAACCATTGATGAGATTCAGGAAAATTGAGGCAGCTGATGGTAATTGGGAGAATTGTGTGAGACCCAAGGTGCCTATTCTGAAAGGACAGAGGCATCATTGTCCTGTATACAATGTTTCTTGTGTCTTGTATCTTCTTCAGTAAATGTCTCTATTTTTCATGGCTGGACACCTTCTGAACATACATAATGTATATTACATATATTATAAGATATATAACTTACATATATAATTCACTTATAATATATAATATGCAATATGTAATAGATATATATGTATGCATACATATTATGTATATTATGTGTGCATGTGTAATATGATTAATAGAATTGATATATTATACCTGTTATATAATATAACTGCATTATATTATGCACAATATAATTATATGCTGTATAATGTATGTATGCATAATACATAGCATATGTTGTGTTATATTCTCACACATAATATATAACTATATAAAATATGAATATATCATATACTTTATAATTATATATTATACAATATAACATCATGTATAATATATTGTGCATATATGTATCTATTATATACGTTCATTAATGTATATAAGGTATGTGTATGTTTCTCCAGATCTGAGAAGATTGTGGATTGTGATGTAAATCTCCTTGAGCAGGAATCAGCTTATGGAATGAGTCTGGCCCACATCACATTTTTATATCTATAGTTCACTGAAATATAATCACTTACATCTCTTCATGTATTATTTATAGCATATTTTTTTACTACAACAATAGAGAATTTATGGACCAAAGCTACTAAATTTTCACTTCAAAATCAGAGACTAGATGCAACAAAATATCTATCTGGTCCCATTCTGACCCTATTATAGACCATAGGTAAAGGAGTACAGAACTGAAAGGAAATAAACACACATTTCATTTTCCATTTGAAAATAAAGAGACAGAATTAAACCATGGAATAATTGCCTTAATAAAATGTAGCTAATTACTGTATCCCAAGATGTAAATTCTATCTTTTTGGCTTTCACATTCATTCTTTCTGTACAAGTATTTATTTTTTCAAAATCTGTAAATATGGCCATTTACCATATAAACTTTAAGGAAAATCAACCTTAGGTAAAAGAAGGGCTCAGCATAACAGGATTTTGCCTAAATCAAAAAATGGTGAATTTAAAGGATTATTAAATTCTTTTAAAAATATATGGTGAATATGAATACCTTATCCAGAAACACTAATCTTTGGGGAAGGTAAAGATGTGTATTTTTTTGTCTTATTTTTGTTTTCTTTTATTATAGTGCTTGTCAAAGCTTAAAACACTGTTGGAAAATCACAACACCTTTTGTCCTTATCATTTTTCAAGGACACTACTACTAATTCTTTTGTTTTCCATAGTAACCTTTGTATGATAAACAGTTTTTAGTGACCTTCTCTCACTTATGATAATTGGATATATGTATTAGTTTGCTAAGGTTATCATAACAAACACCACAGACTGGATGACTTAAACAATATAAATTTATTTTCTCACAGTTCTGGCAGCTGGAGGTCCAAGGTCAATGTGTCATCAGAAATGATTTCATTCTGAAGCCTCTCCTTGGCTTATTGATGGTCATCTTCTCCTTTTGTCTTTTTTTTTTTTTTACTTGTATGGTTTATGCTTTTACAGTTCTTTTTCTCCCTTTCCCCACCTCCACCCAGTCCCGCTCCTTCCCCTTCCTAAGCCAATCCCCATATTGTTGTCTGTGTCCATGGTTTGTGCATAAATGCTCCTTGGTTAATCCTTTCAACATATCTCATCCCATCTACCCTCACTCCTTTCCTGGCAGCTGTCAGTCTGTTTTATGTATCTAATATTCTGTTTCTGTTTTTTTCATTAGTTTATTGTGTTCATTAGATTCCACATATAAGTGAGATGATGTGGTATTTTTCTTTCACTGACTGGAGTAATTTATTTAACATAATTTTCTCTAGGGTCCACCCATGATGTTATAAAATGTAAAATGTTATAAAATATAATTTTTTACTGCTGCCTAGAAGAAAATAGCAAAATCTCAGATATTCAACTTAAAAATAGTTTTGTTGATATATATCCTAAGGCACTGGAAACAAAGCAGAAAATAAACAAATGGCACTACATCGAATTAAAAATCTCTGTACAGCTAAAGAAACCATCAGCAAGATAAATAGGGAATGCAATGTATGGAAGAAGATTTTTACAAATGAGACATCTGACAAAGGTTTAATCTCCAAAATATACAAAATAATATAACTCAATGCCAGGAAAACAAACAATGTAATTAAAAAATGAACAAAAGACCCGAATAGGCATTTATACAAAGAGGACACACAAAAGGCCCATAAACATATGAAAAAATGTCCAACACCTCTATCATCAGAGAAATGTAAATTAAAATCTCAATGAGATATCATCCCACACCTATCAGAGTAGCTACCATCAAAAAATTAACAAACAACAAGTGGTGGTAAGGATGTGGAGAAAAAGGAACCCTAGTACACTGTCGGTGGGAATGCAGACTGGTACAGCCACTGTGGAAAACAATATGGAGTATCCTTTAAAAATTAAAAATGGAAATCCCTTTTGACTCCACAATTACACTTCTGGGAATATATCCCAAGGATCCTGAAACACCAAAACCACAACACTATTTGGAAAAAGTGCATGTCCATCAGTAGATGAGTGGATAAAAAAGCTGTGGTATATTTATACAATGGAATGCTACACAGTACAAAAGAGAAACTCTCTTTGTTTTTACATCATATCTCTTCCATGTGTGTGTGTCTGTGTTCAAATTCAGTTTTTTTACAAGGATATCAGTCCTATTGGATTAGGGTTTACCCATGTTACCATTGGGTCAACTCATTTTACCCTAATTATATCTTTAATGACCCTATCTCTAACTAGTCACATTCTGAAATACTGGAGATTAGGACCTGAACATATAAATTTGGGAGGTACACAATGATCCCCCAAAATATAATATATTACACTTATTGTCCCATATTATCCAGTGACATTTTGAGTCTGTTTAAACTGTGTATTCTGTAGAAATTCGGTAGTTATAGTTATGAAATACATAAAAATTTGAAGAACAATTCAGTATTTACCAAGAATTTTCATAAGTTAAAGTTACAAAATTTTAGTTTCTTAGAAATTAGGTTTTTTCTTAGCCTGTGAAGTAACTGTGCCTTTGCAGATCAAAGCTGTTCTAAGGAAAAAGTGGTATTAAATTGTGGACCAAGTGGTACATTCTTAACAGGAAAAATTGATATGCTGGTTTTCCGCAAGTTGATGCTAGATTTAAACATAAAGTTCCTTTAGACTCATTAAATATGTGCATGATATAGGGACATTTCATAGATCTAAACTTTAGGATACATAGAAAAATAACAGCTCTGTAAAAATTTTAAAGAAGCTAGATGAGCAAACCAAGATCTACATGTGTAATTAAGTTATATGTTTACATTCTAAGGCATGTTTATTGTAAAGTGATCTGCTGGGCAGAAAATCATTAATTTTTTTTGGTCTGGTAAATGATCCTTAAAATTATCATTGGATTTGTCCTTGCCAATTCTAAAATGATCAGGGTTTTCTTTTTTCTTGGTATGACCTTTTATTCTTTTCTCATTCTGAAATTTTTCTTATTTTTTTCACAGATTTAAAGCTACCATGTTCTAAATTTGTCACTAAATTTCACACAGAAAAGAAAAATAACTAATAAATATAACCATATGTATTATATGCAAAAAGAAACTATTTATTTAATCAGCCTAAAGTTATCTGTAAATATAATTTCAGATCTACAGTGATTTAAAATAGCTTCTGTACAACTAAAAAACTCTCATCAAAATGATAGGAGAATATATTTGTCAACAATACATTGGAAAAGGATTTAATCTCAAAATATATAAACAACCTACATGACTCAACACCTGGAAGACAAAGAATCCAGAAAAAAAAAATGAACGAAGGACCTGAATAGACACTTGTTTAAGGAGGACATACAGATGGCCAATGGATAAATGAAAAAATGCTCAAAATCACTTATCATCTGAGATATTCAAATTAAAACCACAGTGAGGTATGATCTCACACCTGCCAAAATGGCCATTGTTAATAAATCAGTAAACAACAAGTGCTGGCAAAGATGGGGAGATCTCTAGTTCATTGTAGGTGGGAATTCAGAGTGGTGGAGCCACTGTGGAAAACAGTATGACATTTCCTCAAAAAATTAAACATGGATCTGCCTTTTGACACAGTAATTCCACTACTGGGAGTATATTCTAAGAATTCTGAAACACCAATTCAAAAGAATAAGTGCATTCCTATTTTCATAGCAACACTGTTTAGAATAGCCAAGATCTGGAAATAACTTAGGTGCCCATCAGTAGATGAGTGGCTAAAATAACCCCCCAAAACAGTGGCACATTTGCACAATGAAATAGTATACAACAGTAAAAAAGAAGGAATTCTTAACTTTTGTGACAGCGTGGGTGAATTTAGAGACTATTATGCTAAGTGAAACAAGCCAGTTGGTGAAGGACAAATATCATATGATCTCACTTATAAGTGGAATCTCATGAACAAAATTAACTAATGAGCAAAACAGAACCAAAGGGTAGAAACATGGAACAGACTGGCAAGTGTAAGAAGGCAAGTGGAGGTGGAAACTGGGTGAAAGATGGTGAAGGGATTATTGAGGAACGTATATGAATGACCCATGGACATGGACAACAGCATGCGGATTGATTGTAGGAGTATGGGGTGGGCTGGGTGGAGGGGGGCAAAGGGGAAAAAGTTGGGACAACTAGAATAGTATAAACATTAAAATATTTAAATGAAAAAATGAAATGAAATATTTGTTCCATGTTTCTAGTTTCTATTAATATCCTGTCAATTGCCCAGTCAATTTGTCATCATTCTTTGACTTTGTTGTTTTTATTATTCTTCATGCTCATAAAGAGTTCCTTCCACACAGGCAATATAGATTTGATCATAATGACAATAACAATGATAATAATAAATAACATCTAAATTTTTCATGGTAGTAACTATTGTTTTTTTATTTAAATCATAAAGGTTTTCATAAAATTTTCAAATGACACATTTGACAATTATGATTATCCAAAATTAATATTAGATTCACCATATAAAATCATCAACATGTCTGCTAAATATCATTGAAATACACCTGAAAAGTCACTGTAATTACATTTTGAGGATTTCTGTAGAATTCCTTCTTAGATCTCTAATTATCATGACAGTTTTAATTTAGAAAATGGAGAAACAAAGAGACTAAGTGACTTATTCATATGCATATAGTTGCAGAAAAGAATAATTTATAGTTCACTTGACTTCTTTTACAATTCTGTTGTGTGACACCAAACAGCCTGTTAAATCATTATCATAAGACACATATCTTAAAATTATTATTTTAAAGTGATGCTGGCATTATTTCAACAATAGAAAAGTATGTTCTTATGTACAAGATGAAAACACATGTTTATTTAAAACCAAAGCTAACTTACATAGAGTTTCTGAGGTTAAATTTTATACTATATTTTTGAAAATCACTTAATCAAATTTTAAATGTCATTAAAATAGAATGACCCAAAACTATTTAGATATAAAATAATTAAATGTTTTTATAGTGGTATAATATATGACACTACATCGATATGCATTTACTTTCTTGACTGATTGCTATTATAAGCTTTTATTTTATAAGAAATAAATTAAAAGTGAAATGTTTATGAAGATTTTCCTTAATCATACTCTGTAGAACTTTCTAGCTATGGCTACTGATTAGGTTTATTTCCAAAAAATAATAAATAAATAAATCCTTGAAGCTTTCTGTTTTTTGCATAAAAATTGTTGTTTTTTGCATAAAAAGGTATATCTGAGCATAGACAATAATCTTTTCAAGTTTTGTGAGGGCTCTGAGCATTTGCTCCTACTGAGGATCAATGCCTTGAACTGCACAAAAATCCTGACCTTTAATCCTCCTGCTAAGAAGAAAATTCAAAATGGCAGAAGAGATTTTTTTTTTAGTTTCTATGATAACTCTTGAAGACTTTAAATGCTTGAAAATTTTTCATGTACAGGATAACATATGAAAATGCCAGAAAGAGAAACATAACTAATTAAACATAGAAAACCATTCCCAAACACAAGTCACAATGAAGAGTAATAGAGAGCAGTAGTCATAAAAATGAGAGTAAAAGGAGAGCATGATAATCTTATTTTCAAATTAATGAATGTCTTCAATTACATAATATAATCTGGCTTTTACAGTATAGATTTAAAAACATTTTAAAAATACAGAAGTTTTCATATAAGAATGCTTTTCCTATCTAGCTTTTAAAGATAATTTAGCACTTTATACTGAATAATGCATCCCTTAAGAATTATTATTTTATGACAACAGTAAGTTATATAATTAAAAAAAATATGTATCCCACTTAATAATTAATCTTGTATGCATATTTCAGTGTTTGGAGAATGCCTAGAAAATTTTCACAAAATACTAATGACAATAATGATAACTTAAACTTTTATATTTATTTCTTTTAGAAATTCATATTTGTTTTATCATATTGATTTTTTTTGCAAATAACAAATAACAAAAATGATTATGTAATGATTCGTAAGTATAGATTTGCAACCCTGACATAGTTCTGAATATCAGACTCATAAACTCTTTATTCTTTATGAATATTTATGTTGTCAAGTATAATGGGCAACAGAACTATTGACTTCTACCATCAAACTTTTTTCTCCCACAGTATTTCTTATCTCTGTAAGTGAGAAATTCAGTCTTTTAGTCTCAGGAGAAATTTCTTGAGGTCATCCTTAACTCCTCTTTTAGAAAAACGCCCAAATTCAAACATTGACAAAATCTTACCTACTTTAAGTTAGAAAAATATCCAAAATCACCACTTTTCCACACATGTACTGCTGCCATCTTAGTCTAAGCCAACCTCACCTCTTGCCTATATACCCTAACTGGTCTCCATGTTCTTTTCCTTGTTCTTTTACGGTTTATATCTAACAATGTAGACACAGATAACCTTAAAAAATATAGGTTAGATTTTGACATCCTCTGTTCAAAACAATCTGAAATAATTTCTAATGTTTATCAACATAAAATTTCAAATCCTTTTCAGAGTATTGCAGAGGCTATTTGCCTATTCTACTCTTTCTTCAATATTAAAATTCTGATTTTATTTGAAGTTTGGGTGAGGAACAAACTTTCCTTTCCCCTCAAGTTTTTTTCTGGCTGGTTTAATAATCAAATAGACATGAGATAGATTTGCAAGAGAAAATAACCAAATTTAATACATAGAAAGTATGGGAGCCCTGCATACATGAGAGAGTCAGAGACCCCATGTGCAGGAAAGGTTCAGAGTTAGAAAAGGGGGATTGAGGTGTATAAGTCATTCTGAGCTGGGGATTAATATTGTACTTTGGGAGCTTCAAAATTATTGAAGAATGATAAGAGCATATGTTTAGTAAATAGAAGTTTGCCCTGCCATACACATAAGTTGAGAAGGTTATGGCTGATAATGTCTTATTATAGGTTCCCAATTCAGTTTTTCTAGGTGGCTAAAGGGAGGGGCAAGAGTTTCTCTGGAGCCTAAAGCTAAAATTACTTTTACCTCAAAAAAATCTTCAAACTGCAGAGGCACATCTTGGGGTGAGTCGTTCTGGGTCCTCACATAATTGGTAGTCTGATTGTCTCCCAAATTTTATTTTTCTGCCTAACAGAGAGAGAGTTAAGATAGTGGCTGAATATGTAAACAGAAGTATTTACAGTAGCTTTAGGAATGTTTCTATACTGATGGTAGCTTCAGATGGCACTCCTATTTTGCGTTTTGTTATACTTAATTCGCGTATTCTGGAATGTGAATGCGTCACTTAAACTTGGCAGCTATCTTACACAGGAAGAGATTATGCTCTGTGGATGGTGAAGAAGGTAGAATGAGTGTGAATAGCCAGAATGACTGTGAATATTTAGAGAAAAATTGGACCCATCATAACAGCCCTGAATTACTGAACTAAATGGGTTCATGTGCCTGCATCCATCAAAGCCGAAGAAAACGCAAACAGGAGTTTGCATCATAGACAGTAAAGGTTTATTTAAGAAAATAGAGACAATCCTGGAGACCTAGGTGAGGCAGTGTTCTAAGACTTGGCTCTTCAATGGCCTATAGAGGACAGATTGCGTAGGGGAAAATCATTGCTTATGGGCTCTACTAATTGGTTGAGGGCAAGATAGAGAGTAGCTCATCATTATATCATATCCTGATGTCAGTCAGCCAAGACATTGTATTATTTAATTTTGTGAGCGTGTGATAGGTAGCGTTGTTCAACTTTTATTGTTTGGAGATGAAACACAGCTGAGGTCAAAATATTAACTTTGGTTTGGAAACTCTGTTTCCTTGATCAACAGATTAGAGGCTTTTTCTTAAGACAGTTTGATGCTTACCAGAACCTGATGTCCTAAGGGCATAATGATAAAGGGAGTTGATGTGCAGTGTATCATGGTACAAAACTATCTTGGATTAAGGAAAAAAGTAATATTAAAGAAATGAGGTTCCTATGTGTTACTATACCTAGACTGCTTGTTATATAATAAAGTTTTTCTCATATATGTGTGTGTGTGGGTGTGTGTGTTTATATTAGATAATTTAAATTGTTATTTAGTCCCTTAAGTCACACATAGTCTTCAAAGCCCTATCTGCCCATACTGCCTTAAGTAATATAAGCCTATATTAGTTTGCTAGGGCTAATGTGACAAAATACCACAGACTGGAAGTCTCCAAACAACAGAAACTTACTGTCTCACAGTTCTGGAGTTTAGAAGATAAAATCAACGTGGCTACAGTTACCATGCTTCCTCTGAGACTCTGGGTAGAAGAATCCTTTTTTCCACTTTCTAGATTCTAGTGGTAGCCAGAAGTCTTTAGCATTCTTTGTTAGCAGTTACATCAGTTAAATTTCTGTTTCACTCATTACATAGACATTTTTATATCATTTTCCCTTCTGTGAATGCCCTTCTATATCCAGATTTCCACCTTTTATAGGGACACCAGTCATATTGGATTAGACTGACCCTAATGAATTAAACTTGATCATCTGCAATGATCATATTACCAGATGAACTTGCTTATTCAATCCAAAACACTACCCCTGGTAATTTACTTGTTTTTCACAGTAATCTAGTGTAATGATATTCTTTGTTTAATATTTTGCATGTCTTTGCCTTGAAATATGTAGTGAGTTAAATAGTGGCCCCTGAAAAAGATAGTGACATTATTTATAAAAATAGTTTTTCCAGAGGAAATGAAATTAAAGATCTCAAGGAGAGATCATCCTACATTATCTGACTGATGCCTAAAGCCACTGAAAGTTCTTTGGAAGAGATGCACAAAGGACAGAACAAACAGAGAAGGCAGTGTGAAGGTGAAGCAAGAGATTAGAGTTAAGCTCTCATAGAATAAGGAATGCCTAATGTGATCAGGTTGTGGGAGGGGAAAAAATTTTCAGTTAATGCCTTCAGAGAAAGTGTGGCCCTGACAACATGATCTCTGACATCCAGTCTTTAAAACTATAAGACAATAAATTTAGTTTGTTTTAAGTCATTCAGTTTATGTGAATGTTACAGCAGCCTCTGGAAACTAATACAGAAACATTGCATTAGCCCCTTCCTTTTCCTAAATTTTTTTTTTATATAACTGCTGTTGGGAACTGCCCTGCCTGGTTTCAGGAGCTGTAACCATCCCCATGGCTAAGCCTGAGTGAGGGACCTTCAGACCTTAAGCCATGAAGGAGACAAAGCTTGTCTCCCTGGCAGGAACACCGCCTCTGCCTCTTTTACTTCACCCTGCCAGGCCCCCAGTACTTAGCCAATGACAGGCAAGATTCCTCAAGGGAGGGATGACCTAAGACAGGCAGGATCAAAGGGGGCCCCAGGGAAAGATTTGGGGGCTACAGAAAAGGAGTGATGGACCCTCAGCCCTTGGCTTTGACACAGCCTGAGTCCTGATTCTGTCTGTGAGAAGTCTCCTAATCTCTTGGCTGCCTTACTTCCCCTGCATGACTTAAGCCTGAAATAATGCAGGTGTTGGGTGCTGCCCTGTGCTGGAAAGGGTGGGTTCCCTAGGTTGATCATGCCTAAGAAAGAATATGTAAAATCTTGTGAAACCTGCTCTGTTTAGAATGATTCCAATTAAATGATAAGGGGCCAAGGAAGTGAATTTGTTCCTCAAAGTTTTACAGTCATTTAATTATCTGACCCTGACTCAAAATAGGCCCTCAGAGTTCTTTGTATGCTATCTATTGTTTGATCCTTACTGTCTGACAATGACTAATGAGCTTTACATACACCCTGTATTCCTATGCAAATTGAATCCAATAAAAGCTCCTCAAGGCAAGGGTTGGGGTGCTCTCCCTTTGAGAGAGAAGTTGCACCATCCCTTTTCTTCCACAGGACTCAGTAGTCTGTATGAATTTATTTTGTCTCATCCATAATGCTGCGGACACTGTGAGCCAGTGTCAGCGTCAAACTGCTATGCATTTTCCCCCTTAAGTATATTCAGGTCTCATACGTGCATTTTTTTTCTTGTATTGATTCTAGAAAGAGGGAGGGGAAAAAAGAGGGAGAGAAAGATCTATGTGAGAGGAAAACATTGATGGCTGTCTCCTGCACACCCCCAGCCAGGGACTGAACCCGTAACCCAGGCATGTGCCCTGACCAGAAGTAAAATTCAATGACATTTTGGTTTGTAGGACAACACTCAACCAGGTGAGTCACATCAGCCAGGGATCATAGGTGTTTTTTTCTTTAACTACCATTTTTATCACCTAACACATCAGATGTCTCTCTGTTATTTTGTGTTGACTTCCCTCACTAAAATAAAAGAATCATGAGAGATGATAATTCATAATTATCAGCTCTTAGAAGATACATATGTCAGAGTAGGAACACATTAAATATTCAATTGATCTAATGTAAATAATTAAAAACTAATGAACATTAACAAACTAATGAACAAAACTGTAAATAATAAACTGACCTCTACAGTTTGTGATTTTTAATTAGTTTTACTTTATTCACTTGAAAAGACAAATCATGAGTCTCATAATTACATCTCAGTTTATCCTTTATGCTATTGGGCATGGAGCTATCAATAATATAGAATAGTTAGGGAGATAAGAATACTAAAATTTATTTATATATTTTCAATTCACAAGCATCAGTTTCTTCAGTTCACTGTTTAGAAGAAACATTGAATTCAAGCAAATATATCCTTTTGAAAATATAGAATATATGGAATTTTATATATAAAAATGTGAAACAAATTAACTATTTTTCATTTAAATAACTACATAAAAATAAATCTATTCACATCAATGCCATGTTGCTCATAATGTATATATAACTCTTTTAGTTGCAATCTTACTGGTTTGCTAGCTCAGTCCTGAGACTAGTTATAACCTTGAAACATTACTTGGCAAAGTATGGATGTAAAGAGAAAAGAAGACTTCAGCCAAGAAGGTTTTAGAACCCTGAAAATACGGCAAAAGGAGAAGAGTCTTTTGAGAAAATAGCGTGAACAAACTACGGAGTAGTAGCATGCATCATTTGCAGTGTATAGTACAATGAAGAAGATAAAATGCCTCTACTAAGGTGAAGACCTCTCAAATGGAACTAAATATGCTGAAATAACTATAGCAAGTATCTGCATAGCTAAATTAATCGGCAACAATATTTCTGCTTTTTATTCTATTCTATGCATTTAAACCAGGGAAGTTGATATTGTGTTAGCTTATCAACATTTCATGGTACTTAAGAGAAAAGTTAAGTGGTAAGAAGAAAGTATATGATATTCTGCCCTTACAATATAATGTAAACTATATTATTAGAAATCTGTTTTTTAACTAAAAAATTGTATGTAAAAATAAAATTATATTTTCTATAGTGTCAAACTATAACCATTCTCCAAGCAGTTCTCGAAGTCTCTTCTTAAAAAAAGTTTTGATTTTTTCAAATGTTCATGTATCACTCACAAAAAATCTTTTTTGTAAGGAGTAATTTTTTAAAATTGTTTTATAAAGTTTGCATGCAGGTGCCCTCTGAGTCTTGGCATTCTACAGGCATGGGGGTTTTTGGGAACAGTGACTATTTTTTCATTTGTTTAAAATATTTGAAGAATGACTTTAATATCAAAAATTCACTCATGATCCTAAAATATATCTTACCATATCATTGCCAAAGAAAAATATTTATCAACAATTATTTAACTTTTTAAAATATAAGTTTATATTAAGTGTGAGAAAATAAATATTAAAACTGGATATTTAAAGATAATATAATTTTAAAATTATACCTTAATATACATTAATCACAATTTTATATATTTTTCCCTTAGAGTGAATAACTGATATAAAAGACTAATCTCTGTGGGAGTGTTCAAATATTTTATTAAAACTGTTTATGTGGAGGTAGATTGATAGGTAGATAGATATATTCTGTATCATTTATGCACAAAAGCACACTTAACGGTACCCACACACTGAATGCCTTTTTGTTTTCATTATCATTCTTGTTAAAATAGAAACTAAAATAATTTAGAATGAATTAGTTCATATCATCAGGGACAACACTAAAGGCACAAGTGTTTTCACGTCCGCTGTCTGAGAGCCAGAGCTATTCAGTTTTTCTCTAAGCTTCTTCCACAAAAACAACCCAAGAGACTGTATTCTCATTCCATTTGGGGTTCCTTCGATGGTACATATTAATTTCTATTGGCAGGAAGTTTTTGGAAGTTAGCCATGTGCCAGCTTTTCAAGTAAAAATTTCACAGCAGTAGGGAGATACGGAAAAGTAGAAACCACAAAAGTAAAAGTGAAATTACTATTAATTTTCTCATGTTAGTATGTAAACAATTGAGGGCTGATACAATTTTCACACTGGGAGATTATTATTTAAGCACCTTAGCCTACATATTAATAAACTTAAATTTTATTCTACTGTAGACATGTAAGTTTAAAATTTGGACCTACAAAATAACTGGCAAAAAAAAAATTATGCATGTTGAAAAAATGGGGCTCCATCTGAAGAAGCTTTGCTTATTCAAGAATACTCAACCTATCTGTATTAAGGTATGTAAAACCACTAATATATTTTCAGTGTCTTTGGCAAGAGTCCAATAAACTATCATTTCTATTCAACGGTTTACAGTTAAATAGTTTAAAATGTAAAGTTGAAGAGAAAAAGAAAGAGAAAAAAAGATATCTATGACCTGAATTGCTCACAAAAAGATATCATTTTAATATTTTTAACAGCATTCTATCCAATCTTCATATCCAAAATTTGAAAGATAATTAATCTATTTCAACTATCCATGCCTTCTTATAACCCAGTTTAAGCTAGTTCCCATAAGGAATATTAACTCTCATTATTATTGAAAATTGCATTTCTTGAAATTAACCCATTGATTTGCTAATTACACACTCTCTCTCTGGAAAATTCTTCCGTTGGCTTCACTATAGCACAGAGGAAAATATAAGGGTGCATTTTGAATTCAGATTATTTTTATGCATTGAAATGATGGTTATATTTATTAGGTATATTTTTAACTTAAATATTATTTTAATGTAATTTAATATAAATATGATAATATAATAGATATATCACTTACTTTAAAACACATACACAGGAAAGAACAATTGTCTTTAAAGCAGTTACTCTGGGAAAGTTTAAATTCACTGATATCCTTGTGATTTATGGACACTGTATTTCAATGTATGGGTTTTTTTTTAATTAGGTTAAAGGTACGAATGTATCAATTACCCCTTTGAGAGTGAATCTGAATTTTGAAAATAAAATGCAATAGTTGAACAACTTTATAGTGAAAATAAATAATGCAAAATAATGACATGTGCACTATTGGATATATGGTATTTGGAATCCAGACCAGGTGCAGTTTAATTATATGACTATAAATTTAAAAAATGATATGACTTTAAACAAATTAAATGGAGTTTTAGATACAGGTTCTTCTTCAAAACAGGAAAGTTTTGTCCTTTGTTCTTAAAGCTGAATTTAAAAATAAGAAATTACCTATTGCAGCAAAATAGATTATATTTTTCTAAGTATTATCAGGTTACAAAAAATATTATAGCATATGAGAAAAGAAGAAAAGTAAAAGTTCCTTTTAATCTTTTTTCTCCTGTGAAAACCGCTGTTAACAACAGCATATATATCATACTAGAGTAAAAAAGAAGAGAGAAATTTTTTAAAAGTATATATTTTCATCTTCTGTACAACATGGAGTAACAGGAACCAGATTTATCATCATAATGTAAACAAACAAAAACTGGGGTTCAGCTGCCTGTTGCTACAAAAGCCAAACTCATGAGGCAGATGCTGGTAAAAAGGAAAGAGGTTTTATTCAGGTACTGTACAGTCTGGGAGAGTGGAAGACTTCTGTCTCAAAGTCCATCTCCACATCAAGACCAAGACAAAAGCCAGTGTCTAAAGGTTCTGCTCCAATTTCAAGTCAAGTCCTGTGGAGCCCACAGGCAGCTGCTAAGGAGTTTCTGTCCAGGTAACTTAGCTTGTTCCCAGCCATGGACCATGAGCCATAGGCCAATAATCACTATGTCTGCAAGGTTGAATACTTCTGGGAGAGCACACAAACATACCACTAATGCATCAACAGGTGGGCGAGAGAAACAGAGAGGCTCTCTGCTGGAGCCCTGGCCCACATGCTGCTAAGTCAGTGTGACCCATGGAGAGAACAGGTGCGTTCACCGTGCAAGTCCCAGTCATGAACAAGAAAGAATCATGAGCAAGTCAAGCTCTTTTTTCCCCTGGACTATGTTAACTTGGGTTTGAGACCAACACAGTCTTTTCTCAAAATGAACAATCAATTTTCCAAAAATTTTCATTCAGTTTAACATATTTTTAAACTTTATATTTCTTCTTAGAAATAATATAAATTACTTGGAAGTTTGTTAATTTTCAATTAGTGTGAATTTTCCAAATAGCTTCTGGTTATTGATTTAAAAAAACAACAACTCTGTTATGTTCAGAGAATATACATTACATGATGTTTTTCAACTTACATTTGTTGAGACTTGAATTATGGCTAAGAATATAGTTTATCTTGGTTAATATTCTATCTATGCTTGGGAAAAAATGTCTGTTATACTGTTATTGATGGAAGTAAGGACAAATTGTTCTAATCTTCTAAATCCTTACTGGGTTACTGCCTAATTTTTAAATTAATTACGGTTATGAGGGAAATTTACAGTTTTCCATCTCCTCACTGGGGCCATAAAAATGCCCTCAGAAAATAAATAAGTGTATAATTATAGACTTAATCCTTTTTAAGATTGAGCTAAAAGTTGTCTAAACACATTGTTTCATCTGGATTCCTCTTCCTCTCTTTGTGATTTTCTCATGAGACTTTTAAAGAGTCCATCAGAGAATGATGTTAAAAAATATATTTTTTCTTCAGGTTGCTTTGTGTATTTCTCTCTCTCTTGATTTCTCATTCTCTTACTTTCTCAATCTTGTAAATCCTCCTTCTTTTACACTGGCCTTTTTTTTGCTAAGTATAAATAAATAAATATCATTCAACTTGGCTACTCTAATGTCATCATCTTTTATTCCTGAATTTTTCCAAAGAATAATCCATATGTGTTTCTTTAATTTACTTCTTAGCCATTCACTCATTTTTAACAAAGTTTCTACTTGTATTACCTTATAATAAAAACAGTTTTCTGTCTATCATTCTTCATGTAAATAGCATGGGTTGTAGGGCATACTGATAAGGATTCAAATCACAGATCTGGGACCAGAAATGTGTTAGCTTCTATATTTTGTTTCCTTGTATATAATATTTCTTCATTTTATAAAATTTTCTGATTGAAAAATACATAGAGATACTTAATAGTTGATATGGCTCACGTTATTTTACTTAAATTATTCTTTGTAATTTGGGTGTTGTTTTTTTGTAGTTCTGAATGTCTAGAGATTACCTTCGAATACTTCATAATGCTGTTACTTTATGGTGGTTTGTGTATTTCTGATTATCTTAATCAGGATGTCTCACTGAAAAATTAGTATTGCAGACATATTCAGGAAGAAGAGAAGGGTGGCCAGAAGGGAACAGATAGAATGCAGTTAGCCCGGTGAGGGGTGAAGTTAAATTGTGTCAGGTTCAGAATAGAGTAGTCTGAGGAGAAGTCATCCTCTCTGCACAGGCATGGTGGAAATAGGATCATGGAAGGAAACTAGAAGACTATGGTCTAAGTGTATGCTCAATGTTTGGGTAAATGGTGAACAAATCAGTTAGCGTGTGCAGGTAATATATATCTCACTGGTGATGACGGCATGCAATTAAATATCCCAACATATGTGATAAAAAAAAAAAAACTAAATTTTAGAATGTCATGGGAATCCACAGATACAAACAGTTTAACTTAAAGATTTAGGAAGAATTCTTTGAGGAAATTAAGTCCAAACTGAGATCAAAAGACTTCTGTATTAAGGAGATAAGAATGTGCACATCTTTTGGATGAAAGGTGAAAATTGAGCCTTACTAAGACTTTTTTAAAGTTTTTTTTTTTAAATATGTGTATTGATTTTAGAGACAGAGAAGAAAGGAGATAGAGAGGGAGGAACATTGATGAGAGAGATATACTGATTTGTTGCCCCTCCCATATACAGGCCCACCAGGGATCAAACCTACAACCTTGTAGTGTAGGGACCAACACTCCAGCCAACTGAGCTATGTGGGCAGAGCATGAGATGAGGACTTTTCCACTGGAGATAGTTGAGTATACACTGAAAGCTGAAGTAGAATAGAAAGGCAGGATAACTGGTGCCAAGTAATGATAAATTTTATGAACCATGTTTAGGTACCTGGACTTATCCTTAAGCAAAGAGATAGCAGTGAAATCCCTCGATTTTTACAAACATACAGGTCATGGAAGATCATAGGCACAACACATATATCTTGATAGTCTATGATTTATATGCTTCAAATGAGATGTCAAAGTAATCTCATGATTGGATGGACATAACTGAGATAGAATAGGAGACTAAGCTGACCACTTTGCAGGCCAGAATGGAACTTTGTTCTAATGAAGAAAAACAAATAAATAGTACCAAGGCCAAGAAAGAAGAATTTAAGAACAATAACCTCTCTACTAAGTTCTACTCACAGAACCCAGGGTCAAGAGAGGAGGATGTGAAACCACAGAATTATGCAAAAGGGGAATGAAACAGAATAAACTGTTCCTTCAAATTACTCCAAGTCAAGCCCTGCCAGAACTATGGCAGTTATCAATAGGTAGTTACAAAACAATGGTCCAGGAGCTCATCTGACTTCTTTTAAGTTTGTTTTATGTATTTAAAGTCAAGCCATCAATCACAGGGACCAACTAACTCAATACCCAATTGCAAAAATCCCTTCGTGCATCCCATAATTAATGTTGCACAATCTCAGAATGCTTCACTTCACTGACATAAACCCGGATATCAGCCTTCCAAAAAAGGAAAAGCCTGCTGCCCTACTCACTGATTGTTCAACTCCAGCAACTTACACGTTTGCAAGCCACAAAACCCCTAAATTTTGGACGCAGAACCTGGGAACCTATCTCAGTATCCTCGCCCTCTGCAGAGCCTCAGTAAATTCGTCTTTGCTTTTATCAGTGCCCCTGGCCTAAACTCTTTTCTATCAGGAGAAAAGAACCCAAACTCCCAGCAACAACACCAGAAAATCCATGTGTATAACTCTTTGGGCAACTAGGAAAACCTATGAATAATAAGTCTACAAGTTCTATGTCATAATATTGAAAAAAAAATCTGAAATGAAGTGAAATTTCTTCAGTCTTTCTGCTTTATAATGATGATATAACAAATCTTTAGAAAAGAAAAAAAAGACTTATTCCAGTCTAAGAATTACCAAACAGTCTCAGATTCGGTGATGAGAAGACTATAAAAACAGACCAAAAAGGCTTTCCCTTTTATGTTGTTATTTTAACAGCTATTTTTATCTGTACTTCCAATTCTTTTCCCACATGCTTGACCACCACCTTCTAAGTGTTTTGACTGGGTTTCCTTAAATATTTCTGTCTCTAAAATTGTATGTTGATAATTTTTTAATAAAATAAGTTTTTGAGAGAGTGTATTATTTTAAAAAAATTGTCATGGTTATAGTTATCTGTATTTTTGGCAGTGATCCAGAAAAGCTAAGGAGGGTATATAAGATGTTAATACTGTACATTAGTATTATTTTAACACTATGTTATATCTATTTGATTTTATTCACAAATATTATACTACAGGTTATTTCTTAAAATTCATGTATTGAACCATTGCCTAGTTAGGCATTCCTGAGCTCATAATTATAATTATTGAAAGGCACAGAGTAATATATCATGATGATAACTTTCAAACTTAAAATTTCCTGGCTTACTGCATTTTCATTTATTTTTAAGAACAATAGAATTTTGCTCATCCTAATGCTTCTATATAATAAGTTTGAAAAATGGAGACTTTTGTACTCTAGTCTTCTGAAGAACTTTGAACCCAAACTACCTCAATAATAGCCATCTGTCTGGGGTTTGTCTAGAGGACCTAATTGGTATGAATGAAACACAGTAGTAGATAGCAGCTGAATTTGTATGCAACAGTCAGTATAAAAACACCCAAGTGAAAGCAAAAAACAGCAAGCCAACAGTTCAGGACTAGTCACTCAAATGGATTCAAGGTCATTTTCTTTTGTCTGTCTTACAAAGAGTTATTTAGAGGTGAGGGGTAGAAGAAATGAATTTTTCATAAAATACAGTGCCTGAGGAAAATAAAGAAAAATATTCCACTGTGTAGAGTAGACCTAGAGCAAAGCAAAGGCCTGTAGACTATAAAATGTCATAGGCAAAGCTTGAATCTTTTTTTTTCACCTAAGTCCAGGAAATGATTCAGAATTCCCTGTATCATGATCAAACAGTAGAATTCTGCTTTATATTACATAGTACATGATATTAATATATATATATATTTTTTATTTTTTAAAGATTTTATTTATTTTTAGAGAAAGGAAAAGGGAGGGAAAAAGAAGGAGAGGAACATCAATGTGTGGTTGCCTCCTGTGAGCCCCCTACTGTGGACCTGGCCCTCAACCCAGGCATATGCCCTGACTGGGGATTAAGCTGACAACCCTTTGGTTTATAGGCCAGCACTCAATCCACTGATACACACCAGTCAGGGCATGACGTTAATATTTTAACACCCAGAAAAATGTTTACCCATATTTCTGTCTATTATTTGGAAACCTTGTAATATTCTTATTGCATTTATAATGTAAGCAATTAAATTTGGATTCATAATTTCAGAGGGCATTTTAAAGAAGTTTATCAGTTAATATCCTCTTCCTTATTGCTGATAGTTCTATAAGCAATTTTTATAGATCCCACTGTGAATTCTATTCCCTTATATAGGATAGAATAAAAGAGAAATTGATTTAAAAAAAAAAAAGAAAGAAAGAAAAGAGAGAGAGCATGAGAAAGATGGATAGCAAAAAAGAAAGGATGGAAAGGAATCAAGGAAGGGAAGAAGAAAGGAAGGAGGGGAAAGAGATGAAAGGAATAGACTGACTTAATGTAGGATATGATTCTATATTAGTAACAAATTAGAAAATAAATGTGTATGAGTATGTAATGGGTCAATGCTGTTTTAAACTATTCAAGAGTCACATTCATTCAAAATATTAGAATGTTCATTTGAAATAAATATATATTTCTGGATGTTACATAGGCAAACATAAATTTGTTCAAATAAATATTTTTGATAGGTTAAGTTATATTAGCCCCACACATATCTAATCATTTATTATGGTTCATTTTTTTTAAATACTAAAGCAAATGAATCCTAATTCTGTGAAAATTACTAGATTTTTCTCTAGTATTAAACCTTTTCCCTAATTATTTTCTGCTTTCTCTTCTCTGCCTGCCTCTTACTTGCCTTCCATTTTCCTTCCTTATTCTTTCTGTCTTTACATTTGCTTTCTTTCCTGCCTAACTTGTTTCATTTTTCTTCGTTTAATTCCATGCAGTACATACCAGATGAAATTTCAGGTTTTCCAATTGGAAGTCTGATTAGGGTTATTCTTAGAAGTGTCATTATCAACTATATTAGCAAAAAACAAAAAAAGGGAATATGCTTAAAATACCTAAATAATGGCAAATAATTAAACAGATAAATAAAATTAACTGAAAAACCCTTCAGAATAAAGAACAAGTAAATTAAACTGCACCTGTGTGTGTGTGTATACATATATAATTATACTTTTTTATAATTATAACACCAAGAACACTAAGAACAGCTAAGATCAGGAGCTGATAAATTCCCTTACCTTGGGGAAGACAATAGCAGTGAGGAGAGTGCAGAGTTGTTTCACCTGACTGTGAACCTTATTTGAAGGGATTAACCTTAAGTATGTGAGAATAGATTCTGTTTCAGATAAATCTGACCCTTAATCTTACTATGAAAACAGCCAACAAACATCCTGAGTTAGAAGCAGTGGAAAATGTTATGACTTGGCAAAACAAATGACAACAACAACAACAGAGACCTGTTTATTGTAAGTAAAACTAGATCATGATATTAGAAAACATCAACTTTCTAATAGCCAGGAATGCAAAGGTAGAGAGAATTTTTGAATCTACAACAGCACCTAAACCATAAATTCCTAAAAGTCTTCTGTAAATACATTAAATTTGCTTAATTATAAAGAGTGAGATCTGAAGGAAATTGCATCAGTCTTAAAACACATTTTATCTTGATTGAGGATGTTTAAATTCATCAAATTCACCCAGGGTGCTGTGGCTCAGTGGATTGAGTGCAGGCCAATGAACCAAATGGTTATTAGTTTGAGTCCCAGTTAGGGCACATACTTGGGTTGCAGGCTAGGTCAGGTCCCCAGTCAGGGGCACACATGAGGCCACCACACACTGATGTTTCTCTCCCTCTCTATCTCCTTCCCTCCCCCTAAATGAATGAATGAATGAATGAATAAATAAATTTCATCAAATTCATGATATTAAAAGTGAAAAGCTAATTCAATCACCATTTTCACATTGAAAAAATCATCCTAATCAAGTCTCCATTTCCCATTTTTTTAATCATACATATATGTCTTGCACATTCTAGCTTCTAGCTGACAGATGTATAGGGAGAAAAAAAATTGATAAAATTGCATGCAGTGTGTATCAAATTATAATTCTTCTACATGTAAAAAAACAAAACAAAAAACTAAATAGTCCTGGACCGTGTGGCTGAGTTGGTTGGAGTGTCATGCCATAGACTGAAGGATCAAGGGTTTAATTCCTTGGTCAGGGCACATTTCCAGGTTGTGGGTTCAATCCTCACTCAAGGCATATGGAAGGCAACCCATTGATGTTTCTCTCTCACATTAGTGTTTCACTCCTTCACTCTCTCTCTTTCTTTCTCTCTCTCTCTCTGTTCTGTCTCTAAAAGCAATGGGAAAAATGTCCTCAGGTAAGGATAGACAAACAAACAAAAACAATAACATAAAACCTAAATATAATGCATATGACATGGCACTCTTCCCATGTCTGCTGAACATTTGCCTTGGAAAATCTAGAGCATTTGGCATATATGAAATGATGGTAGTTTTCTCTTAGCTTTTATTTTCCAGTAGGCTATTTCTTAATAACAATATTCCCGATAGTTATTAAGTAGGTATTAAAAATCTTCTAAAGAAGAATATTCATTAGGGCTTTTTATAGGTTAGATGTATTTTTTTGCATTCCTACAGTACTTTATGCAACTAAAGTTTTATGATTTTTAAATAAATGATTACATTATTAAATATATTGTTTAAAGACAACTCTATTGCCTCTGTAAGTCTATTACCTAGAAGAGCACAAGGATTCTGTTTCATACTTCTATCTCAGATCCAAGGAGAGCACCTGGAACAGAGTAGGGGCATCCATTTATAGCGAACAAGAATACAATGGTACTATACCTGTTCATTTGTTTTCCTTTATACTTTTCATAGTGAATAAGAACACAACAGTTGAGAGCCTTTAATTGTGTGGGTTTATGGAATAGAACCTCACACTCTCTTGTGTGCCTGTGTCGCTGAGAGACCTAGGCTGCTGCCTACAATCTGCTTCTGTACTGAATAAAGCAGCAGAAACCCAATGCAATGGTTGTTGGCAAGGAAGCTCACTTTCATCGTTCACCTGTCTCCCTTAGGACTTGGACAGCCTTCTTGCCTTGGAAAGCTTAGGAATTTGCAACTCTTTATACCTACTGTGCCCCTTGAGGTATATAA
This sequence comes from Tonatia bakeri, assembly GCA_004024845.1. Lineage (NCBI taxonomy): Eukaryota > Metazoa > Chordata > Mammalia > Chiroptera > Phyllostomidae > Tonatia > Tonatia bakeri. Next base: position 32,283 of record PVIA01000089.1, read on the forward strand.
TTTTTCCAAATTTCAACAGAAAAGTTGGATTGGCATTTTCTCACACCATTTCTCACACTTCTTCCAACTATCAAGAAAATAATCACCTGATAGCACATCAGCATATTGCTGCTTCTGTCACTAACTCTCTACTATAATTAAGACAACTTAATGTAATTTATCTATTGTCATCTTTTTCTTAGCCTTCTATTAAAGTCTTTCTTTTGAATTCACCTGAATCTTTCCTTGACAAAAATCTCAATATGGTACGTGGCTTAATAATTGCAGGTATTTCAGCATGAAGATTACCTTGTGGATCTTTACCCCTTAAACCTTTGAAATGTTACACTTTCACCATAAAAGTAATCTGCTTGCCACTATTATTAGTAATGGTACGTTTGATCTAGGATTTATTTTACACATGTCCTGCTAAAGTACTGCAACCTTAACCTATTTAGAGCCTCTCTTTTCTGTCGTGCTACAGACAGAGGAAAAGAGAAAGGTTACTGTTATGTGGCATTTCCCTAGTTAATATTTAACATATTTTGAAACCCATTTCAAAATCACTGTATTATATAAAGTTTCCTACTAAAGTACAGATCTACCCCAATTCCTACCTTAGGAAATGGCACATATTTTCTGCAAAAGGCCAAATATTACATCTTTTAGAGTTGCAGGCCATATGATCTTTGTCACAACTACAACTCTGCCTTTGGAGTGAGGAGGCAGTCACACAGAAGAAACATAAATAAGCTGGCTGTTTATTTTGTTTTATTTTTGAACACTTGTAATTATTTGTTAGAACTTCCATTTAAAAAACAAACAAACAAACATGTATTTCCGGCTTAAACACCAGAATTTTTTTTTTTTTTTCTGACAGTTTTGAAAGCCAGAAGTCCAGAATCAAGGAATCAGCAGGTTTGGTATCTTTTGAACCTGCCTCCTTGGCTTGTAGATGGCCTCCTCTCTGTGCCCTCACGTGGTCCCCACATGTGAACTTACATGCACATGGTTGGCATCCAGATATGTGTGTCTTTGTGTGTTAAAATTTTCTCTTCTTAAAAGGACACCAATCACATTGGATTAGAACCCACCCTAAGGACCTCATTTTTAACTTAATCACCTCTTCAGAGGCCCTAGATCTAAATACAGCCACATTCTGAGGTACTGAAGGTTAAAACTTCAACATGTGGATTTGGGAGGGCAGCTCCTAATAACACTGAAACTTGAGTTTCATATAATTTTCAAGTGTCCTGAAAGATTATCTTTCTTTTTCCTTTTAATGTTTTCTAAACATTTAAAACTTAAAAACCTTTGTTAGCTCTCAGGACCTTAAAAATAAGCAGCAGAACAAATTTCACCCAAAGACTTATTTTGCTAACTCTTGTTCCAGAGAATCATTCCTTCCCTTATGTATTTCAGTTGCATCTGAATATTGCTAGTCAAATTACATACAAATTACAGTACACTGTTGCTTTTCTGATAAGATACTATCTTTATTACAATTAATTTTATATCTTAATTACAAAAATAACCTAGTTGATACTATTGCTCTCTATTGGCGTCAGGTTCTGTTGGCTTTAATTTTAGCAGATTACTCTAGCAGGGCATAACTTAGTTTGTGTTCATGCTTTAACTTATTTTCATGAAGATATGCATGTGAAAATAAATGCCTTACATTTGCATATTAGTTAAAATTTACTGTTCATTTTCACATATTTTATTAGTTAGTTCTCACAATTTTGCTCTTACGTATAGTAATAGCATCTTTCTCAATTATCTTGTCAGTGTTAAATAACCAGGCATAATTTCTGCTCTATTGTTGATGAGCAAATACATAAAAATAAATCAAATAAGGATCATATTATTCCTAGATTAAGAACAGATAAGCTGATTCTTAGAGAATGGAAATATCATACTATGAGCAATTTCAAAGCTTTAACAGGGACCAGAGACTTCTTGTATTTTATATTGATTAATTTGGTGTAGATATAAAACAATTAAATGTATTTCATCTTAGATTTATCAATATATTCATGTAATATTCCAGATTAGAAAGCAGAATCCTTTCTGAATATTTACAGTTATTTTTTAGACACAATTATATACTTACTACTCAAAATAGCATAAGATTAACATGTTATTTCAACATACATTTTGAAACAACTCTATGTTTTAGGATCCAAAAGTAATTTAGATATAGTCTCAGTTTTCTAGATATTAGAAACAGTCAAGGAAACTTACAATTATCATATCATAATGTAACAGGGGAAACTTCCCCCTAGAAATGGGGAGGGGTAGAGAAACACCAAAGACTATGCATGTACATGTCACACTGGAACCTGGGATGATGACATAGGAAAAAGGTAGAGGACAAGGCTGGTGCCCAAAACTAGGAAGGTGATTAGATGGGAGGGACATACCCTCCCATCTGCTTCTGCTCAAGGGGATTCTCTGGTAGCTTTTAAAAGGAGAGCATGTGGGAATGCTGGTTTTTTGGATTCTCCCTGACTTCCCTACTGACAGATGGATGGAGTTCCTGGGTCTCATACTTTGGAAACTATGTGGCCTGGAATGTTCCCAAGCCCCTCCATGAATGCTCCAGGGTAGGCCTGGAGCACAGCAAGCTGTGGTAAGAGGAGAGGGGAGGAGGCTCAGGCAGGCAGGCTTGGGGAGGCTCTGGCTCAGGGCTCAGGGCAACACTGGCCAGCAAACTCTTTGCACTTCCCCCAGGTTGGAAGTCACAGGGGCTGCTCCCCTTCCACAGCCAGTACCTCTGGCTTGACCCAGCAAACCCCACGTCCCTCACTGAGTGCTTTGGGCCTGAACTGGAGCACCACAGGTACTGAGAGGAAAGCTGGTAAGAAAGGAGCAGTGGCGCAGAGAGGAGATTTGGGCCACCAGGTCCTAGGAGGCAGGTACTGGGAGTGGCATGGGTGGGTGGCAAGCTCCATGCACCTCCTGCATGCACAAAGCCACAGGAAACCACTGTAGCAGCCATCTACAAATGTTTTGATCACTCCTCTGGTAGTGGTGGCAGTGGTGGGCATTGGGAAATCTACTATGTATATATATAAGTAAATAAAAATTCCATTTTCTTTTTCACCACACTCTGTCTCCAAAGTTATTGCCAATAAGAGGCAAGCAGTAGCACCCAACTAGTTCACTTATAGTCATGGTGGACAATGTGGGGCCCTAGCCACTTGTGCCAGGTTGACCCCTTCAAGGATTGGGATTGGGGGTCTTCCCTGTTGCTGGGAGTTTCTCTATACACCCAGACCTGCTTGGGGCATTGCATCAGGCCACTTAGGCATGTCTGACAGGTGGACAGGAAACAGGTCTGGGAAGGGAACTGGCTCTGGGAAGGAGGAGGGATCACCTGACTTTGGGGTTACAAATTGGGGTCTGGGTGAAAACTGATTGAGTTTTGGGGAGGCCATTGCTTAGGTTCACTGATTCTGAGTATTCTTTGGAATAGTGGAGTTGTGGGTTCAGGTTTTGCTTATATTCCCTGTTTGCCTGCATTCTTTCAGTCTTAGCTTTAGGCCTATACGTCCGGGCTGTTCTGGCTTGGTTCCTGGAAGGAGCCCACTGGGTAGAATTTTAGTGGAAAGGGGTACTTACAGTCATTATCAAATGTCCAAGGAAGTATTGGTTTATTACTATAATACTGTGTGGCCTATATACATTTTGGATTGTCGGGAAAGATGGCCCAGGGATGGCTGCCTAGATTACTGTACTATTATACAACTAGAACACTATTACATTTACATAAATAGGATGAAATCCATTATGTAAAGGCATTTATGTCACTGCATAATAGGATTTCACCAAAGACAGAGATCCCCTTAGTGCAATGAAGGGAAAAGGCCTTGAAACCTCTTCCTGACAGTACACAGGAAAAAAAAGAATGATGCCCTGAACTTAAGGGACACAAGGTTTATAGCAGGAGGATCCCCTCCATCATCATCCTCACCAAATGCTATCCTGAATAGAGCCCAAAGAAGCAATGACCCCACCCTTGTATGGCAAATAATGGGTCAGGGAGCCTCCTTATTTAGAACGAGGCAGTTTCCTGTGAGGCAATATCTTATAGAAAGAATAAATCAGGCAGACCAGCCCACTGACTACTATTGGGCCCATATTCCGTTCTCCATTCAGACTTGCTGAACTGGAAGAATTCCAACCTCTCATATAGGGTTGATTCTCAGAGAATGGCAGACTTTATAGCCTCCATTTTTGCCACTCATCCTCCAACATGGGCAGATATACAGGCTCTCCTCAATATTTGTTAACAGCAGATAAGAGATAGCTGGTTATAAATAGGGCTCATGAAGGGTCTCAGCATTTCCAGCAAGAGAATCCCAATGGGACCTGAAACCCAGCCAGTGCCATTCCCTTGACAGAGCCTGACTGGAACCTAAATGGTGGGGCCTTAGCTTTCCTGGAACATTACAGAAAGTACATACTAGAAGGGCTTACAAAAGGGGTGCCTAAGAAAAGATCCTGACTATGATACTGGCTCTTCAGCAAAAGTCAGATGAGAACCCACCTAAATTTTTAGAGAGTATCTAGCAGGTCTATTTAAAGCACACTGATGTTGATCTGATCTATAGCCACCAGAGAATGTGCAGATGGTGAACATGACTTTCATTGGGCAAAGTGCCCCACATATCAGAAAGAAATTTCCCCATAGGAGCCCTAGTTACAGTTAATGGTGGGGAACAGGCTAATTGATTCTCCTGTAGACATGGGAGCTATATACTCAGTGATTACCAGAGTAACAAAGGAAAGTTCAGATATGGTAACGGTTACTGCAGTGACTGGACAACTACCAAAACAGGCATTACTTCAACACCTACTATGCCAGCTTAAGGATCAAAAGATTGTACATAGTTTTCTCTATAGGCCAGACTGCCCTATTTTACTGCTGGGCCAAGATTTACTTTGAAAATTACATGCCTAAATGACTTTTTCTCCTGAAAAGCAGCAACTATGTATAGAGGTCCCGCTGAAACATTGTCTCCAGCTCAAGTTACTTCTGACTTGCCCAGAAGGTCCCAGAAGTAAACGTTCCCACCTGAGATCTATGGACAAACTGTTTGGGCTCATGGAACCCCAGATAAAGTGGTTAACATCCAACCCATAAAAGTTATCCTAAAAAAGGGGGTGCTGATTCTGTGGATGAAATCCCTAAAAAGGAAACTTTAGAGTGGATTCAGCCAGTATTACAGAAGGACTAATTCGATTATGCCAGTCTCCTTATAACAGTCCCATTTTGCCAGTCAAAAAAACCCATTTGCATGAATATTGATTTGTACAGGATCTTAGAACCATAAATGGCATTGTTCAGGACATTCATCCTATGGTGTCCAATCCCTATGCTCTGTGACCATTGTTCTTGGAGAGAGAAAAAATGGTATTAGTCCTAGACTTGAAAGATGCCTTTTCCTGCATCCCAATAGGTGAACAGACTCAACCACTGTTCTCCTTTGAATGGCAGGATCCAGAAACAAAAGCCATGCTCCAATATTGTTGGACTGCTGCCACAAGGATTAAAGAACTCCCCAACTATATTTGAAGTAGTAGCCAAGGACTTAAGGGATATTCAATTGACATCAAGAGTTCTTCTGCAATATGTAGGTGACAGACTGATAACTAGCAGCACCTATGAGGACTGTTTGCTCAACACCATCACAGTCCTAAATCATTTGGCAAAAAGGGGATATAAGGTATCATCTCACAAGGCCCAGATTTGTAAACAGGAGGTGGACTACCTGGGATTTCAGCTGAAACAGGGCACTGGGAGCTTGCTGGCAGATGGAAAACAAGCTGTTGCTACAAAAGAAACTCCAGAAAACTAAAGCAGCTTCATGGGTTCTGAGGGATTACAGGGTTCTGTTGAGTTTGGATTCCAAACTTGGGACTTATAGCAAAACCAGTGTATGATTGCTTGAAAGGACTGGACTCTGAATTTTTCAAATGGAAAAGGGATTGTTGGGTACCATTTGCAACCTTGAAGAAAAGAAACCTTGCAGTCCCTTAGATTAGAACAATCTAACTCCCAGTTCCCAGGAAATACAGGGAATGGAGAAAGGCGTTAAATACTGCCCTGAGAAAATAATCATACAAATCCAGAACATGGGTCATTCTACATACATTGACTTTGTTTTTTTACTACAAAGTTATTTTTTAGCAAAGTGAAGTTAATAAAATATAACAGCCAGTTCATTAAGTAAACCTGTTTGAAAACTTATACATATAATAGATATGTCTGTCACAGTGGTATATTTGAGGTCATTTAAGTATGATATACATATTAAATAATTTAAAAAAATGATTCTTAACTAGCTTTAAATTTAATAATGTGAATGCAGGGTAATGTGCTTTATAAAATAAGATGCATACTTAGTGGTGAGGTATTATGCTTTTTTTAAAATTATTTTAAAACAAATTCCAAATAAATAGTAACACTTACATATGATTCTTCTACTATTATCTTTATATATCTAGATCTCTCTCTATATGTTTATATTTAAAAGAATTATAGATATAAATAGATAAAACAGACAGGGTTAATTTTGATAATTATTGAATATTAAATTCATATGTAGACAAAAGAAAATAAATCTAATAAATCTAACTAAAAGTAACCTCATAAGGTGAATGGATCATAAATCTTAACTAGGCAGATCATAGTGGGTGGTCATGCCCTAGGCATACAGCTTCTTTATTAAAAGGTTTGTCTTTGCCTTTAGCAAGCCCTGTTCATTGTTTTTGTGCATCTAGGTTAACACAGCTTGAAATGCCTCTTTTTCAGACCCCTGAAAACATAACCACCTTCAAAAGAGCATATAATCCTGTTAACTCTATTGTAATCCACAATTTTTTTTTTGTAATCCAATCTATGCCTTGCTTTCTCTGACCTTCATATAATCCTCATTTTGTTCTCTCCTTAATTCCAAATGCATAAAAGAAATTGACAGTTGTCCTTCTCTGGACCTTTTGAGATCTTACTATCCATCATTGTCTTCAGTTTGGCTTAAATAAACTCTTACAAAAATTCTCTGCAGTCTTGGATATGTCTTACATTGGCACTTACATAATTTTTCCATGAATATTTGTTTGAAATTTTGCATAATATATATTTTTGAAAAAATATTGGCAACTTAGTAAGTCATAATGACAAGTCCATACCTTTTAAAGAACAAATGATACACAATCTGTCATTTAGTTATATTGCAATAAAGCTAGTCTAATAAAAAGGAGCTGAAATATTTTTATTAAAGTACAACTTTCATAAAAGAGATGATGTAATTTGAGAAGTTTTATAAAGTTTGCTGAAGTATGTATACTCAAAAGAAATAGGTCCTCCTTGAAGAATCAACAGAAGCAATGAAGAGAACGAGGGGACACGTAAGAAACAAGAAAGGAAGACTAATTCCATTGTGTTTCCTGTCTAGATGACACTGAATTGTGTCTGCAAGTTTATTGCCATTTACTTTTACTTTTCATTCTTGTTCTTCCATTATTATTTTTACTAAAAACCACATCAGCATTTTTGAAAAATATAATATGCAATTACTGAATCATATTATCTTTAAGTAGGGAATGACTGATAGAGGGGAGAAGATGGTGGCCAAGTAAGTGGAAGCTGAGTCCACTTGTCCTTTCTCCCAACTCATATTCTCAGTTGATCTTCCTGCAAATAACCTGAGCAATCAATGGAATATTAGCTGATATAAATTTTTTAACCAAGGAGTACGGAAGTGCTTCACAGTGCTTCAGCAGAGGAGAGATGATTCAGAAATCACAGCTTTGTAGCTCCATTCCTTTCTAGGGCAATGTAACCCAGTCCCAGTCAAGAAACCCTCAGACCTTGGCTGGGAGTGACTTGGGAGCATATACAAAGTCAGGGAGATCCAGGATACACACAAAGAGCAAACACGATGTCCGTACCTATAATACCAAATGCTAACTGGGAGAGTACCAGAGAGAGAGAGTGAGACTCTATCTCCCAAAATGATCAGGAGCCACACCAGGGTTGTGTGGAGGCAGGCTGCAGCCAGCCACGACTGTGAGAGACTTTTGTCTTTTTTGGAGAGATAATATGCATGGGAAAACCAGACAGTGACTCTGTACTACTGTGGGTGTGCCACAAATAGACGTTTTAAAAGGGAGGCTGAAGCATGCTGGGTAGGGACTATGAGCACAGTTGTAGTGCCAACAAAGGGACAAGATTGAAAGTGCAGTTTGCTAGCACTGAATATAGCTGGACAAGTAAATCATACAATTGCATAGCAAAGGGATTTCTGAATCTCAGCCCAGTGTGGCTAGCGAGCCAGGAGCTACACAAAAAAGAGAGTTTGGGACTGTGTCTACTGTTAGGGCAGTGGGCTGGGAATTTGATGGACAAGAGTTGAGCTCCTGAGATACTTTACAGTTAGGCAGAATCCCCTTACCTGACAGATTCCAGATCTTTGGAAAGGGAAGGATATACCCATACCCCACCTCCTGAAGGACTGCAAGTATTGCATCCATTGGGGAAGCTTTGCAGAACAGGCAGGGCTGGCTCAAGAACCTCCTACAAGGTGCATATCCACAGGAGAAAAACAATCAGAGAAACTCTAAAAGGATCCATTTTGAACTTCTCTCAGGGGGACAAAATACACTGGTTCCTACAGCCTTATTCCACTGAAGCCAGCAAGGCTGGGAGATCAGAAATTGGTACAACAAGGGGTCATTAGGGTCCTTCTCAGCCTCTCTCTCACAGAACTGCCATCAGCACCAAGTAGGAAAGAGTTGACCCTCTTATACAGATTGGTCCTACCCTTGAAATGGACAGTTAGTTCATTAGAAACCATACATTATTGGACATAGGCTGGCACAGACCAAGAAGGGTAGCTCAGGGGGCTAGGGAACTCATCCACAATTTTCCCAGAAGACTGAACAGCACCTCCCAGAGGAAAACCATGGATCCCACCCTCCCAGTCACAACAGAAACCTCCTATAGAGTCAGGTGAATGTGATACATGACATGCTGACAGAGTTGAATGATCTACTCCTGGGGCTTGAGCCAATAAAAAGCTGGAGGTGGATCCAGAAGAAGACAGAAAGTAAACATCAAATTCTGCTGAGAAACATTACACCCTATTCTTCTTCAGTATTTGAATTATTTTTTTCTCTCACATAGCCTTCTAACATTCTTCTTTTCATTGAATTGTAGGAAAAAATTCACTATATTTTTTGTCCTTTATGATCCTTTTATTTAGAATTTTATTTATTTTAATTTCAAATCTCATATTTTACACTTCCCTTGTTTTACTACATTTTTCCTTCTTCCTGACTTATTTTCATTTTAAATTTATTTTCCCCATTTGTACACTTTGTTTCTAGTCCTCACTCTTACTTTTTCTTCTCCCTCTCTCCTCTCAGAATCATTTTTTTCTTTCCTTTAGTCAACTCATATTCTTTTTCTCTTTCTTATGATATTCTTATTTTCTTTCCACCTTTGGTCTGGATATAGCAATTATTGCTGTTTTTCTTCAATTTTATTTCTACTTGTTCAGTAATTTTTTTTAAATTTCAAGTCTCATAGGTTACTCTCCTTCTGTCTTACTCCATCTTGCCTTCTTCTGTCCCTTGTGTATTTGAGTTTGCAATTTTATTTTTTCCCTTTTGCAGCCTGGATTCTATTCTTTACTCTTACTTCTCCTCCCTTTACCTCTTAAAATTATTTTTCTTTAGTGTAAACATCTCATATTCTTTTTTCTTGTTCTTATAATACTCTTATTCTCTTTCCATCTTTATTGTCTTTGCTCATCCGTCATTGTTATAGACACTGTTGAGGTTTTTCTTCAATTTCATTCCTATTGGTTCTCAATTCTTTTTATTTTACATTAAAACTCATATTATACATTTCCCTTTTCTTATTCAATTTGCCATTGCCCTTCCTTTTTTATTCAAATTTTAAATTTTATTCTCTCCCTTTCTTACCCTTGTTTCTATTCCCTACTCTTATTATTTCTCCTCCATTTTCCCTCTCAATGTTACCGAACAACAAAAGGGGGCCCTGGGGGGGGCAAGGGCAATATACTATTACCCAAAAGAAAACTCCAGGTCTGTTATGTCTGCCGCCTATAGGAAAGATGTCTCTCAATGCCAGAGACTCATGAAAAGGAAAGGAAATGCTTATTTAATGCTACACAAACTTAAAATAGTGACCTAATGTCTTCATCAAAATCCCAAAGTCCCTTAAAACACCCACAAACAGATACAGTCCTTCCTTCCCCCCTTGCCCAGTCTGGGGTACCGTATCTCAGGAAAGGTAATAGAAGTCCTTGGCTCAGGCAGCGCCCAGTTCTTCCCAGTAATCTGTCTCAGCTGGTAGGCCTCCCTCGGTTCCTGGCACCATCAGCCATGTTGCCGGGATCTCTGCTAAAGCCAGGTGGTGGTTCCCCCTTCTAATGCTGCAGGGATCCCCACCCTGGCAAAGGTGTGTGGCCCTCTCTCCCCCAGGGCTATGGAAGTCTGCACTCTGCAGAAGCCGAGTGGCTCTCCCCAATGGCCACCGTGTCTGGGTTTAAATCCTGGTGCCAATCTTCCTCTGCAACCCCATTTCCGACTCCTCCCACACTCGGCCACATCTGCCTTCAATCTCCCATTCTTTTCAGTCTTTCTGGGTGCCATCATGGGTCTGGGCAGGTGTGGCCCCATGTCACGGAGTCAATCATCTCTAAGCTCCCACGCAAGTGCTATAACTCCAGGGACCTGTCCCCCAGTTATGTACTGGTGGGGAAGTTACTTCTGTTCCCCTGGCTCAGATCGTGGCCACAGCTTTTTAACATATCTATGTAACCAGTCAAAGGTTATAGATATGTTAAATGACCACAGCAGAGGTTAGCTACAAAGCTGTTGCTATGCAAAACAGCTCTTAATGGGCCTGCTCCATTTGTCCCTTCCCCCCACCCACACCCTGGCAGGGGCGGTGAGGACAACCTAATATTTTCTAAACACCTTGAGTTCTGGACCCCATTTCAAATGCCATTTGGGCTCCCCCCTCTTCGCTGCACCCTGTAACATCAAGATCATTTTTTCTCTCCCTTGGGCAAGTAATATTCTTTTTTACTATCATATCATATTCTTAATTAATTTTCACTTTTATTAATCTTTGCTCACTTGCTATTAATATTGTTGATATGGTAGACAGCTATTTTATTTTATTTTTTGGTCTGGGTTTGAGTTACTGGGTAATTTTGCTTTATTCTGCCAGCACCTGTAAACAGCATAGAAGATGTAGTGGAGGTTGTGACTTTCAGTCAGCCAGCCAGAGTGGAGAACCTAAAACAAAGGAGCTATCAATAATCAGCAAGCTTGGAGACAAGGTAGGAAAAAAACACCCCATCAGTGCACTAAAATGAGAAAAAGACTAAAAAATACTAACAATAGTTTAAGGGAGCTTCAGAATAACATGAATCATAGCAACATTCCCATCATAAGGGAAAAAAATGAGAAGAAAAGCAGCAAAACATAGAAAACCTGTTTGAAAAAGTAATGACAGAAAACTTCCCTAACTTGGTGAAAGAAAAAAGTCACACAATTTCAGGAAGCACAGAGGGTTCAAATCAAGATGAACCCAAAGATGCCCATGCCAAGACACAGTATAGTTAAAATGGCAAAATTTGAAGACAACAAGAAAAAAGGGCATCAAGGGAGAAAGCTAGTAACATACAAGGGAACTCTGATAGGGCTGTCAACTGACTTCTCAACAGAAACAACACTGGTCAGAAGGGATTGGCACAAAGTACTCCAAGTAATGAAAAGCAAGACCTACAACCAAAACTTCTCTTTCTAGCAAGACTTGCATTTAAAATGGAAGGTGAAATAGAAAGCTTCCCAGACAAAACAAGCCTAAAAGAGTACATCTCTACCAGCACTACAAGGGATATAAAAGGAACTGCTTTAAGAAGAGGAAGAAATAGAAAGAGACAGGGAGGAGGATAGGTAACAAGGGGGAAAATGAGAATGAATAAGTACTTATCAATAATAAGATAAATGTAAATTTATTAAATGCTTCAATCAAAAGACATAGGGTAGCTCAGTGGATAAGAGAACATGATCTGCACAGATGCTGTCTACACAACACCTACCTCAGAGCAAAAGATCTACACAGACTGAAAGTAAAGGAGTGAAAAGAAAAAAATCCCAAGCGAATGGACATGTAAAAAAAAGGTGAGATAACAATACTTAAATCACACAAAATAGACTTCAAAACAAAGGTCATAAGAAGAGTTAAAGAAGGTCACTATGTAATACTTATGGGAGTTGTCTGACAAGAGGATAGAACCACTGTAAACATATAGCACCCAACATAGAAACACTTAAATACATAAAAAAATCTTGGATAGATAGATCTTTCAATCAAAGAATCAACAAGGAAATTCTGGCATTGGATAACACTAGATCAAATGGACTTGATTGATATTTACAGAACATTTCACCCCAAAGTAGCAAAATATACATTCTTCTCAAATACACATGTATCATTTTCAAATATAGACACATGGTAGGACACAAAATAAACCTTAACAAATTAAAAAAAATTAAAATAATATTAATCATCTTCTCAGATCACAATGGCTTGAAAATAGAGTGCAATGTCAAGGAAAACACTCAAAAACATTTAAATACATGGAGACTGAATAACATTTGAGAAATAATGAATGAAAAGTTAACAATGAGATCGAGAAAGAAATCAGAATGTATCCAGAAGCAAATGAAAATGAACACAGAACAACCCAAAACCTATGAGACACAGACAAGACAGTCCCAAGAGTATTACAATATATTGAAGTACATTCAATACAGACTAAAGAAGATACATAGGGTACATAGAAAACCCTATAGTGTCCACCAAAAAAACCCCTACTTGACCTAATAAGTAAATCCAGGAAATAGCAGAATACAAAATCAATAGTCAGAAATCAATGGCATTCTTGTACATCATAATGAATTATCAGAAAGTGAAAAAGAAATCACATTCATTAATGGAACAAGAAAAATAAAGTACCTAGGAATAAATTTAACCAAAGATATAAAAGACTTGTACATGAAAACTACAGAAAACTGAAGAAACTGCGGAAGATAAAGCATATACTATGTTCATGAACTGGAAGAAGTAACATCATTAAAATGTCCATACTACCCAAAACAATCTATAGATTCAACACAATTCCTATTAAAATACCAATAGCCTATTTCACAGATTTAGAAAAAATACCCCTGAAATTTATATGGAACTGAAAGAACCCAAATAACCTAAACAATCTTGAGAAAGAAGAACAAATTTGAAGGGATCACAATACCTTATATTAAACAACATTACAAGGCCATTGTAATCAAGACACTCTGGTGCTGGCATAAGAGGGACACAGAGATCAATGGAACAGAATACAGACACCAGAAACAAACCCATGTCTATATGGTCAATTAATATTCAACAAAGGTGGTATGAGAATACAATGAAGTAAAAACAGTTCAATAAATAGTGTTGGGAAAACTGGACTGGTACATGCAAAAAAAAAAAAAAAAAAAAAAAAAAAAAAAAAAAAAAAAAAAAAAAAAAAAAAAAAAAAAAAAAAAAAAAAAAAAAAAAAAAAAAAAAAAAAAAAAAAAAAAAAAAAAAAAAAAAAAAAAAAAAAAAAAAAAAAAAAAAAAAAAAAAACAACTGAAACTAGACCATGGACTTATACCATATGCCAGAATAAACTCAAAATGGATAAAAGATTTTAATATAAATCATGATAACATAAAAACCCTAGCAGATATTCCATGTAGCAATATTTTTGCAAATAGATCTCCTAGGGCAAAGGAAATAAAGGAAAAAAATAAACAAATGGTAGTACATCAAATCGAAAAGTTTCTGCACAGCTAAAGAAACTACTATCAAAATAAACAGGGAACCAATTGTATGGGAGAACACATTTGCCAATGATACATTAGACAAGGGTTTAATCTCCAAAATATATAAAGGACTCACAATTCAACATCAGGAAGACAAACAATTCAAAAAATGGGCCAAAGTCCTGAAGAGATACTTCTCTAGGGAGGACATACAAATGGTTCATAGACATATGAAAGATGCTCAACATCACTAGTCATAGAGAGATGAAAATTAAAACCACAATGAGATATCACCTCACACCTTTCAGACAGATTATCATTAATAAATCAACAAACAACAATTTCTGTTGAGGGTGAGGAGAAAAGGGAACCCTAGTGAGCTGTTGGTGGGAATGCAGACTGGTGCAGCCACTGTGGAAAACAGTATGAAATTTCCTAAAAAAAAAATATATATATATGTATATATATATATATATATATATATATATATATATATATATATATGGAATTGCCTTATCACCCAGCAATTCCACTGCTGGGAATATATATCCTAAGATACCTAAAACAATAATTCAAAAGAAGTTATGCACCTCTATGATCACAGCAGCACGATATGTATTAGCTAAGTTTTGGAAACAGCCCAAATGTCCATCAGTTGATGAGTGAATTAAAAAAGTGGTACATTTACACAGTGGAATACTATGCAGCAGAAAGAAAGAAGGAAGTCCTACCTTTTGCAATAGCATGGATGGGACTGAAGACTAGTTTGCTAAGTGAAATAACCCTGTTGGCAAAAGAAAAACATCATATGACCTCACTTATATGTGGAATCTAATGAAAAAGTAAACTAACAAAAAAAGTAGATCCAGAGACATGGAAACATGGAACAGACTGATAGCTATAGCAGGGGAGGTAGAAGGGAGAGGAATGGTGGAAGCAAGGGGAAAGAACTAATCAAAGAATATGTATGATTGACTCAGGGACATGAACAATGGAGAGGAGATTGACTATAGGTAAGAGGGGTTGGGTGGAGGGGGGCAAAAGGGAAAAAATTGGGGCAACAATAATAGAATAAACAATAAAAAATGAAAAAAAATGAGTGAATTATTAACTTCTAGAAAAAGATCAAATTAAGAACTTTAATAAAGATGTTCATTAGAAATATATTTCAAACTATGATAAAAAAAGTAAAAATGGTGATGCACTGCATGTTTATGTCCCTTTAAAAATTCATATTTTGAAGACTGGATACCCAATGTGATGGTAGTGGAGATGAAAACTTTAGGAGATAATAGAATTAGATCAGGTGATGAAAGTGGGACTCTAAGATTGAGATTAATACCTTTAAATAAGAAGACATCTTTCTCCCTCTGTTCCCTATTCTCTCTCTTTTTTTCCCTCTTTCTCTGCTTACATGAACCTAGGAAGGCCATGTGAGAACACAATGAAAAGTCATCAGTCTGCAAGCCAGTGAAAGAGCTCTAGCCAAGATCAGAATCAAACAGCACTTTGATCTTTGTCTTCTCAGCAGCCAGAGCAGTCAGGGATTAACTGTTTGTTGTTTAAGCCACTTAGTTGATGATATTGTGTTACGGTAGCCCGAGATAACTAATACAGAAATGAAGAATGGGCAAAATATATACAAAACAAGATTAAATGTACGATCATTACAAATAGGACAAAAATGCATTAAATAATGAGAAAAGGTAAATATACTAGCAATATCAAACTCCACAGCAACTAATTAGACAAAGAAAAAATTGTATTAGAGATGAAAGAAAAATGTATTATGAATAAAATTACAGCAAGGTGGGAAATTTATCTTTTATACAATAAGAATTATCTAGCAGACAGTGAGGTTAAAGAAAAATTTGATTAAAGAAACTCAGTTAGATACATTTAGAACTACTCTTTTAAGTATGAAAAGATGTACCTTTTGTTTTCATGTTCGTGGAATAAACACAAAAATAAGCTCTGAACTTTGCCAAAAGTAAACCTGAGTATTTCCAAGTAGTGGAAATTTTGTATGCCTTAAACATTTAGGAGAGGTAACAGATTAATATATAATAATATTGAAAAATAAATAACATAAAGGCAGAAAAATCTGAAATATCATTGTTTGAAAATGTTAAAAAAAGAAAGGCAAAGAAAAAACAAACGAAACTGGAAGGCAACTGACACTGGGCTCTTGCTGCCTCTCACAGCTTAGGCAAAAAGCACAGACAGGGCTTGGACTGTAGCTTCACTTTTTTATTCATATCCGAGGCTAGAAGTCTGAGAAGATGAAGGGTTAAAACACTTATCCATCTTGACTTGAGCTTTCAGAAGCAAGTTTATATAGGGAAACCATATGAATTTGGGAGGGGAAAGTCTTAAAAGGAGTGCAGATATGGCATTTTTCTTGGGAGGGGGCACTGAAAGGGAAGTCAGTCAGCAGCTTCTTCCCAAACTGGCTCCAGAGTTCTGATAGTATCTCTGTTTGCATTAGAATTCCTCTTCCTCTCTTCCCCAGAGGCCTGTGGTTTACGGCCAGGAAGGTTATGTATTCTCTAGTTAGGGAGGAGAGGTATAAACCATTTGCTCTCCAGTGTCCTTGGTCAGGGGAGATAAGGTCTTGTGATTCACTATCTGGCTGTAAATTGCTCAGTGTTTGCCCTTTTTAACTTCCCATTTCACTTGCCTGGGAATTTTTCTAGCTTCTTATTATCCTGTCTCAGAAAGACTCTGAAATTTACTCAAGAAAAAAGACAGACAAAATGCACAGATTAGTAGACAGAGAGGTGGGGGGAGGGAAGGGGGAACAGGCAATCAGTAAAGCTTAAAACCAAAGAAGAAAGCTATATATAATTCCATAGTGATAGTTATAACACATTTCTCCAAAATGTAGTAATTTAAAACAACATTTATTATCTCAGGGTTTCTGTGCATCAGAAATCCAAGTGTGATTTTATTTCCTGTGGCTCAGGGTCTTTCATAAGGCTGCAAAAGTTTCAACAAGGAGCTATAATTCTCTCAGGATCAACTGAGGGAGGATTTCCTCACATGCTCAATAACTTGTTAGGATATAGTTCTTCCCAGGTTGGAAAGAGGACCTTAGTTTTCTGCTGTTTGGCAATAGCAGCCTTTCTTAATCGCTTACCGCATGGGACTCTCCATGGGTCAGCTCACAACAAGGAAGCTTGCCTCATTAAAAAGAACCTACAAAAACAGTGAGAGAGAGACCAAGACAGAGAAAGAACTAAAGACACAGTCCTTTTAAATTTTTTTTGTAGATTTAATTTATTTATTTTAGAGAGAGGGGAGGATAAGGAGACAGATGGGGAGAAACACTGATGCGAGAGAGAAACATCAATTATTGCTTGTCACACATGCCCCCAGCTCCCTACCTGGGACCAGGCCTAGAACCCAGGCACTTGCCCTGACCAAGAATGAACCAGCAACCTTGGGCTTTATGGGGCAATACTCAACCCACTGAGCCACATTGGTCAGGACAAGACATGGTTTGTTTGTTTTTTAAATATCCTAATATAACAAATGACATCCTTCTAATTTTTAGGAGAAAAAAATAAGATCCTGCTTATACTCAAGGGGAGGCATTTATACAAGAACGTATGTTACAGAACAAAGAGGGGGGCGCCTGGGACGATATACTATTACCCAAAAGGAACCCCCCAGGGTTCCACCGCCAGAGGAAAGACATCTCTCAATGCCAGAGATTCATGAAAAGGAAAGGAAATGTTTATTTAATGCTATACAAACTTAAAGTAGTGATCTAATGTCTTCATCAAAATCCCAAAGTCCCTTAAAACACCCATAAACACACACATACAGTCCTTCCTTCCCCCCTTGCCCAGTCTGGGGTACCATATCTCAGGAAAAGAAATAGAAGTCCATGGCTCAGGCAGCCCCCAGTTCTTCCCAGTAATCCATCTCGGCTGGTAGGCCTCCCTCGGTTCCTGGCACCATCTGCTGTGTTCCGGGATCTCTGCTAAAGCCCGGTGGTGGTTCCCCCTTCTAAAGCTATGGAGGTCCTCACTCTGGCAAAGCTGCATGGCTCTCCTTTCTGTTGCCACAGCAAAGCAGTTCTCTCTGCACAATGGCTGCAGAAGTCTCCACTCTGCCAAAACCACGTGGTTCTCCCCCCTCAATGGCTGCCATGTCTGGATTTAAATCTCCACAGCAGTCTTCCTCTGTAGCCCCATTTCTGACTCTTCCTACAATCAGTACCTGCCAGCACTCATATCCTTCCAGCTTTACTGGTCTGCCATCTTGAGTCTGGGCAGGTGTGGCCCCATGTCATGGAGCCAATCATCTCTAAGCTCCCACGCAGGCGCTGTAACTAGGGGACCTGCCTCCTAGTTACATCTTGAGGGGAAGTTACTTCCATTCCCCTGACTCAGAGCATGGCCATAGCCACTTAACATATCTATGTAACCAGTTAAAGGTTATAGATATGTTAAATGACCACACCATAGGTTAGCTGCAAAGCTGTTGCCATGCAAAACAGCTTTTAAAGGCCTTGTTCCATTTTTCCCTTCCCCCAACCCACACTTGTGGGGGTGAAAGTGAGGACATCCTAATATTTCCTGAACACCTTGAGTTCTGTACCCCATTCCAAATCCCTATGTGAGGTCCCCCTCTTGGCTGCACCCTGTAACACATACACTAACAGGAAGCAGGAATCACTGGGAGCCATTTTCAGGCACCTACTAACAGTTGGCAGGTTGAAAAAATCCAATTTCAGAAATATGTTACTTCTTAACAAAATATAAACATCAAACATACACAAGAAGTAGAAAATTACGTAGAATAATTAATATAAAATATCTCAAATATGATTAAATTAATATTATTGGGTCAGTATTTCATGAATAATTTTTTCTAGTTTAAGAGAGATCAGTATTTGGATTATTTAAACTATCCAAAGTTTGAGAAAAAGTAAAATACAAGATTAAAATTTTAGAAATTGTATCTAATGAATTAGAGTGCCTGATTACACAATTTTATTTTATTTATTGTCACTCCTAATCTTTGCAGTTATTTTGCCTAGACATTTTTTAGCTGTTTCCTTTCTCCCCACCCAATGAAAAGAGGATTCATATTGTTTGAAACATTTTCTGTGTGTTCACTACTATATCCCCAATAACTAGAACGGCGCTTATAATATGATATGCATTTAATCATTCACTATATTAATTTAAAAAAATCAGATATTATATTATGATGTTATTACTGTTAAAATCACATGTGTGGTAATTTGATAAATGTATACATAGTGGAAGGATTCTTCCCATTCTGTCAACACAAGTCACACTTTATTATTTTAGTGAGAATATTTTGGTTTTATTCTTCAGCAAATTCCAATTATACAATAAGTTTTATAAACTAGAGTCACTGTGCTTTACATTAGATTCTCACAACTCATTAATCTTGTAGTTGAAAGTTTGTATCTTTTTGTCAATCTCTCTCCATTTGTCCCGTCCTCTACTTTCTGGCAACCACTTTTCTACTCTCTCATTCCAAGACTTTGACTGACTTCCTTCCTTCCTTCCTTCCTTCCTTCCTTCCTTCCTTCCTTCCTTCCTTCTTTCTTCCTTCCTTTTTTCCTTCCTTCCTTCCTTTCTTTCTTTCTTTCTTTCTTTCTTTCTTTTTCTTTCTTTTTGGTTTCACAACTCTCATTGACACCACATACTTTAAAATATCTTATAAATGGATCTCAATAAAAGTAAACTTTTTAATTAAAAGATTGCACATGTGTTAGAGATAGACATATGTATGAATCAGTTATGTACAGGTGCAGTAGACATCTGTGGAAAGAGAAGTAGCATAGTGTGCATTAAAAGAGGAATAATAACTATCTCTACATTAGTAAATCATTAAGATTTTCATAAGTCTGTGATTCTCTGGACACTACATAAATAATACATAAACGGGTAAAAAATCAGATGTTATAGAGATTTAATGGCTAAGAATATTACGTGGTAGAATTTTTGGTGAGCAAAGTCAAGGAATATAAAACTGCATATTACTATTATTTTAACTAAATATATACTTCTTTTCAGAAAGAACATGAGACCAAAGTAGAGAAATATTTTGGTCCTCTATCTAAGAATATTTATTTCAGCCATCAAACATGTAATGATACAGCATATCCCCTCTCCAGTGAAGGCTTCATTGGGCATGCATTAAAGTTTCAGATACTTGTGTTTCTTAAAACACTAAGGTTAATTGATTGCATTACACAGGACTGAAGGGAAATATAATGAAAATATTTCATATATTTTAGTGTTCCAAAATTACTGCATGTAATTCTTTATAATGAAGAAGTCAAGATATTTGCATTTTGTTCAGCTTTTGATTTGTATTCCCTTAGCCATTCACAGTCTATTAGCAAAACCACCCTGGTAGGCAGAATTTTGAGGTGCCTCCCAAGAATCTTATCCCTTTGTGTTCACAACCTGCATCGTTCCCTCCTTTCAAAAATGAGCAGAATTAAAGGTATTTTTTTAGATGCAATTAAGACCCCAGATCAGTAGAGTTTGAATTAATCAGAAAGGAGATTATTCTGGGTAAGCTTGATCCAATCAGGTGAGCTTTTAAAAGGTATTGGCCTCTTGTAAAGGCTTATGGAGGGGGCCATGTGGCAAAGCCCTGAGTATGATCTGTAGAAACTTAGAAAGGTCTCCTGCCTATGACTACTGAGAAAAGGGAACAGCAATCATATTGCTGCAAGAAAATAAATACAGCCAACCACCTGAGAGAGCTCGGAACCAGACTTTTTCAACTCAAATCTCTAGCTGAAGACACAACCACCCAACGAATACTCTCATTTCAGCCTTGTCAGATCCTATAAACTTTTTCTTGCATGGCATGAAGAATATCACCAATTCAAGCAGTTTGAGATTGTCAAAGCAAAACAGTGATGGTGCTCAGAAAAATAAGTCTCGTGAACATATTATATTCTGTGGTGATATATTCTAGAGTCTTGTTTTTGGATCTTCATTTCCAGAAAAGCAGAGTAACTGGGTAAATATAGAATGGCATCAGTTCAAATTAGTACAAGGTCAGCTACTCCTTGCCACAGGGTTAAACAATGGGCATATCAAAATATGGGATGTACATACAGGAAAACTCCTCCTTGACTTGGTGGATCGTAATGAAGTGGTCAGAGATTTAACTTTAGCTCCAGATGGGACCTTGATCCTTGTGTCAGCTTCAAGAGACAAAACAGATTGTGGGACCTGAAAGATGATGGGAACATGATGAAAGTATTGAGGGGCCATCAGCACTGGGTGCACAACTGTGCATTCTTTCCTGACTCTTCCACACTGTGCTCAGTGGGAGCCAGTAAAGCAGTTTTCCTTTGGAATATGGATAAACATACCATGATATGGAAACTAGAAGCACATCACCATAGTGTTGTAGCTTGTGACTTTTCTCCTGATGGAGCATTCCTGGCTACTGCATCTTACAATACTTGAGTATATATCTGAGATCCACATACAGGAGACATTCTAATGGAATTTTAGCACAGGTTTCCCTCAACTACTCCAATATTTGCTAGAGGAGTAAATGACAGATGGGTACAGGCTGTATCTTTTAGTTGTGACAGACTGCATATTGCAGGCCTTGCTGATGATACAATAGTGAGATTCTGGATAATTGATGAGGATTATCTAGTACAAGTTGCACCTTTGAGCAATGGTCTTTGCTGTGCCTTCTCTACTGAAGGCACTGTTTTAGCTGCTGGAACACATAATGGAAGTGTGTATTTTGGGGCCACTCCAAGGAAAATCCCTAGCCTTTAGCATTTCTGACATATGTCAATCCTGAGAATGATGCTCACCCAACAAGTCCAGTAGCTCCCAGTTCCTTCCAAAGTGTTGGAGTTTCTCTCCTATCATATTTAAAGGACTCTGTGTCCCCTACTAGTAGGGACTGACAGAGCACACTTTACACAAACCTCATGATTTACTGACTTCAAGTATCTGTTTATCAAGGTTTAGAAGATTTATTTAACTTGATATGCTCTTGCACTGCATTTTGATTAGTTTTAAAAATATTATTTATAGATTATAGGAGAAATATTTCTGAACATAGAAAATGCAATTTCTTTCTAAAATGTACCTGTGAAATATACATACATGTACATATTTAGATATAAGCTGCCATGTGTCAGATGAACTCTTCTGCTTCTCTGATCTTTATTTTGACATGTATATATTGCTTTAGTAGAGGCACACTATGTATTTTTGCTGTAAAGTAGAAGGAAATGTCTTTTATTTTGGGACACTGAGTTCAGATGGTAAATACTGACTTAAGAAAGCTGAATTGCCACATATAAAATGTGTGTTTGGTAGGGGGAATCAGAAAACTGACTTGTAAGTAACACAAAGTTTTTTTAGGGAAAGGGTTTTGTTTTCCTTACAATGGCATTTGAGACAGAGAGCTTGAATGTGACATTATTCAATTAAAAACAGCCAGGACATAACTAGGAAAAGGGTGTCTCCCTCTTCACCCCCAAATTATTGCTGCAGACTTTAATTTTGGAAAGCAGCTTGTTACTTTAACCCCTGTGGTATAAAGTATTATAAATTTCATTCAGTTTGAAAATTCATCTACTGTATTATTTTCTTGCTAAATATTTTTGTTGTTTATATTAAGGGACAGTTATTTTAAGACCATGGTTTTGGGGTTTGTTTGTTTTTACATGCATCCTGTGTTTCTGCAGGGGACAATATTGGTGACTCACTAAAGACAAGCAACAGTACACTTGCTTTTCCTCCTGTTATTCATCTTACCTGCAGATACTGAGAAAGTATGTATTACGTAAAATTCTTGATTATATATTTTTGAGTTATTTTTTAAAATTAAAGATAAAAAGTAAAAAACAAAACAAAACAAAGCCCTGGAAATTATGTAACAATATTCAAAGATTTCAGAAGACATCACTCCTCCTAAAGTTTGAAAGTCTGCAAGTAGAAAAAAATGGGATTACTTTGCTTGACTTTCTTACAACTTCCACTTTTAAAAAAAAATTCCTTGGTTCCAGTTTTGAGTATATTGTTTCATAACTACAACATATTTGACCCTAGCTTCGATGTGGGAGTTGGTGAGATGAGAAACTTCAAACTGTGATTTTGAAACCCCAAGTTCAAATGCTCTGGGGTGCTACTGTGAAGAGACTATTTCTTAAAATAAATGATTTGATCTTCAATCAAGAAAAGTGTTAACTTACTGGAAACTTTTCAGTTTGCTGTTCTGAAGAACTCAATTTAGCAATTTCATCAACTTTCACTTATCCACACTACTGGAGAGAAGCAGGGACATGAATAATCTAAAAGTGCAGTTAAATTTAGAAGAATTTATATGAAGTGACTTTCTGTAGTAGATTTAACTTTTTAGTTGTGTTGTACCTAAGCTAATAATAAAATTAGCTTTTCTTTCCTCAGGGCATAATAATTGGTAGCTCAGTAAAATAATGTGTGATAAGGGAAACACAGGCACTTTTGTTACTTAATATGAAAAATTTCTTAGGCAGTACAGCATATGTAGAAAGTTAGTTGAAGATGTTTGATAATAACAAAAGCTTACTGTGTGTAAAAATGGGAGAATCATGCAACAGACTATGCTGTGAAATGCTGACTGAACTTCATAGATGTGCACATTAGTGAAGTGAATATACTTTACTATCTTAACTTTCTATAAGTTCATGGATTGAAAGCACTGTGTAAATTAAAAACTATTATATAAATATATCCTGAGTTGGCAGTTGTCATAATGTGGTGCCACAGACTCATTTTAATTACTATTTATATACAGGTAGAAAGCATCTTTTTTTAATGTTAATTTTTCCCTAAGTTTTCTTTTATTCCTGTTTTCCATTTAACCAGGTAGCAGATTTTGTGATTACTTATTTCAAAGAAGGATCACAGAAGATATTTGTTACCAAAAGCCTAAGTCAACTGAACAACAAGGTTGAAAAGAGGTAGTTTCCTGTAAATTAAGAAGAGTAATCTGGGAGATTTTAGGACAAGTGAGACATATGAAGAAGCCATTGAGGAGATAGATTCTGGCTCATGTCCAATCAACAGCCAACTCAGTCTGCAGAGGGGAAAAAAACAAAGCAAAACAAATAAACAAACAAAAAAGAACCTTTGAATAGCTACATTAGCTAAAGGGAAATGTGGGTATTAGTAAAAATAAATAAAATAAAATAAATTACAACAACAAATGCAACAAACTTAATAAACGTAAGAATGCCAAAGTCTTTCTAGGGTTAGTTTAGGTGAAAGACTGATGATGGCTACAGAACCTAAATGGGAGAAGGAAAGAGAGAAAAACACACAAACACACACATATATGTATGTATTTTTTCTAAAACTTTATTTATATTTGTTTATATATTTTTAGAGAGAGGGAGAGGTTTAGGGAGAGAAACATCAGTGTATGGTTGTATCTCTCACAGTCCTACTGGG
Source organism: Tonatia bakeri (assembly GCA_004024845.1). Lineage (NCBI taxonomy): Eukaryota > Metazoa > Chordata > Mammalia > Chiroptera > Phyllostomidae > Tonatia > Tonatia bakeri. The sequence continues at coordinate 56,642 of PVIA01000089.1, forward strand.
GACCCAGGTATGTGCCCTAAATGGAGATCAAACCAGCGAGCCTTTGGTTCTCAGGCCGACACTCAATCCGCTGAGCCACACCAGCCAGGGGTAAAATATTTTTAAAGAAACATTTTAAATACCACTCTTCTTTTTGACTCTTTATCTTAGCGATATGAGGCAATGAAGTATTATCAGGTCAGGATCAATGACCTAGGCAAAAATGAAATTGATAAAATCTTGGTGTGGCCTCACCAGTCATTCATAATTATTTATTTTTCATTATTTCTTCCATGAATTTCAAAATTTGTCAACTGCCTCTTCCTGATGTTTCTGAGTCATTTTCTTAAATATGCAAGAACTCGAAGCATGATAACAGTGTGGCATCACAGTTGTATATAGAAATTATAGATTATTTATTAGATAATGTTGGAAAAATTGGCTCATTACATGAAGAAAAGTATCTCTGCCTAACTCTACATAGAATAATGTACTCCAGATGGTTTAAAAGCTTAATGAAAAGTAAAACTATAAAGTAAATAAATAAAAATGTTGGAGACTGTCATTTTTATGAAGATAGTATGAATTCCTTTTTAAATAAGATTTTGAAAGTACTAACCATTAAGCAAAAAAATAAAAAAAAATCAAATGATGATGTTCAAGTAAGATATCATGAAAAATATAAAAGATGAAAGAATGGATAAAACTAGTAAGAATTACTATGTAGTATATAGGGGTTATATTGAAATGTACTGACAACTTTAACGAACTAGAAAAAGATAGCATCACAAATATGAAAACGATACAAGGAGGTGAATAGGCAATGTACAGAAAAACAAACTCATAAACTAAGAATAGGAAAATATATTGTAACTTCTTAGCAATTAGATGAATTTAAATGAAAATAATTAGTTGTCATATTAAACCTTTCAGATTGGACAATGGCAAGTCTTGCTGGAAGACAGAGAAGTAGATCTTCTTGTGACCTGCTGTACAGTTATTCTTAAGAGCAATCTTGCTCTACTTGGTAAATTAAGCATATACACAACCAATAGTCTAGGAATTATATATGAGATATGTATATAAAAACACAATAAAAATCTTAACTGGAATTGTTTTAAAAAAAATGAGACAAATTAAAATTCTTATTCTCTATTTCTGAAAGTAGTGAAAACCATTATCAACATTTTAGGAAAATCAAATAATTAAAGATACAATGGAAAACATATGAGTATATGGGATTAAAAATAAGATAAAAAACTATATGGTAGCAAAAGATTTATGTAGAAAATAAATAATGACATTGGATTTGCTAAACAATAGTTCAGAATAAATGGGAGAATCCACTATCACAATTTTAAACAGAATATATTTTTATAATTAAAATACTGGATATAGGAAATTATTTTGAAAATTCACCATTAAATCAGAAGAAGAGAAAAAAGTCTAATGACTTTATTAGATTGAAAGAAATAATGCCATTGTCAAAATAAAAAAATAAGAAAAATACAAAGTAAAGCAAAATTATTCTCGCAAATCTAACAGCAAATAGTTTTGGCTATTTCCAATTTAACCTTCAAATTTAACATTCAATATTACACTCTTCAATAATATATAAGAGGATGCATTTATCTAACCTCTCACATTATTGCATATTTTTAAATTTTAAAGTATTTATCAATCCAGTAACTGTTAACAGGCATATTGTTTTAAGCATGCATAAAATTGGTTATTTTTCACTTACTATAGGCTATCTGTTCTTTATTTTTATTAACTGTATGTTCACTTTGTGTTTTTAAGTTTATGATCTTTAATATGTACTTTCTGATTTTACATAAATGAAAAGTATAATTTACAATGAAGTATACATAACACATATAATTTTATTTATTTATTTTTATTTCAATTGTTGTTCAAGTACAGTTTTTTTCCTTTTACTCCCATCCCAGCCTACTCCCCAGCCCTCCATACCTCCCTTCCATTTGCACCCCCCCTTGTTTCCATCCATGTGTTCCCCATACTTGTTCTTGCAAACCCTTCCCCTTTTCCCCTGAAATTCCCTCCCTTCTCCCTTCTGGTCACTGTCAGCCAGACTCTATTTCAGTGTCTTTGGTTATATTTTGCTTGTCCATTTGTTCTGTTGATTCGGTTCCTGTTAAAGGTGAGATCATACACATATAATTTTAAACAGGATGCATACTTAAATAACTTGTTGCTTTCTTCTCTTTTACTACTTAATTTGAATTCATTTCAAAGTTAGAGAGAAAATAAAGAATAGTACAAAATGTCTCATATGTTCTCAATTCACTTACTTCATGAAGATTTCAAAAAATGTCCCAATAATAGCCTTCACATCAAAAAAGTCCAACCCAAGTTTGTTATACTTACATGTCATTTAATCCAGAACTACTCCTCAATCTTGACTTTACTATCTTACACATTTTTGAAAATTATTTTTAAAATGTTCTTTAATTTACGTTTGTCTGATGTTTCTAACTTCAATCATTCAAAAGCTAGTCTAATCTCACATTTTTAAACAGTGTAAAAGATCTACCTAAATTCTACTTAATGTTAATTTGTCCTTGATTCATTGTTTATTTTTATGGTCTAATAGAGCCTTATATGATGCCATATTTAAAAAGTTCTATTTTCTCCAGATGTTTACCTGAACCCTATTTAATTGATTTGTCACTGTGTTAAGAAAAATCCCTTTTTTGATGAAGCATAAGCTATAAAATCATTTTCTTATAATTGACAATGTTGTTATAGTGTTTCTAAAGCATTTTCAATTAATTTTACAATATTAACATATAGGTTTGTTTCTATTTGTCTCACCACACATCACAAGTTTACCATAACAGAAAAGCCACTAAAATAAAAGAGCAGCAGAATTAGATGTTAGAAAAGTTATCAAAAATAGGAACAATTGCAAAGTATATATGATATAGTTTTTTAAAAATATTATAAGACATTATATACTATTAAACAAGAAACACATAACAATTGCTTACAATATTAAACATGGAAAATCACCTTGAATGCATAAATTCTGATAATAAAGATGCATAGAAAATAAATGCTTAATAATTAAACTTTTTCTTAGTAATTATACACAGTATTGATTAAAAAGAATTAAATATATACATACTAAATATGGTTGTCTGATTATGAACTTGTTAAATTAGAACTGATTTATTAAATATTATAGGCATTTTAAATAATACTTAGCGGCCTCATTTACTCTTTCAGGAATTTTGAACAATTGCCAAAAACAAAACAAAACAAAACAAAATAAAATAAAATAAAATAAAATACAATAAAATAAACCTTTTGTTCTCTTGTACTTGTATAGAATGAAACATAAAAACAAACAAACAAGCTTATTTTGGCCATACTTGTTCAGTAAACAAAACACAGAGTCTTACAATAATAGCCAATAGAGATATCCTTGAGTAAATCATAATTTAATTAGAAAAAAATACACCATTTAAAAAAAACAGACATGCATAATATCAACAATTTTTAGTCTACACCTTTTATTCTTCCACATTATGTACATTAAATTTTGGCAATATTTCTGATATAATATGAACAAGTATTCTTAATACTGCAGGTATGAGTGGGAATGCCCCCCCGAAAACAGAATTATATTCTGGTGGATGGGCCCTTGTAGTAAAGGCTTCCCCTGATAGGTAAGTGACCTAGGAACTCATCTGTATCAGTGTACTGGCTGGTGTTTTGTGAGAGGCTGCATACAGAGTCAGTGAATTTGGAACTTACTCAATTACTACTTGAAAATTAAGCTTATCTTATTTTCATAAAATAGATATGTTGATGGAACAGTAATAATGTAAGTAGATCTATCACAGAAATATTTGCTGCCACACATAAGATAAAATTTTAAAAATACTTATGTGTTTAGTGTCAAGAAATGTATAATCTGAAATTTGTTTTAAAATAAAACACACACAAACAAAAGTTTTAGAACTCAAAGGAAATAACCACATAGGTGTTCTAAACTGGCATATAAATAAATAATTTCTTTGAAAACATCACAAAATGTGTAAAACACCAAACCTTGAAAATCATGATAGAAATATTTTATAATTGTAACTTCAAGGGAATAAATTTCAGGGGTAAGAAAAGTTTTATAAATAAGCATGGAATACTGAAAAAACACTTAAATAATCATGTTTGGTTTAGTATTGTTAATTATATGCATTTACTTATGATAGGTCCGTAGGTAGGTAGGTAGATAGATGAGGGATGATAGATAGATGATAGATAGATGATAGATAGATAGATAGATAGATAGATAGATAGATAGATAGATAGATATCCCAATTGCTTACTATTTCCCATGATCTACTCTTGACAGAATTAGCAACAGTGGATTCTGACAAATCTCAGGAAGAGAAAAATAAAATGACTAATTTGTTAGGATAAGTGCATTTAGACTATTTTTGTTAAATGTTTATTTTATCTTTCATTGGGATATTTCCCTTGCATTTTTTAAATTCCCTTTCACATATATAGTTTATTTACTGACCTAGGAGCAAAATAATTTAATAATATTTCTTCCAATCAAATGTCTTACATAGCCCTGGCTGGTGTATTGAGCACAGGCCTGTGAACCAAAGGGTTGCCTGTTTGATTCCCAGTCAGTGAACATGCCTGGGTTGTAGGCTAGGTAGGGGACATGCAAGAGGCAACCACAGACTGATTCTTCTCTCCCTCTCTTTCTCCTTCCCTTCTCTCTAAAAATAAATAAATACAATCTTAAAATAAATAAAATATTTGGTATAATATAACATGATGTAAACTCTTGTCATTCAGTCTTCCTTATACAATTTTTTAAAATATGACAAGTTATTTAAACATCATTAAAATCATTAGATTTTTTTTCAAATTTACCTTACTTCAATTTACATATATTTGTAAAATCAGTAGAAATCTATTTTAGGGCCTTTCTTTCTTTTTTTTTAAAGAAAGATAACATATTTATTTCATCTTTTATTTTTTCACATTTTTTATTGTTGTTCAAGTAGAGCTATCTCCATTTCCCCCCACCACTCTCCCCACCCCAGCCATCCCCACTTCCCACCCTTGATCCTACCCCCGCTTTGGTTTTGTCCATGCGTCCTTTATACATGGTCAGGTATAGATATAATCATTACTATTGTAGTTAAAAATAAATATCATCAAAAGAAAGTTATTTTTAAACTCTTTTCATGTTACACTTGTAAGAACTAATGAGGTCCTGAAAGTATTACTTTGGAAATTATGGGGGTGGGTCTACAGTTTCTGCATTTACAATTGTGTTAAGCAAGATGTCTTAGGCCAGAAGAATATATATAATGGGTATAAAGGAAACTGGAAAAATAACTAATGGATGACTGAACATAAACCAGTGCTAAAAACAAACAAAAATTTACACAGTATCTATCCAAAACATATATATGTGTGTATATATGTATATATATGAATTTATGTATTTAAAAACCCAAGAAAGGTCTAATAAAACCATGTATGATGACATTTATGCTTGTATGTATAATTCATATACATATCTTCATATATGTACTTTTATATAGAATGCACATGTAAATATATACATACATTACACCAGAATTACACTCATACATAGTCCTTTGTGGGAACTGTGACAGGAACATGGACAACATTTAAAGTTTTAAAAGTAAATTTTAATTTGAGAATAGTACTTTATACCAAAAAATTGATTTATAGAAAGTCCACAATAGAATATGACATATTACATCTTGAGGGTTTTTTCAACCTCTAAATTTAAAAAAAAAAATTACAAATGTTTAAAAATTGGTCAAGTTGGACATTTCTTCTTTCTCCAAAATCAAGTAAAGTGAACAGCAAGAGTCCCTTGGAGATACCAATATGTTCAAAGTTACTTAAATTCTTCTCAGTTATTTGAAGATCTTACATTATGTCAAGGAAGATATTTTATGATAAAAGAGTTTTTATCTTAATAAAATTATTAGGTAAGTGGTGAGTATTCTACCACACACAGCACACTACATACCTAATAATGGCCAAGAAAAATATAACAATTAAGTTAAGCATGTATTTTAACAACAGATTCCAAAGTTTTAATTGACAAAGAAAAAAGTTTATATACAGAGTAATTTAATAAACATAAAGCAATTGAATATATTGCTGAGAAGATGAGTGAATGTATTATTTCCTCAACAACTATTTGAAATGCAGTTTGTTCTTGTACTTTAATCAGATAGATCTAACAATGGAAAATAATCTTTTCAATTCATAGGTCTCTGTACTTTAATCTTTTAGAGTTGAGTGATCTTATAGTGCTGATATAATCTTATAAGAAATTGGAGGGTATTTATGGTACATTATTCTGATTCATATGTGCAATTTGATTTTTCAAGACATGTCAAATGAAATTGGTTTAAAGGTTGTTTTCTATATAGTAGCTCAAATGTTTCCAGTAGTCCTGTCTGAATTCCAATACAAGCAATATGAGATATGATAGATTCTTCAATTTTGAACTTCTAAAGTAAAAAATTTGTGTCCTGAGGAATAAATAATAATTGTTATCCAGAGACATTTTAAATGCTACCCTGTTTTTAGTGTATGACTTATTTATGAAGAATTCTTTCTTGTAGTTGGTGACTTTGAGAAAACATTGAATAGCTTTCTCTAATCTTAATATTAAATTATATCAGATGAATTTCACTTATCTGAAAACTAAAAAAGTACTTATTTACATCCTAGATTCTACAGATCTTATATTTGATTTATTATAGTTCTATTTTGCATTATTTTTTCTCTTAAGCAATTATTATCTTACACAATGCAAACAACTAGTCAACAAATTTCTCTAGTTATGTAAAATCTGATTTTACCAAATACTACTACAGTCAGTTTTATCAAACTTGATCTACAAAAATGTATGCCTTATTTTAATTTGCATAAATACCTACTCAACTATTTCTTATATACTTGAAATTAGGCTAGAAAGTGGCTTAATCTAGTTAATATAAAGAAATTAGTGCAAATTTAATTCTGAGACACTTAATCAAGGAAGGAAAAGAGATATAGAAATTATTTTCTCCTGCTTATAATCAGACACTTGTTAAAAAACATGTTGATGTTTGAAAAATTGGACAGCATATTTTTCTGTTAAATAGGGTTATGCATGCTATGGAAACCAACAACCTAAAACATATTTCTCCCTCATACTGCATATGTACTTCATGTCTTACATGATCTGGATTTTCCTCCATTTCTCCTAAATCTGGAACCCAGGCTTCCAGAGAATATGGTATGTGGATGTTGCAGGTTTCCATGGTTGAGGGAGAGATTAGAAAAACTTGTTAGAAATGCAAAGTTTTTGAACCTTTCCCTAGAAGTAAATTCTGGGTTTAAATACTCTGGGTACCCAAACTCGGAATTAGAAATACTCTAAGTTTCTAGGTGAGGGAGATTTCAGATTCATTTTCATCTACATACTGAATCGAGGCCTATCAATCTATGTTTAATAAGCCCTTCGGTAGATTCTGATGCACAAGAACCACTGTGTAAGACAAATCTCGTCTAACTTTAATTTCAAAAGAATGGTGCCGTACAATTTTGTCAGTGCTCTGAAGAGGATCAGAAACTGGTCGTGGCCAAGAACATGATCGTTGTTGGGCTCTAGCCCATTTCTTTTAGGCCTTTATTATGGATAAATTTGTATTGCACACTTATTTAAAGAAAATCTTGAGGTACAAATATGTGATACAAACTTAGCACTAAAGTTTACAATGCTCAGAGAGACAGACTGATTAACAACATGAAGTAACTCATGTAAAGTACTTATATGACCTTGTCAATCAACTTATGTGAACTGGTTGGATGGAGATCTGAATTGAGTGTTTTGGGATCATCATTATCAAGTACATTATTAAACACTGTAGTAATCAACCCAATTAGAAATGTTCACATTTGCAGCAAATTCACATTTGGAGAAAGGCACATATGTGATAACTTTCTAGCTCTTACTTAATCAAAAATAAATTTTATGAGAAAAAAATGAGGTTTCAAAAGGTGAAAAGTGGGGATGATAATGGGTAGTTTTTGTAAGGACATGTTTTATGGCTCTCATAGAAAAATAATTTTAAAAATTATGACAGGTGAGAGGAAAACAGTTTCTTCAATAGCACCAGGAGTTCCTATATCACTCCATCTTTTTTTTACTTGTATCATTACCAGGCCAGTTTCTCTCTCTCTCTCTCTCTCTCTCTCTCTCTCTCTCTCTCTCCCTCTCTCTTTAGCACAGGAGAATACAATCTTTTTGTCTCAATGTGTTTGAATTTATACACTTCTGAGGTATACTATAATGTGTAATTCTAGTTGCTTTACTATTATGTTCACCTAAAAGTTAACAACTTTCTGGGGAGGATACCTATGTTTCTGAGCAAAAACCTTATAAAGTATTTATTTATGTCAGTATCATTGTTTTCTTATAATCAGTATTATAAAGTTGATCTGACTTAATTCAAACATTGATCCTTGATAATTTTATGCTTTAGCATATGTAATTTATTTATTGTTGCTATTGTTGTGTGCTTGTATTAGTATCACAAATTTAGTCATCTGAATAAATATAAAGAAGCTTATACTCATGGTTTCAAATAATGATGAATAATTAAATGCTTTCCCCCCTCTATAGAATAAATTTGCAACTTTACATCAAAACAGGGACCTGTAGGTAGTCCTATTTTTATAACTTTCTTAGTGACCAGAGTTTCCAATTTGTTTCTTCTTCACCACTACTGCACTGTCTTGATTAGCATAGCTTTATAAATCTTTAAGTCAGGTAGTATCAGTCTTTTGTAATGATATTTTTACTCATTTCCTCTTTTGTACTTCTGTTTCTTCATCTTGGTTCCATTCCTCAAGAGCTGTAAGAGAAATTCTTTTTAAAAATAAATAAAATAATAAAGCTTCCCCAGCTAAAATCTTTCAATGAGTAACCCCTTTTTTCAGGATAAAATATGAAATTAACACAATAATCCAATGGCCTTTCATAGTCTGATCCCCAACTTCATCCTAAGGCTTTCAGTAACTCCACTTTTTACTCACAGTCACTTTGACTTCTTTAAATTTATGGACACTATACCAAGATCTTCCCCCTCTCTGAATCTTCACCTTATTCTTCTGACTTTCTGATTATTTTCTCTCCAATATTAGCCTGACAGTCTCCTACTCATCTTTAATTCAAGTTACTTTGCTCAAAGAGGATCTTCTGAACACAAAATTTGTTCCCTGCCTATGAATATATTTTATACAGTATTTCTACTAATCTCTAATGTCACTCAGGTCATTCTGCTCTGAAGTACGTGCATAGCAAGGTATAGATGATTATTTTTAAAATCTAACTTAATAAATGAATACATCTTAAGTTAAAAAAAAAAGAAAAAGGAAAAGAAAAGGTTGAAAATTGAGAACTAACCACCTAACAGCTTCTCAATGATTTGGAAACTGCAAATGGCATCCTGCTGGTATTTTGCCTTCTTATTTTCAATGTTTTATTAATAAAATAGTCAAATTATCATGATAAATGTGCTAATTCATGTTACTTTGTTCAAAATTGTCCAGTGGTTTTCCATCACACTCAAAGTAAAGACAAAGATCACACAATATGACACTTAGCTGCTTCTGTTCTCACCTGTTTTTCACACTCCACTTCATCAACATTGGATTCCTTACCCAATTCAAGCACCTCAGTCACACTCTCATTACAGGCCCTGGGCAGTTGCTTTTTCTCTTGCCTAGAATACTCAAAATGTCTGCTGTTTTGTTTCTTCATCAACATCAATTCACTATTTAAATGGTTATCTTCTCAATATTGCCTTTGCCAAAGTATTACTTGCCAACTGATCTAATGATGCAACCCTCATCACACGACTCGTTTACATGGGAACTTTTGAAATTCTGTGTGTGGATTCTTAGGGATATGCCTACATGTGTGTATTTGAAAGATTTTTGTTTTAGAAGGACATTACGAGTCAAAAATTTATCTTATGTGACTCAAAGTGAGGACTTAAACATGCATTTTCAGTTCATATTTTTAGGTAAAACATTATGTTTTAAAAACAAAAAAGTACTAGAGACCTATCACCAATAAGACAGCCTATTATTTCAATAAATTGAAAAAACCATTAGAAGTTACAGAGCGAGCGGCAACTGAGATAGTAATCATCTTTCAAATATTTTTTTTGTTTGCTTTTAATTTAGTCTTTATGCCCTGGCTGGTGTGGCTCAGTGGACTGAGTGCTGGCCTGCAAACCAAAGGGTTGCTTGTTCTATTCCCAGTCAGGAAACAAGCCTCAGTTGTGTGCCAGCTCTCAAGTAGAAGGAGTATGAGAGGCAACCATGTAGTGATGTTTCCCTCTTTTTCTCCCTCCCTTCCCCTGTCTCTAAAAATAAATAAAGTATTTATTTTTGTAATTAAAAAATAATTTCTATTATGTTTTTCCATTACCAATTAGTTCTCTTATCCGCCCCCCCAGAAATCACCACGATATTGTCCATGTCGATAAATCCTTAAGAAAAAAGCAACATCCATGTGAGAGACAGACATCTGTTTGATTGTTTCTCATATGCACCCCAACCAGGGATGAACCCAAAAACCAGGCACGTGCCCCCCACCAAGAATCAAACCAGTGAAACTTCACTTTGTGGGGCGATGCTCAGCTAACTGAGCCACACCAGGTAGTCTTATGTTTTAGTCACAAGCACAGTCACTAATATATTTAGTTGATAGTAAATTTTGCTACATATATTCTCTGTATTTTAATAATTGCAATAAATAACTGTTTTAAAATGTTTTCAGCCTTAACTGAGGCAAAGAAAATTACTCTGTGATTTATTACAATTCTTTCCATCAGTATAATTCTATGGCATAGCATACTTTTTAGAACATGAAAGAAAATAAACAGAAGATTAGCCCCCAAACTCAGCACAAGTGGATTAATCATCTGAGCAGTCTTGAAGGTAATCCTTTTCACTTGGGAGAAAAACATGCTTAATGGAGAATTTTTAAATCTATGCTGTTAAGCTTTAATAACAAAAAATTTAAAATGACAATAAGTCTTAATGCTTTTCTGGAATATTAACTTTATTTCAGTGTATGGACTTAAGTATCAATATTACATATGATTTAGAAAAGTTAATACTATGACTATGTATAAAGTATCAAAGTTAATAATGATATAATATATAAACATATATATGTTTTATATATAGACATATATGTGTGTATGTACACATATATATTATTACACACACACACACATAAAGAGAGAGAGGGAGGAATTGCTGGTCTTTTATCTTGATCATATTTGACTGGAAATTCACGATCCTCAGGTTTAGGTTTAGGATAAAATTTAGTACTGGCCAATATAGAATTTTTTTTTAGCTCTAGTAATTAAAAAAAGTTGCATTGTATAATGTTAGAGAACAATTGCTCCTGTTTTTCAAACTGGCATCTTAAGGTAAGTACAAGGGCTTTTATAAGTTTTTGATATTGGAGATAGGGGAACCTAAGCCCTTACTCTGATGCTCCTGTTATAAAATTAATTTAATTAATTTAATTAGTTTAGTTGAGAGAAAAGCAAGAAATGATAAGGGAGAGAGAAAGGGAGAGAGGGAGAGACCGATAGAAAGAGAAAAGAAAGGGAGGAAGGGAAGGAGGGAGGGAGGGAGGAAGGAAGGAAGGAAGGAAGGAAGGAAGGAAGGAAAGAAGGAAGGAAGGAAGGAGAAATAATGGAAAGGAAAAGATAAAGGAAGAGAAAAATAAAGTATACATAAGTTATATATATATTTGTTTTTGGTAATATATTTATCTGCATGTGAATGTCTGTACACTCATGTCATATAATAACATAAATATACTTATTAATATCAGTAACAGGTAAAAATTAATAAGGAAAAAATTTAAACCTTTGGAAACCACTGCCCTACCACTATACTCCGTCTCCTTCTGAAATAGATAAACTGCATGGTCATGGTAAATTTTTATTTCCATAAAAAATTTCTCTTCCTGGAAGTTCCTGTGTGTATATGTACATAAAGAATGGACATGATTTAATAAGCATCTTTATTTAAAAGTAGAAGAGTAGATTTATGAGTTAACATATTAATCCCTCACTTTTTCCCTTTTCTCTCTCAGGTAGTAGTTTCAGTCTCTGTCCTTAACTATTTTTCTTGAAAGGGAAACACATGCCATCTGGTCTAGATGATAAAAAAACAACATGGTATCATGTTTTGGGTCTATGGGACCTCTCAACTTAGCCTTGGCTAGTTAATGTATAATTAATCGTGCAGTCTTTTTCTAAACATCATGTTTGATGTCAGCTCGCTGTCTCAATATAGTTCATAAGCCATTTGGGCTCAAATGCACTGTTGGAATTGGATTATCTTCTATGAGACAGAGCCATGGCAAAGATACATCCAAACAAGAGATTATCGCAACCCAAATGTGATGATAATAACCTGCCTTTATTTTCCATCTGAGTATCATGTTCATTTTTTACTATTATATATACTGATTGCTCATCAGGGATGTAGTTTCCTCTTTTTTATATTAAGGGACTTAAAAGAAACAAACTAACCAGAAGTAACGAGGTTGTACAATTCCAGTGATTTGAAGCTAAACCCTAGCTTTCACAGGTGGCAAACACAAGGCCTGCGGGACCAATCAGGCCCTCCACCTTGTTTTATCCAGCCCTGCACCTTGTCTCTACCCAGTGGCAGTGCTGAGCTCCTCACCCCAGTTAAAGAGGAGTTACATTTATATGGTCCTAAAATTACATTCAAATCTTTGAAGGCAACTGCAAAGCTGATGTGCACCCCCAGTGAAAATGAGTTTGACACCCCTGCAAAGAATTACAAGGAGAATAACAGGGATTTTTTCCCCTCCACTCCACATCACCCACACAAGGAAGCTTAACACAGGATACATTGATTAATGAAGTGATTAGATTTGGCAGTTAACTAAAATAGTTTGTTGGTAAATGATGGAATAAAAAATAAACCTGTAGTAATTTGGCTGGAATAATCAGTTAATAGCAAAGCAGAGGGCTTGAGGCCAACAGAGTCCTTAGTTTAGAAGTGGATCAGATGAAAATTTGAGCAGTACCAAACATCAAATTTAAAAACACTGATATTAGGGAAGGAGGCAAATTGTGCAAACTAATAGCAGAATTTTTATCTTGTCAATATACAATCAGATATAATCACAAAGTCAAGGGGACAAGAATGATAAAAATATTGACATATGTTAATGGCAGGAATTGGTATTTTTGCACATAGTGTAGAATAATTTCTCACCATGTGAGATAACTGATTTCTTATTGCAAATGAATATGAGTCATAATTTTTGTCAAGTCCAGAATTTTCAACTTTCATCTGGACCACAGGTGGCAAAACAAGGCCCACAGGCCAAATCCAGCCCTCCACCCTGTTTTATCTGGTCCAGCAATTTATTTCTACCCAGTGGCTTTGCCTGGCTCTCAATTAACCATTAAGGAGTAGTTACATCCTTAAATGCTTTGTAAAATTCTCCTGTGAAATGAAATAACCCCGAATAGCTGCAGCAATTTTGAGAAAGAACAACAGAGTAGGAGTGATCACAATACCTGATATCAAACTGTATTATAAGACAACTGTAATCAAAACAGCCTGGTACTGGCATAAGAACAGGTGCATAGACCAATGAATCAGAACAGAGAGCCCAGAAATAAACACAAGTCTCTACAGTCAATCAATATTTGATAAAAGGGTAAGAAGCATTAAATGGAGCAAAAATAGCCTCTTCAACAAATGGTGTTGTGAGATCTGGACAGCTACATGCAAAAAATGAAATTCAATCACCAACTTACACCATACACAAAAATAAATTCAAGGTGGAAACAGACTTAAATATGTGGTGACACTATAAAAGTCCTAAAGGAAAACATTGGCAGGAAAATCTCAGACATTCCATGAAGCAGTATCTTCACTGATATGTCCTCTAAAACAAGGGACATAAAGGAAAGAATAAACAAATAGGACCTCTTCAAGTTAAAAAGCTTCTGCATGGCTAAAGAAAGCAGCATTAAAATGAAAAGAGAACCAACTGTATGGGAAAACGTATTTGCTAATGATAACTCAGACAAGAGTTTGATCTCCAAAATATATAAAGAACTCACATGACTCCACTCCAGGAAGACAAACAACACAATTAAAAAATTAGCAAAAGACTTGAACAGACACTCCTCCAAGGAGGACATACAGAGGATCTAGAGACTCATGAAAAGATGCTCAATATCACTAGCCATCAGACAGATGCAAATTAAAAGCACTATGGAATGCCACTTCACACCAGTCATAACGGCCACCATAAATCAACAAATGTTGGAGAGGATGCAGAGAAAAGGGAACCCTAGTGTACTGTTGGTGGGAATGCAGACTGGTACAGTCATTGTGGAAAATAATATGGAATTTCCTCAGAAAACTAAAAATTGAACAGCCTTTTGGCCCAGCAATTCCACTGCCGAGATTATATCCTAAGAACCCTGAAACACCAATCCAAAAGAACCTATGCATGTCACAAAGGCCAAGTACTAGAAACAACATAAGTGCCCATCAGTAAATGAGTGGATCAAAAAATTATGGTACATTTACACAATGAAATATTACACAGCAGAGAGAAGGAAGGAGCTTTTACCCTTTGTGATAGAATGGATGGTACTGAAGAGCATTATCCTAAGTGAAATAAGCCTGGTGGTGAGGGACAAAATACCATATGATCTCACCTTTAACAGTATCCTAATCAACAAAACAAGCAAGTCAGCAAAATATAACTAGAGACATTGAAATTAAGAACAATCTGACAGTAACCAGAGGGGAGGTAGGAGGAAATAATGGGGGCAGGGGTTTTCAGGAACACCTATAAAGGACACATGGACAAAACCAAGGAGGGGGTGGAAGAAAGGGAGGGAGGAGGGGAGGGCCAGGGTGAGGAGGAGTGGAGGGGGTGAATGCAGGCAACTATAATTGAACAACAATTAATTTTTTTAAAGGAATAGTTACATTGATACAGTCCTAAAATTACATTTGGCCCTTTGAAGGCAACTGTGAGGCTGATGTGGCCCCTGGTGAAAATGAGTTTGACATTCCTGTTTACTAGACAGATCTGAAATTAATTAAATAACCTCTTCCTCCATCAAATTTCCTCCATTTACTCTATGTTCTTCTTTTACACTGTTTTTCCTACCTAATGATATGAAAATAGGAAGCAGAGTTACTCACACTCTTTAAGTCATAACCCACTATTATTAATCATTAGTACAGGGCCTGGTTGTTTGATTTCATATTCTTCTCCATCCTTGATCTTATCACTGGTTCCCAATCCTGACACCTATTCTATTGTCTCTGGTGTCTTTAAAAGTGAATGTATATTTTTAAATATTCACTGTTATTTTTTGTGTGTGCTTAAATCTGTACATAAATTGTTAAATGTATTATTTTTCCAGCAATTATTAGTGCCAATGACTATAACCAGATATCATCTTTGATGTTACATTCTCCTTCATCACATACCTCTTAGTCTTGTCAATTTGGCCTTCCATCAATGATACCATCTTGTCTAGTCTAAGTGCTATGCCTTATTTCTGGGCTTCATAATTTCTTCTAATATGAGTTTTAGTTAGAACTATGATTTTGGTAATTACTCTGATTTTAGAATTTATTCTTCTCCACAATCTTCCATCTCCCATTCAGGTCCATCCTTTACAGAAATAACTCATTTAGGTATATATGTAGGAACTGTTCTCCAGAAAAGGGAAAAAATGGATAAAGGATAGGGCAGGAGAGAAAAACTAAGCCAGGATGAAGTCTTTGCTCCTGTCTACCTTCAAGCTGATCTCTTGGGGTGTGCTTGACCACAAACTACTCTACAGTATTAGTGTTGCCTTGGACTAGCCTTGTATACCCCCATATCAGTCAGTCATTCGGCCTGCGGAGCCTTCTAGGAAGGAGGGAATGTAACATACTGAGTATGTCAGGTAACCACAGATGAGAGAGGTTCTCTAAAAGGCAGCAACTCTGAGCCATGGGTCACTAACATACACAGCAATAGCAGCAGTTCTAGAAAGAAATAAGTTCAACTGCTCAGAAAAAGCTATCTGGGCAGAGTACCAAACATACACACTATACCATCCAAGTGGTTTTCTAAAACCGTTTTAGTCTCCTGTTTAAAATCCATCAGTGGCTTCCTACAGGCTTCAGTATTAATTCTAAATTACACATAATGACATGCTTTTATTCCTTTTTAATTTATCTTTTTTTACACTTTATGCATATGGATCTGTTAATAATTTTTTGGTACTATCTCCTACCCATATTTGTACATAGTTTGGACAGATGGCTTCATCTCCAAAAAAACAATATCCCAGCTACATACTTGGTTATTTTCAGCTTTCTTAGTCTAGCTCATATTTCACTTTCTCCAAAATATCTAATGGCATCCCCTCAATCCCCTATAGTCTAGACTTGATCATAGCCCTTTCTATGCATCCCATCTAGCATGTATAATACACTAGTATAATACTTCAGTATCTGCTCATTGTTCACTTAACCTCACTAAACAGAAAGTTCTCTAAATAGGGAAGAGCGCCCTGGGGGAGAGCTCCTCATTCCTCTACCCGAGCAGGCTTTTATTTGGTTTGTTTGCATAAGAATTCAGGTAAAGCCCATTACTCATTGTCGGGAAGTAAGGACCAACAACAAACAACAAGGAAGTCTGAGGACCTATTTTGAGTCAGGGTCAAAGAGCTGTAAAAGACTTTAGGGAACAAACTTACTTCCTCCTTGGACCATTCTCATTCAATTGAGAGCATTCTAAATAAAGCAGGTTTCACAGGATTTTATATATTCTTTTTTAGGGCTGATCACCCAGGGAACCCGCCCTTTCCAGCACAGGGTGGCACCACCCTGTCATTGTTTCAGTCTTAAACCGGGCAGGGAAAGTAAGGCAGCTGAGAGATTAGGAGATTTTTTCGCAGTGAGGACTCAAGCTTTGTCAAAGCCAAGGGGCGAGAGTCCATCACCCCCTTTTGCTGTAGCCCCCAAAGTTCTTCCTTGGGGGCCTCCCACATGATCGTGCCTGTCTTAGGTCTTTCTCCCCTTGGGGAATCTTACCCATCATTTGCTAACCAACCAAGCATTGAGGGCCAAGCAAGGTGAAGTAAAAGGAGCAGAAGCGGTGCTCCTGCCAGGGAGATAAGCTTGTCTCTTTGGTGGCTTATGGTTCCAAGGTCATTCCCTCAGCCTTAGCCTTGGCGGGGTTACAGCTTCTGATACCAGGCAAGGTGGTTCCCAACATCAGTCAATCAATGGAAGTTGCTATCGTGGTTGTTTGTAGACAGATGATCCCACTTCTTTTCATCCAGAGTTTTATTTTGCTTATTCCAAAGTCTATTGTGTAGTTTATTGAAGGAGAAAAAGGAAAAGTAATGAACTTCATTTTGGTTCTTGCTGTACCTTTTCTTTCATTTGTCCTTTACCCATGATGTTCTTGGAATAATCCTTTCAATATGCTGAGTTTTTTCTTCTCCTCAATAAACCTTCTAAAATATTTCTGTTTATGTCTTACTTCATCTTCATT
Organism: Tonatia bakeri; assembly: GCA_004024845.1. Classification (NCBI taxonomy): domain Eukaryota; kingdom Metazoa; phylum Chordata; class Mammalia; order Chiroptera; family Phyllostomidae; genus Tonatia; species Tonatia bakeri. The sequence continues at coordinate 74,310 of PVIA01000089.1, forward strand.
TGCCTTTATATTAGTTTTCTGTAGTTCCATGTACACAATACACATGTACACAGTATAAATATTCTCACTCTACCAATACCACATAAGATTTAGTATGATCTTAGTGTAAGCATGCAGCTATTTACATAAAGAAACTGATAGCACTTCAGTTAGTTGCTGCTAAGATTGATGTATTGACCTGGTCCTCTATGGAAGATCTTATTTCTCACCTATATTTTCTGCCACCCACTGACCTTTTTTCATTGTAAACTAATCTAAGTCAAAATGGTCATTTTTGTAGGTTGCGGCTTGGATACTAACTTCATTTTCCCTGTTTGTAATTACTCACCCTTTAAACTCAAATGTAGAGACTTCATTAACTATACCTCTGTTCTATACATCTTGTCATTCCATACATCTTATTTGGTTCCTGCTTTTGATAGGAAAAGAATAACTTCTTAGTTGAGTGCAACCAGAGCAAGTTTTCTACACTTTACAAAAGTCATTGATTCCAAGTAACTTTATAAGTTATACTTTCAGACATGCCTCTGGCTATGGCATCCTGAAGTTTTCTTTAACATTTTCATTTCCACTAGGATTGCACTATATAACCTCTGCCTTGGAAGGCTTTTGTTAACAATATGTGAAAGGAGCTTGAATCAGGCTCAGCATTGGTCACATGGATGACAAGTGGAAAGTAACCCAAAGATAAGCCTGATTCAAATTAGTGACAAGAGAATCTGGATGACACTACCTCTTCTGTGCTGAGCATCTGTTTTGTTCTATCTACTGCATTACAGGTGGCTGCTCCTTTAATTTTCAGTTTTCACTATGAAACAAGTGGTATTTCCATTTTACAGATGATATTTATAAAAATAAGCAATTCATCTAAGAATGTTGAACTTTAGAGGCAGATGTGAGATCTGCCTTATGCTATTTCCATAAACAGCAATTTGAGCTAAGATTTCTGATTAGTTTTCACTATTCTCCCTTCAGTTTATTTCCCATGCACTTATATCATACTCACTATGCTCCAGGCACTGTTCTAAGGGTTTTAAAAGTACAAAAAATATTCACTCATAATCATCCTATAAGTTATGCATTGTCATCCTCATTTGAGAGAAGAGGACACCTGGGGCCAAGATCACACAGTGTATAAATAGTACTTTCTTTTCATTATCTAGCAATGTATAAATAGATGGTGCCATGGACTAAAGTCATCACCTTTTTTTCTTTAATTTAGTTTGTTTTAAAATAGGTTTGCATTCATAGGAGAAGATTTTGTTTGATCTCAAGCTATCAATTATCCATGCCTGGAAGACATTTACCTTTTAAGCCTTGGTTACTCTAACTGCCACTACCACTATTTCTTTTTGGCAGTTACTAGACTTTCAGGCTGAGAAACTTGGGAATAATAATGGTTTCTAGGAGATGTACATTAGAGATCCAATATACTTCATTTATAGCACATGCTCTACTTCTTCAATATCCTTCACTGTAGTCAAGGCTCTCTGTGACTGGAAGAAAGAAATACTTTGCAGCATCCCTAGAAGTGCAGGCTGCTGACAAGGACCATTAAGTAATTTAGATTTAAGTGTCTGTGGAATTGCTGGCTAGAACTACTACAGAGGTGCCATAGGTTAATAAAGGTTTGCTTCTATCAGTGAGTCTCCAGTTCTGCCTGGGTCTCATATTTTTTCTCACTGAAACTTAATGCACTGGAAACATTCTCTGTGTGTATGTGTGTATTTGTATGTTTATTACTCATGCATACACACAACATAGTTTGAATATATTGTAGATTTCATACTATACAATCAGGTGGATAATTCATTACATGTACAACATTAAAGAGATAGGGAAAATTTGTTTTTATTAGTTACACAAGTTCTCTACAATATTATGTGGTGTGATGTTCTTCACATGAATTGCTCTGACAGTTTTTATATCTTGTGATTGCATGCTGGTGGCAGTGTGCAAATAGGTTTGCCACATAGGAATTATCTGTTCCACAAGTTCATTTTCAATGGCATTCTAAAGATCAACCATCCTTGTAGGAGTTAAGAAAACTTACAGAATTATTGCAGTGCAAATCCATAGAAAAAAAGACAAAAATCATGGTTTTGTATAGAAAAAAGATAATGTTCACTATTTTAATGTGTTAAATATTTTTAGATTAAACTTATATAGAATAAATTTATAAAAATTAAATTTCTGTAAAATCAAATTTAATGTTTTGTCTTACATGTTAAACAACAGATCCTGAAAAATCTTTGCAAGGAAACTATACTAAAACAATAAATAACATTTGTTTTAAATGTGAAAACACCAATATATTATTTACTATACAAAGTAGTGGTGTGCATAGACAGTTATCTGTATTTGGATTATCAAACAAACTAAGAATTCTCCAACTTCAACATTTATAAGTCCACATCTGCTTAATCACAGAGAATTAAAAGTGCTGGTGAAAGGAAATCTAGGAACATGTAATATTTTGGTTGAGTATCTGTACATGTAGGTATAAAAGAAAACGTATGCCTAATATACACACAAATATTTTTTAAATGTTCTAACTCTTGCATATAAGTCATGTCAATCTTATATATATTTTTAATAACAAAGGGATTTACTATAGAAAACCATTTTAAGTGTGCATAAAGCAGAAGAGCTCCCATAAGTCATCACCTAATTTGCTTTTTCATGACAATTTGCTGATTACATATTTTCCATTATTTTGTGGATGTGCATAGCATTTTATTATATAGTACTTTATATGCCACAATAAGGCAATATTTCTATTATGCTACTGCATTTTTAAATAAATGCAGATATAATTTAAAGATTAGGGACATAAAAGAAATATAATAAAAAGTAGAATCTACATTTTAATAGGTCAAAATATAACTGATTTAAATCAATTTAAAACATAATTTGAGATTAATTTATTATTAATTTTAATATATTATTAGTTCCTTAAGGATAGTTGTTGATCTTCCATGACCACAATAGAGTATAATTTCTGTTACTGGTTTCCCTGAATAAGATCTTTAAACTCAAAAATTTTCAAAATGTTTGTTAAATAAATGAATTTACAGCTATGACCAGGGGGAGGTTAGGGGGTGGAGGCACTGAGCAAAAAGGAAAAAGGATTCATGGACATGGACAACAGTGTGGTGATTGTGGGAGGGAGAGGATATAAGTGTTAATAAGTTTCCAATGGTAATTGGAAAATACAATAAAAAAATTTTAAAACTAAATGAGATAATACACATACACACATAAATAAATTAAATTAGTGTTTTGTACCAAATCATCTGTTGTTTTTCTCTCAGAATATGTGCATTTACTCAATTTTCTCTTTCATTTATTCTGCCTTAATATTACACTGGAAGTATTAAAGCCTCCTTTATAACTTGTTTCTTTTTATTAAACATGCAAGGCATGTTGTCACTTTTTTCCCTAAATCATTCATAGATTTAAAAAATTTCGAACACTGTTTAAGAACTTTTCAGAACTTTATATTGTCAACAGGAAGGATTCTATATTCCTTAATACAAAGTTTAATGGCAATAAAATCTTGTTTACTTTCTTAGGCATTTTGTCATTTCAACACTTTTTCTACCAACTCCCCTCCCAATCTCTTCTATTTCTGTCTTAATGAGTCTACAACCTTAACACATTGTTTTATACCTCAAACTAGACCAGCCTATAATGATAAAAGCATAGTAAGGCACAGCCCCTGTTTATTTGTTTCTATGCTTGATTCATGGTCTTCCCATTTCTCTTCTCTCTCTCTCACATGAGTTAAATGATACTCAGCTCTTCATGACCTACTTTCATTTGGAAGCCATTCCAATGTCAGAGAAAAAGCTATTTTTTTTATACTTTCCTTTATATTCCCATACCACTTCTTCATAGCACAGCCCCCAAAATTATGGGATATGATTAGTTACATACATTTATCGTCTTCCAAAGTTTGATGTCCTTGAGATCAGGAACCACATTTTACTCACAAATACTATAGCTAACATACAATATACATTAAGTAATTGTTTGAATGTTAATGTTATTTAAAAGATAATAAAGTATCCATGTGTTTGTGATTCACTTTACATAATCTGTTTTCTTACCAGCACCACCCAAAATTTTCTCCAAACTTATATGAAATAATATGTGTGTATACAGGTAGAGATAGAGATAGAAGCATCTACGACCATAAAAAAATTAAGAACTTGTGATTGCTGATCTTAGTGGCAGTTTAGCTTCATATTTCAACTTCATAATAATAATAATAGTCATATCTATATGAAATAGTTTAATATTAAATGTATAAAGAAGATAACATAGTTATGAAAACATGAAAAATAAAATATGCATAAAATTTCCAAATAAAATTAATTTAATTGTAATTATACCTAATATAGCCATAGATTACTCATATAAAATTAATAAAATATTATGTATGTCATAGTCTCTTAGGAGCAAGATCTCTAAACTGCTAAAAAGAATCTGTTACAAGATAATTTTTCCCTTGAGTCATAAATTAGCTGTGGTTGATTTTATGTAAACATCATTTTGTAATTTCCTTCTGAAAATGCTGATTATTTGAGAATATTAGTTGGCATGTGCAATAAATGTGGCATAATCTGTGAAGTCTAATACATTATTTTTATGAGATCCTGAATAGTTTTTCTATTATAGAGTATGCTCAAATAATTAATCTTGGAAAAGAGTCTGCAATATATTAATACATAGAATATGAGCATAATTTCTTGCTAAGACACAATAGCATATGTATTACATATATAAACGTTAAAACTAAATTTATACTTACATTGGCTTTTCTAAAAATATAATCAACTTAGACACAATAGTGGAAAGAATATACATTTGACATCTACTCTATGATACACAAAATGAAAAGTAAAGTGTGCTTTGAAGGACATTGACCAGTGGCATAAACAAATGGAAAATGAAATATAAAAAATAACCCTTTAGTTCGGTATGTGCCTATTAATTAAATTAAAATAAAGAGACACATTATGTCAAATAAAGCAAGTATGTTCACTCACTCCAATATCTAGCAAGAAGAAAACTGAGCATAAAATAATAAAGAGAATATATTTTACTCATTAGAGACTGTTATAAAATGTTTCCATGCTGAAAGAGAAATATTGAGATTTAGAATAAACACTGTAGAGTGGTTATAAAACAATTTAGTTGTGACATTAATATTTATATTGATATTCAGCACAGATATACTCACACAGACAACACATATGGAGAGAGAAATAAAATGTTATTCATTTTCATTAGGTATAGCATTTAATTAGAAACCTCATTGAAATATATCATTCTCCTTCTTTTCCTCCTACTTTTCATTCTCTTTTACCAGTTTTCCTGCTTTTCCCACTCACAAAATATTGAATTGTGGATTTACCAGGGTGCAATGTCAATTCAAATACTCTTTCTGTTTCAATACTTTAGTAATCTCATCCATGTCCAAATATTACATACTGCCTGTAAAGAGAAGACTACAGAAGTTTAATCTCTTGCCAATTTCTCTACTAGATTTTGCACTTGTATGTAGAACTATATTTGTAACAAGCTGCTTGGATTCTTTAAGGAATCTCAAATCTAATTTGTCTAAAACAGAAATTATTATTATTATTATTATTATTATTTACCCATCACTTGATATTTCTCCATATCCGTAAGTGGGACCATTACTCATTCAGGTGTTCCATTCATACTATTACCTGGTGCTGCATCCAAATCATTCTTCTGTGACTTGAGTTATTCAGAATTTTTAATACCTAATTTCAGATTATTTAATCTTGTTTTATGTATATATTTTGTATTATTGCATCATTGTCAGAAAATGAAGAGGCATAATTTTGGTGGGGTGGGAGATTATTAAAGCTTCATTAATTTTATATATCATAAATAAGGTAATTTGGAAAAGTAGTCGCTTTTCCTCTTAATTAAAAAAAAAGTAGAAAGGGAGAGGAGGAGAAGAATCTGAAAAATAGCTTATAAAAGTAAAAATTAAATTCTCAATGTTGGTCGGAGAAAATTATGAAAAAGATCAGGAAAAAATATCAAATACTTATTTGACTGCCATGGAGAAAATATGTCTAATAAAACATTAGAAGAACCTCTAACATAGTCTAGAGTGTTATCCTACACACAAAATGTGTACCTTGTAATTATCAACAACTGAAAATATATTTGAGATTACCATTTTGACTATATATAATCTTACCTTGTTGTTTGATATTAGAATCCTACTCTGTGAGAGATGCAACTTCATCATTTATATAATTTCAATACAAAATGTCATTTACATATTTATTGCTTGCTGTACACAAGTCAGTATTTTAGGCCCAGGAGAGGTTATAGGTAGACAATGTCAGATCCATTAAGGATCTTAGTCCTATTGCAAAGAATTAAGAAATAACAATAAATTTATAAAACAAATAAAAATTATTTTAACTTGTGAATATGTTGTGTAAAACATAAAGTATATGATAAATTGTAATGGAGCTTTGGTTTAGATGGAATACTTAGGGAAAACTTTTCTTTGGAAATGACATTTGACAAATACATGAAAAATGAGAAGGCATTGGCCAACTGAAATACCTTGGGAATAGTTTTCAGATTAGAATCAGTAAATGTAAAGTAATGGGAAAACTGCTTATTACAGTAAGAAATAGGAATAATGCCAGTGCGGATGAATTGAGTGGGATATTTGTGTAATGTGAGTTTAGAAATATAGGCAGGGACTCCATTCTAAAAGAATTAGAATGTGATATTATAAAGTTTAAATTTTATTGATGTTGGAGGATTTAAGCAGAGGAAAGGCAAGATCAGATTTACATTCTATAAAATAAATCTGACATATTCTATGAAAAATAATCTTTCATATGGCAAATGCAGTATTCCAACCTGGAAAAAATGTAGACTTATTGTAGAATTGAGTTCTGGAAATGAAGTGAGCATATTTGAAATACAGGTTGGAGGCAGATACAGTTGTACTTAATAATGAATTTGCAATAAGAAAACAAGTAAAAGGTGAAGTTAAGGGGAATTCAGGCTTTAGCTACAAAAACTAAATGGATACAGGCCTTTTGATGGGACAGAGTTAGAAATAAGAATAGATGGGGCTATAGAGAGTGGAATCAAGAGCATTACTTTGTATAATGCCCTAATAAATTCATGGTGTCATTATAAAATTTTAAGTGCTTAAAGCACTGAATTAATCTTGTGGCACTTAGCAAGTAATTATTAAATATATCATTATTATTCTTTTTATAATTAATACCAATTTTAGGTACTATTACAGTGCAACTTTCAAATCTGTGTGCTATTTAAGGTCTGCAGTTATGTGGAGGTCTAAATATTTTTCCCCGTAAGTGTTGAATTGACATAAAAATATGTTAAATACATGATTTATTAATTTATGCTTTAATTTTGACTTTTACATATTTCCTTAATTATCAGCTTCTCTGAAAATACATATTCTTTTTAATTTATTTTTATGCTATTATAGTTGCCCCACGTCTTCCCTCTTTGACTCCCCCCACCCACTCCCTCACTTCCATAATCAGTTCCCTTAGCATTGTGTGTGTCCATGGGTCATTCATATATGTTCTTTGACTAATCCATTCGCCTTATTTCAATCAGTCCCCTTCCTACAGCTGTTAGTTTGTTCCATAACTTTATGCTTCTGGCTCAATTTTGCTCATTAGTTTATTTTGTTTATTAGATTCCTCTTATTAGTGAAATCATATGGTATTTGTCTTTCAGTGACTGGCTTATTTTATGTAGCATAATGGTCTCCAGTTCCATCCATGCCATATCAAAAGGCAGGAGTCCCTTCTTTCTTTTTGTTGCATAGTATTCCATTGTATAGATATATCACAGTTGTTTTTATCCATTCATCTACCCACAGGCACTTAGGCTGTTTCCATATCTTGATTAATAAAAATAGTGTTGCTATGAACATGGGTGTGCAGATATTCTTTTGAATTGGTGTTTCAGGACACTTAGGGTATATCCCCAGCAGTGGAATCACTGGGGAAAAAGGCTGCACCATTTTTAATTTTTTGAGGAAATTTCCATATTGTTTCCTACAGTGGCTATACCAGTCTGCATTCCCAAAAAGAGTGTACTAAGTAAGGTTCCCTTTTCTCTGCATCCATGCCAGCACTTGCTGTTTGTTGATTTACTAATGATGACCATTCTAATCAGTGTGAGGTGGTATCTCATTGTGCTTTCAATTTGCATCTCTCTAATGGCTAGTAATGAGCATTTTTTCATATCCCTATGAGTCATCTGTATGTACTCCTTGGAGAAGTGTCTATTCAGGTCCTTTACTCATTTTTAGTTGGATTAGTTGGCTTTCTGGTGTTGAGTGATATAAATTCTTTATATATTTTGGAGATTAAAGCCTTGTCCAATGTGTCATTGGCAAATATTTTAACCCATATGGTTTGTTCCCTTTTAATTTTGACAATGGTATCTTTAGCTGTGCAGAAGCTTTTTAACTTGATGCAGCCCCACTAGTCTATGTTTTCCTTTATTTTCTGTGTCCTAGGAGATATGTCTGCCAAAGCACCATTACATGATATATCTGAAAACTTGATGCCAGTGTGTTCCTCTAGGATTTTTATGGTATCACAACTTACAGTTAAGTCTTTTACTGTTTTGAGTTTATTTTGATGTATGTTGTAAAATGTTGGTCTAGTTTCATTTTTTAGCATGTTCCATTCCAGCTCTTCCATACTGTTTATCGAAAAGACTGTCTTTACCTCATTGTATACTCTTGTCTCTTTCGTCAAATAATAATTAACCATAAAGGCATGGGTTAAATCCTGGGCTCTCTATTCCGTTGTGTTGATTCATGTGTCTGTTCTTATGCCAATAACTGACTGTCTTGATTACAATTATTTTGTATTATATTTTGATACCAGGTCTTGTGATCCCTCAACTTTGTTCTTCTTTTTCAGGATTGCTGAGGATTTCTGGGGGCATTCTGGGTTTCATATAAATTTTTGGAATATTTGTTCTACATCTGTGAAGTATGCCGTTAGTATCTTAATAGAATTTGAATGAATTTATAGATTGTTTGGTGTAGTATGGACATTTTAATGATGTTAATTCTTCTAATCCATGAACATGGTATATGCTTCCACTGCTTTGTATCTTCTTTAATTTTTTCTTCAATGTTCTATAGTTTTCCAAGTATAGGTTTTATACCTCCTTGGTTAAATTTATTCCTAGGTACTTTCTTTGTTGTTGTTGCAGTAGTAAATGGGATCATTTTCTTAGTTTCTCTTCCTGACAGTTCATTATCAGTGTATAAAAATTGCATCAATTTCTGAATATTGACTTTGTATAATGCTCCTGTGTGGAATTCATTTATTAGGTCCAGTAGTATTGTTGTAGAGCCGATAGGGTTTTCTATACATAATATCATGCCATCTGTAAATAATGACAGCTTTAATTTCTCCTTTCCAATTTTGATGCCATTTATTTCTTTTCTAATTGCTGTGGCTAGGACTTCCAGTAATGCTGAATAATGCAATGATAGCAGACACCTCTGTCTTCTTCCTGATCTTAAGTGAAATGCTTTTTTTTTTTTTTTTTTTTTTTTTTTTTTTTTTTTTTTTTTTTTTTTTTTTTTTTTTTTTTTTTTTTTTTTTTTTTTTGCCCATTGAGTCTAATATTGGCAGTAGGTTTTTTTGTATGTGTCCTTTATTATGTTGGTATATGCTCCCTCTACTCCCACTTTGCTTAGTGTTTTTATTATAAATGTGTGTTGGATTGTATCAAATATTTTTTCAGCATCTATTAGTATGATCATGTGATTTTTGTCTTTCTTTTTGTTTTTGTGATGTATCAATTTATTGATTTGTTGATATTGTACCATTCTTGCTACCCTGGAATATAACCCACTTGCTCAGAAAGTATATCTTCTTGAGGTATTAATGGTTCTGGTTTGCTAATATTTTCTTGAGGATTTTAACATCTATGTTCTTCAGAAATATTGGCCTGTAATTTTCTTTTTTTGTTGTGGCTTTACCTGGTTTTGGACTGAGGATAATACTGGCCTCCTAAAAGGGATTTGGAAGTCTTCCCTCTTCTTGAAACTTTGGAATAGTTTGAGGATAGGTGTTGGTTCTTCTTTGAATGTTGGGTAAAATTTGCCTGTGCAGTTATCTGATCCAGAGCTTTGTGTGCTGGGAGTTTTTTGATTATTGCTTCACTGGTTGCTTTCAGCCTATTCAGGTTTTCTGCTTCTTCTTGCTTCAGCTTTGGAAGATTGTATGTTTGTAGATATTTTTCCATTTCACCCAGGTTGTCCAATATCTTAGCATATGGTTGTTGATAGTAATTTCTTACAATCTTTGTTCTTTCTGTGGCAATAATTGTTACTTCTCTTTTGTTTCTGATTTTATTTATTTGAGTCCTTTCTCTTTTCTTGTTGACTAAAGTTTGTCAATTTTATTCATCTTTACAAAGAACCAGCTGATGGATTTGTTGATCTTTTGAATTTTTTTTTTATTCTCCGTGTTATTCATTTCTGCCTGATCTGGATTATGTCCTTCCTTCTGCTCACTCTGGCCTTTGTTTTTTGTTTCTTTAGTTCTTTTAGATGTAGATTTGGGTTGTTTATTTAAGATTTTTCTTTCTTCCTTTCATAGGCCTGTAATTCTATGAAATTACCTTTCTGGAGTGTTTTCACTGTGTCCCTTAGGTTTTGGGTTTTGTGTGTTCATTTTCATTTGTTTCTAGGTATTTTTAAATTTGTTCCTTGATTTCATTATTAACACATTCATTATTGAATATCATGTTATTCAGTCTCCATGCATTTGAATATTTTGTTTTTTGGAGGGCTTTTTTGATGTCGATTTCTAATTTCAGGCTATGGTCCAGTAAGATGCTTGATATGATTTCAATTTTCTTGAATTTGTTATGGCCTATTTTGTGTACTACCATAGAGTCTATCATTGAGAATGATTCATGTGCTTCGAGAAGAACTAATATTTTGTTCTGTGGGGATGAAATATTCTGTAGATATTAATTAAATCCATTTGATTTAGCATGTTATTTAATGCTGCTATATTCTTATTGATTTTTTTTGCCTATAAGATCTGTTCATAGTTGATAGTAGTTATTAATATACCCTACTATGACTGCATTGCTGTGGATCTTTCTTAAAGTCCTCCAAGATATTCTTTATATATTTTGGTACTCTTATTTTGGGTGCAAGCATTGTATTCTCTTGTTGGACCCTTAAGTATTATGTAGTGTCCTTCTTTGTCTCGTATTATAGCTTTTGTTTTGAAGTCCATTTTGTCAGACACAAGTAATGCCACCCCACCTTTTCTTCATCTGCATTTGCATGGAACATTTTTTTCCCTCCCTTCCCTTTCAGCCTGTGTAACTATTTTGTTCTGAGGTGAATCTCATATAGACTGCAAAAGTTAGTGTCATGTTTTCTTATCTATTCAGCTACCTTATGTCTTTTTCTAAAGATTTTATTTAGTTATTTTTAGAGAGGGAAGAGAGGGAGAAAGAGAGAGAGATACATCAATGTGCAGTTGCTGGGGGCTGTGGTCTGCAACCCAGGCATGTGCCCTGACTGGGAATTGAACCTACGATGCTGTGGTTCGCAGTCCATGCTCAATCCACTGAGCTACGCCAGCCAGGGCTTATCTTATGTCTTTTGATTAGAACATTTAATCTATTTGTCTTTAAGGTTATTAATTATATATACTTACTTACTGACACTTTTTCCCTTTGTACCTGTGTTCCTCTCTCTCTTTATTTTTCTTTTTAAAGCAGTCCCTTTAACATCTCTTGCAATGTGGCAATGCTAGTTTTGTGGAAATACTCTCCCTTTTTATTTTTGTCTGTGAAGCTCTTTATTTTGCTTTCCATTTTAAATGAAAACCATGCTAGATAGTGTAGCCTTAGTTGCTGGCCCTTGTTTTTCATTTTTGGAATATTTCATGCCATTCCCTTCTGGCCTGTATTGTTTTCTGTTGAGAAATCTGCTGATAGCCTTATTAGAGGTCTCTTTTAAATAACTGTCTCTTTCTTGATGCCTTTAAGATTATCTCTTTGTCTTTAAACTTTGCCATTTTAATTGCGATGTGTCTTGGTATGGGTCTCTTTAGATTCATCTTTTTTTTTTTAAGATTTTATTTATTTATTTTTATAGAGTGAAGGGAGGGAGAAAGAGAGAGAGAGAAACATCAATGTATGCTTGCTGGGGGCCATGGCCTGCAACCTAGGCATGTGCCCTGACTGGGAATCAAACCTGTGATGCTTTGGTTCGCAGCCCGCACTCAATCCACTGAGCTATGCCAGCCAGGGCTAGATTCTTCTTGATTGGGATTCTCTGTGCTTCCTGAACATGCATGACTTTTTTCTCCACAAAGTTAGGGAACTTTTCTTCATTATTTCTTCACATAGGCTTTCTATTCCTTCCTCTCTTTCTTCTCTATAATGCAAATATTGTTATGCTGCCCCACAGCTCCCTTAAGCTCTCCTCATTCTTTTTAAGGCTTTTTTCATTTTATTGCTCTGAATCAGTGTTTTTTTTTCAACTTGTCTTCCAAATCACTGACTCAATCTTTTGCTTCATCTAGCCTTCTTATTATTCCTCTAAGTGTACTCTTCATTAAAGATATTCTAGTCTTCATTTCTGTCTTGTTTTTATTGATAGTTTCTATGTCCTTTTTCAATCTGATATAATTTTTACTAAGTCCCTTGTAGTTCTCAGTAAGTTCCTTGAGCATCCTTATAACCATTACTTTGAACTCAATTTCTGATAATTTGCTTGCTTCAATTTCATTTAGCTATTTTTCTGTGGATTCTTCCTTTTTTTCATTTGGAAATTTTTTCTTTGTTCCCCCATTTTAGCTGTCTATTTTTATTTTTTTCCTATGTTTTAGATAGAACTGCTTTGATTTGACTCCCTATCTTGTGGGATAGTCTTATGTGGTAGGAGTCTTATGGTACCCAGTGGTGTTGATTCCTTGATCTACTGATTTGTATGCTCTAGGAATGCTCTTTGTGTGGGTTATGTAGATTTTCTTGCCTTACTTGGGTCCTGACTGTTGTTGGCTTGTGCATTGGTGGGGTCTCTCCTCTGGCTGGCCGACTAAGAGGCTTGACCTACACCATGTCTTATATGGTGTTGTACAGGTATTGGCAGGACAAAGCAAAACAACCCCAAAATGAAAAAAAAACAACAACAAGCAACATCCCCAACCACAATAGCAATTTCAATGACAAAAGATAAGAGAACAGTAAATGCGAAATAGTAATGGAATATTAGGGAAAAGGGGAGATAAAAGAAAAAGAATGAAAGAGGACCAAAGGCCAAAAAATGATTATGGGAGGGGAAAAGAGGAGAAAAGCAATGCAAATAATGAAAGAGGAAAACAAGAAAAAGAGACAAAGAAATAGGAAGAATAACAAGTATAAGGAAAGGTAAGAGTAAAATAAGAGGTATTACAGAAAAAAATATAGCAATGAAAATAGAAGAAAAAGAAAAAATAGAAAAAAATGAATGAAAAGGCTGTAAAATAGAAAAAATAATGAAAACAATGAAAAAGAATATAGTGGTATTCAATCCAGCAGAGTTTATTGCTTGCTTGCTGTATTCTAAGTCAGATGCTGTCCATGTGTAGCCCTTGGCAGCCTGTTTGGAGCTACCAGCGATCACAGTTTGTGGCTGATTTCTCTGGGCTTGGCTGTGCTGAGGAGAACCAAGCTACTCTGAGCAGCTGGATGTTAACAGCACTGGGTCCATGGGTGTGTCAGAAAATGACCCAAGTCACAGCTAGATCTGCCTTCCACTGCCTCTGACTGCCATCCTGTTGTTCAAGGTGGCTTAGTCAGAGCTCTATAACTTCAAAGCCCGAGTTGCTTATTTATAATTTATATTAGGTTTCTTCTTTTCTTTCAAGATTTATTTTTTATAGCTGCAGCTTTTTAAAAATATTTGAACTTGTTTATTTTTCTTTTGCATTAAATTTACTGGAATAATATTGGTTAAGATTATATAAATTTCAAGTGTACATTTTTATGATACATGATCTGTATGTTGCATTGTGTGACCCCTTCACACAAAGTCAAATCATCTCCCATCACCATGTATTTGACTCCTTTATCCTTTACTACTTCCGAACTTTTTTCCCTCTGGTAACCACCATATTGTGGTCTGTATTTGTGAATTCCAGTTTTGTATAACATATGTGAGTAAAATCATATGGTTTTTACTTCTTCAGACTCATTTCACTTATCATGATATTCTCAAAGTCCATCCATGTTGTCACAAATGGCAGTATTTCATCTTTTATTATTCTGAATAGTATTCCATAGCATATATGTGCCACACCTTCTTTATACAATCATCTAGTGAAGGACACTTTGACAGTCTCCATGCCTTGGCCACAGTGAATGATGCTGCAATGGATGTAGGGGTGGGTATATCTTTCAAATAAACACATTGAAATTTTTTTAGTAGACACACAGAATAGGGGTTGTTGAGTCACATGGTAATTCTATCCTTAATTTTTTGAGAAACCTCCATATAGTTTCCCATAGTGGCTATACAAATTTTATTTCTCACCTGCAGTGAATTAGGGTTCCTTTTTTACCACAACCTCTCAAACATATGTTATTACTTGTCTTGTTGACTAGTGAAGTTGAGCATCTTTTCATGTATCTTTTGGCTACTTATATATCTTCATGCAGATGTGTCTGTTTCAGTCTTCTGTTCATTTCTCAATTGGCTTGTTTGGGGAGGAGTTGTATTATGAGTTTTTAAATATATTTTGGATATTAACCCCTTGTCAGAGTGTTATTTACAAATATCTTCTCCCATTGTTTGGTTGCCTTGTTTTTTTTGTTGGCAGTTTCTTTTGTTGTATAGAAACATTTTAGTTTGATATGGTCCCATTTGTTTGTATTTGCATTACAGTCAAATTCATAAAATTTTTTCTAAGATCAAGGCTAATAAGTTTAGTATTTATGTCAAAATCCCAGTGGTATTTTAGAAAATGTCATTAGATTTGAATAGTACCATAAATGATTCCAAATAGCCAAAGTAATCCTGAAAAGGAAAAAAAAAAAGGCTGAGATATTACTAGACCTAACTTCAAATTATACTAGAGAGCAGCAATAATCAAAACAGCATAGAAATAAACATTCAAAACCTATGTAATCATATTAACCAATGCTACCACAATAATGTTAATTAATTTTAAAAAATAACATAGTACTGACAGAAAAACAAACACACAGACCCCTGAACAGAAGGCAGATCCCTGAAATAAACCCACACACATATATGGGTAAATTATTTTTTACAAAGGAGTCAAAAACAAACAATGGGAAAAACCTATCTGATAAATGGTGTTGAGAAAACTGGAAAGCCACATAAAAGAGAATAAAACTAAAATACAGTTTGTCCTCCTGCACAAACAATGAGTTCAGCTCTTGGTGGTGTAGCTCAGTAGATTATGTGACAGTGAACCAAAGGGTTGGCAATTCAGTTCACAGTCAGGACACATGCTTGGGTTGCCGGCCAAGTCCCCAGTAGGGGGCATGTGAAAGGCAACTGTACATTGATGATTCTCTCCCTCTCTTTCTTCTTTCCTTCTCCTCTCTCTAAAAATAAATAAATAAAATATTTTAAAAAACAAGTTCAAATAACATAATTATTTGATATTTGTATATATTGTGAAATGATCATCACAGTAAATCTAGTTAACAGCCACCTCTGTACATGGTTATCATTTTTTTCTTGCAATGAGAGCTTCTAAGATTTCTCTTTGAAAATTTCAAATATGCAGCACAGTATTATTTATTGTAGTTACGATGTTGTGCACTATAGCTGCATGACTGGTTTATTTTATTACTGGAAGTTTGTACTTTTTGACTATAGCCATTTTGCCAAACCCTATACTTCCTTCTGGCAACCATCACCTTATACCTGTTAAAATGGCTATTGTAAAAAAAGACCAAAAATAAAAAGTGTTGGTGAGAATTTGAAGAAAAAAAGTAAGTTCGTGCACTATTAGTGGGAATGTAAATTGACACAGCCACTATGGAAAACAGTATAAAGCTTCATCAAAAAATTAAAAATAGAACTACTACATAAGCCAGCAATGTTGGGTATTTGTCTGAAGAAAATAAAACATTAACTTGAAAAGATATATGTATACTCATGTTCGTTGCACCATCACATCACTTACAGTGGCAAAGACATAGAACCACGTAAGTGTCCATGGATGAATGAATTGATTAAAGAAAATACACACACACACACACACACACACGCACATAATGGACTGTATATAATAAATATGCGTAACTACATATAATGAATATACAAGTATATATTATAATTTTTATAGTTACATAAATATGTATAGCTATATTTATAATGGAATATTGTCAACCATAAAGAGAAAGGAAATCTGTTCTGGCTGGTTTGGCTCAGTGGATTGAGCACTGGCCTGTGAATCTAAGGGTCACCAGTTCAATTCCCAGTCTAGGGCCATGCCTGGGTTGCAGGTCAGGTCCCCAGCCGGGGGCATACAAGATGCAACCACACATTGATGCTTCTCCCCCTCTCTTTGTCTCTCCCTTCCCCTCTCTAAAACAAACAAACAAACAAACAAACAAATAAATAAAATCTTTAAAAAAGAGAGAGAGAAAGGAAATCTTGCCTTTGTGACAACATGGATTGACCTTGAGGTCATAATACTGAGAGAGCTAAGTCAGACAAAGAAAGACAAATAACATATTATCTCACTCATATGTGGAATTTAAAAACAGAAAATGGAGTTTCTAGATACAGAAAACACATCTGTGGTTTCCAGAAGTTAGTGGAGGGGTTGTTGGCAAAATTGGTGACCAGGCTACCCACTCTGGTTCCAATTCTAGAAAGATAAGTCCCCACAACTCTGGTGCAAAATCAGTGGGGACTGAGTTGGTGGAAGAGACTACTGAATCTCTGAGCAGTCCTCTTAAAGAATCCACACACGGACTCACATAGTCAGACTCATTGCCTCTAAGCTATGGTGGCAGCTTGAAGGACATGAGTGGAATACTGGGAGATGCTGAAGTGTCTGGCATTGGGGCAAGCATGAGCCATTGTCCTTTTTCTGAGCCATTCCCCCACAGAACCATGGAGCTGGCAAGCAGGTACCATATCGAGACTCTGTCAACCTGGTCAACACTGTTTGATCTACCTTGGAGATCCACAGAGACTCTGTCATATCCAATGTACAGGCCTACCCAAGCTACTTTTTCATGTAAAGGGCTGGTCTTGGCTCATGCTTCACAATTCCCTAAATCCTGTCAAACAAGCAGTAGCAGACTTCAGTGAGCTCCAGACCAGACACTAGCAGCAGCCAGATTAGTTTCATAGCACGGCTTCACCTGGGAATCCCCAAGCCCAGTTCACAGAGCAGCCTTCTCAGATTTCTTTATATCTCAGGAAGGGTAGCCCCAGGCATAATACAGTTGGGAGCTGACTGTGGCCTGTACTGCCTGGGAAACCTAAGGGCCAGTGCACCCAGTGGACAGCTACAGACCATTTCAGAGCACCTTCACCCTGCCCTGGCACAGCTGATCCTCCATGGAGGATGGAAGCTGGTGGTAAGTGGTCACAGCCAATCCTTTCAGCTGACTGGCTTAGGTAAATCCCTCCCATTGATCTGCCAACAGCAACCAAGGCTCAACTACAAGAGGAGGGTGTGCTCAGCCCACACAAAGGGTATACCTTGAGTACTCAGCTTAGATGACAGGGGAGGCTATGCTGCTGGACCCTATAGTACACGCACTTCATTAGCACACCCTACCAAGACCTAGTGTCAAAGCAGCTCTACCTAATACATAGAAACAAACACAGGGAGGCTGCCAAAATGAGGACACAAAGAAATGCGGCTTAAATGAAAGAACAGAATAATCTCCAGAAAAAAGAGCTAAATGAAATGCAGATAAAGAATCTACCAGATGCAGAATTCAAAACACTGGTTTTAAGGGTGCTCAGGGAACTTAGTAGGGACCTCAAGAGCATAAAAAGATATAGTGAGAAATGAAGGATTCACTAATTGAAATAATGAACAATTTACAGGGAAACAACAGAAGAGTGGATGAAGCTGAAAATCGAATCAATGATTTAGAACATAAGGAAGCAAAAAAACAACCAAACAGAACAAGAGAAAATGATCCTAAATAATAAGGGTAGTATAAGTTGTCTTCTGGGACAACTTCAAGATGTCCAGCACTTGCATAAGGGTGCTAGACAAGAAAAAGTAAGAAACTGGAAATCTATTTGAAAAAATAATGAAAGAAAACTCCCCTGATTTGGCAAAGGGAATAGACATGCAAGTTCAAGAAGCACAGATAATCCTAGTCAAATCAGACACAAAGAGAACCACAACAAGACACATCATAATTAAAATGCCAAGGGTTAAAGAAAAAGAGAGACTCTTACAAGCAGTAAGGGAAAAGCAGAGAGTCACCTACAAAGGAGTTCCTGTAAGACTGTTAACTGATTTCTCAAAAGAAACTTTGCAGGCAAGAAGGGTCTGGCATGAATTACTCAAAGTGATGAAAATCAAGGACCTGCTACAAAGATTGCTCTGTCCAGCAGAGCTATTATTTAGAATTGAAAAGCAGAAAAAAGCTTCCGAGTCAAAGTAAAGTTGAACAATTCATCATCACCATAAGTCACTATTACACAAAATTTAAAGGGACTTATTTAAAAAAAAAGAAGATAAGAACCATGAACTTTAAAATGACAACAAACTCACAACTACCAACAACTGAATCTAAAAAATAAACACAGGATCTGGGATACAAGGTCTTGGGAAATGAGTGGGGCCCCAGTGCCCGTAGGTATTGGCAACCATAGTGGCTGAGGGGTAGAGAGGGGAGGGGAGCAGGTGGCCAATAAATAAAAATAAATAAATAAATAAGTAAGTAAATAAAAATAAAACATCCCTGGCGTGTGTGGTTCAGTGGATTGAGCACAGGCCTGCGAACTAAAGGTCGCTGGTTTGATTCCAAGTCAGGGCATGTGCCGGGTATGCAGGCCAAGTTCCCAGTAGGGTGTGTATGAAAATCAACCACACATTAATCTTCCTCTCTCTTTCTTCTTTCTTTCCTTCCTCTGTCTCTAAAATTAAATAATTAAAATCTTAAAAAAAAAGAAAAGGGGAAATGTTATTAAAAAATAAAAACAAAAATGAAAAAAATTGGAACAACTAGAACAGGGATAGAATCATAGTTATGGGGATTATATAAGGGTTATCAGAAGGGAGGGGGATAGGAGAAAGAGGAGAAAATGGTGCAGGGATCAAGAAGCATAATTGGTAGGAACAAAATAACATGCACACATTAAGAATGTTATAGGAAAGCAAGAAGCCAAAGAACTTACATGCATGACCTGTGGACATAAACTAATAAGAATTACTCAAGGGAATGGGGGTACCTGGTGGAAGGGGGCAAAGTAAAAAAAATGGGACAACTGTAACAACCAAAACAATAAAATCTACTTAAAAATGTATATATTTTGTATATTAGCATTTTGTGTGATATATTTTTTAAATATTTTTCTAATATTTTAATATTTTTAACACTTTCCCTAGTGATATTTTTGCTTACATGAAATGTGTGTGAATACAATTTTACTTCACAATTTTAAATCAGTCTTTCTTGCATCTAACATTAAGTTACAAGAAAGTAACCTGTTATACTGTTTACATAGGAATTCACCTATTTTTGTTTGTTTCCCAAATCTTATCTCTGATATATTTTAAAGTTTATTCTTATGTTTAGTGCATAGCTGTATTTAATCCTGTTTGTAAAATAGTTCTCTATCAGAATGATTTATTGAAAATTTCTTTTAGACAAATGATTTATAAAGACAGTTTTATCATATATTAAATTGATTATATATTAAATTTTGTATGTACTTGTGACTTTTTCTTTATTTTATATGTTTTGTGTTTGTATATTCATGCACCAACACTACACTATTTGAATTATAGTGGTTTTATAATCTTTTAATATAAAATATAGTGGTTTTAATATGGGTAAGTTTAGTTCTACTTGCAGATTTCTTGTTCTTTATTTTTCTTTTAAATGATTCTTGAATGTTTATTTGTCCATATTTATTGATATCAATTTGTGTAGCTACAAAAAAAGCTTGTATTTATTTTAATGGGATTGCTTTAATTTATAAATTAATTAGAACTCAACATCTTTGTAAAATATAGTAATCTACAAAGAGTATATATTTCTATTTAATCCTACTTGTGTATTTATTGAAGTGTCCTAGAATTTTCCTTACATTGTATATATTTCTAGGTTTTTGTTTACTTTAGCTTTTCTAAAACTACATTTATCTTCTTTGTTTCTGTGGAGAGCAGGACCAATAAAATGGCATTCGTCTGGTCAAGATAGCGTAAAGTATACAAAACACCATGGAGCCACTGACGTCAACAAAAACGGCTGCCAGTCAGCCATGACACTTTGGTTCAAGGGGGAAACTACCTAAATCACACTAGACACATCTGGCAAGGAGACATACCTAAGATATTTATACATATGGCCAGAATAGCCTTGTCTACAGAGTGGGGCCACCCACAGATAGGCCTCTGGGAATTTTCCCCACTTGCCATCAGGGGTGTCAAGACACTCATCAAGAGACTCAGAAGTGTGGAGTACACCACTTTCAAGGTATAAGTGAGGCAGGCTCCAAATGACTGCTAAGACAGCTGAGCTCCATACACCAAGATGCTGCTCCACGCCACACAGATCTCCCTTGGCTTCAGTCCTTCTGGACTGAAGACTTTATCTGCCCTGCTGCCCATCTCACTCTGGACATTTTCCCTTGCAAGATGTGGAAGGCTATGTTGTTCATGGTCTCTGGGAGACCATGCTCTCTCCCAGACCCACAGACTGAGTTTCGGGATTCGGGTTTGTTATCCCCCGATTCTCTGATGTGGTGTTATCACTGATTGTTTTGAATAATTAGTACTGTCGTTAGGTTAGTATAGATTTGGATTAAATCTGCATTAGTAAAAGCTGAGTGAACCTGTATTAACGAAGTCCAAGTGAATAGCATAGCCACCTTTGTTGGTTCTCTGTTATTTTGGGGGGCCAGTGCTACCTATAGGACTGGCGGTCCTACAGGTGGCCCAATGATTTCACCTCTTAAGACCCAGATCAGACAACCTGAGTGGGGACTGAAGGCTGGTTTATAGGAAAGGCTATATCACGAATATTTGCTGGCGACTGTTTCTATTTTAAGTGACCTTTCCCTACAGTGAGTCTTCTAAATCATTTCTTGTGTAAATGAAGACTATTGATTTCTGTATGTTAAAACTATATCCTGTTATCTTAATAAGTGTTTTATTTGAAAAATTGAGCATTTTAATTTCCATTTTTATTTCTTCTATCATTCATGAATTATTTATATCTTACCTTAAATTTTCCATGCAATTGGATATTTTTTAATTATCTGGTTGTTCTAGAGGTTGAGTTTAATAAAATTGTGGTCAATAATGTTTCTCTCAGCAATTTCAGTCTTTTGCTTGACAGTCCTTAACTGGTAGGATAAGATACAGTTTATATTAGATTTTAGATAAGTGTCTTAATTTATGTCTGATGAGAAATTTAATATCTGAGAACAGAACTATTGATATCCAAAGGTAAAAGCAAAAGCTGTGAATCTGTGTAAGGTATTGTCAAGGTGAATAGAATTGCTGGAAAGTCACATTAAAAATGTAATGCTTTGTGCCCTAATGAATGTACCTTGTGGTGAATCAAAATTCAGCACTTTCAATGAACATTTTAAAATTACACACTCTAGATGAATGAAGGTGGTTTGGGGAAGATCACTATTGAATGGAGACAAGGGGTATTCACACTGAGCAATGCAGTTGAAGTATTCCAACTAAAGTCTCTATAATAAGATAGAAAAACTAGGTCATATTAAGGTAGAGAGAGAGAAAAAAAAACAAAAGCCATAAACTCGAGGCATGATGATTCAACAAAATAAAAAGTAGCATCTTGTTGAGTCTTGAAAATACATGCCCCCTCATGCAGAATGATTGAACATGGCTACAAGTTCACATCTTAGTGAGAACACTGATTCACTGCACTGTCATTGTAATACAGCATGACTAATCCAAGGTCCACCATCGACTCTAGGAACTAACCATATATCTGAATAAGAACTGATTTTGGAATGTGGCATGGATTAGCCTATATAATAAAATTATTTTACTTGTGTTTATTGTGAAGATATGTTAGGTGTGGCGTATTCTCACAAACTAGTAAATCTGTAAACTGATATATTGAATACTTCCTGCCTTTCTATTTTCTTGTATCATGTTGGATCTCAGACTTTATGAAGGCTTTATGTACTTTGGGCTATATTTTGTAGATAGTGGTGTGCAATTAATAGAATGCATTTGGTAAGAGTTAATGATATAAGTTGCTTTTTAAGGAAAGTGTCTTTGGAATAAAGAAAATGGAGTTGATAAACCAATTATGAAAGTATTTTCAATAAAAATAGTAAATAGATAATCATACCATGTGAGTTATAGATGATGTGTTTTCATGAATAATTTGGTATTAAAAATGAGTGAACCTGTTAATCTGACATATAGATAATTACAGATTAAGGACCTAAACAACTCAGTTTGGCAAACCACTCTACCAAACTCTGTTGTCTCTGTTTGACTCCATTTGACTCTGTTGTCTCATCAGCAATAAGGAGAAAATAAAATCTCTCTTGACTATTTCCCACAGCTTTTGTGGGGACAAATAAAATGGTGTTTATAAAGGCTCTTGAAAAATAAAACTTCAAATAAAACACTAGGTCCCATTATAATTAATTGTAAATGTTAACAAACTCTCAGAAATTTCTAAAACTAATATTACTTTCATTTTAAAAAGCCAAGTAGTTCTTTTCTATTTAGTTCACATTTATTTTTTATCATTTGAATATTTCCTAATAAATGTATGGGGAGAACCTTTTATTACATATATGAGTTAAATACATACTCATACAATATAGACATATTTTTCTAGGCCATATGGGTGACATTTTCCTCTTCCTTATAGCTATCTGAATAATCAGGTAGCCATAATCTTTCCTTCCTTATGGCTACCTGAATAATCAGGTATTATAGATCTAGTAACATAAACATATTAAAAAGACCATGGTTGCATCATTACATGTAGATCATAGAAAGACATTAGAGCTTTATGAATTCAGTAAATCTACTTCCTGAATTTATTTTTACTGTGGTAAGCAAACATTTTAGTATGGTCATTAATCAAGGTGGATGATGCATTGTTACATCATCACTGCTTTGACATAAAAAAAATTTCACATCCAATTAGTTCCAAATATGATGTTAGATCAGGAGGCCTAAGTTTCTGTCTATCTTCAGTTGTTAACAGACATTGTGACTTTGGCTAGACTCTCTCACTTTGAAACTGTTTATTTTTGGATAAAATGAGGTTGTCAGCGTGGAATTAACTTTATGATCCTTCTCAGATTTAAAATTCTATGATGTTATAGAACATTAACCATTTTGAATTCAAATCCTTACCTGAGGCCTATATTCTCTGAGGAACATGGGGACATTCTGAAACATAACTTAGAACATTGTTTAATTGTGATTTCCTCTACACTTAGAGGGTGACAGAACTTTCCAACACCTTATTCCCAGGAGAGGAGAAATGCAAAGATAAAAACAAAACTTGAAAAGTAGATACTTTGATTTTCTACCCAAGTAAGAAAAATAGAGCTTTTAGAAAAGGACAAAGAGAGTTCAAGTCTAAAAATTTGGAAGCATTCATCCATTTAATAATACTCTGTGCCAACTGCTATTGGCACACATTTAAAATCTATTGTCTACTAGAGAGGGCCATAGAAATCAATAATGAACATAAGAAGAATTGCAGACACGAAGATTGATTGCATATAAACCTTATCAAGGTCATTTTGATGGCATGCTATTTTTCTTTTATAATATGATTTCTTTACTTAATTTACTGGGAGTTCTTTATTTATCCCTAAATCTGGACCTTATGAAAAATTATCTTATTCATATAAGCATGACAAAGGTATAAAATGTGTGATGATCTTTATAAATGCATGCTGCTTCTCTCCAGAAAGAAAATTAATGGCAGTAGAGGTGTTGATATGGGTGTGAGCACCTATTGGTGTTCTTTTGAGAGTGGCATAATTTCTTTAAAACTTCCAGGGGACAATGATGTGACATCTTCTAGGTGATTGCATACTATAGGGTTCCAGAACATTTTTCCAAATAGGTGTTGAGTTAATAATATGTCTTAAGCAGTGGTTTTCAGTCTAAACCAAATTAGATCAAAATAAGAAAAAGTCGTCAAGATGAAAAACCTAGACGATCATATAGGAAGAAATTTTTAAAACAGAGGGTAGGAAAGAAATAAAGTCTTCTGGCTCCAAATCAAGGAAGATATGTTTGTTCACATGGATCCTTTGAATACTTGAAAATGTTCTAAAAACTGAAGACTACAGACTTGGAGAAATTAAAAATGATTTGATTTAATTCTGCAATGAACATATAAGTGCATATATCTTGGATAAAAAAAGATGTGGTGCATCTATGCAATGGAATACTACTTGGCCATAAGAAAATATTAAATACTGCCATTTGGACTATGAATGGATCTTGGAATATCATGATAAGTGAAATAAATTCAGACAGAAGAAGCCCAGAACCATTGATTTCACCCTTACATGGGATATGAAACCAAAAGCAACAAATGAACAAATAAGGCAAACAAAACTTATAGGCACAGAATACAGCATGGGGCTTACCAGAAGGAAGGTAAGTAGAGCATAGTAAAAGTTAGAGGGGGTCCAATACATGATGAAGGAAAATTTCACATTTATTTGTGGACATACAATGAAATATACAGATGACATACCACAGAACTGTACACTTGAAACCTATATAATTGTATTAACCTATGTCACCTTAACATATTTAATTTCAAAATTATAAAATAAAAAATTAACATGAAATATCATTCACATGTTCAAAGCCATGCCTCATCTTAATTTTTTATTTAGAAAAAATAAAGTAATATATATAATTTGTTGTTAAATTTTGTTAACAATTAACATAAAAACCTAAAGTAGTAATTTTGTTTTCATAGTCTCTAATAGAGGTCTCGGTCATTTAAAATATTTAAAATGGAAAGTGCAGGAGGGATTAATGGTGATGGACAGAGACTTGACTTAGGGTGGTAAACACAAAGTATAGTGTACAGATGATGGGTTGTAGAATTGTGCACATGAAACCTGTATAATTTTTTTAACCATATCATCCCAATAAATTTAATAAAAAAAAATATTGTTTTAAAAACAACAATATATACACCTTCCCAAGGAAAACAATTTATGTATTTTCATATTTAGTACATTTCAGAATAGAGCAAGTTATCAAAAAAGACATAAAAGAAAAAAAGTACAATTTTTCAAATTGATTATAAAATCTTATATTTTTACTATTCCAAATTATTGTTTCAAATTTTAATTTCAAATGTGATTTCATATTAGTTTATTATGTTTATTCTGCAAACCATTATAAACCAGTATGAAAAAAACTTGAATTTCAAAATAATATTTAATTAAATCTTATAAATTCATGATACAAATTCATTGCAATGATTTTTAGAATTACTAAATAGGAATTCTAAACCATTTAATTGTTTTAGATATAATAAACATCTAAGACATTTACATAGATAAGATTTTCTAAGATGCTAATATAATAAAACATCAGCTGTGCAAGCTTTATTTAATCAATATTTTTACATGACTTATATTTAAAATTGAAACCTACATTTTGTTTTAAATTTTACTTATTATGCAGTTGTCTTTCAAGAAATTCAATGATCTAATTACCAATTCATTTTGCTTTCAAAAATCAACTCAAATGATAAAGAATTATACGTACATAAGAATGTCAACATGCATAGCCATATAAAAATAATTAATTAGAGATATTTACCTATGAATTTTCATTTACCATATAATAATTCGATCCAAAACTCCAGTGTTCTTTTTATAAAAACTTAACATCTAAAATTATATGCACAATTATTATCCTATGTGTAAGAGGTATGTGAAATCATTATTTATTTATTTTCTTTCCTCTCTCTCTCTGAAGTTACATACAGCAACTAGAAAATATTTGGCCCACAAAGTAATATTGTCATACTTTTAATACTTTAAAATATATGCTATCTCTTTGAGGTCCCACATGCTTTGATAATTTATGAAAGTATATTGAAGTAGTGTGCAAAACCCATGCTTGGAACTTATATTTCCAATTGCTAACCTTTATGTTTTATTGTTTTTACTTCTCAAAATCATTTAAAATATATATTCTAGTATTAAAAATATGGCAATCTTAATTTCTCATTCTGGGCCAAATATTTTCTTTTTGTTGCTATATGTTTTCTAATTATTTTCTCATAGACTTGAATAATTTTAACTCCCCATTTTCCCATGAATTAAAGAATTTTTCTCTTTTCTGGTTCATGTATGAATTCCTTTGTTAAGTTTTCCCCAGTTCCTCAAACACAAATATGTTCCCTTCCTATGAAATTTCATAGTATTTCACCTGTCTTCCTTTAGAAAACTTTCCCCCCTTGTATTACATTTGTTTATATTTATATCCTCCTTTATTCAACAATAATATTTATTGGAGATGCATATGGTTGATTGAGTTTTTATCCTAATAGTAATCAAGTTAATATTTCGAATACAGTCATGTGTTGCTTAACAAGAGGCATATGTTCTGAAGAATGCATTGTTAGGCAACTGCATCATTGTGGAAACATCATAGAGGGCACTTGCACAAGGCTATGTGGTATAGCCTACTACGCACCTTGGCTATATGATATAGCCAATTGTCCTTGGGTGACGAACCAGTAGAGTGTTACTGTACTGAATACTGAAGATAATTCTAACACAATAGTATATATTTATGTATATAAATTTATCTCAATGTAGAAAAGGTAGAAAAATAGGGTATAAAAGATTAAAAAATGGTATACCTATACAACACAATTACCATGAATGGAGCTTACAAGGCTAGAAGTTTCTCTGGGTGAACCAGTGAGTGAATGTAAAAGCCTAGGATGTTAAGGTACACTCATACACTACTCTACACTTTATAACATTGTCTACAAGCATTCTCCCTGCTTTCTATCAACAGGGTCTGGAATGACAAAACTATTAATGCAGCTCCATGAAGAGGAATGTAGACTAAATTGATTAGAAATGTTGAGGAGAAGCTGGCTGGGTAAAGATCACTATAATAGTTAATATCAAAAAGGAGGAAAAGATGGCCTGAAGACCAGTAGGAATGAGAAATTATGATGCAGAGATAAGGAACACAGATTGTCATAGCAATGTGCTTTTAACTCTTGCATGTTGGTTCAGTGGTCAGATTAAGGTTCTTTGTGGGATTCATAAAAAAGAGAGTATTTAATGTGGAGAAAGGGTAGAATTGAAGACCCAAATGTTGACTTCGGAAATTTGTTACCGGTTTCGTTGACTCTATCTAGCACAAAAGGCTCTCTCTGGCACTGAATTAATGGATGAAATAAAACTAATCTATGATTTATGTCATTACAACCTAAAAATATTTCCAAAGTCATGACAGCACACTACCTCAAAAGCCTTTTACTAAAGTGTCAGTGGCACTTAATACTTGTTAAGATAGCTCCTGTGGACCTGGGTTCTTCTATTGGGTCTTAAGTCCTCAAAAAATAATTTACAGCAATGTACTCTGAAGACCATCAGGCTAGATCTGGGAGGGCTGTAGTGCCCTCTGAATCTGTAGCACTGCAGCAACAAGATCATCTGTGCTGAAACTAGTCTGTGGCTAAAGGACAAGGATGCAATCTGTGTACTCAAAATGGAGCTGCTGTGAATGAGAAGAAACCTGTTGCCAACCCCTACAGATATTGCTACAAATTAAAAAAAAAAAAAAAAAAAAAAAAACCTCTTGGACCACAAATCCTTCCATTTTTAATGGAAATTGAGCTTCATTATAATCTTACTGGACCACTAATTTGCATGCCTGTGGTCCATTGTTCACCAAAACATCATTATGCAGAGAACGGCTGTGTGACAGGTGTTGTAAATGTGTGTTGGTTGTCCATTACTACCTCAAAGCACAGAGACAGAATAAAGCCTATTTTTCATAATCTTTAAAAAATTATATTAGAAATAAATTTTAAACATGAAATAATTAAAACCTTTCAATATTAAAGTTAAAATACCACTTGAATTTTATGGCCATTTCAAATGGATTTTGTTTGAATTTAAGTGCTATAGAATATTATTTCCTATCTTCTAACAGTAGAACTGCTTTTAGTGAAATAAATAACTTCAAAGAAGTGACACATCATCTACTTACCAGTACTTAAATCTTGTTTTTTGAATTTTCCTCCTTTATTTGAAGCTGTGGCTCTATAAAGTACATATTTTCCTAAGGATAAAATTTGTAACATTGACATTGTGCATGCAGTTCTAAAATAGATTGTTTCTAAAATATGCTCAATTGCAGTTTAAATTGAATACACACTGTTGGGTGCATGATATTACTACTACCTTTGGAAGTAGGATATGAAATATTTAAATCATTATGTGGTTCACACAGTGTGAAATGCAGAGTTCCATGGAAATTTGTTGATAAAATAAATGTGAACTTCACTCAAGTTTTCAATTTAAAACTTTCATCTGATATGAAAGCCAGCCTTCTGATGTTCAGAAAGTAAAAATAATTTTATATATATCAATTAACTTCTATCCATAGTGTTGTCAAGTGGTAGCCTTAAACCAAATGTATTACATCTCCAAATCTGAAATGGTCATTAGCAGGGAACTGGCATTTCTGTATTTTTCTTACCAATGACCCTGTGGAGCTATTATAACTTCTGTTAGTGTTTTTCTGTTTTATTATAGTTTGATTTCAATATTATTTTGCATTGGTTTCCAGTATACATATCATAGTGATTAGATAATCACATACTTTACAAGGTGTTTCCCTGATATTTTCAGTACCAATTTGGCATCCGCCATAGTTATATCAATATCACTGACTATATCCCATGTGCTGTACTTTATATCCTCATGACTCTTTTGTAACTACCAGTTTCTACTTCTTAATTCCTTCACCTCTTTCACCCCATCTCCCAAACTCCCTCTCCTCTGTTCTGGTTGTATTTTTAAACAAGTATTTCTAAATGTCAAGTATTCTGAATATTGAGCTGGGATTTTATTACCTAAGGTGTCAACCTAACATGAAACTCATTTTTTTCCTTATTGTGTTATGGATCTGTATTTTTAAAAAAAATGCAAGTAAGGGTAAACGTGGTAGACTAAGCAATTGATATTTAAAGTTGGTAAGGAAAGCCATAATTTGTGATCATTGCCACTATTCCACTCAACATATTTATATGCTTTGTTAAAATGCTTCTGTTGTTATTTAGTTAAATTAAACTTATTAGTGGAACCATTGTTGGGTGATTGTATGCCAAATATGTCTAAACTTGGGTTAAGTAAAACTACAAAGTGTGTTGGTTTAAACTGTTACAACGGTCTGAATGTTTGCACACTCCACCTACCCTAAATTTATAAATTGAAATCCTAATGGTCATAGGAGGTGATTACAATCATTTAATGGTTATGGTATTAGGGGCCTTTAGGAAATGCTTAGGTCTTGAGGATGGACAGTGTAGCATGAAAGAAACTCCAGAGAACTCCCCAGTTCTTCCTACCATATGAGAACATGGAAGGCTGCACCCCAGAACAAAGGATGCTCTCATCTGTGCTGCCACCCTGATTCCAGATTTGCAGCTTCCATGACTGCGAGAAATAAATTTCTGAGGTTTGTAATCTAGCCTCTTTGTGGTGTTTTGTTATGGAGGCCCAAATAGATTAGGGTAACTGTTAAAGGGAAAAGAAAACAAAGAAAAGAGAAATGAGCCATTCCTATTTTATTTCCAATATAAGTAAGAAAATGAGATTAATAGATACTATTTTTATCATTAGCCAATCTAATAGGCATATTTATGAAACACCTATCTCTATATGATATTAAACAACAATCAATCCTCTCTTATATAAAATGAAGTTCAGGTACAATTCTGCTTATTTTGTTAAAAAACCCTACTAATCTAGGGTGAAAGAGAGACAGAGAGAAACTTTATATTTCCCTTAATCCTGGCAAATATTGTCAAATTACTTTGAAGAAACCAAATAGGAGTTTATTTTACCTCGTATTTTAGTAACTATAGTTTTATCTCTATGCAAAGTTAATTTTTATCCATTATTTTTATTTAGTGTGTAATCTGTGATATTCTTTGTAGGACATTGGAAATCTTATTTTATTTTATTTTTTTCCAAGACATAGAGAAACCCAGGGAATTTATCACCACAAGATCTACATTCCAAAATTACTGGAGGGGTTTATTGTACCTGAGACAAAAGGATATAAAACTATGAATAAATTGACTAATAGACAGAAACAGGAACTCACCCTTATTCATAATAGGTATGAATATAACTATATTTATCACTTAAAATAACATAAATTTTTAAACGTAAAAACTTTAGAAAAGAAGAGAAGACTCTACTGCAACTTGGAAATGAACTCAGAGCATAAACAAAGATAATTTGTGGCAACAAAAACATAAAAGGGAAGGGGACAAAGGTCTGAATTTGCAAGGGGAATGGAAATAAAATGCATTTAGGAGAAAAACAACTACTATGTTCATAAACTTTTCTCTTGCATAAACCTAATGGTAACCACACACACACACAAAAATCTAGAACTGATACACATCACATAAAAAAGGGACCAGAAGAAAAAATATAGAATACCACCAAAGTAAAATAACAGACAGAAACACAAGGGAAAAGAAACAGTGGAGACACAGAGCTACCAGAAAACAAAAGATAAAGCTTAAATCTGTAAGCAATAACACATATATGATACATTGAATCTAATGTTCAGTGCTGCTGATGATTATTAAAATACTTGGAGCACTATTTTATATTTAAAAAATATTTGAACCTGTGGGTTATATTTTCAATGAAAGAGAAAAATTATTCAAAATAAAGATTCCTTTTCAAAATATAACTTAAAAAGTTAAATTTTAATTGCCTTGTTTCCCTTCCCAGATTATCAATATTATTCAAAAATTTAAGGAGTTATTTGCTATGATTTCATTCAGTTTCTAGTATTTAAATAAATCTATCATCTAGGAACTTTTATTTTCCTATATGGGTTTATCTGTATAACTACCTAGGTAGCCTGATATGTATCAAACAACCCAGAAATACCATTATTCATTATTTCTTATTGTCATCAAATATTTAATAGGTTAAGTATAAGGATGTATGCTATTTACTTTAAAATAAACTGTGTTTATTTACCATAGAGACATCTTAAGTTTATACATAAAAAGTAGCTTGGTTTATTATATGTCTTGTGGGATATATATTCTGTTTTCCAATATCAGAGATAAAATGGAGTGCTTGATGAGGTCAAATGCAGAGATCAAAAAGTGATTGCACAATGCACAGTGTAGGCAGAGATAAACATTAGTTTTCACAATCTTAAGTAAATGTTGTTTTCCAATGTGATTATCCTATATCACACTTTTTTTTGTTTACTTTGGAACTGTGCTACACATTTTTAATAAGCATGTATTCTAGAAATTGAGAGAAATGCAGAGGCACTTCCCTTGGGTGTCAATATTATAAAATCAGTGCCTTTTTTATTTACAACCCAAGCCTTGAGAAAAGGCTATTGGGTTTATCTGCATAAAATATGACTAGCAGTCAAGCATGTCAAAGATTCAATTTGGGTCTTTAAATTAAACATACAGTAATTTACTACGAAGGTCATGTGGCCAAATTTCCTTTTACCAATGTAGTTATGGTATTTTGTTTAAGTTCACTCTCAGTGTATTTATCTATCATTTAATAAAATACATAGAATAGTGATAATTAATGTTATTCTTGCATATATATATGAATAACAGATAGTAACCTTTATGTATAAACATCAAACAATGAATATATTATTAATTTAATAAATCCCCAAAGGCCATTCATATGATGAGCCACTGCTTACAGAAGGTGAGATTTCATACATACAGTTCTTCAAGTGTGAGAAAATTTTATACTTGTGAATTAAATTGCAGGGTATTAAGAGCAAGCTAGAATTTTTAATAACTGATGCTTAATGAATGTTAATGAGGAGAATGGGCCTCTACTGCTGAAATAATCCTCTGAATTCTCATCTGAAAATACATCTAAAAGGAAGTTTTATTGAAAATATGTGTAATAGCAGCATGCTCTAAAATCATTGTATTAAAACCTATTTTAATTGATTCACTTCAGTAATATTTCTAGTTTCACAAATCTAATAAAATTTAAGTACCAAGTTTTCCTTAACTTTATAACACATATTTTATTTTCCCAAAATAAAATATCTTCAAAAAAGCAAAATTCTAGTTTATTTATTCTGTGTACTTTTATTTCAAAGGAAACTACAAAAATCTTTAATTTATAATTTTATTATTGTAACTACATTCTTTATTTCTATATATGTTTACCCTTTATTGAATGATGAAAATTTTGTGTATGTTTTGTGGAAGCCAGTTTGCTATTTCTTTCAATTATTATATATTAAAAAAGAGGTTGACTTTTAATGTGTCTATGTGACTGAAAGATAACACAACATGTGAACACATTTTAAAACTGATATTATTTCAGCTAAGTAATATATAAATAACTAAAGAAATATCTAGGTATGCAGGTAAAATGAAACCTGAAAGAGTTTCAAAGGAAGTTTGGCTTGACACTATGTGTTAAGGAAAATTTCCTAATCTATGAGTTCTCAAGAATGTAGAGATTAGAGCCCTGGCTGGTGTAGCTCAGCTGTGAACCAAAGTATGACAGGTTCGATTCCCAGTAAGAGCACATGACTGGGTTGCAGGCCATGGTCCCCAGCAACCACACATTGATGTTTCTCTCTCTCTTTCTCCCTCCCTTCCCTCTCTAAAAATAAATAAATAAATCTTTAAAAAAAGAATGTAGAGATTAGTTTAGTTCCAATTCAGATAAATTGAGAAAAAAAAAGTAATTTTAGCAGTCTTGGAACTAACTGTATGCAATAAGGAAACAACATCATAAACTGGATTTTACTAATGGCAAGGTAATAGATAACTTGGGTCTAGAATATTTGAATGGTGAAAATAAATTGTATATGGCTACCTGAGATGGCATACTGATGAGTTATAGTCTTTCCATTCTTTTATGCTTAAATATCATGCATTTGGATGGTACCTTATGAAGAAGATGTATTAGTAATAATGATGATGTAGGACTGAATTTGCAAAGTGAAATCTGTAAAAAAAAAGATAAATATTTAACATGGTTTGTATCATTTTTCCAACTCACCAATATTTCTATTTCAAGAGGAATTACTGAATTCTTATTATTAATTACTTAGAGGTATATATGATTATTCCTAAATAAGATTTAAAATATATGGAGGATTTTGGTCTTAAATCTATCTATCTATCTATCATCTATCTATCTATCTATCTATCTATCTATCTATCTATCTTCTATCTATCTTATCTATCTATCTATCTATACTTTTTTTCTTCATGAAAAGGAAAGGAAATGTTTATTTAAAGCTATACAGACTTAAAGTAGTGACCTAATGTCTTCATCAAAATATCAAAGTCCTTCAGGATGCCCACAGATGCACACAGTCCTTCCTGTTCCCTCTGCCCTAAACTGGGATACCATATCTCAAGAAAAGTAGATTCAGGCTCCCAGCACCATCAGCTGTGTCATCAGCCAGGATCAAGCTGCGTGGTTCTCCCCAGCAAAGCTGTGAGGGGTTCTCCATTCTGCCAAAGCCACATGGTTCTCCTACTAAAGCTGTAAAGGGTTCTGCACTCTGGCTAAAGTCCTGTGGTTCTCCCTCTTAAATATATTTACATTTAACTTTGATTAATTCATTAACTAATGTATTATTCTGGGAAAAAAACTGCTTAGTTTTATTACATTTCTTTTTAAAGTTATTTTTATTGTTATTCTATTACAGTTATCCCAAGTTTTCCCCCTTCACACTCCTCTGCCCATCCCACAGTCAACTGCAAAATGGTTATTTACTTTCGACTGACCATTATCATATTAACTAATGTACTATATAGGAGTTTAAAATTCATTTATTATTATATAATCTAGTACAAGTATTTTCAGCATCAACCACATATGTTATAAAAATTCTAGCATAATAAACTTTAAATAAAATAAAAAATGTAATATAGGAATCCAAGCGTTTTCATGCCAAGATGGTATAATATTGTAGAGTAAAAGAAGCTATTTTTTATTATTTTCAAAATAATACTGTAAAAGATAATAGTAAAAAGTAAGCAGAGAAGAGAGGACACATAGATAGAACACAAGAGTTATTTATTCAAATAACTCTAAGGATTTCAATGTCAAGTCATATAGTAGAGCATCGAAATAATAAAAACAGGTATTTTTGACACATTTATATGTTCTAGAAGGAGGTAGATTGACCAAAACAAAATCAAACAAACAAACAAAACCTGGGCATTGAAGCTCTCTCAGCAAATAATTTCATATTCTAAGACGATTTAAATAAAAATCAGAGCAAAACTGTTTGATAGATAGTAATTTTAACTATTCAAAATCTAGTATACTTAAAGTTTGTTCATTTATTCTATAAAGAATGCCTTTACTTTCTGTACATTTATTTGATTTACTTCATCTTGAGCATGAAAAATGTGGTGTCCTACTTACCAAGTTACAGAAAGTCATCCATGATTTGTGGGTCAGAAAGGGGGAGGGTTATTCTTATCTCTCGCTCAAGCACTTTCACCTCCCTTGGCACTTGATTCATTAGATACTTGTATGGCCTTGGAAATTACTTTCAAATCTTTCAAAGTTAATTGAACTCTCAACTAAGGTCCAAAGCATCTGTACTTTTCTCCTTTACTGAAATAAAATATAAATCAGTGAACCAAGTAGTCTTCTATATTGCCAGCAAGCTTTGAAATTTGCTATTAAACTGCTCCATTATATATTAAATAGAATTATATTTTTCTTGATTGAAAGATGCATTTTTTCTCAACTAACGTAAGATGTTTTAAACTATTTTTCTCTCTCCTATATGTGATAGCCTTTATTTTTTAGTTAGGTTTTATATCCTAGTCAAAACAAATAAAAACACCAAACCAACTAACTAAATTAAATATAAAAACCAATGTGAACAGAAAGAGGGAGCTAAGGACATACTAAAAGTGATGTAGATAGTTTTTGATGTCCTCAAGTATATTTCTACAAGCATCTTTCATCTTAGTCTGCCTCACTTTAGTTGTTTCTCTTAAAAAATACAACATTTAAAACTCTTCCAGTCATAATGAAGGGACAGGAAATAAGTATATATTTGAAAACTTTGGACATCAGGCAACAAGGGCAAGTTATTCTGAGAGAGGGCAAACAGATGAAATAATCCCTACAATAGCCCCAGGTCACTACATGAAGCGATTTTCAGACTCTGATACAAGGAAGGGATACTTAGAAAAATCAGAGTAGAAGAGACCATGTTCAAAGTTTATGGAAGCCAAGTTGTAAAATTCCCAGAGCAGATTAGTGGACAAGAGAAAGCTGCACGTAAATAGAGACAGCTCTAGATATGTGAAAAGGGTCCTTCTTTGGTCTTCAGATGAGTACATATCTGCTCATATTCGAGAAAACTCTCCAAGACCATGGAGAAACCACCAGAAATAATCAGGCATATCAATCACCAAGAAACGTAGAAGCCTGGCACTAGGTCATGGTTTCAAAAACTGCAGTGGGGATATTAAGAATAGAAATTCTTAGAACTTTAAAATAAAACTAAGGGGCTATTAAGAATGACTTCATGCCAGTATGTTTAATTCATTTTTGAAAGATACTGAAACTCCACTGAGAATAACAAGAATAGCTCTACATCTATTAACACACTGAATTTTTATTTAAATGGTTTCCTAAAAAGCAAAAATCTATGCCCACATAGATTTCCTGGTGAATTTTGTAAATTTTTAAGAAAGAATTAAATGCCAGTTTTACAAGAAAATAAAAGGTAAAAATCTATTCAATTTA
Organism: Tonatia bakeri; assembly: GCA_004024845.1. Lineage (NCBI taxonomy): Eukaryota > Metazoa > Chordata > Mammalia > Chiroptera > Phyllostomidae > Tonatia > Tonatia bakeri. Next base: position 110,620 of record PVIA01000089.1, read on the forward strand.
TACTATGAGATAAGCATTATTCTAACACCAAAGTCAGATACAGATATTACAAATAAAACTATTACACAGGTATTCTCTATAAATATAGATACATACAGAAAATCCTTGAATAATGATGTTTCATTCAATGTCATTTCAGGAATAATGTTAATGAGATGCAGAAATTTAACTTTTTTATATGAATTATAGTAAAATTGGTTTTGTTATAATACATTTTGCTGTAGTTCCAAGAACCTATCCACAATGTGAAATGAGGAGTTACTGTACATTCTTAACAAAATTTTAGCCAAGAAATCCATAATAAATAAAATAATATATATTATAATAAAGCCTTACCAAATAAGTTTTATCTCATAAATTCATTTTGGGCTGACATTTGAAAATCAGTCAATTTATTTGACTAAACTTTTAATATAACAAGGAAAAATATATGATCATCTTAACAGATACAGCAGAACCATTTGATAAAATTCAAAATTTGTGAAAAATCTTTTGATAAAATTTAATATTTTTGAAAAAAGTTTATGCAAATTAAGAAGGACATAAACCCCTTCGCAAATAATAAAGGACAGTAGCTAGGATGACTGTGCTAAATCATTTCACATGCTGCAGAGGCCATCTTTCTCAGGCAGACCAGTCACTTCCAAGTGTCATCATCTTGAGGGGAAGCAATGGTCCTACCCACAGAAATTACTCTCTCTACCCTGTGAAGATTATCCTGGATGCTGAGTACAGCTAGAGGTTATTTCAGTGATTAAGTTTAACAACTAATGTGGATCTCTGGGAGCTCTGAGACTTTAGCTGACCCTCCCTTAGGACCAGTGCTAGTAAAGTAGGGCTTGGTGCACAGTCTGGTTCTTTCTGCATGAATCCTGAACCAGCAGGGAGAGCCACAGGCTATGGATTGCTGATAGAACAGGGCCAGTCAACGGCAGTGTCTGAGATAGGCCAAGAGTTCCACTTCAGATCAGAAGATAGACACAGACTAAAAGTAAAGGGTTGAAAAAAGGTATTTCATGGAAATAGAAAGGAAAAAACTGGAGTAGCGATGCTTATATGCAACAAAATAGACATTAAAACCAAGGCTATAGTAAGAGACACAGAAGGACACTACATAATGATAAAGGGAAAAATTCAACAAGAAGATATGACTCTCGTAAACATTTATGCACCAACATAGCAGCACCTAAATATGTAAAGCCAATCTTGATGGAAATAAAGGGAGAGATTAACAGAAATACAGTCACAGTTGGGAATTTTAACACCACATTGACTTCATTGGATAGATCTTCCAGACAGAAAACCAACAAGGAGACAGAGTCTTAAATGACACAATAGATCAAATAGATTTAATATCCTCAGAGCATTTTACCCCAAAGCAGCAGAATATATATATTTTTCAGGTGCATATGGAACATTGTTTTAGAATAGACTGCATGATAGGACAAAAAACAAGTCTCAATAAATCTAAGAAGGTTGAAATCACATTAAGTATTTTTTCTGACCACAACTCTGAAACTAGAAATTAACCACAAGAGCAGTGAAAAATGCATGAAGACATGGAAGCAGAATAATGTGCTATTAAACAGTAAGTGGATCTGCAATGAAATCAAGTCATTTTGAATGTGATGGCCACACAGTACTAGTGCTCACTCAATAGTATCTACCACTTCCCACTGACTAGTACAGTGAAGTCATCATTGTTCACACACACACATTCCAGGCTACTCTCCTTGGCTGCCAGGTTACACTGATGCTGCACTGTTCTTTCTATATTAATAAGGGCTGGACTATTTCTGAATGGACCACCAGACCATATGCAAAAACACACACATAATCCAGTCATAAAAAATAAAATCTTGCCATATAGGACATGAAAGGACCTTGAAGGCATTATGCTACACAAAATAAGTGAAACATAGACAATTACTTTGTGACCACAAAGTAATGTTTTAATATGTGGAATTAAAAAAGAAGAATTCCTAGATACAAAGAACAGATTGATTTTTGCCTTAGGTGGGATGGGGGTAGGTGAAATGGATAGTGAAATGGATAAAGGAAGTCAAAAAATACAAGCTTCCATCTATAAAATAAGTCACGAGGCTCTAATAATGTACAGCATGGGGACCAAAGTTAATAATGATGTATTGTATATTTCTAAGTTGACAAAACAATAAATCTTAGAAATTTTATTACATGAAAAATAATTATAACTGTTGGTTTTGGATGTTAATTATACTTATTATAGGAATTAAGTCATAATATATGCAAAAATCAAATCATTTGTATTATACACCTTAAACTAATATAAAGTAATTTGTTAAATATATCTATTTAAAAAAGTTTCATAAATACCTGAATTTAAGTAGGTTTCATGAAAAAGATACTCTTTATTATTGTTGACAAGAGTGGGCACTATATATTGCTATCAACCAATAAAGAAAAGAGAGAGAGAGAACTCATGGACATGGACATGGACAACAGTGTGTTAATTGTGTGGCTGAGTGGAGGTAGAATTGGGTATAGGCAGGATAAATGGTGATGGAGAAAATAAAAATAAAGAATTTGAAAATGTCTTTCTAAATTAAACGTATGTAAATTCAACTCAGCAATTTTACTACTGAAAATGTATCCCTCAGTTAAAAAGGCATATGTAACATATTGCGAGACAGTCTTTCATAGGTTTTTCATATTTCCACATGTATTGCGATCAGAGTGACTGACAGTCTTTTCTTCCAGACTCTCTCTTCAAGGAAATTTGTATAGTGAACAGTCTTGGAAAACAGAGATAATATTTCCTCTAGAACAAACATTAGTTTTGTTCACTGTTCAGTATAATCAAAACAGTGATTCCTTCTGGGGCAAAATTTAGGCAGACTGTGTTTTCTGTAAATTCAGGGTTCTTCTTTTGTAACAACCTGCACAGTTTGAAGATGTCACCTGGCTCCCTTTACACTACACCTGAGTGAGCTGGGGCACCAGGAATTAGTGCAAATATGAATACTGACTACTGCTACTGCTGTGTGTAATGTCTTTAACCTGTAAGTCTCATATCTTTTGCCAGCATTCCCAAGACAGCGGCATGATGAACTGTGAATATGAAAGAAGGGTGAAGTTTCAGACCATACACAGTCTTGAGGGAATAGTCAGTGCATTACTATTTGCAATATCAAATTATATTGAAATCTGTATGTCCAGCATAAGGCATAAATACATAGATATGTCTAGCATACTATAGATAAATTATGATAAATATATAGGATATATTTAAAATGTAATATTATTATACTATTAAAATAAATTTAGCTCTGTATTTATTGATATAGAACAATCCCCAGGGTATCTATTTTAAGGAAGAATGCAAGTTAAAAACCCTTTGTAACATTTGATATGATATGTATAAACAAACCAGGGAAACAGTGAGAGAGGGAGAAATACCTACATAGGCATGCTTTTATTGGTAGACTCTGTCTTAAAGTCAAATTTAAAAGTCAGTAAAAAATGTGTTCTTTTAAGAAAGAATTGCAATTGTCTGTTTGTTCCTTGTGAGTTATATATCATGTTCATCTATACTGATACAAATGTAATAAAAATTTAATGGTAAATTATTTTTGTATCCAGTCAATATATATTGCAATAACTTTGTGTGATAAGAGATAGTTCTAGACTTCTCATGATGATCACTTTGTAAAGAAAATAAATGTCAAGACAATATGTTGAAACTAATCTGAAACTAATATAATATAGTATGTGAACTATACTTTAATTAAAAAGAGATTTACCTTCTAGAATGAAAAAAAAAGTTTTCTTTATTTCTTTTTTGATCTAAATTTTATTAAATTGTTTATATACCATTTGTATGAAAAGTTGGCATTTAGGAATTTGGGGAAAGGAATAAAATTATTATAATTCTTAACGCAGTTAAGTTGCCATCATATATTTAAAGATACCCACTGTAAAATTTTAAAAACTAATGATTTAGTGTATTTTTACATAAGCATGTAATAGAATGATTTGAATAAAAGCCTGAATAAGACCTCTATGCCATGATATTATTGTAAAGATATATAAATCTAAGATTTCTCCTGTAAGTGATACAATGGAAGCATGCACAATACCTAGGACTTGCTGTTTACCACATAATATAAGTGAAAATATAAGTGAAATATAGTCCACATTGGGCTACTATGGCAAAGTTTATAGATATTAATAAGCAAGATTTGAATTGGGATTTAAGCATAGGCTTATAAAATATATAGAACTGTACACATTATATCAATTAGAAAATGACCAGAAATAAATAATTTGAGTAGAGTGTAGACAGGGAGAGCTGAGGTATGTTTGGGCATTTGGGATTAGTACAGCTTCCATGAGATGTGTCATTGCTTAACTGAGGTGGCAGGATGAAGGAAGAATTACATGAGAGAGTGGATATAAGAAGAGCAGTTGAAAAAATATTGCAGCAATTCTCTGAGCATGGCAATGATTATCTGATTTGTTCAAGTTAATAAGTTTAAATGGTGAATTATTAAAAGCAACAACAGAAAAACAAAGGACATTACCCAGGTTTATTATTTAGGAAATATAAGGAGAAATATCAGAAGTAGCATAGTTACTGAAAAAAAACTTTAAGCAAACAGGGGTAGGCAAATGTAGGTTTACATTTGTTCATATGGAAAAGACATGCAGGTTATGATTATTACAATAGTTTGATTAACTCAGAATAATTTTACAATGTCACAGTGCACTTAGGTACAATCTTGTAAGCAATCAAATTGCCAGCCTTCATTATTTACACATTCTTGTAGTCTACATGCTGTATTCAAACACACCTGTCACAGAGTTCTTTATAAACCTACTTTTGCCCATCCCATATTGATTTTGTCAAATCCTTGGCACATTAATTATTTCCAACAATAACTATAAAAATAATGCTGGGGACCAGTAAAAATTCTAATTTATTACAAATTGTGATAATACTTAAAAACTATGGAAAATAATGTGGTCAATCAGGAGATAAAATATAGCATAATTATAGAAAAGAGACAAAACCTACCTTTCTGGAATACTTATATTTAAATATTGGGCACAAAGATGATCTAAAAAAGAAAAGAAATGCGATTTTGAAGAAAGTAGGAAAAAAAATACATTTTAGTGTTATGCAAACAAGAAAAATGAGAATTTCAATTGGGAAGGATTAGTCATCCCTGAAATGAGAATCCCTCTAGCAATATCAAATGAGTCTAACACCACAGAAAGGTAGATTAGAAGCTTCACCAGAAATAAATGCTCAAGTGAAATGATACACTTCCACACCAAATGTGAAATTTCCATTTCCTCCAGAAAATACAGAGGTACACTAGCAGAAAAAGCAAGACAAAACCAGCTACTGAGAATAGAGCACTCCAGGAAACTTTTGACTCTATACGCCAAGACTCTTCTCTTTCACACTGAGACTTGAGGTAGGCAGATGGAACAGGAAAAAGAGACTCAGGTGTGCACTCAGAACAGGAAGCCTCTCTATCTCTGCAAGCTCAAATTTTTCCTTCCCTATTCAGAAATTGATGAGTGCAGGCAGACACTGATAGACACGGCTACCACAAATAAAACATATTTCATTAGGGTTATCCAGGGCTTATAAAACTATCTCATGGATTTGTATCTGGAAGTTCATATGAGCACCCCTCAACTTTAGGGTAAATAACTGAAATTGAGGTACATTTCTTTTAAAGTATAGAGAGAAACTAAAGTGTCTTTAAGTAGTAACTTGAGAATCTTTTGAGACAGATATAGAAATTTGGGGTAAAATGGAGGACTTCAAAAACAATGGAACTACTGATCAGCCATCAATAGTGTAATTGTGAGATCGTGCTGTGAGTTGAATGGAGATCTTTGGGTCCTTACAGGTCTGAGGGAATTAATACAGGAAGAACAAGTTGGATAAAGGAAAAGAGAAGGTAATATAAACTAAAGCCCATTATAGAAAGTGGTAGTTGCAATGGGGAGACTTATGTGGATAGCAAAGGTGATGCTTAAAGGAATAGAGATGAAATAAGATTTAACAAAGGACAATAAAATGGTGAGAATTGGAAGTAGACAGGGAATTTGTGGGTTCTTATTTCAATGTCTTGAGCTGAAACTAACCATCTAATGGCATTGTCTGCTTGGTGCAAAGTTCTCCAGAAAGCAGTCAACTTCATGGTGTCTGCTTCTTTAGGACTCTCAACAAAACCTTGGTTTCAGGTTTCCAACTGAGGTAGAATTTAATTCAAGTAGATTTTATATCTTTTTTAGTTGAGAGACATGAATATAGATTTGAACCTTCTGGGTTTGGGAGCAGTATTAGTGGCCAGAAGTATAATGTATAAGGGTACTTCTAATAGATTTTTAAATTGGTGTTTCAGTGAGTTGTTTCCAGAGAATGATATCTCTAATGGGAGGGGGAAAACAGCCTCATCTATTCATGGTAATTGTGTTCATAATTAATCAGTTCCTTGTGGTATCTTAGAATATCTGAACTGGGCAGTTCAGAATATTTGAGATCCCAGGAAATAGGAAATGTCTATGGTTCATCCAGTTATTGTTTTCTAGGGGGAAGTTGGTCCAACCCAGAGAAAGTCGAATGACAAGTAATCATGCCTACAGGGAAAACTAAAGTTAAAATCTAAGGTCATAAGAAACATTGAGTTTTTCCTGTCATTATTGCAAGTTTTAATTTTAATAATCTAGTACAGGAATGTGAAACTCATTCTCACTGGAGGCCATATCAGCCTCACAGTTGCCTTCAAAGAGCTGAATGTAATTTTAGGACTTTATAAGTGTAACTACTCTTTAACAGTTAAGCGAGAACTTGGCACTGCCACTGTGTAGAAACAAGGTGTTGGGCTGGATAAAACAAAGTGCAGGGCCAGATTCACCCGTGGGTCTTGTGTTTGCCACTTGTGATCTAGTAGCTCTCTCTATTATTTCAGATGAATGAGGATGAAAAGGATAATATAATCTGGGTTAATAAAAAAGAATTGTTGGCTTCCTTGAATGACTTTACCAGTGAAGGAATTCCTCATGTGGGAGATATCTGTTCTGATAAAATTTAACAAAGATGGCAGCGGTCCTGTTATAAGGGACAGTTTTAAGGCAGTGAGAGAACATTCATATAATTATAAGAACATATTTATAGCTATAAGATTTAGGAAACTGAACAAAATCTACTTGAAAATGAATAAAATATCTTAAATTCATATATTAATAAAACTCATAGGTGATTGATGTGAATTACCAATTGAAAATCATTGGTCTGCCCTGGCTGGATTGGCTCAGTGGATTGAATGCTGGCCTTTGAACCAAAGAGTTGCTGAATTGATTCCCAGTCAGGGCACATGCCTGGGTTGCAGGACAGGTGTGCAGTAGGAGGTGAGTGAGAGGCAATCATGTGTCTCTCCCTCTCTTCCTCCCCTGCTTCCCCTCTCTCTAAAAATAAATAAATAAAAGAAAAAGAAAGAAAGAAAGAAAGAAAGAAAGAAAGAAAGAAAGAAAGAAAGAAAGAAAGAAAGAAAGAAAGATAGATCACTGGTCTAGAATGTAATAGATTTAAAGAAACAAATTGTGACCATATTATTATTTTTTTAATATTTTAAATTATAAGATAACATTGGTTATTTATTATCTGATACAGCAAATTGAAAAATGTCCTGATAAATCAAAACATATGGACATTAATGGCATTCTTAAAAAACTGAGGTATGTTATATGTTTTCTAATGTCTATATTAAAATACTTCAAATAGCACTCATAAAAATTTAATACAGGGAAAGCTAAGCATTTTTTTAATTGGAAACACTTTTGATATATTACATATAATGTTAAACAAACCTAATTATTTTTAGTACCTCTGTTTTTATAAGATGAATTGACGAATCATTTGCGATTGTCCAGGGATCATTGGGAAATACTAAACTTAATTTTATGAGTGAAAAAATTATTCAGGACTGGACTTCGGGAAGGCAAAAAGTCAAAAGTTGCCTGGAGGTTTGAACATTGTTGATGGAAGAAGATTTGACTTCAAGTGATACCCAGACAATGGGATATACAACTGATGTATCATAAAATTGAACACTTGAAACTTACTAGTTTTATCAATCAACATCATCCACAACATGTTTAACAAAAAATAGTTAAAAATGATCATAGGCCACTGAAAAACAATACTTGGGCTACTTATTTAATTATAATGACAATAAATTTTTTTTAAAGTAAATACATATATGAGGTAATCTGATTGTTAAAAGTAACAGACAAAACCCCTCACTTTTAAAGTAAGAAGATGGTTTTCTTAAATTAAGGCATGATAAATCCACCTGAAACACTAAAAATTATTCTGATGAGACACACAAACTTTGCCTTTGGGCAAATTAAAAAAAATCACACACACACATACATACACACAGACATGTCAAGTATACCTTGCATACTTAATTTAGCCTAAGTCTAAGGTTTTAAGTAAGCAAAAAGACCTTGAAAACTGTCTTTAAGGTGATATATTATAAAACATATTTGGATTTAAATACAATTATTCAGAATAATGACTCAATGTGAGTAAATGCACATTTACGTTTTTATAAACTTAAACAACTTATATATATAATGCTTGCTTATTCAACCAAAGTTTAGGAAGAACATACTGAAGTAGAATTTTAAAAATATGTATTTTTATACTTAACATTGATAACTCAGAACATATAGTTCTTTTTACTGAACCAGCATTATTATATTACACTTGTTAGACAATGGACAATTAAATGACAACAAATACATATATATCAATAGCTGAATCTAAAACACAAACTAGGCAAACAAGAAGAACAGAGGTAGAATCATGAATATGGAGGTTATGGGGGAATGGGTGAAGATGTCAGGGGATTAAGAAGTACAAATACATAGTTAAAAAATAACCATGGGGATGTAAAATACAGTACAGGAAATGGAGTAGCCAAAGAACCTATGCATGACCGCTTGAATGGAACAACCATGTGGGGATTGCCTAAGTCAGGGGTGTCAAACTCATGTTTACCAGGGGCCACATCAGCCTAGAGATTGCCTTCAAAGGCCTGAAAGTAATCTTAAAACTATATAAATGTAACTACTCTTTAACTAGGGGCAAGGAGCTGGAAACAGACTTAGGGTAGAAACAAGGTGCTGGCCAGATAAAACAAGGTGGAGGGCCAGATTTTATCGGAGGGCCTTGTGTTCACTACCTGTGGCCTAAGGGAATGGGGGGTGCTGGGTGGAGGGGGCAGAGGAGAAAAAATTGGGATAACCATAATAGCATAATCAATAAAATATAACTTTAAAAGCTTGATTTAAAAAAAAAAAATTGGTTAGTTTTCATGATTTTTTTTACATTGGAAATCATAGAAATTCAGTGTTTTTTAAAATTCTTAGAATTTTAGGTTTATTTAATTTATATAAGCATCTATCTCTATCTGATTAGACTAGAGATATTTCATGGGATTTTATCAGCTAATTTGGTAATACTTTCTAGAAATAAGAAAATATAACACACGCATAACAAGTGGAGATTAACTGTTCAACGTGAGGGCTAAAGAGTCACCACCAATATTTGTGGAAGAGACTTTTAAGATTCCCTTTTGTCCAAATGTGTCATCTTATGGAGAGTTTGGGCTGGATTTGGGGCAACAGACAGAGGAGACACCATTTGGCAATCTGGGTATTTCCAAACTGATCTGTGAGGACGAAATATACAGTCTGTTTCCATTTAGCTTCTTTAGCCTCAGATGGTCACTTTTTGTAGATCTTAGGCCTCTCAAGGGTCACCAATGGGGGCAGGAGGCCTCAAATGCTAATGATGAAGGGAGTCGAGAAGTGAGAATGGGAATGTAAAGTTCTGGTAGGAGAGGAAAGATGAGGGGAGCAGGCAGGGGTATTGAGCAGGACAGTTCAAAGAATTCAAAGGAGCTGAAAGGAAAGTCAAAGGTATAAAAAGTTGGAAGGAAGAACATGGGTGATGGAAAGAAGAAGCCTTACCTGAGCCAACTTAGAGAAAATTTTTCTAAGAGATCATTAATGTTCCAAAGTATACTTTGTGAACTTTTGCAATTTTAAATGACATTGCACAGAGTTAGTTCCATAGTGACACAGCGTAAAGTCAATGGTGGGGGAGGAGAGGCTCCAAGTAGACAGAGTGTTACTACGAAGAGGAAGAGGATTAAGCAGGCAAGGAAACAAGAAGGGAAACAAAAAGTCTTGCTAAAAAGTGTTGCTAAAAAGTCTCACGCACATTGTCTCTCTGGGAGCAAAAGGGTTTTCTCATATAATCCTTGTTTGGAAGCTGAAGGACCCAATTCATAGCCAAGGAACAAGGAAATCAAAATAGCCAGAAACTTGCTGCTCCAGCATCAGGGGTAAATTCCCTTTTGAAAAGATCTAAAAAGTCTTCCAGCCAGGAAGAATCTTGTCCAAATGCAAAAGAATCAGAAAGAACTGGTTGTTGCCTGGTGTTATAAAGAGTAGCTCAATTCACAGGAGAAGTAGATATGGTTATAAAAAGAAAGATGTTTGTGATGTTGAAAACATTCAGTCTATTGACTATGTTGGTTAATCTATACAAGTAATAAAGTTGCATAAAACTTAATATACAAATAAAATTGAAGAAATCTGAGTAAGATTTTTGGATTGTATCAATGTCAGTATCCTTGTTGTAATATTACATTATCATTTTGCAAAATATTATCATTGAGACAAATTAGACAAAATACACAACAGAGCTCCCTGTATTATGTTTTATATTTACATGTGAATTTACAATTATCTCAGTACAATGTTCAATTTATAAATAGAAGAAAAACATGGTCTGTTCCCTGGAATTGGTATTATAAGAATAATGAATATGGAGTCCAGGATGCCATGAGTTTGCGATCATGAAAAGAGGTAGAAGAGGTTCTAGTGGACTGCCCATGGCTCTTTTCAAATGACTGTGGTCATTAAGTTACTGGCCATTTGAAGGTAAATTTCTCACCATTTCTTAAAGATGATACTTGAATATGTGTATATAACCATTATATAAGAAAGGAGAAGAGGGGAAGGAAGGAAGGAAGGAAGGAAGGAAGGAAGGAAGGAAGGAAGGAAGGAAGGAAGGAAGGAAGGGAGGAAGGAAAAGCAAGCAAAGATAAAATAAATTACTCAAGTGGTAATTTTTCTTTTTGAAGACAATTGAAATAGAATTTTTAGAAGAAAGAATAATATAATTTGAGTGAATATGGGATACTGCCTTTGAATAGTATTGTGTAAAGACTGAAGGAACAGCAGTTGGTTATTTAAAGTCTACAACTCCTTCGTACCTGTACCCCTCAACTTTGGTATTCTTACCACTTATAAATATAGAAACCTTTTTCCTGCAGCAAAGACAAGAATAAAGGTAGGAATGAAGAAAAAATCTGTTAAATTGTTTAGGTGAGGGAAATAATATTTAAAAACCTCACATTTCATTGTGTCAGTTTTAATATTATAATGGAAGCTAAAGCCATCTATTAAGAAATGGGGTAATTAGGCTTAGTACTTCACTCTTCTTGGTTGCCTATATGCTTTACTTTGTACAGAGAGGGTGTAATTACAGGGAGAAAAGTCAGAAATTGAAAGGAAGGTTTGGGAAGTACAAGTACACTTAGCATAAAAAGACAGGAAAAATAGGAATATTGGAATTTAATAATTCACCAGTTTGAGATATGAAGCCTGACACAATTTTTTTATTTAACTCATTATTACTTTTATTGTTGTTCACTTACAGTTGTCCTGCCTTTTCCCCATTGCTCTCCTCATCTTGTCCCCGCCACTCCCACAGTCAATCCCCCCATTGTCCATGTCCATGAGTCCTCTATTCCTGTTCCTTTGTTTACCCCTTCCCCTTTTCCCCCCATTACTCTCCTCCCCTCTCCCCTCTAGTCACTGTCAGTTTGTTCTTTATTTCAAGTCTGACATAATTATGGTGATGGCAGTGCCTATACAGTACATATTTTGATGCATAACTGAAATGAAGAAAAACTAAAATACATTGATTCCAAGCTATTAAGGGCACAAGTCAAAGAACTATGAACTCACAACGTTAAACAATTATCAAATCCAATGTTTCATTTATCAAATATCATGTCAGATATTTTCATAAAATAGCCTTTGTATATTTTTCACAATTCATGAATTTATGAACTGCCACACTGAACACGTACAAAGAAAAAAATACAAGTCTATTAATTTTAGTGCAGAGGGTGAAAAAAATGGCACTGGTTAATTCATTTCTGATAGTATAGGCACAGCCTCACTCTGCAGAAATTGAATAACTTAAGTTCCGGTGGACTGCCCGCCCATGGCTCTTGATTGCCCTGTTTTCAGGCACTTGACAGCAAGATCTTTTCTTTACACATTCAGCCTTGCCCATTATCTCCTTTTAGGAGATTCTCTTAAGACAAGATCATAACATTTTCAGACTATTCAGGGTCAGCAGCACACTATTTCTCTTTCACCTCTCTCACTATTTCCCAGGCTGCAGAAATTCACTTTCTTCTATAAGTTAAAACTCTGAGACTACAGTTCTCCATACTTACCACACTAGGTTTGTTTATACAACATAACAGAGTCTATCCATTATTTTCTAAATTTCCTTACACAATGAAGGCATTTAACAAAATATTTGTGATTGAAACATGAGGAATAAAAGAATTATTATGTATCTGTTCATATGAGGTATTTATTTAGCACATGACTCAACTGCATAATTGTTGTTTTACCTACTAAAACTTACAGCATTCTAAGAATTATGCTTTTTTTCTTTCATATGATGGCCCTAACTAAAAATTTAGATTGCTTTTCATACAGAATGTTTTACATATATAATGAATGAAATAGTCATGATGGCTTGATTATGGCCGATTTTTCTTAAAAAATCTTAAAAATTCAAGAGATTAGTTTAGCATGAATAGAATATAAATGAGAAACAACAAATATTGTTCCTCTTTCTATCATCATGTATGCCTACTCCTTTCCCAACTAAAACTTTTATAAAGCTTATTTGTGGCAAATAAATTTTCATGATAATCTTTTACAATTTCCTCTTTCTTTTTGTATAAGTGAAGTGTCACTCATTTAAAAACAGAGAACATAATCTACTATAAGTTTGTCATTTCTCAATGATTACTATCAGACTTCAATATTATATTATTTAGTAAAATATACTAATTGCTATAAATATTAAAAAACAAAATTTACAAGATCAAAATTTTATAAGAAAAGTCTAAGTAGTACTCTGATCAATAGCTATTTGGACTATGCTATTCTCCATTTAAAAATAAAAAATAAGAAATAAATCAACAAAAAAGCTAGTATGTTAAATGCAGTTAAATTATTTTTCAATTACATTTGCATACAACTACAACCTGGAATCTTCAGCTATACCAGCTAGATTTCTATCAACAAACAAATTGCCTTCTCCAACTGTGTAATTTGTGGCATTCTTAATAAATTGACTATTGGCCACATTAGTGTGGTTAGGTGTTAAGGAAACCAGCAAGGATTACAAGTACTCTGAAGCCTTAACCTAAAGCCTGAAGAAACAAAAGATCAGCTTCCAGAATGTGAAGATGGTGTAGATAGTATGAAGGCCCTGTGATTGGAGTTACTGCTTTTATAAAGGGAAACAGCCAGCCCATTGCACATCAGCAAGCAGAGAGTGGAGAAAATAAATACTCTGATCACACTTACTGGACAAGACGCTGGATATTTTACTGAATATTTTGCAATTTTATTTACATATTTTGAAATCACTAACAATTAGGTAATTCTATGAATTAGAGTAAATTAATAAATAGCATGTTATATTTTCCTGTTATGCTTCTTAATATGTAGGTGCAACTTGTTCTGCTTTCTTCACTTTGTTGACATAAATGTTTTGTTATTTTAATCAATGTTAATATATCACATATTAAGACTATAAGGCTATTAATTAACACCATTAATATCAACTGTTAAATATACTCTGTTAATATTCTATTAGGAACATGTGTATGTATATTTTAAAGATATACAACTAGATAAGTAGGAAAAAAGAAAAGTTAGAAGACCCCATGTTACTTACTTACTTCTGTTTTTGTGAATACATCATCTCTTTTTGATTTAAAAAAATAGTTCCAAAGTCTTTTTTTCCTTTTCCTCTAGTTTTTACTTTCAACAGAAATGTTATTTTAGAATCTTTCTGCTCTGTATAAAGTGTTCCCATGGATAGTGCACATCCATGTTTTTGGCCCAAACTTTCAGGGAAAAAAAACCTTTGTTTTTTTCCTGAAAAATTAAAAAAATTAAATTTTTAATTAATTTTTAATGTATTTATATTTAGAAATAAAACCAATTAACACTTTCCTGGTCATTATTTTGCATATGATATTGTTATTGCTTTCTAGAGTTATACTTTTAATGCATAAGCATAAATAAAAGAATTAAAATCATTCATATAGGTAAGAATTAGTACCACCCATGTACAATGTGCATACTTATTTTTCCCTAAAAAATTTGGGCAAAAAGTGTGCATTACTCATAGAAAAATATGGTAAATATCTGTTGGAACTTAAAGAACAAGCCAACTGGTGGGACTTCAACATAACACAGGGAAGCACAATAATGATAAATAATGAAAGGACACAGTCTGTAGAATGTCATCTGTTTTTTTTTTTCCACTACACGTGTGGTGTAAAGGAAATAAATTCTCAGAATATGCACCTTCTATTAAAATTACTGTAAGTTATTAAGAAATATCATAGAAAGGAACACACTTGTGTAAAATATATCCTGTGTAGTTTCTATAAATATTCCGTAATAGTGACAATGGTGATGATCAGTGACATAGCTAAAATGCTGTCTATAATATTCAGCTGACTACTGATTGTGACCACAAAACCCAACAGAATATTTTTAATGATAATATTAGCAGTCTTATAAAGAGAAGTAACTTAAATAATGAATGATGAAATATTAACTCAAATGTTTTAAGCTCTTTATTCTCCATGAATATATCTCACATAGGAAGATTAGGTTTTCATGGCAAAACCTTTATGATGTGTGTTTACAGACCATATATATATATATAAAATCTCCACTTTACATGCCACTTGCTGTAGATATTATTGGTCCCTCAGTCAGAGCCCCTCTACTGGAGATATTTTTTTTCAAGGCATAGAAAATATGAGTTGCCTTAATAAAGACCATCAGAAGCGGACTAGAATACAATATTTTAACTTGAGGTTTTATATTTACTGTTTCTAACAGTTAAAAATTGAGGCCATATGTAAACCAAAAATCTTTTCCATATCTTAGGCATTTCTTTGTGAATACATATTTTATTAATGCATCTAAATATATTTGAGTGCTTATTTCTCTCTTGCCCCTTGTTCTTTCAGACATTTTTTTTTTTTTTCCCAGAAGTCCTGCCTAAAAGACAGCTTTGTTCAGAAAAGCGTTTTGGTAGTGCTGTGCATATTAGAAAAAATATTAAATCTTGATTCTGAACTTACCAGAATCCTATTTAATCTCTTCCTAATTAATCTAACCATCAACACTGTTTATATATTACTTTTCCTTAGAATATTATCCTAATGCTGGGACTTCCGGCCAAGATGGAGGCATAGGTGGATGCACCATACCTCCATGCACAACCAAGATTGGAACAAAACCAATTTAGAAACAGAATAACATCCAGAACTGACAGGAAATTTATCTAAATGGAAGTTGGACAACCAAGAAGTTGAAATAGACCCTTTCATTTAGACCAGTAGGAGGGGCGGAGACGAGTATCCAGGTGTGGGTCTGGCACAGAGAGCAGAGAGAGTTGGGACCAGGTGGGTAAGGCATCCAGGTCATGGAAGACCACAGCAGGTAGACCCTGAGTGCACAAGCGGCAGCTGGCAGACCCCAGTTGAGGGGTGGCAACTAGCAGACCCAGTGAGGCGGTGATTGTAAAGCAAGGCAGTGGGAGCAACCCAGGATCCCAGCGCTGGGAAATAGAGCCTCAGGACACTGATTGAGGACACCTGTGGAAGTTGAGGCACACAGAGAGATACCCAGCCTCACAGGAGAGGTCCTTGGAAGGTCCCACAGCATGCACAAGCCCACCCACATGGGAATTGGTACCAGAGGGGCCCAGTTTGCTTGGGGGAAGCAGCAAAAGGGACTGAGGTCCCATGAAGAATGGAGCAAGCGCCATTGTTCCCTCTCGACCCTGTCCCTACATACAATGTCACAATCCAGCGACTGGGGTGCCCAGCCCTGGTAAATACCTAAGACTCCACCCCTCACCATAACAGGCATGACCAGACCCCCCCCCCAAAAAAAAAGGATTCAAACAGAAGAACAAATAAAAGCCCCAGAACCCATCCTTTTAAGCAACTGAGAGATAGCCAACCTATCAGATGCACAGTTCAAAACACTGGTGATCAGGAAGCTCACAGAATTGGTTGATTTTGATCACAAATTAGATGAACAAATGCAAGCTACGATAAGAGAAATGAAGGAAAATGCACAGGGAACCAATAGTGAAGGGAAGAAAACTGGGACTCAAAACAATAGAGTGGACCTGAAGGAAGACAGAAACAACCAAACAGGAAAGAATGGATAAATAAGAATTCAAAAAAATGAGGAGAAGCTTAGGAACCTCCAGGACATCTTTAAATGTTCCAACATCCGAATTATAGGGGTACCAGAAGGAGAAGAGGAAAAACAACAAGTGGAAAAGTTATTTGAACAAATAATAAAGGAGAGCTTCCCCATTCTGGCAAAGGAAATAGACTTCCAGAAAGTCTAGGAAGCTCAGAGAGTCCCAAAGAAGTTGGACCCAAGGAGGAACACACCAAGGCACATCATAATTACATTACCCAAAATTAAAATGAAGGAGAGAATTCTAGAAGCAGCAAGCGATAAGGGGGCAGTCACCTACAAAGGAGTCCCCATCAGACTGTCAGCTGATTTCTCTAAAGAGACCTTGCAGGCAAGAAGGGGCTGGACAGAAGTATTCCAAGTCATGAAAGGCAAGGACCTACATCCCAGATTGCTCTATCCAGCAAAGCTTTGATTTAGAATGGAAGGGCAGATAAAGTGCTTCTTAGATAAGGTCAAGTTAAAGGAGTTCATCATCACCAAGCCCTTATTTTAGGAAATGTTAAAGGGACTTATCTAAGAAAAGAAGATAAAAAAACATGTATATTAAAATGACACCAAACTCACAATTATTAACAACCACACCTAAAACAAAACCAAAATAAACTAAGCAAACAACTAGAACAAGAACAGAACCACAGAAATGGAGACCACATGGAGGGTTAGCAACAGGGGAGTGGGAGGAGGAGAGAGGGGGAAAAGGTACAGAGAAAAAGTAGCATAGATTGTAGGTAGAAAATAGACAGGGGGAGGGTAAGAATAGTGTGAGAAATGTAGAAGCTAAAGAACTTATGACACATGGACATGAACTAATGGGGGGATTGTGGGTGAGAGAGGGTGTACAGGGTGGAAGGGAGTGAAGGGGGAAATGGGACAACTGTAATAGCATAATCAATAAAATATATTAAAATAGAATATTATCCTAATGCTATATTAGAATTGCAAAAATACTTATCTGTGTTCAAGTGTAAGGATAAACACACCAAGTGGAAACTGTTTAGTAGAATGTAAGAGTGAAATTGCTAAGTCAAAAGATTGTTACTCTGTGCAATTCTGTTCCAACAATTTTGCTATAAATTTAATCTTACAAACTATATAAGAATATGCATTTTTCCATACACCATAAGGGTACTAAATAGTATAATGTTTAAATCTATGTATTTATTAATCTATTGGATGAAAACAGGTATTACATTATTATTTTTCTGGTACTTGTCTGTAGGTTAAGCATAGTCTAGCATAACAAATACTTCACAAATTTATTCATATAATATTTTTCTTTAACAAAATCTGTATTGATTTTAACATTAAATGTCACATTGTCTGTTATGAATATGATGATAATGTGTTGCTTTTGTTATTACTGTTAATATTTGCTGGTATCTTTCTGTCTGTCTCTTATTTTTAACTTTTTTTCAATAATTCTTTTAAGAATATTTCTTAAAAATAGCAAATAATCTGGTTCTGTTTGTGAAACCCATTGTTAGTAATAAATGAACCAAGTCACTTAATATTTAGATGCAACTTATACTCGAAATAATTTTATTCTGTTTTTTCTATTTTTAATACTAATATTCCCTTTTTTAAATTTTGCTTGTTTTGCAAGATATTATATACTTTGTTTTATGTTCTGTTCAGTTTCATCTCTACATTTTAACTCTTCCAGCAACTATATTCTCATTTTTTAAATATTAATTATATCCTTGCCCTTATCCTTATTATCATCATTATTAAAAAAATAAGGTATCTAATTAATTCCTCCTCATCCCATCACCACTGAAGTACCCTCTATATACATTTTTCTTCTTTGATGTCAATTAAACAAAACTTTTAAAAAGTGTTTTAACTCTCTACACTTCCTTAGATCACTGTCTGTAGAGTTTGACCGCCTAGATTCACGAGTTTTAATAATTTTGTCCCTGGCTATTAGGTGGTAAGGCTTTCCTTCTAATTAGTCTATTCTATTCTAGGAATGTTAAAAACCAATTATTTTCTCTTTATGTAGACCTCAGTGGTATAAAGCCCATTGGTTAGTACTGTCCTATACCATTAATCTCCTCTATTGAAATCTTATAGTTTACTCATTCAATTCCATTTTGAAGTGTTTTCCTCAGATGCCATATATGCCTGATTTACTCTTTCAATTGTTATATATCAACTAATGCCTTTCTTTAACACTAGTAAGAATATTACAAAGTTTGGTTATATTTAGGATGTGTCACTGTACATTATTATTATAGTTTTTAGCTCTTATGCTGCTTTCCCTATAGAGTATTTTGAATGAAAATTCAGATACCAAGTATCCCTTTAAAAAGATTGTGTGTGTGTGTGTGTGTGTGTGTGTGTGTGTGTGTGTGTGTTAGGCCAGAAAACATTAATCTTTCCTGGTGCAATTTCTTTGTTTTTTCTTATTTAATCTGTCTAGACCATGGTGAATCATTTCAATCTATAGACATTTATAGATTGTGTTATCATTTTTATTACTCTATGATTCTATCTCCTTGTGTATTTTCTTTTCAGAACCTGTGTTATCATCAAGTAAGATCTCCAAGTTCTTTTATCCTTTCCTTTTATTTTTTGAAATGCTTTTCCTTTCTTTCTATTCATTGTCTTTTTTTTTAGTTTCTGCATTACCTATTTGTACATGACTATTTTTTTCTTTTGATATTCCAGACCAATAATTCTGTACTCAATAATCATTATCTTCTCATAGCTCATTAGTTGGGATGAATGATTCAAAACTCATTTTTTTTCTGGGAAATAATTCCTTGTGATTGACCCCTAATTTTATTACAAGTTGGATCTGATCTTCCTTTTACAATTCTTTTATTTCACCAGGAGTTGACTGCTTTAAGTGTTTTACCTGGTCTTTCTTAGTCTCACTGCTTATTTCCTTTTTTTTTTTTCATTTGTTTCCTCAAGCTCTACTTATTCCAGTGCTGTCCTTTGAATTATTTCTGTCTAAACAAACCCACAACTGATAATAGAGCCTGTGTTGGATCTCAAGCATCTTACAGGCTCAAGTTTTAGAAACTGAGGAGCCACTGTCTTTGTTCCTGCTGCTAACTACCTAGACTTGCTAAGTTCAACAAGAATTAGTGTCACCCTTCAACTGTCAAGGCAGAACTTCAGAATTTAAGAAAAACTTTGGAATATTTGTAGTCACAAATAAACGAAGTTTAGTGGACATTTAACAAAGAGCATCTATTCAGATTTACATATGCTAACATATCACACAATCATCTATCATCTATCTATCATCATCCATCCATCCATCCTGATACAGTAAATACGAGACTACTTTTGAGATTTCTCCAAATATCAACATGCAAACAGCAGACACAAGTTATTTATAGGCCTAGACTGAAGTGATGTATGTGTACATTACTTCCAGTCACTTTACATCAGCCAAAATTTGACTATCTGGCTGAACCAAACTGCAGTAAATGCTGGAAAATGTACTCTACCTATGAGCCTAGGTGGAATGGGAAATTGGTTTCATGAACAGAATGTTAAATTATGCTCCACATATTTTATTCAGTTAATCATGTATGTGTGATTTTTCCATTAACAATAGAAGCAAAAGGTCAACCAACCTGCAAAAATTCACTTTCTTGATTAATAATGTTTTTTATTAAATCTACAAAATATCTAAAACCATCCTGAATGTAGCTATCAGGTGATTTTCTTTTTTAAGTATACTTTATTGATTATGCTATTACAGTTTTCTCAATTTTTTCCCTTTATCCCCCTTCTGCCCTACACCCCAGAACCCTCCAGCATTCCTATCCTTAGTTTCATGACCATGGGTGGTATGTATAAGTTCTTTGGCTTCTCTGTTTCCTATACCATTCTTCACCTCTCCCTATTTTATGCCTACCAATTATGCTTCTTATTCCTCATACCTTCCCCCCATTCTCCTCCTCCTGCTCCCACTGAAAACCCTCCATGTGATGACCATTTCTCTGATTCTGTTCCTGTTCTTGTTGTTTGCTTAGTTTTTGTTTTCATTTTTTTGGGTTCAGTTGTTGATAGCTGTGAGTTTGTTGTCATTTTACTGTTCAGTTTTTTTATCTTCTTCTATTTCTTAGATAAGTACCTTTAATATTTCATATAAAAGCTTTAGTGATGAACTCCTTTAACTTTACTTTATCTGGGAAGCACTTTATCTGCCCTTCCATTTTAAATGATAGCTTTGCTGGATAGAGTAATCTTGGATGTAGGTTCTTGCCTTGAATGCCTTTAATACTTCTTTCCAGCCCCTTCTTGCCTGTAAGGTTTCTTTTGAGAAATCATCTGATAGTCTTGTGGAAACTCCTTTACAGGTAACTCTCTTCTTTCCTCTTGCTGTTCTTAAGATTCTCTCTTTATCTTTAATCTTGAGTAATTTAATGATGTGTCTTGGTGTGTTTCTTTTTGGGTCCAATTTCTTTGGAACTCTCTGGGCTTCCTGGGCTTCCTGGAAATCTATTTCCTTCACCAGCTTGGGGAAGTTTTCCTTCATTATTTGTTTAAATAAGTGTTCAACATCTTACACTTGTTCTTCTCCTCCTGGCACCACTATAATTCTGATGTTAGGGTATTTAAAGTTGTCCCACAGTTTCCTAAGCCTCTCTTCATTTTTTTTTTTGAATTCTTATTTCTTTATTCTGTTCTGCTTGGATGTTTATTTCTTCATTTTGTTCTATATCATTGATTTGAGTCCCAGTTTCCTTCCTTTCCTGTTGGTTCCCTGTGTACTTTGCTTTATTTTACTTTGGGCAGCCTTCATTTCTTCCTTCATTTTGTGACCAAAGTTAATCAGTTCTGTGACCATACTGATAATTAGTGCTTTGAACTCTGCATCAGACATGTTGGCTATCTCCTAATTGTTTAGCTTTTTTTTTGATCTGGAGTTTTGATCTGTTCTTTCATTTGAGCCATATTTCTTTGTCTTAGTGCACCTATTATGTTGTAAAGGGGTGGGGCCTTAGGTGTTTCTCCCCATGTGAGTCAACCCTCTTTGCTGTGTTGTGGCACTATAAGTCTGGGTGAATGTTTTTTTTTAAATCCTTTGTTGTCAGAGTTCTATGCAGTTTAATTTTCTAGCATTTCTGGTTATTTATCATTTTTAGATTGGTTGTTATCCTTTAGTTGGTTGTGTGAGGAAGTGAAGAGTTTCTACCTATGCCTCCATCTTGGACAGAATTCTTAAGTGATGGTTTTGATTTCTGCTCACAACTACCTCAATTAGTTGAATTGAATTAGTACTGTATGACTGGTGAGTCTCTTTCTCAACCTTTTGTATCAGTTGTATTTTTATTTTGTATTTATGTAAATGAATACTATATAAATTGTGTCATTATAATTCAATGTGTCCACATACATTTATCGACTTTTACTTCATATTTCAAAATCTCATAGTGACCAGAGGGGAGAGGGGAGGGAATTTCAGGGGAAAAAGGGAAGGGTTTATAGGAACAAATATAGAGGAGACATGGACAAAAACTAGGGGCAGTGGAAATGGGAGGGAGGTGGGAAGGGATGGGGGGTGGGCTGGTATGGGAGTAAAGGACAGAAAACTGTACTTGAACAACTATTAAAATAAAATTTAAAAAAATACAATTTTGTTACATTTTCTTACTGAATGTCTCCTTTTATTACCATATACAGAACTTCTTTATGTCTTACATTCTGTCTGGTATTAATATTGCAACACCAGCCCTCATTGCTTAATATTCATTGTAACACTCTTTATATTTCTTATTTTTATGTTTCCTTTGCATGTATATGTGTGTGTGTTTGTGATTTAGGTGCTTTTCTTAAAGAACCGAGATGTGTCTTTCCTGTTTTTCTAAGTCACTGAAGTGAAGAATGAAATATAAGAAGATCTTTGAAGCCCTGGCTGGTGTAGCTCAATGGATTGAGTGCAGGCTGTGAACCAAAGGGTCGCTGGTTCAATTCCCAGTAAGGGTACATGCCTGGCTTGTGGGCCAGGTCCCAGTGGAGGCCATGTGAGAGGCAACTACATATTGATGTTTCTTTCTTTCTTTTTCTCCTCTCACTAAAAATAAATTTTAAAAATATTTAAAAAAAGGATAGCTCTGAAAACATCTATGGTTGGAAGTGCATGGCTTAATTCTTATAAAAAGTCAGCACTGATATCTGCCTTTTATAGCTTCTCCAGAGAGCACTGAACAACTTTCACATTTGCTAAGCAGTTCTCACTTGATCCCAAATGTCATCACTTATCATTTTTGATAAATGAAAACAAGTGTCATGTTTCTTCTCACTTAGTCATATATTTTATAAATCTCTGCCACATCATAGGTTTTCATATTTAATGTTTGGTCTTATAAGAAAATTAAGATGGGAACACATTTTAGTTGTAGAGAATGGCACATAAAATACAGAGTGACCAAGAGGAAAGAAGGTAGATCTACTTCAGGAATATGTCATTACCATGAAATTGAAGTAGGCAGTTATGGTCCTTCATCTGTGCTTGGTGTAATCTTGCCCCATATCAGTGTTATGACCATGTAAAATTCTTATCCACATGAAATTTCAGATTTTGAATCTATTCAATGTGATTAATGATAGCACTACTTTTGACAGGTAAAAGTGTTATGTATACACTTACATCGGTACTTCAAGACTTAGGTTTTAAAGTTCACTGCTTATATTCTATATTTTCAGTTATTCTTATTCATCAAAGATGGGAAAATTTAAAATTATACTATTTTACATAACAGTATATTTTATTCCTGTGATTATACATTCAAATTAAAATACAATATTCAACTTAAAATTCAACTTAAAATACAATAGGTTGACACTGAAATTCAAATTTAAACATAAAGACAAAGTTAATATTGAATCTAAGTCCCAATTAAAATTTTCCCCTTTAACAAGTTTAGATTATAAAATTTTCTTACAACATTAATTGCTCTAAAACAAATTTTCAGTGTGCAGGGTTTTTTTTTACATTTTCATTTTAATTCTTGCTTGCTTTTTCCAAACAAGCATTCAAAATCATTTAATGGAATTTAAAAGTTGCATGACAAAAAACAAATGCTTATTTTATCTAATGGTGGCTGACTCCTGTAGACTTTTTCTTTTGGATTAGTAAATTGTAGCAAAATTAGTACTGAAGGGATTTAATTTTGTAAAATGGAGAAAAAAAACATTTCAAATTGAAAAGCTAATTTAATGTCAATATAAATAGAACTGAACATAACACAGATTAAATAATTAAATGTGCTTAATATTAATTTAAATTGTACTAATTGATCATATACCCTGATGCAAATTAGCTAATCAATACACATTTTTATAATGAATGAGTCTTCACTACTTGTGAGATGGGCACTTCGTTGCATCTCTCTTTTACTGCAACAATGGCAATCAGCTACAGTAATTTCCATTTCCCAACGTTGCCATGCGTCAGACATGGTTATATCTTAATGGACTCTTTTTGGTTGCTGTACTTATCTTCAGCATGTTTGTACACTTTGATTAATTTTAAATCCATTCTATATTCATTGGCAGTATGTTATTTACAATACTGCAGCTTATCAACTCTTTGATTAAATATGTTTTCTATGATGCTCATGTGCCCACCTCTAATAGGCCCTTATTGACATACACAGCTTTCTATATGTTCTCAATTGACTATGAGTTTTTAAGTGGAAATATCCTGAGTATTTAACTTATGGGTTATGCCCCTCCTTTGGCAACTGATACATACTCAATAAATATTTCTTAAATGAATAATATAAGCTATGTGCTGTCACTATTAAATGTATTGTATCCTGTTGCCTTGTCTGTAGAGTATCCATTCTCTACATCAAGACCCAGTGAACTCCCATACCTCCTCAATAGTTAGCACAAATGCCCCTTTCCTGTGAAATGTCACCGTATACATTATTTTGTGCCACTCTCATTGAACTATTTGAGCTTTCCCATGTATTACACACTCAACATGTCATATGTTCACATTGTCATATATCTTGTGTTACAGATTGACTGTAAGCTTGACTGGGGATTGGCACTTTGTTCTATTTGTCTTCGTATTCTCAGCACATAACAATTACCTTGCATGTGATATCCTAGAACTCATTCTTTTTCTTATAGGGCATAATGCAATACATTTTAGGGAAATAGCTCTTTCTTTTAAACATTATGGAAATTTAGACATGGGATCGATAGTAAAAAATGAACGATTATGTTGTCATGAAAGAGGTTATCCTTAGTCTTATTTGTGGGTAATTTTAATATGACTCTAGGACACATCACCAGCTGATAGAGGAAAGAAGCCTACTTCATTTCAGTACTCAGCATGAAAACAGACTATGAGCATTAGATCTCATACTTTTAATGTTTTTGGTGGCCTTTTCTATTCAAAAGAGAAATTTATGCAATCATATTGACTCTGAGATTAAGCACTCTTTTACTAGTTGCAATGCCATATATCAAAATTATCAGAATTTATTAAATTTTAAATAAATTAAACACACTATCTTAAAACCCTTTAATAATGAAGACACATTAAAGTTTTACAGAAATAGAACTACAATTTTGAATTATTATGGTTATTAAACATTCTAATTTTATTAACAATAGTTCATCACTAGGGTATTCACATACAAAAGGCAATAAAAGGAAATCATTTTTTACCCTAACCTGAGGACATGCTTATTGATTTTAGAGAAAGGGAAAGGGAGGGAGAGAGGGAGAGAAGCATGGATGTGACAGAGAAACAATGATCAGTTGCCTGTATTGCAACCCAGGCATGTGCCCTGACTGGGAATTGAACCTGTGACCTTTTGGTTTATGGGATGATGCTCCAACTAACTGAGCCATAACAATGAGGACCAAATCATTTTTTGCCTTCTGAAATCTTCTTGTACTTATTCAAAAGAGCAACCCATTTAAAAGTTTTAGCACAAGTAGGCAATAAGTTAAGTTGACCTTTTTTCTGACAAGATTTCAGTCCAAGTAAGAGAAAAAACTTATGCTTGGGGAATAATTTCAGGGTCAGTTTTTTCACAGCTATTTCATTTGTTAGTTTATTTTGCTTATTAGGTTACACATATAAGTGAGATCATATGGTATTTGTCTTTTACTGTCTGACTTATTTCTCTTAGTATAATACTTTTCAGGTCCATTCATGCTTTCACAAAAATTGAGTTTCTTTTTTACTGCTATGTAGTATTCCATTGTGTGAATGCACCAGACTTCTCCCACACCCCCCCAAACCCCAATTCATCACTGATGGACACTTAAGCTGTTTCTAGATGTTGGCTATCATAAATAATGCTGCAATGAAGATAAAGTTTGTATTTTCTTTGAATTAGTATTTCTTAGGATACATTTCCAGAAATGGAATCATTGAGTGAAAAGGCGGTCCTTTCTTTAATTTCTGAGAAAACTTTATACTGTTTTCCACAGTGCCTACACCAGTCTGAATTCCCAACAGTGCATGAAGTTTCCCTTTTCTTGATATCCTCACCAGCACTTGTTTGTTGATTTATTAATAATAGGCAGTCTGGCAGGTGTGAGGTGATGTCTCATTGTGGTTTTAATTTGCATCTCTCTGATCATTAGTGACATTGAGCATTTTTTCATATGTCTATTAGTCATTTATATATCCTCTTTGGAAAAGTGTTTATTCAGATTCTTTTCCCATTTATTACTTGGATTGTTTGCTGTTGAATTGATTAAAATCTTTATATATTTTGCATACTAACCCCTTATCAGGTGCATCATTGATGGATATGTTTTCCCATTTAGTAAGTTCTCTTTTCAGTTTGTTGATTTTTTTTCTTTTGCTGGGCGATTGGCTTTTTAGTTTAATGTAGTTTCATTTGTTTAATTTTTCCTTGCCATAGGAGACATATTGGCAAAAATATTGTTATAAGAAATGTTTGAGATTTTACTGCTGATGTTTTCTGCCACAATTATAGTTTTGTGATTTATGTTTAGGTTCTTAATTTATTTTGAGTTTATTCTTGAGTAAGTATAAGAAAGTGGTCTTGTCTATTTTTAATATTTTGAGGTATCTTCATACTGATTTCCACAGTGACTGCACCTGTCTGCATTCCCACCTACAGTGCCAAAGGGTTTCCCTTTCTCCACATACTCGTCAGCACTTGTTGTTTGCTGATTTATTGATAATAGCCATTCTGGTAGGTGTAATATGGTATCTCGTTGTGGTTTTACGTTTCATTTCTCTGATGATTAGTGACATTGAGCATCTTTTTATATGTTTATTAGCAATGTCTTTTTCCTATTCAGAGAAGTGTATTTAGATCCTTCATCCATTTTTTAATTGGCAAATGACTACCAGAAGAATATAAGAGGTTGACGCTAACTATAAATTATGTATTTATATAAAAGGGAACAATTTTGTAAACATTATAGAGGTCATTCACACCAGAGAACAGTGAGATATAATATATAATGTTTATGAAATACCTTCTGAAAATATTTCTCTTTCACTCAGTATAAGTGGTAAGTTATGTTTAATATAATTGTATCTCTCTTCTATAGACGGTACTTATTTTATGAAATAAAGACCCTTCTCTGTTAAGTGAGATGTCACCTTACATAACTACATGCTAATTAAATTCAACTAAATGTGAAATCCCAGCATAGTGTTTATGGACATGTCTTGCTAACATTGGAAATTGCTGTTAGTGATTTATGTCCCTTCTTAAATTGCTGTAGTGTCTACATGCTTTCAATCATAGTGTCTTCTTTTTACTTTCCCAGATTACTTTTTCAAAAACTTTCACCAATTCTTTCCTAATTAACTTCCAAGATTATCATATCGTAACTCTGGTTCACAGTGTAAGGTGCTCACCCATTCCAAGCAACATTAACAATCTCATATTTAATTTTTAGTGTGATTGTTCCTGAACATTTCTACAGTACCACCAGCACCCTCACTTTTTCCAGCACTGCTCACCACAATACAATGCAATGGCAGCAAGAGAGACCATGAGTGAGGACACAGATGGGCAGGTAACACAAAATAAGAAAAAAGCAGTATAGCAATGTAGCCCTGTCATTTATAAGTATCAATAGTACTCTTTAACCATATTGTTGGTGTCATGATAAATATATTTGAGTACATGTTATATTTGTGAATGAATGCATGTATTTATGGTATATAAGTATTTATATATATATTATTGAATTA
The DNA here is from genome assembly GCA_004024845.1 of Tonatia bakeri. Classification (NCBI taxonomy): domain Eukaryota; kingdom Metazoa; phylum Chordata; class Mammalia; order Chiroptera; family Phyllostomidae; genus Tonatia; species Tonatia bakeri. The sequence continues at coordinate 138,506 of PVIA01000089.1, forward strand.
GATATATTTATATAGCATGTACAAAGGACATATTTCCATCAAAATTTATTAAATTTCTGAATTGCTTTGCACATTATTATACATTTTGCTAAATGTTTATAGATTATCATAAGTTTTTACACTGCTTGTCTATGCTAACTAGTTATTCAATTGACTTATTTCCAAACTATGATTATAACCTGTGAAATTTTTATTACATCATGAATTTCCTAAACTACATCACATGAAACTCATTAGGAACAACTGCTATTTTCTCTCAATGTGAAAAACACTGGTTTTATAGAAATATTTAAAGAAATATTTGAAAATTAAGAAGCTAAACATTAATATGTAAGACAAAATTTATAATATTCTTATATTAAAAATATAAAGCTATAATAACTTTAGGAAAATACATAAGATAAAATTATTTTTTATTTTTTTATTGTTGTTCAAGTATAATTGTCTCCATTCTCCCCACACCACACTCCCTTGTTCCACCCATCTCCACCTCCCACCATCAAAACTAACCCCTTTGGCTTTGTCCATGAGTCCTTTATACAAGTTCCTTGATTGCTCTTCCCTTATTATCCCCTAATATCCCTCTCCCCACTCACCCCTGGTTACTGTCAGTTTGTTCTTTATTACTATGTCTGTGGCTATATTTTGCTTGCTTGTTTGTTTTGTTCATTAGGTTCCACTTAAAGGTGAGATAATATGGTATTTGTCTTTCACTACCTGGCTTACTTCACTTAGTATAATGCTTTCCAGTTCCATCCATGCATTGCGAAGAGTTGCAGCTCCTTCTTTCCTTCTGCTGCATAGTATTTGATTGTGTAAGTGTACCACAGCTTTTTGATCCACTCATTTATCAATGGGCACTTAAGGGTGCCTTTTGAAATCTAAGGTTAAGCAAAGAGTTTGTAGACTTGACACCAAAAATTAGAATTGATAAATAAAACAATAAAAATAAATTGTAGCTGATCAAAATGAAAAGTTTTTGCTCTATGAAAGTTCATGTAAAGTAGATAAAGAGACAAGCTAAAAACTGGTTTAATATATTTGCAAATTCTTTGTCTCACAAAAGATTAATACCATGTGTATATCTAATCTATCTATATCTATATCTATATCATCTATATCTATATCTATATCTATGTCTATATCTATATATAAATATATAAAATCTCAAACCTCAACAGTGAAAATTAAAAAATAAATAGACATTTAACTTAAGAAGGCATGTAGGGGACAAAAATAAATAAGATGATATTTAATGTAATTAGTCATCAGGGAGATCTAAATTAAACCACAATAATGTATCTTAAAATATATCAGAATTGCTGAAATGAAAAATAGTGTCATCACTAAGTGATGGAGATGACATAGAGAAAAAGATCAATCATACATTGAGGGTGAGAATGTAAAATAGTACAGCTATTCTGTAAAACAATTTTCAAATTTCATTAAAAACTGAATATTCAGTTTTCTAACCACTACAATCTTTTTCATTAAACTCAGATAAATGAAAGTTTATGTTTACATAAAAATTCTCTCCGAATGTCTCTATAAGTTTATTTGTAATAACTCAAAACTGGAGACAGATTGGACGTCCTTCAGTAGGTGAATGGTTAAATTATGACACATCCATGCATGGGAATACGTGGAATCCCTCCTAGCAGTGTGAAGGAACAAATAATCTTACATACAACAACAATGTCCAGAGAGAGATGCCAAATCCATGCTGTATGATAACATTTATACAATGTCTTTTTTTTTTTAATGTCAAAGCATTAAAATGGGTCAGATTATTTGTTTGCAGGGCTAGTGATGGGGTTCTGGAGGGGTGGAAGGGAGTTGGGTGTCATGAAAGGGCAACAACACCAGGGATTCTTATGGTGATGGAACTTTACTACATGTGCATTCTAGTGGTTAATCCATTAACTTACACACAGTAATAATGAAATTATGTAGAAATAAATTTGTACACATAGAGACACACACAACAAATGAAGAAAAGTAACACTCAGCAAATCTAAATGTGATTGATGAATTATATAATGTCAATATCCTGGCTGAGACATGTACTGTAGTTTAGTAAGATGTTTTCCCCACTGGAGGAAATAAGAAAAAGAATACAAGATCTCTCTGTATTACTTTTATGACTGTAATTACATCTACTACCATCTTAATAAAATTTCAATATAAAATATTACCCTGAAACAATATTTTTCAACTATCATATTGGAAAATTACAAAGCTTAAGAAAATATTATTTTAGTGAGGCTGTGGGGAAACAGGCACTCTCAAATATTGCCTGTGGAAAATGAATGAGTACTTTTGTGGAAAATTTGGCAATACATAATAGAATGGTAGGTGTGTTCACTTTGTGTCCCAGGCACCATTATAAAATATTACCTGACTGTAATCCTCCAACAACAATACCATACATATCCACAATATATCCCGTTGCTTATCAATGTATCCCGTTGCTTGCAAATAATCTAGATATTCAAACATCGGAATGTACATCTATCTTCACAAGAGTATAGTACAACTGTTAAAAATATAGAACACACTTATAAATTGAATGCACAAGGAGTAATTCTTAAGATACAGCTCTAAAGAAAAAGAACAAAATTTAAAAGATACCATTAGTGTGATACTAATAACTCTTGTATAAGAAATAGGGAGGGACATATGCATATATCTACTTATTTTTACTAAAAAAAAAGAAAATATAAGTCTCAAACTATGGAGAGTGATTACCTATAGGGAAAGATTAAAAATAAAATAAAATAATGAATGGTGGAGATGAGGTGGAATTAGTATGTAAAAGCAATACTTCTCTCAATATACTTTTTTTGTGTAGTTTTGACTTTTAAAAACTTGTAAATCTTTACTAACTCAGAAAAAGTTTTTTTTAAATTGGGGGAAACAAAACCTACAATGGAAGACAAAAATAAATTCAACTGTATTTCAGATGACTGAGGATATGAGTGACGGACAAATTCCAATAGCTACTAAGTAATGTAATTTGAGTTTAAACCCTCAGATTAAAATACAAACATACAAAATTACTACAAATACTAGTTATCTTTTGATGTATGTACTTTTATCATCCCCATTTTAAAGACAAGAAATCTAAAACCCTAGTGTTTATTTTTGAAGCTCATGTATATTTTGTAAGTACAAATTATTGATATAACAAATCAATGTTTACAATAAGTATTTTATCCATAATTCTAAACATATTGCTTAAACATATTAGTACTTGGATTATTTAGTGTGGAGAATCAACATGTTCTCAATTACTATGAGCCACAGTGAACCCAGAATTCACTTACCAGCTAAATAATAGTAAAATCCCAATTACTTCAATAACTGAAAGAAAACTGATTATTAAAAAAATAAATTTGCATTTTGATACTAAAAATATACATTATTTAAGATTTCTACTTAATATTAACCAACTTCATTATCTTATACAAAGTGAGTCACAGTGCATTTAAATTTTTGAAAAAGTATAATGCCCATAAAAACCTGTTATCTTAGTTTTGTTATTGTTTTTGTTTAGAATTAATAAATTAATTCCAAGATATACCATGGAATTTAAAAATATTAGATTATCATATATTAATTTACTAAGGAAAATAAAATTTCATTATATATTATTCATTCAGGTAGAAAAATATTGACAAATTCTTAGCAGAATGTATTGAAACAAAACTAACTTATTAAAAGATTGCATGTAATTTCTCCTAAATAGTTATTCTAAAGCCATGCTGAATGATTTATATTACTGTAATCAAATTCATATGCATAATATATCATTATTATAGTATGTCTAATTTGTACATTATGTAATTTTGTACATTAATCTATTCTCAGTCTCTATGGACATTAGTTATTACTATTTTAAATCTGAGTAATAAAAAACTAAGGGTTATGTAATGCAGACTGTTTCACATATGTTTAATAAGGTGATATCTATTAGTTACCTGGAATTCATTAGAACCAAGTGTTATATAAATATAACATCATAAATATTTCAAATGTGTGTTCATGTTGTAGATGCAAAAGTTTATACTGGCATAAAAGCCAATTCAATGTGTTTGTGAGAGTTTTTTTTTTTTAAGGTAGTTCAGTAACCTGCTTTCAAAAACTGATTCAGGTCCTAGGCACTGGAAGCAGATTGATGCTTGGATTACTGTAGACTCCTGAAAAACTATTTGACAGCTTTCCATTTTTATGCTACTTTGACCTGAACATCATGTCCTTCAAAATATGCATTTATGATTTGAATCATTTAGAGCTACAGAACTCTCAGAGTTATGCCTTCCCTGATGTGCAAATGTGCCCAACGTTGCCATTCCAAATGTGTCATTCACAGAGAGATGAAGTCTACAATGGGTAGTATCGATACATGACCTCCAGAAATGCCAGAATGGTTTATGGATGAGTTCATCTTCTTATTTGCCAGGCCAGTTTGACATGTGTGTCATTTCATTGTGCTTTGACCAGCAGGTCCTTGTGTCAGCTCCACTTAGAGTGTAAAATGTGTTGACTCTAAATCTGTCCTTCTTAGTGCCTTAGTCTGTGATTTGAGGTCCTATGTTTTTGGTGCTCTGTTAGAAATACCAGGCAAGCAAAAATATGAAAAAAGGGAAAAGGATGTTTGCATATACCCCTATAAATAATATATAATAATTAATATTTATATATAAAATTTCACTTTTGATGTATAATTTAATGCTATTGAAATGATTTTTAAGGGCTAATTCATTGAAGGTTAAAACATTCAAGTGCTCTATTTAGTATTTTAGAAATGGATTGCTAGCTTGATTTTGTATTGATCTAGCTCCCTAGTCTACAAACTATGACCTATAGTTTAACATTCACCCACAACATATTCATGTAAATAAAGTTTTACTAGAACAGCATATATAGTATATAACTTGATTATGAAAAATATTAATAAGTCAAATTTATTATACCCTTATACTAACAACAAGAAAATCTCAGTTCTTTGAATTATCAAAAAGTGAAGGTGAATAGAATGAAAATAAGGGTAAGGGAAAGTTACAGTGGCATACTGTGTACTTTAAGGATTTTTTTTTTCTAAAATATGTTAGCTTGGCAACTGACAAATTGGAGGCTTACAATAAAAATTATGCTAAAAAAATACTTGTTCTTATACTTTTCCAAATAGTATACTATAGAGAGCTAACTAATAAAAATAAACATTTCTTTCATATGTAAATGCTCTTTTAAATCATCCTTAGGACCTTTATAAAAAAAATCATGGGCAATTGAAAAGCAATGTTCTCTACAGAAAACCGCAAAGAGAATATTTTTCTTATCATATATTTGTTCCTTAGGACTAAACGTATTCTCAATGGACAATTTCAAATGTATTTTGTAATGATATCTTTCCATTGGAATGTTTCTTGCCATGTCAAAAGTTTAGTTTTATTAAACATAGTTCCCACTAAACAAATACCAGTAATAAAAGATCTCAACAATTTTATCACAAGTTTATAATTAGCACAACTCTTGCTTATGACACCCAAGTACTGATTGATTTTTGCTTCATGCATAGTTGCTTAGTACCAAAATATATTGTAATTTATTTAAAATCTTGGAAGATATCTACCAATATGCCCATTGTGATTTTCTCTAAGTTGAACTCCAAAATCCATAGTTTATTTTGTAGAGGAAGAATAAATTTTGTCTAATTATTTAGTACTTCATTTTATTCTGTGGATTGCTCGTGTATCGTATTCCCTAGTAGTCCTATGAGTTTGAACTAACAATTTCCTATTTTTTAAATGTCAAAAATACCCACAACCAAAAACATCTGAGGACCCATGTGATTTCTGGAGACATTTCTGGAGGTCACATAACAATACTACCCTTCATAGATCTTGTTTCATTGCAAATGACACATTTGGAATGGCATTTGTTTTTATTGATTCAAAATAGTGTAATGGGGAAACTATTTGATAGTTTTTCAGTCAGTTTAAATTTGATGTGGCTAAAGTTTAAATAACAAATAAAGTTATAAAATTATTTCTATGCAAAATAAAAGTGTCAAAATTAGCATAGAAACATAAAACAATAATGCGAAAACAATGTTGTATTATAGGAATATAAAAACAATAGGATATAAATATCTAAATGTTGAACCAAAACTCCATTTGCAGAATCCGTCATACAAAAAGGCCTCAGTGAGCAGTTTAATGCCATTATCTCAAACTTATTTAAATCGTCTTTATAAGCTTAGAGAATAGACACTGATTGATATAAGATTTGGAAAAGTATAGCAGTCAAGTAAGAATTAAAACTAAGGGAAATATTGTCCTTTAAAATATTCATTTATAAGATATAATTAAATCATTTGTGCATAGCACTATTTCATCACTAACACTGATAAAGAATATGAGAGAAATAGCAAAGAAAATCATATTTTGAACAATTGTTAAGGCCCAAGTAAAAGAGGCAAAGACAGAAATCCAGTGCATAACTTAAAAGAGTAGTATTTATTGTATTTACTATATTTTAAGTATAAAAAAGAAATATATATATCTTAATTTTATTCACAAAAACATTGCCCAATGCAATGCTTCTATATGTGTTTCAATAACTGGACAACCATGTGGGTTAAAAATAAGAAAGACATCCATTACATTTTACTTCTCTCCCTCTCTCTCTGACACACCTCATCAATTTTTCACTGTGATATTGTCCTGCTTACCTCAATGACTGTTTCCTCCCCAGTCCCCCTGAATATAATGCATTTAATAAATTCTCATAATTGTATTTCACTGACAAATATCCGTGCTTCTATCATTTTTAATTAGCATACATCTTTCTATATTCTAACATTTGTTCTTTCCTTGCATTTCTCAAAACACACTAAATTTAAAATTTTCTTTGGTTTCCAATATATGTGATGATTTTAATCAATTAAATACATTTAAAAACATTAATTTCATTTCCACCTGAAACCTTACTAAAACACTGTAGAAAGTACAAAATAATTAACAAAATGCTAAAGAAATGAAGAAATAAATTTGGAACTTGGAGAATGCTTTGCCAGGACAGAACTGAGACCTAGGCATAAAATTAATCTACCTAAATAAGGAAGTGAATTTATATTGCACAAACCCACAAAGGGCCAAAGATTGGAAACATCAGTATTCTTAAGACTGGGTGCAGGCCATGGCTGATAAAGGAGAACACTGTAAACAAACCTATGAGAAGCACCTAGAGCCTGAGATGACTTCCTAGCCCAAAGTGGAAGACTAGTGTCTCTGGACTCAAAATGAATAGCCAAGGAATAGAATGAAAGATGAAAGAAAATTAACTGAAAATCTAAAACTCAATCATGAGACATGGAAATTTTTTTCTTTTATTCAACAAACAGAATGTCGGCAGTCTATCTTATACACTCCTAGTAGAATATTAAAATATTTCTTTTTGGGAAAATCTATATGACCTAAATTCAAAGGTATGTTTTTGAAGATTCCCATCCAAACTTCCAGTCTTCACCCAATAACCATACAGTGAACCAACATTTCAGAGGCCTCATCATAATATAAATATGCAGCAAAAGATCACCAGATATCTGTGGCAATATCCTCAATTTAAAAAGTGTACAAAGCCCACATGGAAATTTTTTTGAAATATTATTGATCTATTAGAATATTCTTTAAAAATTAGAGACATAGCATTTGTGGAAAAGTAAGTTTCTATACCAAATATTGGTCAAGCTTTCATAACTCACTATGAAAACAATGTAATGTTAATGAATACAACAATGCTACTATTTTTTTAAACCTAGAGAAGTTACTTCTATATATTATAAGGACTATAATATAAAACCAATATTAAACGAAAGCAAGTGCAAAAGAAGTGAAGGGCCAGTCCTATCAGTTATTAAAACATACACATTCTCAGTAATTGAAGAAATGTCTTATTGATTGTGAAATAAATAGTTAAAGGAAGAAAATAAAAATCTCAGAAACAGTTCTAAATACATTGGAGGATTTTGTGTATGATGAGGTAACATCTCAACTCAGAGGGGAAAAAGAGATTCTTCCAAGTTTCCATTTAGTTCCCTTCTCCCTTTTCATTGTTGAGAATCCAAACACTGTGAGGCTGTTTGAAATTTTTCAACAGAACTCTCATACCCTTTTTCTTGTATTTCAATGTTTTCAACTGGATTTAACTTAATTTTCCCTTTTTTGGGGGGTTGTTATTGTTGTTTTTATTGGGTTCAATTACCATTGTTCCCATTTTCCCCATTATTCTCCCCTACCCCACTCACCCCCACCTCCCACATTCAATCTTCCCCACTTCCCTGTTGTCTTTGTCCATGGGTCTTTTATGCACATTCCTTGACGACCCTTCCCTTTCTATACCCCTCTTCCTCCCATCTGGTTCTTTTTTTATTTCTATGTCTCTGGTTCTATTTTGCTCACTTGTTCATTTTGTTGATTAGTTTCCACTATAAGTGAGATCATATGGTATTTATCTTTCACTGCCTGGCTTATTTCACTTAGCATAATGCTGTCCAGTTCCATCCATTCTGTGAGTTTCACTTTGTTTTTGAAATGTAAAATGGAGAAAGAGAGTAGATAGTGTTTATAAGAAAGTCATAATGCTCACCAGAATTTAAGCTTGAAAAAGGGGAAAATTAGGTTACAAAGGAGGGTAGGATGAAATGGCTATAGTTCCAGAATTATTGGAGTTAGGTATTAGTGAAAGGAAACTAGAAATGCAAATCGGTTCCAGAAAGTGGAATAATAAAAGTGGAAATTATGAAGGACATTTAAGCATTAGTAATGACAAAAGAAAATTATAACAATAAATGTGGCTGAGTTAGAATGAAGGAGAAAATTAAAAGTGAGATACCCAATTAATAGAGAATATTGTTTATCACAAGGACTGAAATCTCCAATGAACAATAAAACAAAGAGAGTAGTTGATCATACAAATGATCATCTGATCCTCACAATTGTTTATTATTATTATTTTTGTCATTGTTATTATTATTATTATTTCTTCTATGGAGAAAACAAAGAGATGATCTGAAATGCAGCTCAGAAAAATATCTCTATCTCATTGCCAACTGACATGGAATATGATAGCAGTAAAAAATAAAGTCTTCAGGAAATGTATGTTACCAGTTTTCCAAAGACAAAGTTATAAGGACCATTCTTAGAAAAGTTTCATGATACAGGTGTTTTGTTGATACCTAATAGGGAATACCTGAAGGTTTGGGAGAATAGTTATGGGAGTAAAGAGAGAGTATTGGGAAATGAGGTCAGATAAGGTGACAGGAAATATCTTTCGGGTTGTGGATTCAAGGGGTATGAAATAACCTAGAATTGGGGCTTCTTATGGGAAAACAAATGAGACAATTGTTATTATGGAAATAACCCCGTTCATTACCAGGGAGATATTGTTTGTATGCTGGTGAGAAATAGATGTTAAGAGAACAAACAGAGCTTTTTTTCCTAGAACATTCAAGGTCTGGGTCTCCTTTTTCACTCTTGCTAATGCAATTTGGAAGTGAGTGTGAGGCACTGGTCAGAAGCAGAAGGTGTGTGCACTCTCTTCATTCATTAACATCAGAATATGATAACTGGTTCTCCAAGTATTTCTCACATTTTTTTTTTTAAATTTATTCAGGGCTATGCTGCCTCCTGCCTTGTGTGAGATTCCAGAGCTAGGTTTAAGATTTAAAAACATAAATTACTTCATAAATACATTGAACAAAATTATAACCATAAGATATGTTTTTCCATTATCTAAAATGCAGTTACATAGATTTAATAATCTACTCATTAAGAAACGTGGAAGACAACGTTCCTATTGAAAGTTTAGTTTCAAATATATTAATTTCCTTCATTTTTACTATATGTGGCATAATATCTCATTACCAGTTCAATCACATAAAAAAGATACCTTCAAAATCTCACAAAATTGAAAGAATTTTATAGTTTAAAAAATCTTCATTTTAACTTATTGTGTTTATGTTTAGTATGTGTCAATTTGGCATTAAGCAAGAATATTTTAATAGAATATTTTTAAAGCAAGAAATGATATTCTCAATGTTATATGATACATAGCAGCTTTTCAAATTTTAAAACCATGATTCAACTATCCTTATAGTAATTATCTTTATTGTGACATTGTTTTAATATAATATAGTTCTTCAGTAAATGCTTCAAATTTTAAAATAAATTTAATAAAATTAAATTTATTATTATTTTAAATTATTAAATCCATTATTTATTAAAATAAATTTAATAAAACAAAAAATGCAATATGTGAATCCATGACACCTTTATAAAAAAGAAAAAAACAAAATTAATGTTTGCATTATTGTACTACCTTAGATATTTAATATTGGGCTTAAACAATATAACTGGTAAAAACAAAGGTCTGCTATTTTACATTGTCAGGTTAAGTTCTAATTGAATATTTCAGTGCATTTTATAGGCTGTAGTGTAGGGAAGGCAAGTCATGATGAAATAAGGAGACAGAGACAGAAATACAGGAAGGTTGGAGAAAGAATTTGGTAGGCTATGTTCCAGAGCAAGACAACAGAACTTCTGAAAGAACAATCAGTTGAGATGTGTTAAGACTTAAGGAATTCCCAGAGATTGAATGGAAAAGCAGTTACTCAAGTCACATACAGAAAGTGTGGTTAAATCTCAATGAATCATTATGGTATTATTAGAAACCACAGTATGGTCTACTTTAGAGAAGGGGCATAGCTAGTCCTACAGTAAAGATTACTCTTCATTCATTCTAAAAGCTCTTAAGTGAGCCCTGAAAAATCAAATTAATAGAGAAGTAAGAACAATGGAATTAACAAATACAACATTAAGCAATACAACATACCAATCACCAAACATAAATTAGAAAAAATACTTACAAATTAAAAATTTATCTTAGATTCACAAATAAATTTAATGGCAATAATGCTACCAAATTTTAGGGGCCAATTTAATAGGAATGCAATATAGTAGAGCTATATTGTAACTATTAATCTTCCATAAAGTAAATTCAGCTTTTATAATCTGTGGACAAGGTCATGAAGTGGTCATAAAATAAAATAATAAAAACAAATAATAAAGCAATAATTAAAACAAATACCAATATGGAAAGCAATGCTTCCTGAAAATGAAGTAGAAACATTACTTAACATTTTAGTATATGAGCTGTTGAAGCAACCATGCAGCAACATTTTAAAAGAATAGCAATAATAAGAGAAAAAAAAGAAACAATAAAAACAAAATGTCTAGAGCACTTTACTGGTTCCCAATATATTTAGAATGGATGGTGCCCTCTTTGTCTACTGTGTGGTAGAGAAACCAGAACCTCTTAGTCAGGGGATAAAACTATAAAAACAAATTGGACATTTGGTGACAGCTATATGGTATCCTACAAACTAAAATGCCAATTCTTCCAAATCTTGGCTATTGTAAATAACACTGGAATGAAAATAAGGGTGCATATATTCTTTTGAATCAGGGTTTTGAGTTTCTTTGGATACATTCCCAGGATTGGAATTGCTGAGTCATAAGGCAGTTCCATCTTTAATTTTTTGAGGAAACTCCATGCTGTTTTTACAGTGGCTGCACCAATCTGCATTCTGTCTAGCAGGAAATGATGGTTCCCTTTTCTCCACATCCTCTTTGACACTTGTTTGTTGATTTATTGATGATAGCCATTCTGACAGGTATAAGATGATACCTTATTGTGGTTTTAATTTGCATCTCTCTGATGATTAGTGATGTCGCACATCTTCTCATATGTCTATTGGTCTTCTGCATGTTCTCTTTGGAGAAGTGTCTAGTCAGGTCCTTTGTACATTTTTTAATTGGAGTTTTTTGGTGTTGAGTTTTATAAGTTCTTTATAAATTTCGGATATTAATCCCTTATCAGATGTATCATTGGTGAATATGTTCTCCCATTCAATAGATTGTCGGTATTTTCTTGATGGTTTCTTTTGCTGTGCAAAAACTTTTTAGTTTGATGTAGTTCCATTTGTTTATTTTTTCTTTTGATAACCCTGCCCAAAGAGACATATGAGAAAAAAATATTGATATGAGAAATATCAATGTCATTATACTGCCTGTTTTCTTCTAGCATTTTTATGGTTTCAAGACTTACAGTTGAGTCTTTAATCCATGTTGAGTCTATTCTTGCATGTGGTATAAAAAGATGTTTAATTTCCCCTTTCTGCACAATCTTTACAATTTTTCCAACAGCAATTATTGCATACTGAACATTGCAACAAGATTTATTATTGAGTGTTATCATAACCATCTGGGGAAGTTTCCATTGGACCAGAAAATTGAACTAATGTTCTAACAGTTGGTATATGATCATCTGACATGGGAAATATAAAACTGTAAACTCTAAATTGAATAACACCAAAAACTCATCACGTTTTATTTATTTGTTCTTTGAAATCATTGCTTTTGATGTTCACTTGTCTTAAATTTTATGATTGAGAGACTTAAGTCCATTTGTTTCACCTCCATTCAACTTTGAACACTTCTTTGCTTTTTGGCACAAGAAGCTCTAAACTTACCTCATACTTCCATTGCTCTAGATCAAGAATAAGACATTTTCTGATGAGCTATGGCTTTTTTAAAAATCAGGGTATGGTATTTAAAAAATAAAATATGGGCATTAAGCATATTTATTGCAGCTGGAATATCATTACTTCTAGACTACAATCAGAGAAAAGAGTTAATAATATATTTTTAAACCAGAAATTGATATTTATATATTGTGTTTAGAGCTAAAATAATTGTTTTCTGAAGTTACATGGCTTTATATTTGCAAATATTTTCCCCTAAATAGAAAAATGTTATATTCTGGCATTAGTATATTTACTCATTTAAATTAAATTACTATGATAAATGTATTAACATTAAATAGGAACAAAACAAAAAGTCAAACTCTGATTATAGATGATAATTTCTCCATATTAATCTATATATCTCTTTCATTGAGAATAGAAATACATATACGTGCCTTTACAATATTTATCTTTCCTTTGCATGAGATATCAAAAAAAATTCAAGGAAATTCAAAAGTCTAAAAGCAGAAAAATAGATACATCATTTATGACACTTCCTAAATGTCATATGGTACACTAGTTATAACAATAAAGTAATCATTTTCTTTATGAATAACTACTCAAAAATAATATTGAGTTAAAATGCAAGTGGCAGAATAATAAAGTATAATCACATTCAAAACAAAAAACAAACTAGCAAGCTATCATATATACTTTATAAATGTAATTTCTATATCCCCAGTAAGAGTATAATATGCTAGTAGTAGGGGCTACCTTTGGAGGGAGGAACATATTGATCATTGAATAAGAATAAATACCTGAATATTCTTTTCAAACATTTATTCAGATATACATTCAATAACATGGATTAGGGGATGCAAATGCTAGTCCTGAAAGCACAATGGTTAGCAAAACAAATTTTTTAAATTATAATTTGGTAGGAAAAACACAGAAACAAAAATAATGATGACAGAATTGATAAATGCTCCAGTAGAAATTAATACAGAAGGTCATCAAAGAGAAAACTATATACTCTCGAATGGTCAACAAAGACACTGGGGAAGAAGGAACTTCTATAATGAACTTGAAGGTAATAAAGCAATAAAGAATGCATAAAAAGTTCCATCAAGAAAGTAGCATTGGCAGTCCTAAGTTAAAAAGATTGTTAACTTATATAAGCAAGTGTTACTGTCAGAACCTAAGTAGCTGTGGGATAATTGAAGGCACTACTATAAATAATAATAAAAAAAAACTTACAGGGAATTTGATTCTATTGAAAAGCAAAGATTAAAAGAAAAAATATATTTATATATTTATGAATATATATATAATAAGTAGTTCTGCAGAAAAATTAATTAGTCCTGCAATAAAATCAAAATACCCTAGCCTATATTTATATAAAAAAGAAAGGAAGCATTACTAAAAATGCAAAACTAAAATTAAGGAAAATAATTTTTCAGCAGTGTTCCCCATGCACTTCTGATTTCACACGATGCTTTATCTATAATTAGATTTACAACATGCTGTATATAGTATACTATTTCTTGAAGATTCACAGTATTCACTGTCATATTAAAAGCTCTGAAAATGATTGTAATTAAGTAAACAGTGTATATGCATAATGTTTATAAACTCAATAGTTAAATGATACTGTATTCTTTGTTTTTCTATAGTACCTCAACTGTACTCTCATACTTAAGCTCATCAGCCACCAAAAATCTTAAAATGTAGTAATCTCTAGCTGAGAGAAGTGTATAAAGAGTGTTATCTCAGTATCAGGGGCAGTTGCAGGAAATTAGAAGCAATCAGGATTTCAGAGCCAGAGTACAGAAAGTTAAACTAGAACTACTTTCAGCAAAGACACATATGATTTATTTGTTTGTTTGTTTGTTTGTTTGTTGTTGTTGTTCAAGCACAGTTGTCTCCATTTTCTCCCCATAAATCCCTATAGCCCCTCCTCTCCAGGCCTCTAACCCATGATCTTATCCCTTTGGCTTTGTCTATTTGTCCTTTATACATGTCCCTTGATGATCCTTTCCCTATTTTCCTCCATTATCCTTCTTGCCTCCTCCACTCTGGTTACTGTCAATTTGTTCTTTATCTCAATATCTCTGGTTATAATTTACTGTCTTGTTTGTTTTGTTGATTAGGTTCCCCTTATAGGTGAGATCATATGGTGTTTGTCTCTCACTGCCTGGCTTATTTCACTCAGCATAATGCTCTCCAGTTCCATCCATGCTGTTGCAAAGGGTAGGAGTTCCTTCTCTCTCTGCTGCATAGTGTTCCATTGTGTAAATGTACCGTAGATTTTTGATCTATTCATTTACTGATGTGCACTTAGGTATTTTCCAACACTTGGCTATTGTAAATTGTGCTGCTATGAACATTGGGGTGCATAGGTTCTTTTGAGTCAGTGTTTCAGGATTCTTAGGGTATAATCCCAGCAATGGAATTGCCAGGTCAAAGGCAACTCCATTTTTAGTTTTTTTGTGGAAATTCCATGTTTTCCAGAGTGGCTGCACCAGTCTGCATTCCCATCAACAGTGCACTAGGGTTCCGTTTTCTCCACAACCTCTCCAGCACTTGTTTGTTGATTTGGTTATGATGGCCATTCTGACTGGTGTGAGGTGGTATCTCATTGTGGTTTTAAATTGCATCTCTCTGATAGCTAATGATGCTGAGCATCCTTTCATAAGTCCCTGGGCCCTCTGTATGACCCTCTTGGAGAAGTGCTTGTTCAGGTCCTTTGCCTATTTTTAAATTGGTTTGTTTGTCTTCCTAGAGTGGAGTTGTGTGAGTTCTTTATATATTTTGGAGATCAAACCTTTGAAGTATCATTTTTACTATTCATCAAAAGCTTTAAAAGGATTCCTACATTGATGAAGAAAAAAATGTGTAGAAAAAAAAAAACAGAAATAACTGAATGAATAGATAAACAAATGCATCCCAAAAGAAAGAAACTAAAATCTGTAAATGCTAGGGTAGAATTCAATCACATCTCTGCACCTGAGAGCCAAGAAAAAGAAGGAGAAAGGAGAGAGGAACAGGAGGAAGAGGAGGATAAAAAAGGGAGAAAGAAAAGATAAAATAGTATTACCAGTGGAAAAAATAAATAATAACAATAAAATACTAACTTTTTGCTTCTTATATATGTCCATAGGAAATGATAATCCTCAGAACAAATTAAAATTTAAGATAATGTAATTGATTATTTAAATAGTTAAGAAGTCTTAAATAATAAAACACCAAATAATCCAGAGATAAATAATAAATATATTCATATGTATGTATATATAGCTATATATATAGTTTATAAAATAAAATAATAATAATTTAAAAAGCTAAACATTAAAACAAATATCAAATATATATGATAAAAGCTAACTAAATAAAAGTAGGGGTAACAAGTTATAATACATACAGTTATAAGTATAATAGAAAGGTAAAACAAGCATATATAATCAATGTGTAAATTTGAACATTTTAATGAAATGTGTACTTCTTTAGGAAAATATAACATAAAACATTCATCCTAAGGAAGCTAGGAAACTCATACTATTCAGTTACTATTATAGTAAAAATAAATACTACCAAAATGATACATCTCTCAAAAATCAGCAGCCAAAAAATACTCCAGCATGCATTGTATCAGGTATACAAGATGCAATCTCTGGCCCTCTTGTTTAAACTGATGCAGACCATACAGACCGCAAGCTTTTCTATAAAGTCAAAATAACATAGATGTCAATGTCTGATAAGGGGCACAAAGGCAAATGACATAAAAATTCTCATTTTGAACATGGAAGCAAAAAGCTTCAATAATTTCTAACAAAATGTAGCAGGATATTAAAAGAATAATACATTTTGACCAATTGTAGTTTAGTGAAGGAATTAAAGAATATTTTAATATTAGAATTTTATTTACCAGTTTATTATAGTTATAGCTTGAAAGATTAAAACTGGTCTTTTTAATGTTGTGGAGGTTTTCAATGAAATCTAATATCTATTTTTTTGTAAGAAAAAATCACTGTAGAACACTGAAAAACCTTTTCTGAAGAAAAAACTGTAAAGCAAATAAGGTACACATCTATACATAAACATATCCACATATAAGCACAATATTACTAATGTGGTACAATATTTTCCACAACGTAAGTTACAAATGTTAAAGGAAACAGAACTTTCAAAATAATGAAAGTATATACATCAATGTGTATTTATAAAGTGTCCGGAATGAAACACATTAACTCTGAACAGTGGCTGCCTCTGGGGCAGGTAAGGAGACCATCCATTAGCACTATATCAAATTTTACTTGAGATAGCTATAAATACTGCTTGTTTGTTTGTTTGTTTGTTTGTTTAGACTTAACACATAAATTGACTTTTAATTAAAAAAAGTAATAGAAATAATATGATGTACAAAAAGAAAAAGATATATGGCCATGGATGACCCTGAAGGACATTATACAAAGTGAAATAAGCCAGTCACAGAGAGCAAATAATTTCACTAATTTAAGTAATGAAAGCCAGTCAAACTCAAGGAATCAGAAAGTAGTGTTAACTAGAGTCTGAGGGGAGAGGAAAATGAACAGTTCAACTGTACAAATTCCAGTTATGCAAGATGAACAAACTCTAGAGATCTGCTGAAAAACTGTCTGCCTACACTTAACAATGCCGTATTGTCCGCTGAAAAATTTAAAAGGGTGGGTCTCATATTAAGTGTTCTTAAGATAATAAAGGAATACATGGTCATATGGATTTGTCTTTATATATACCATAAGTTTTTTCACCCAATCTCTGGAATCTCCTAAAATGTCCAAAGATTTTTGTCCCCTTACCTAAATTTTTAAATGAGATTGCTTATATTTATATTAGTAATTAAATTGTCATTAGATGCCAGTAGATTTGATGTGATTGAATATGTATACATGATTGAATATTGAATATGCATATTTAATCATATATATAAGATATATAACAATATATAATACATATATTCTGGTACCATTGAACAAAGTCAAAGTATGCCTATGTATATTGATTCAATCAAATAATGATTTGTATATATATGAAAATTACTTCACTATCAGAAATAATTAGAATTTTCTTTTCCTAAGAAGTTTATTTAAACAAAGCCTTGCATACAATTGTATTACTAATTACAAAATAATCTGTACTAGGTTTTACTACATTTAGGAGATTAAAAAGAAAGCTTTTAAAAACAGAAAAGTTTAAGAAAACTAATTGTACTTCTTACTGAAAAAATCATACTACAAAGAATTTGGGGTTTTTAATAGAATTTTGACTCCTAATTGGATGCCAGCAGCACAGTAGTGTGCTGTCGGTGAGTGTTTAATATAACCTGTCAAAGATGAGAAGCTTTTTGCACATTCCAGTCAGTAATCCTTCAATTACAGGGTAAAGCATGACACACAACAACTCTTATACCATATCTTACAATGTACTTTTTTGTTGTTGTTGCATATTTATCAAAACTATAAAGAACCTATGGACTCCAATGTTTATGGTAGCATAATTTACATAGCCAAGTGCTGGAAGCAAACTAAGTAAATGAGTAAATCAAAAAGCTATGGCACATTTACACAATGAAATACTACTCAGCAGAAAGAAAGAAGGGACTCCTTCTTTCAGCATAGATGGAACTGGAGAACATTACGGTAAGTGAAATAAGCCAGGCAGTGAAAGACAAATAACATATGATCTCACCTATAAGTGGAACCTAATCAACAAAACAAACAAGCAAGTAAAATATAACCAGAGACATTGAAATAAAGAACGGATTGACAGTAACCAGAGGGGAGCAAGTAGAGGGATAATGGGGGGAAATAGGGAAAGGGTTGTCAAGATACATGTATAAAGGTCACATGGACAAAGCAAAGGTGGTAGGATTGAGGGTGGGAGCGAAGGAGGGGTGGGGTGGGGTGATTGGTGGGGAGGAAATGGAAACACCTGTACTTGAACAATAAAAAAATCTCAAAAAACTATATGGTACCCCTCTTATAATCAAGACTTGAGTTGCAGTTTATTTGAAATGCAATCTTTACAGCTATAAAAATTAGCAATAAATTAAGAAGGATTCTCTTCTATGCTAAGCTGATAAAAGTAAGTAAAGTTATTAAAGGAAATGTGTCACATAAAAATAAATATTAAACACACCTTTATTATTATTATGACTTTATGTTTTTAGAGCCACTTAAGGTTCACAACAAAATTGAGGGGAAGGAAGAGAGATTATCTATATACCCTCTACTTCCAAACATTCATTGCTTTCCCCATTAACAACACCCTTCTCACACTGATACTTTTGTTACAATTGATGAACCTACATTGACATATTGTAATCATTCAAGCCTCTAGTTAACATAAGGTTCATTCTTGGTATTGTACATTCTATGGGTTTGAACAAAAGTACAATGGCAGGTGTTCATTTTTTGTGGTATCATATAGGTTGTTTTCACTGCTTTAAGATCCTATGTGCCCATGCATTCATTGTGGCTTGTCCTGGAACTCTTGACAACCATTGATGTTTTAGTCTCTGGAAAGGTTTGTCTTTACTGCCATTGTTACTTTAAAAGTTTTAACTATGAAATATGTGTGGTATATCATGTGGGTATCTCAAAACCATTAGTGTGGTAGTGGGAAGTAAGAGAACATTGACTATGAATTTTACTCATTAATCTAAAAATATTTATGAAGGTACAAGAGGCAAAGAACAAAGAGACTTTTTAAAAAGGTGAATGACTAATTGTACCTCTTACTTGAAACATTGTACCACAAAGAATTTTGGATTTTTACTGGAATTTTGACACCTAATCAGATGCCCAGCAGCACGATAGTATTGTGCTGTCAGTGAGTGTTTAATATAACCTGTCAAAGATGAGAAGTTTCTTGTACATTCCAGTCAGTAATTTACCACACTGTGTATCAAGAACTCCCATAAAGCTACAGAAATTAGAACAGTGTAGTTCTGAGCCAAGAAGGAAAAACTGCACACCCGGGGGTGGGGGGAAACAATGGCCAGATATAGAGCAACACAGAAATCGACAATTTATCTGGCGCAAATTTGCAGAGTACTAGAGAAAGGAGATTCTTTACAATGAATTTTGGTTCATTCTTATGTATGTATAAGATTATAAACAAAATATAAAATACTATATGAGGTATGTCCATGAAGTATCCAGCCATGTACTATAAAAATATAGAAATTTATTTTAATATATTTTATTGATTATGCTATTACAATTGTCCCATTTTTCTCCCCTTTATTCCACTTTGCTCTGTACCCCCCCCCCTTCCACCATCATTCCTCCACCATAGTTCATGTCCATGGGTCATACATATAAATTCTTTGGCTTCTCTATTTCCCATACTATTCTTATTCTTAACCTCCCCCTGTCTATTTCATACCACAATTTATGCTTCTTATTCCCTGTAACTTTCCCCCCATTCTCCCACTTACTGCAACAAACATAAGGGATGCATTGATCTTTTCAAATTAATGTTTTGTGTTTCTTCTGTTAGAAGAAGTAGAATTGCTGGGTCATAAAGCAGCTCTATTGTTAATTTTTTGAGGTCCACCATACTGCTTTTCATAGTAGCTGCGCCATTCTGCATTCCCATAAACACTTCACAAGGGTTCCTTATACTCCACGTCCTCTTCAACACTTTTTGTTGATTTACTGATGATGGCCATTCTGACAGTTGTAGGCTGATATCTCCTTGTGGTTTTAATCTGCATTTCTCTGATGATTAGCAACATTGAGAATATTTTCATATGACTATTAGCCACCAGTATGTCCTATATGAAGAAACATCTATACAGGTTTTCTGCCAATTTTTTAATTAAATTTATTTTGGGGGGGTTAAGTTATATTAGTTCTTTTAAAATTTAGATATGAACCTCTTATAAGATACATCATTGGTGAATATGTCTCCCATTTAATTGCTTGTTTTTTTTGCTTTGTTGATGATTTTCTCTACTGTGCAAAAGCTTTTTAGTTTAGTATAGTGCTATTTTTAATTATTTATTTTTTTCCCTTGCCCAAGGAGATATATCAGGAAAAAAACATTTCTAAAGAGCAAGGTCAGAAAGCTTATTGCCTGTGTTGTCTCTTAGAAATTTTATTTTCATAGGTTTCATTTTTTGCATGAATCTGTTCAGTTCTTCCAACATCATTTATTGTATATTGTTTCCTCCTTTGTAATAGATAAGTTAACCATGTAGGTGTGGGTTTATTCTGGGACTATTTTGTTCTATTGACCTATGTGTTGCTTTATGCCAGTGCCATGCTGTTTTGATTACAATAGCCTTATAATATAGTTTGATATCAGGTAGCATGATAGATACCTCTGGCTTTGTTTACTTTCTCAAGAGTGTTATGACTATTCAGGGTTGTTTATGGTTTAATATAAATATTAGAACCATTTGTTCTAGTTCTATGAAAAATACCATTGATATTTTAATAAACATTGCATTAAATTTATAGATTGCTTTGTGTAATATGGACATTTTAATGATGTCCATTCTTATTATCCATGAGCATGACAGATGATCCCATTTATTTGGATGTTAAATTGCTCTCTGAAATGTCTTATAGTTTTCCAAGTATGCATCTTTGATATCCAAGGTTTAATTTAGGCCTAAGTATTTTATTTTTTGATACAATTGCAAATGGGATTATTTTCTTAATTTCCATTTCTGATATTTAAGTATTGGTGTATAAAAATGCAACCAATTTTGAATAGTTATTTTGTATCCTGCTAATTTACTGCATTCATTTATTAGCTCTAGTAGTTGTTTGGTAGAATCTTTAGGGTTCTCTCTATATAGTATCATGTCATTTGCAAGTAATGACAATTTTACTTTTTTGTTTTAATCCTTACCACAGGACATGGTTACTGATTTTAGAGAGAGTGGAAGGGAGTGAGAGAGATGAGGAGAACCATCAATATAAGAGAGAAAACGGATCAGCCACCTCCCATATGTGCCCCCCACCAGGGACCAAACCCACAACCTAGGAATGTGTCTTGACCAGGAATCAAACCCATGACCTCTTAGTTTACATGACAATGCTTCAACCATCTGAGCCACTTATTTTACTCATTTTACAATAATAATTTTTTTATTTTAGTATAAGAATATCTCAACTATTGCATGGAATATAATAAAAAATATTAACTGCTTATCCAAAATTCAAATTTAACCAAGCACCCTGAATTTTTATTTGCTAAAATGCTATTAAATGCTATTAATGCTATTAATGCTATTCACAGCTTATAGGATCCAAACTGCTTTTGAACCATGAAGAGATGAGATAAAGGTGAAAGTCATTTTGAGCAATGAGGTCCATTAAGAATATTTATATACACACAAAAAAAGCCCTTTAATAAATATAGCAACATAGCCTATATTTACTGTGGTGACATAGTCTTTTAGAAAAGATAGGAACAGAAGCGTTGTGATCCCACTGAAAGTTATTGTTTCAAGTGCTGTCAAGATAATGACATAAACAAATAAACAGGCATGAAGGCAAGGAAGAAAATACATAAGTCCAATGTAGTAAACATGAACGGAAAAAAATAATTTG
This sequence comes from Tonatia bakeri, assembly GCA_004024845.1. Classification (NCBI taxonomy): domain Eukaryota; kingdom Metazoa; phylum Chordata; class Mammalia; order Chiroptera; family Phyllostomidae; genus Tonatia; species Tonatia bakeri. The sequence continues at coordinate 160,703 of PVIA01000089.1, forward strand.
GTTACTGTGTGGTTACTGACACATGGGAATGGCTGGAAGCAAAAGGAGCAGAAGCCTTCTAAGTTTTCAAAGAAATTACATTGCAAACAGCCCACAGACTGTGTGGAAAGAATCTGTGTCTTAGCAGTCTATAAAATAAACCTCAGTCTGGCAAACTTGCACCAAGAGAAAGCAGACTTTGAAAGCCACAATCCCTATTTGCAGTATCAACTAAAACACTCAATTCAGATGGGGTCAACTGAGCATTTTGGATAAGAAAGAACTTTACAGAAGACAAATCTGATCTCCAGTCATAAATAATAATGGTCAAGAAAGTTGTTTTTATAGATTAGGACTTTGGTTTATTCAAGGAACTTTCTTATACCCACTAGGGTTTTATCAATAACTGCCATGGAAGAGTTGTTGTGGTTTTCCAGTCTTTCCTTTCTGATGGAATTTTTATTTTGTTTAATCTTTCTTGGTTTCATAATTATACATTACATGTTTAGCAGGAGAGAGCAGCATTATAACTTGCCTTTTATTTTATAAGTTCACTGTGCCACAAGAAGCCCATGGGACCTAGCTGGCGGAACTGCTTCTCACCAAGAGGTCATAGACTTTGAGCTGAATGTAAGACCAAGTGCACTTTGGCTTGTCAACATTAACAGAAGATAGGATGTGTTCTCTTTGTGAGACAGAGGCTGCCCCAGATACTTGGTGATTAAATGGGAACACATTGAGGCTGTTGTCTAGTCAAATCTGTTCTCTTCGATTGCTTGAACTCATAACTGCATTACATCTGCTAGTCTCTCTCTCTTACCAAGTCTTGACTGTAAGTTCTATCCAGCAAGATGTAAGCATAAGGGATGTGAACCCTTTTGAAGTCTGGCCTGGCTCATGGAGCACACCTTCCTGGTGTGTTGTTCCATGCCTTTTCACTGTCACTCGGTTGGGATTTTCCTAGGAAGTCAGTTTCTAAATCTGGCTGAGCCATTTCCATCCTATCTCATAGCTTAGCTACAACTGACCTAGATCATTGCTACATAATAATCATGAATGGGAAGTAAATTTCTATATTCATTAAGTCACTCAATTATTGTTGAGCTACTTTTTTTATTCCAAATAATATAGGGTACAAAAATCTATTCACTGTTCTTCATGTTTTCATGGGGGAAAAATTGCAAAAACTATAAACCCTCTGACCTCTCCTTATTCTCCCTCTTCCCACTACATTCTAGGCAAGCACTAGTGATCAGTTTAGAAGAGGAAACCAGATATGTTCACCTCAACTTTTCTTCTCATTTTCTTTGGTGATTTGCCTGTCTCAGAAAGAATACTCACTGGTGTTTATTCTCGGTCACTTTAGCAGGGCAGACTATGCTTTATGGTGGTTTTCTACATATGCAGGTGTGAGATCATTTCAAGTGAATGTTAGGAAGTCCTGTGGGTGAATATTCAAGCTGTGTTCTCCAAAATGGTTTTTGATGATAATAAAGATAGCATTTTAGTATTCATGTATGTGAGTCTTCTGACTACTTTTCAAATTACATTAAGTTGGGTAGATAGGGGTCGTGAGCCATTTCTTGACACTTCCAAAAATTGTATGAGATAAAAAAACAAAAATGAAAATGAACAAACAAAATTTCTGTGTATGTTTTCTGAAGTAACCAAGTAGCTCTCACAAATGTGTTTTCTTTGTACCTCCTTCAACTCATTCTGCCACTATCACCAGCCATGATCTTCAAGTGGCACTTAGGTGACTGAGTAAAATCATGGTAGAATCCGTAGACTAGTTCTATTTTTGAGGAGCACAATTAGGCCATAGACCTAACTGACTTTGTTGCACTAAATCAAAATCAAACTAAACTGGATTATCCCTAGGTGCTTCTGATTCTCATTCACTTGACTATGTGAGAAGAGTTTTCAGGAACCACTATAAAGGACACATGGACAAAACCAAGGGGACGGGTGGAAGCAAGGGGGAGAGGTGAGTTTGGCTGTGGGGGGAGTGGTGGGGAGAAAATGCAGACAACTGTAATTGAACAATAATAAAGTAATTTATGAAAAAAGATATTTGATAAAAGGTTTCTATTTAACATGAATAGTGTGGATAGGTTGGCATGGTAGTTTATGACATAAACATCATTAAGGAGACACTACAAATTTAGTGGAATTGCTGACAGTTTGACAGAGCAAGAAGCAAACATTGGTAAAGTACTATAGGATTTCCATTGCTTTTTACATGATGTAGACAGCATTACAATCCCCAAGTGTAATGCCAGAGATATACTAAGTTACATGCTTATGGGTGTGTGTGTGTGTGTATGTATTCTTAAACATACCTAAAAATATTATGAGTGCACCCTCCTTGATCTGATTTGATTGGGTTTTAAAACTGATGTGGGTTTTATGGACCTGGTGAATTTTAGCTATAGACATTAAGCACAGCAAGCAAAACGCCAGAGCGAATCAATAAAAAGTTGCATATAGATAGACTAATGACTAAAATTAAATCTTCCCTGCAAAACTTCCATGACACTAATTTTTATAGAGAAAAATACAATTAATATTTAAGTGTCAAGTGTTTTAGATGCAGCCTCTAATTTAAAACTGACAGAAAAATACTATGTTTATATAGAAGGGAAAAGATAAACAGAGAAACAAACAAGACAGAAACAACCAAATTTCATAGTTGTGTGACCTGACTCTGTGGTCCTTAATGGTAATTCTTATGAGACTGTTAATTCCCTGATCAAAAGGGAATTAACATTATTTACACTTCAATAGTGTCCTGATGTGAGGTACAGGGGCGGAGTCAATCAAGAAGTCTGGGTTTGGAAGCTAACACAATACTTACTTGATTTGCCATTCTGGGCAAGATAAATATCTAGATAAGACTCTGTCTTCTGTCAAATGTGAATAATAAAAGTCCATGCATTAAACCAAGGTTGTGAGAATCATTTTAGCTTAGTAGTTCTCAGGATTTAACTTGTGCCATAATCACCTTGAGTCTTCAGTGAGAATTTTCATTTCTCAACAAATTCTCAGATGCTGCTGATCTAGAAACCACACTTCGAGAAACACTATATAGACTAATGTGTGGGAAGCACTAGCAAATTTTCTGACAAGTGTTGATATGTTTTGGCTATTACCTTTTATGAAGGTTTGTTGCTCATCTTCAGAGTTGTAAAAGGAGATGAACATTTACTTTGTCATTACTTTTATTTAGGGTGAATCTTGCTTTTTTATATAAATATGATTTCTAAATAGGTGTTTTGTTGATGACACTAACAAAATCATCTCATAAAAGAAGAACCCTTTATAATGTGAATTATTCTGTTCTATCATTTTGAAATTTTACATCTTGGATTTTTTTAAACAATGACAATATTTTAATAGGTTGACATTTAAAAGCTACAGATTCAAAAGATTTAATTTGTAATGATTACATACCCTTAGTGAGTTTTCTTATATGCTTCTAATTATCATCAATAATGCTTTATTGCCACTATACAGGTCTAAGATATTCTTGTTTCAAATTATAACAAAGAATGCAAAGGACTGTCTTCATCATTATGTCTTTCCTGTATGGAATCAACTATTAAATATGCAATAAATAGCTAAGATATCATATCACTTTGTTAAAAATTATATTTTGACTTAAGAATATGTTGTGATTGTATGTATATAAGAGAAGATAACTGATGATATTTGCCAAGAAAAAGAAATATAAGAACCACAAGTCAGCCCATCTAAAATCCAAATAAAGTCAGCAAATAGTTATGAAGAAACTTTGGTAATATTAAGAAATGAATGATTAGTGAAGTAAAAGAACAATAAAAATATTAAAGACTGAAAACTTTTCATATTTTTGTTTGTTTGTTTTGTCCAAAGAGACTACCCAGAAGTTAATGATGACTTCAGAAACATCAGAATAACTTTTAGAATTTGAAATGAAGGACAATTTTGTCTGTACCTTTACCAGTCAAGACTGCATTCTTCAACAAAGAATATATTTTAATGCTTATCTACCTTAAGTCATACATTTTTCTCTCTGTGTTTCTATTTTTAATGAATGCTATCTCAAATTCTTTTATCTAATCCCATAAAAAACATTTGTCTCCTACCAATAGAAAGGACAAAAGAAAAATGTTTAGCATGCAGATTAAGCAGTAAATAATAATAACAAACTGTTGGTGACATCTACAGTTTTTCACAAGCCAAAACAAAATATTCCAACTTATTTTCACCAGTTTTTTTCTACAATTATGTCAAATAAAATTGCAACAACAATGTTTGCATTAAGTAACTTCTGAAAACTGAACAAAGACTCTGAGCTGTGAATACATCGTCTTCTTCAGCGAGATTATTTACTTCTTTGACAGCTTCACTGTTGATGAGGATATAAGAAATTACTTTTCCTGCAGGCTGTATGATATGTGAAATTTTTATCAGACAGTTGTTATTAAACAGTGTTTAAATGGAAAGTGACACAGTCTCCTTTAGTGGGTTGAATGTTCAAAAGATTAGCAAACAAAACAGCTTCTAGCATGAACTGAATTTTTATTTATTTTTTTGGCACACTGCCATACTATGAAAGTTTTAGATGATTTTAAGAACGATCTGAAGTGGTCTTAATTCCCAATTCCCCCAGGAAGCTCCACAACACTAGTAGTGTCTTTGGCTTTTTGGGGGGTAACTTTATTTCTTCTTTTGCTTTTTACCAATTTTAAACATCTCTGAAAACACTCAATTTATACCAACAAGTACTTTCGACACAAAGTAAAGAAGACTGAGTGATAACAGCAAAAGCAATAAATATGTTCTGATAAAAAGGTAGACTGAAGGAAATGCTCTATTTTTCAAGTAAAAAATAACATTTATATTTTATTTACAACTTTGATTATATTTTCTTTTTTGTATGATCTTGGGAAACACATTCTATTGTGAAAATAAGCATTTAGTATAATTTTGTTAAAAGAGACTATATAAATATTATTATATTCCAAAATACTATTCAATATCCTTTGAAGTCATGCATGCTTATTCAGTAATGAATCTATTTTATTTTTTTAAGAATCATACTTTTTAAAATTTTCTATTGTAGTTCAAAATTAATGTTGTCCCCATTTTCCCTCCATTACTCTCTACTGCCCAAACACAATCCCACCTCCCACATTCAATCCCCCCTTGTCATTGTCCATGGATCCTTTATACATGTTCCTTGATGACCCTTCCCCTTCTTTTTTGTTATCTCTCTCACCCCTCCCCTCTGGTTACTGTCAGTTTGTCTTTGTTTCAATTTCTCTAGTCCTGTTTTGTTTGCTTGCTTGTTTTGCTGATTAGGTTCCACTTAGAGGTGAGATCATATGGTATTTGTCATTTACCATCTGGCTTATATCATTTAGTATAATGCTATCCAGTTTCATCCATGCTGTCACAAAGGGTAGGAGTTTCCTCTTTTCTGCTTTGTAATATTCCATTCCGTAAATGTACCAAGTTTTTTCATCCACACATTTACTGACAGGCACTTGGGGTTTTTTCCAGCACTTGGCTATTAAAAAATTGTGCTGCTCTGAACATTGGAATACATAGTTTTTTTTAAAAAAATTGGAGTTTCAGGATTCTTAGTGTATTCCAGCAGTGGAATTGCTGGGTCAAAAGGCATTTCAATATTTATTTTGGGGGGAAATTCCATACTGTTTTTCATGGTGGCTTCACCAGGTTCCATTCCCACCAATAATGTACTAGGGTTCCCTTTTCTCCACAACCTCACCAGCACTTATTGTTTGTTCATTTCTTTATGATGGCCATTCTGACTGGTGTGAAGTGGTATCTCATTATAGTTTTAATTTGCATCTCTCTGATGGCTAGAGATGCTGAGCATCCTTTCATATGTCTCTGGGCCCTCTGTATGTTCTCCTTGGAGAAATATCTGTTCAGGTCCTTTGCCTATTTTTTAATTGGATTGTTTGTCTTCCTGGAATGGAGTTATGTGAGTTCTTTTTATATTTTGGAGATCAAACCCTTATCTGAAGTTTCCTTGGGAAATATATTTTCCCATACCATTGGCTTCTTTTTCATTTTGCTGATGTTTTCTTTAGCCATGTGGGAGCTTTTTAATTTGGTCTATTCCCATTTGTTTATTCTTTCCTTTATGTCCCTTGCTCTAAGGGACATATCAGTGAAAATATTGCTTCAGGAACATTTGAGATTTTCTGGCCTATTTTCTCATCTAGGACTTTTTTGGTGTCATGACTTATATTCGAGTATTTTACCCATTGAGGTGTGTGTGTGTGTGTGTTTGCTATAAGTTGATGGTCGAGTTTCATTTTTTTGCATGTAGTTGTCCAGATCTCCCAATACCATTTGTTGAAGAGACTATTTTTACTCCATTTTCTGCTTCTTCCCCTTTTGTTGAATATTATTGGACCATAAAGACATGGGTTTCTTTCTCTTCTCTCTCTTATGTTCCATTAGTCTATGTGTCTGTTCTTATGCCAATACCAGACTGTTTTGATTACAGTGGCCTTGTATATAGCTAGATATCAGGGATTGTGATACTTGCTATTTTGTTCTTCTTTCTCAAAGTTTCTGCAGCATTTTACGGTTATTTATAGTTCCACAGAAATTTTGAAATGTTCTATATCTGGGAAATATGTCATTAGTATTTTAACAGGTATCTTTTGAAATTATAAGTTGCTTTCGGTAGTATGGACATTTTAATGAAGTTAGGTCTTCCAAACCAAGAACATGGTATATGCTTCCATTTATTTGTGTCTTCCTTAATTTCTTTTTTCAGTGTTGTGTAGTTTTCTGATTACAGGTTGTTTACCTCCTTGGTTAGGTTTATTCCTAAGTACTTTGTTTTCTTGTTGCTGTAGTAAATGGGATATTTTTTCTGATTTTTCTTTCTTATATTTCATTGTTTGTGTATAAAAACACCTTTGATTTCTGAGTATTGACTGCATCCTGCTGTTTTGCCAAACTCACTTATTAGTCAAGTAGTTTTTCATGGAATCTAGAGTTTTCTGTGTACACCGTATGTCATCTGCAAACAATGACAGTTTTACTCCCTCCTTTCCAATTTGGATGCATTTTATTTTATTTATTTATTTATTTTTTGTTTAATCTCTGTGGCTAGGACTTCCAATACTATGTTGAATAGAAGTGGTGAAGTGGACACCCTTGTCTTGTTCCTGATCATAGTGGGAAAGCTTTCAGCTTTTGCCCGTTGAGTATGATGTTGGCTGTAGGCTTCTCGTACATGGCCTTTATCATGTTGAGGAATGCCCCCTCTACTCCCACTTTTTCTGATTGTCTTTATCATAAATGGGTGCTGTACCCTATCAAATACTTCTTCTGCATCTATTGATATGATCATGTGACTTTTTGTCTTTCTTTTTGTTCTGTGATGTATTACATTTATTAGTTTGTGAATATTGTACCATCCTTGCATCCCCGGGATGAATCCTAATTGATCATGGTGTATGATCTTTTTAATGTATTGCTAGATGTAGTTTGCCAATATTTATTGAGAATTTTAGCCTCTATCTTCATCAGTGACATTGACCTGTGATTTTCTCTTTCTTATGTTTTGGTCTGGTTTTAGGATTAGGATGATCTGGCTTCATAAAAACAGTTTGGGAGCCCCCCCTCTTCTTGTCCTTTTTGTAATGGTTTGAGAAGGGTAGGGGTTAGCTTTCCCTTAAATGTGTTGTAAAATTCTCCTGTGAGACTGTCCAGTCCAGGGCTTTAGTATGCCAGGAGTTTTTTGATTACTGCTTCAATTTCACTAGCTGTTATTGGTTTGCTCAGGCTTTCTGTTTCTTCTTGATTCAGTTTTGGAACATTATACTTTTCTAGAAATTTGTCCACTTCACCCAGGTTTTCAAATTTCTTGCCACATAGTTGTTGGTAGTAATTTCTTACAACCCTTTTTATTTCTGTGGTATAAGTAGTAATTTCTATTTTTTCATTTCTGATTTTATTTATTTGGGTCTTCTTTCTTTTTTTCTTGATGATCTTCTTAAAGGCTTGTTGATTTTGTTTATTTTTTCAGAGAACCAGCTCCTAGATTTACTGATCTTTTGAATTGTTCTTTTAGTCTCTATGACATTTAATTCTGTTCTAATCTTTATTATTTCCTTCCTTCTACTAGCTCTGGGCTTTATTTGTTGTTGTTCTCTATTTTAGATAGAGATCAATATTTAAATAAGTATATTTTCAGATTATGTGGTAGTGGGTAACACTGTCATGTTGAAAGAGTACAGTTTCAAATATCTTATACTAAGTCTAATATTTGGAGCAAAATATTAAGTAGACTACTTTTATCTTCAGAATCTTTCTTTTGAAATAACTTTCAATTGCAGTGATAAACATGAACTGATCCTAATATCTTAGATTTACAGATTCTTATTAGCAGGTGTAATATTCCTTTATGTATTTCTACTTTCTGGTGAAATAATCATAGTTATATTATTAACAAGTGGCAGAAACTGATTCTGTTATTCACACCAGTTATCTACAATTTTTCCTCATAGCTACTTCATTAGCCATAAACCAGTATTGTAAATCCAAATTACAATTTGCAATTCTTTTTCTGGCTTTCCATTTGGCAAGATTTGAAATAAATAAATTTTTTTCTTTGAGAAGATATTTTTATCTTCATCTTGAAGGGTAATACAACTACCTGTTTATTTACTTCTCTATTTTATTTTGGTTTGTTAGTCTTATTTGTATTATCTAAATTACCTTTCATCTTCTATTTAAGTTTTCCTCTAGTCCCTTCTTAGCTACCAATTTTTAATTTAAAATTTCTTAGGATTCTGTCTGAGTCTCCTGTCATTTTTATATTCTTTTATATTTCACTTTGCCCTGAGGGTACATCATAAATCTTGAACAAAGTCATCGGAAAATTATCATACTTCTGAGACTAATAAGTCAAACTTCTCAATCTCTAATTACAATCTTCTGTCCTGTGATACCTTGATTGATAAAAAACTCCCACTCAAACTGTTATATATGTCTTCAATAGAGCTTTCCAATTATAAATGCCTTTTCCTTTATCACTCCATTTTTTAGAACTAAATAATATATCCATATGACAAATTATATAATCAAACTTTTGACCTCATGTTCTATTAAGTTAGTATGCCCAGTGTGGATTCCTTTAACTTTTTCCTTTAACTATCTCCATCCATTTCCAATATATTTCAAATACCTATAAATCCTCTATATTAAATATATTTCATTTTATCTATCTCCATTTTAGTCTACTGCAAGTATCTTAATCCAAATGGTATCAAACTTCTACAGTGATGAAAGGAGTTTTGGATATCCACATTGCCTCTCCAAACCCTCATGGTCTTAATATATCTTCACAGAGTAGCTAAAGTTTTAGGATATAAATAAAATCATTTATCCAAATAAGTTAGCTCACTGACTGTCCAAAGGCTTGTGTTATGTGACTTCCACCAAAAGCACCTGTCAAATATTATGCTACTTACTTTCATTTTTGAACTACAGTCACATTGCACTTCTTTCTATTTCCAATATTAATTTTGTTTCTGCTCATTTCATATTTCTTATTTTAGAAATTACATTGCTCCCACTACACCCACATATACACACACACTAAATTCAGTGACATGTCCGTCTAATATTCCTTTCTCTGGAGATCTTCCCTCATCACTAATGCTAGATAATGCCTTATAGCATGTATGTTTCTCACTAAAACTGACACAACTATTGAGTAGAAGCAACATTAGATTTGGGTCCCGATGTAATCTCAAAGACAACCAGCTAGCTAGACACAGTCAATACTTATTTCTAACTTGTTAAATGAATGAGCATATTTATGGTGACTACCCCTAGATTTATACCCAACTGTAGGTATATTTTCATATGAATGTTCCATAGAAATTTCAAGCAATATTTTGTCATTTTTATTCCTAATCCCCCAAGCAAAAAATCTGTGTGTCATTCTTATTCATTCTTCTTCACTCTTCTTCAAAAACAGCACCAAATTCCTCATTCTTCTTCATAAGCAGCACCAAATTTATCATACATTCTTATGCTTCTTCCTAAATGTAGGCAAAATTCATTCACTCTTCTGCATACTTAAATACTACTATAATCTAAGATACCACCACTCATTATCTGCCTCCACCAAAAGCTTCCTAGTTGAACTTCCCACATCCAATGTTACCATTACATGACATTCTTTTTTTCTTAGTTTCTTATTTATATCAGTTTTTAACTTTTAAAATTTTATCACCATTTATTCCCCCTATACCCTCTTCCATGTCTACCTACTTCCTACCCCTTGAAATGATCACATTGTTGTTGGTGCCCATGAGTTCTTTCTCTCTCTCTCTTTTCCCCTTTTATACTGGATCCCTCCATCTCCCAACACTCCCTAGAATGGTCATCAAAAAGAGGTTATTCATTATATAAATATTATTTGTCACCTACCTGTTTAATATTCTTTGATATTTCTATTACCCTTAAAATAAATTCCAAAAAGTTTAAAGGCTCTGTGCTATTAAGAAGGCATTGCTCATAATTAAGAAGTTGAATAATTTTGTGAATATTTTCTACTGTGAAACTATATATGTGAAAAATAAGATTCCTTAAAGTTTGTATCTCTTTTACATATCAATATATAAGAAAGGTAGAAGATAGCTTTCTAGCTGTCTTCTAGGTAGAAGGTAGTAGATAGATACCTTTCTTAGAAAATATAAAACTGAGTTTCTTTGTTTCTGATTTAAGCTACAGAGAATTTTTAAGTGGTACCCAAACTACTCCTCTTGTCCAGAGGCTGATCTTTCTTATAGAAATACACTCATGATTATCTGTGTCACACAGTACTATGGGCCACTTTGGATATATAAGCTATTCATTAACATCATTTATTATAAATGGGAAAATGCTAACATACTCCAAAACAATTTAAAATCTCACAGGTTAAACAACCACAATTAGATAATCTGATTTTTAACTAAAATTGCATTCTGATGCTATTTACCTTATATTAATTGAACTTCTGATGTGTCTCATGTGGTGGTACAAAAGAGGTCCTATCAGCCAAAAACCCAGACTGGGAAATCTTAACTCAAAACCTAGATATGAGATAAGTCTTTAACAGAGACAGATATTTTCTCTCCTACCTTCTTTAAATATTTTCCTTTGATTCTTTTTTGTCTAATAGCTTTCCCTTCACTATATGACTAACAGTGTAATATTTATACCTTTTAGGGAAAATCTTAAGAAAAAAAGAAAAACATGGAAGAGAGGTAGAGTACGCAGTGGTTAAGAGCACTGACCATGAGCAGTTATGTGACTTTGTTACTTAGAAGCGTCATAGCCCTGTGACCTCCTCTATAAAATGTGGACCATGAAAGTAACAACCTTACGGGGCTGTTAAAACAATGAATTGATTTATTTGTAAGACTACTTAAATCAATATCTGAGGATGAGGAGAAATATACAATCATTAGTTATTATTACCTAAGACAAATTTTACACAAAATATATATACACAGTAAAGAAGTACTTTTCTAAGGGAATTCTTCAAATATTTTTCAAAAATGGTGCTTGTCTCAAAACACTTCACCTTTTTTACATTGGACATAACTAGTCCTGTCATCTATTTATCGTAGCAGAGCATTTTAAATGTCTGAAATGGCCTGCCTATTAATCTCTCAACACACATTTGTGTATATTTCACACTTAACATGTGGAACCTAAAACTGAAAAGCAAAACCTATAAAACAGGTAGCTGGAAAGAACACTGATAGCATCACCTCTAATTCATTAATTTGTCCATCACTAATTTATTCAACAACTCTGTATTGAGTGCTCAGTGTATACCAAGCACTAAGCAAAGTATTAGTGATACAAGGATTAATCAGAAGCAACCATCTCTGTTACACAGGTCATTATCTACAGAGAAACTGTTAGAGTAACCCCTGTATCCTCAAGGATGCCAAAGAATGTGTTTTGATCAATATAGTTTCAGGGCCAGACTTAAGGAAGAAAGTGCCTTAGATAAGAGCAATCTCAAAACTAGAAGCTGAGGTTCAGCAAGGCAAGGGAAATCTTGAGGTATTTCTGCAGAAATTGTTATTAAACCTGGAGTTAGACTGCAGGATTCTACATGATAATTACTTCAATGAAATGAAAAGTTTCCATGTGAACATTAATTTGTACTGGGGCTGATCAACTTCCTAGAACAATTTAGTTTGTAAGAAGGTTGCATTTTTTATCTTGACCAAGGACAAGGATTATGAAATAGCCATGAAAAACAAGGAAGCATGTTATTTTGACATAATAGGAAGATGTTTATCCTATATATTTACAGGGCAAAGAATAAGAGGACAAATTATATTTCAGTGTTAGAAATATATATAACAGATTGTTAAAATATGCTCTCCCATCCTACTGTCATGATTATACTGTCATATCAATAAATTATGTAGATAAATTATATAAAATCTATGATACTTATGACAATATCAGCAAAATAACAGACAACATGTAATTTACTATTTATGTTTTATGTTTGACTGCTTAACTGATGGGGTAACTATAATTAAATGAGTAATAGCTTAAAGATAATAAATTCCTATATAATTATTTTATAAAATTTATTTTTGTCATCACGGTAACAAAATCTCTTTTTTTTTTGGTATAAGAACAATTTTCAGAATCCTTACTATTGATAGTAAGGATCTGAACATAAATAATTATTGTACTCAAATGTATAGTTTATATATTTTCCAAAATTTAGATTGTATAACAAAATTTGAACAATTCATATTTTTCAAAAATATTTTAAATAGAAATAGTTACTTACTAAAGTTAAAAGAAAATCAATACTTTAAATTCATTTATTTTTTATTGAATTTATTGGGGTTACACTAATTAACAAAATTTTATAGGTTTCAAGTGCACAATTCTACAACTCATCATCTGTACATTGTATTGTGTGTTCACCACCCCAAGTCAAGTTTCTGCCCGTCACCATTTACCCCCTCTGTACCTTCTCCACCTCCCTCCTACTCTCCTCCCGACAGCAATCACCACACTGCTGTCTGTGCCCACAAGTTATTTTACTTCTTTTGCTCAATCCTTCCAATCCCTCACCTAACCCTCCCCACAATAGCTGCTCATCAATTTAGTAATTTAATTTTTTTTAAATTAGTTAAATATTAAATTTTATGAAAAATAAAACTATTCAAACTTCTATGTTCAATTTCCATCTTACTACTGATGTAAAAAATTAATATCATGCTATATAAATATTTATATATACACTTATAATAGGAAAAGTTGTTTAATATTTCAGTATGCTCTTCCATCACCTGTGAAGCTGTTCTTAACACCAAGTAACTCTAGAGCATGGAACCACAAATTGAAATAAAAATGAAGGAAAAATAAAAGGTCACTCAGCACTACTGGAAAATGATACTTGGTTAGTCAGGAATCTATTGCATTCATGCTGAGAGAAAAGGATTTGACAAGTTAATTAATTTGTCTTTTCTCTTAGCTAAATGCTTCTGATGCTCAAATTGTCTCCACACTCTGTCTCAGAGCATTCTGTTGTATAGGCAGCACAATCCATAAATGTGCTCAGTGTTCAGACATCCATTATTCCAAGGACATGAGCAAGTGATATGGTGAAGCATTACCCGAGGTCCAGAAAGGCATTGCTCACAGGAGCAGACATTTAGGGTTATGGGCTCCCTATGTAAACCTTGAGAATTGAATCAGAGTGACAGATGTGTCCAAGTGTACTTTATTAAATTATTTTTTCTATGTGTTTATGAACTGTGGATCTTCTAATGTGCTGACAAAGATCAGGGGCCTCTTCTGTATGTCTAAAAGAGATACTAATTGAGGTATGTATGGGTACTTTAATAGCATGTTAAAGACATAAATACACATTTTGCAGGATGAAGAGATGATTTGCAATTGGTTTTCAGAAGTGCTAAAACCTAAGATAAAATTTAGAGGGTGGGTAGTAAAATATCTATATAACTATATAGGAATTTAGTCATAAGGACACAGGTGAAAATCTGACTACATAAGGAAACAGGGCCTTACTTTACCTGCTAATGAGCTTGGACTTTAATCTTGAGGGTAAAAGAAAGTTATTTTATTACTGTTATGGAAAAAAAAAAGGAGTGACTTTTGAAAAAATGACTGCTAGCATACAGGATTGGTGGGAGCACATCTGGAAGCAGAAGGACTAAGAGGAAGTTACAAAACTTTGGGAAAAAATGTAAAGACGAACTACAGCAATGACAAGGGCATTGGAGAAGAGGGCAGTACTTGAAACAATGCATGGGGCAGTTACTTGACTGTCTTTGCAGTTGAAAATCTCATTAGATCTTGTCAGAGCGACATCACACTATTTACTTAGATCTTACAGTAAACTAAACTCTGTATTATACAGCTAAGATATTTAAAAGATACTTTATTTGAATTATGCTACATATAACTATACAATTACCAATGTGATTTTCTGAAAGAATGTATGTTTTCAGAAATAATAATTTTAAAATTGGAGAAAAACATTTTAATCCAACATACGCATTTTAAAGACAAGCACACTGAATATTATAGATACAAATAGATTTACTCAGATTCTCCAGATAATTAATGACAGAGTGATGCTTAAATCTTTATTTCTAGAGCTGTATTCAATTCACAATATTTTTTTCTAAACAGCCCCAAAGTCTGGAAAAGCTATTTTTACAGACTTTATTTTACAGGTATAGAATATTTATTATGCTATGTATTAGAAATGTAAAATATCTATTTATTTTTAATACTTTAATGAGTGGTATATAATTTATGGTATAATATGTTAATCCTGGTCAGATATTACAAGAAAAAATAACAAGTGCTAAAAGAATTTGTGAAAAGCCAACAATTGTCAAAACCAGACTTACTAGCAGTTCCCATAGGAAACCAAGGCAGGCAGTAAGTAGAAACTAGAACAAATATTTTTGAAGAGCCAGGAGTACCCAAATACCCAGAGAAAATGCTTGCTGGAGACATGGTTCCTTAAAATAAATAATTTTGAAAATATATGCTACATTATAATGAAGATTATGTACATTTCCCCAGAAAATGCTAAATTTTAGAAACAATTACAGTTTTCTTTCAGAATTTTCAAAGTAAAAAATATCTAGAGTATCAAAGCTAATGTAGAAAAAATAAAATTATTCCATTTTCAATTTTCCAGTTACAAATAAAAGTAAATAGCCCTGGCTGATGTGACTCTGTGGACTGGGCATTGGCCTGTGAACTAAAGTGTCACCAATCTGATTCCCAGTCAGGGCAAATGCCTGGGTTGCAGGCCAGGTCCCCAGCAAGGGGCACACGAGAGGCAACCATGCATTGTTGTTTCTTTCTTTCCCTTTCTCCCTTTCTTCCCTTCTCTAAAAATAAATAAATAAAATCTTTAAAAAAATAAAGTTAAAAGTAAGTAAAATTAACTAGTTTATGAACAGTACAGAAATTTATGTAACATTTATAGAAAGTGATTCAAGACAATTGTGGGTATGTTTCAATAGAGATATTATATCTACAGTCATGTATATTGAACAAACTTCTAGAGATGAGCAAGAAATGTGTGATACTGGTTTCTGAAACTTGATTAATGGACAGAATGACAACTGTTTAGTCTACACTAAGGTCCGACTCCCCTGAGTTTAAATCATGTATACCAACCTCATCCAATAAGGAAACATCACACTACTTAAGAGGAATATGTTAAAATGAACATGTCTATATGACTGAAAATGCAAATTACTAAGAAATGCACACTGAAATACAGAGATGTGTTAGAAATCCTGTATTATCATCTATATTTATAACATGCTTCCTGGTATTTTTATAAATATGAATATTATAACTATCCTACCAGTATGTTATATGAATACATAACTTTTTTTAAGAATTACAAGGGTTAGCTGATAAGTAACAATCACTGCCTTATCTTAAAAAAACTAAAAAAGTACTAACTACACTTTATACTTTATCACCACAAAAATCTTCTTCAGATTTTAATATAAAGACAGACTAGGGACTCAAAAGGGAATTACAAACAAATTAGTTCTTCAATAAATATACAAAGTGGGACAAATACTGGTTTACAGTTATAAGTATGTGAAATAGAGTTTATTCCTGATTTATTAATTATGGTATTACTTTCCATATGAACAACTGTAAACTTAATTTTACCCTATCCTATATATTGGTCATATATTAGTGATTTTTTGAGTTTCTATATGAAAAACTTATGTTCTGCTTATGACATATATGCTAATAATAGCAGTGATCTTAAATAAACATGAATGCTCACTGAGGAAGCAGAGCCTCTCTCTTGTAATGTATGGGACACAATGTGAAAGCTTTTATAACATTATACCATCAGAGCAGGAAGGACCTTCGAGGCCAAATAAGCCAACCTTCTTGTTTCACTCAGGCAGCTGAAGGCTTCAGAGAGGCCCAGTAACTTACCAACAATTAGCAGCTGAGCTGGAAGGGGGGCCTTGTATTCCCAGTGTCATGTCAGCGGTCTCTTTGCAAAGGTTTCTTAACAAATTTTCCTGCCTCCAGTCATGCCCATAACCGATCCATTCTTCTCACTGCTGCCAGAATGATCTTTCATAAACACAAATCTGACCAACGTATTCCCCTGCTTAAAAGCCTTTAATCGGCCCCATTACTCACAGGACAAAGTTCAAATTTCTTACCGTCTACTACAAGATTCTGACATCTGCTTGATTTTCTGGTTTCCTCTCTCACCAGTTCTTAGAACCTAGAGGCTGAGTCATCAGTGTGCACTTCAGCAAATCCATCGTGCTTTGTCAAATTCTGCATCCAAAACTCACTTTCAAATGACTGTTTCCTTTTATATCCTTTTATTATCACAGAACAAGATGCAAAAGCAGATTTTTATTTTTTGTTTTGTAAAAGAGAAAATATTTATCTAATATAAATCTATACCTGTTTATTAATATGAAATAACAGCCTTTATCATTTGCCCCTTGGTGGCTTTATCAAGATTACCATGATAATAAACAGAAAAATCAAAGACATAATGATTTATTATTCTGGAAGACAGATTTGACAAAATCAGCATGAGCAACTTAATGTAGTTTTTAGAGAGGAAATGTTAATATTAGAAAATATCAATGTTCAATTTATTTTTATTTTTTAGATAATGAAAATGTTTAATACTATTTTATCTTTGTTTTGAAGAGTAAGGATAAAATATTAAATAAAGAACTTCAAGTTTCTTTTAAAGTAATTATACCCAAATTTAGATTCTACTCAAAACATTTTTTTTTATTTTGCTCTCAATATTTTATTGCATTTTTTCCATTACCATTTAGTCCCACTTCCCCCAGCAATCACCACACTGTTGTCCATGTCCTTGAGTCCTTTTCCCTTCGTGTTCAGTGCCTTCACCCTCTGACCTTCCCCCCACCCTTAGCTGTCATCCTGTTCTGTATACATGAGTCTGTCTCTGTATTAGTATTAGTTCAGTTTATTCATTTGATTCCACATATGAATGAAATTATATGGTACTTGTCTTTCTCTGAATGGCTTATTTCATTTAGCATAATATACCCCACATCCAACCATTCTGTTGTAAAGGGTAAAACCTTCTTTTTTGTGGCTGACCACTCAAAATTTGATCATTATAAAATCAATGTATAACCCTTTATTTTCCTAAATTGATATTTTAAAGAATTAGGATAAAGCCTCACAAGAGAACAATTAATTTGAATGGATCACAAACAGATAAAAACAGTGGCTATTTTAAAGAGGAATTTTTCAAAAACAAAGTTTAGAAAATGAATATAAACGGTTTATATTAATTTATTTGGGGAAGGAATCTAGATGAAATATACAAACAATTATACAAGTCTCACAAACATCTGATGTATATATGTGGACATCTTTTATTTCTTTAATGAATTTTGTCTCAAGGTCTAGTAATTAAATTATTTAACATATGAAATGAGAATTACTAATTTATCTAATACTTTATAAAACAAACAAGCAATAAATATTTAATATTAAGTGATATGCCAAATGATGTATTTGAAATTTAAGCTATGTTATGTATTTTGAAAACCATGGATAATTAACTGAACAGATTATTTTATTAAAAAATAAATATTTCATAGATTTTTAGACTTGTAAATGAACCAAATATTGAACTCATATGAGAAGACAGTTTGAAATATATTTATGATGAACATAAGTTAAATAGAACATAAAAGATGATAAATATGTAAAAGAGGTTCTAAAATAATAATGCTTGTTTCAGTGCATAATATTAATTTATTTTTATTTTATTTATTATAGCAATTAGTTGGGTAGAATCAGATAGATAATCAGATAAGATTATGTCAATCTTTTGTCATTGTGCCAAATCAGAGAAAAATTGCCAGTTTACTTGTTGTCTTGTGATAGAGAATAGCTATTATGTAAAACAGAGTAAAAGAATTTTAAATACATGAAAAATGAGCCTTTGAATTCAGAATATTTTAAATTTTAAGTAAAAAATAAAGATAAAATAAAAATAATTCATAAGAAAAAATGCTGAATAAAAATACATATTTTAATTAAAGTGTTTGCTATTAAATTATGACATTTAGGTTCACAAATGTGGCATTTTAATATTTACTTGATATAAATGCCTACAAGAACTCATCTCACATGTTAAAAGGTATTTGCAGTGAGTAGTGAAGATTAGTTTTATCACATTTGCTTTAATACATGAAAATCTACTAATCAAAAGTTCTAACTTCTGAAACAGTATTTTATGTACTTTGGATTCTTCATTGTGCAGGGGTTACTGTATATTTATTTAAATTACTGAGGAAGACAATGAAATGAAGTTAAAAAAATTCTGAAACAGAAGTCATAACTTGAGATTCTAGATCTGGTATTTGACTTTAGAAAAGGTATGATTTATTAATTTCTGTCATTGTTATGTCCTTGTACTATTAAACACTTAAGACAAATTACTATTAAGGCCCTTTACCAATTCCATTAGTGCTTCAATTTACAATTATTTTGTTACAAAAGGATTTTCTTCACAATTGTCTCTGGTATTGCAGTTATAAACTGTTGATTTAGAGATATTTAGCTACTGACAAAATGATTATTGGTGGTTCATGACTTCAAGTGTTATTAGCAGTCACTACTAACATTGTTAATGTTGTTAATATAATGAATATTAATATAACTTCAAAGGGAAATATAATTGATATTATAAGTTATTAATAGAGAAACATTCAATTTGCAAAACAGTGTAAACAACTCTTTCAATATATGAAACAATATTATTTATAAAATCCTCAGTTTCTTTAATGTGAAGACAAGCTTTTGTTAATAAAATATGTTATTAAATGTCTCATATATTGTGGTTTCACATATTTTATAATCATATACTACTGATAGCATTAAAATGAGATAAAATGCATGTATATTTGAAGAAAATATACATATAATTTATAAATCTCTAACTATATTATCTAAACTATTTCTTTCTGTAGTACCTTAATATAGTAAAAAAAGAAGAAAGAAAGAAGAAGAAAGCATGACTTTTAAGGTAATTTAGAGTGTTTACTTGCCAGCTCTTGCACTGACTAACTATGTTAGCTAGAGAAAGTTAATACGAATTTAGGGATTCAGTGTCCTTGTCTATGAAAATAGACACTAATACTTAAAACTAATATTTGGGTTTGTTTATTAGAAATTGCAAAAGAGGATGTTTGGCCCATTCTCATTCTTGCCTCTGTCATTTTAATGAAAACTCCAAATATGAGGGGTGCCCCTCAAAGAGTGGAATTATGTTCTGAAGGGTGGTCCCTTACAGCACAGGCTTCCCCCACTAGGTGAGTGTTCTAGGAACCCATTTGTATGAGTGTACCAGCTGGCATTGTGGTGAGATGCTGTGTTCAGCTTCAGTGATTGTTAATTTGAACGCTTTCAAAGTGTTTGCCCATTTCATGATGGGTTATTTATAAGTGCACCTGTCCACACCACGCTGAGTGTTCAGAAGTTGGCTATTTTTTTAAAGATTTTAATATTTCCTTGCTTATTCTATTACTGTTGTCCCAATTTCCCCCTTTGTCCCCCTCTCCACCCAGCTTGCCCCCCATTTCCACATTGTTGTCCATGTCCATGGGCCCTTCTTATATGTTCTGTGACTAATCCCTTTTCCTTCTTTCAATCAGTCCTCACTTCCCTCCTTGCCTTTTAGAGCTGTCAATTTCATGAATCCATGCTTCTGGTTCTATGTTGCTCTTTATTTTATTTTCATTAGATTCCTCTTGTAACTGAGATCATATGGCATTTGTCTTTCACTGAGTGGCTTATTTCACTTAGCATAAAACTCTCCAGTTCGTCAATTCTTTTTTCTGTTGTGTAGTATTTCACTATGTAAATGTACACATTTTTTTATACACTCATCTCCTGATGGGCATTTAGGTACAGCAGCTTTTGACTGAAAATGGCATGACCCCTGTGCCCCACCCTCCCTATTCACCTAATCTTGCCCCAAGTGACATTTTTTTGGTTTCCCTGGATAAAAAAATTCCTCAAAGAGTAATGTTTTGCCAATGTAGAAGAGCTGAAACAAAAAATGACAGAAGCATTAAAAGCATCAAAATTGAGTTCAAAGACTGTTTTGAGTAGTGGAAAAAGAGTCTTGATAAGTGTATTGCATCAAATAGAGAGTACTTTCAAGGTGACTGAAGTTTATATGTGTAAGAATAAAGATAAAATATTTTATAAATAAATTGTTTTTTTTTTCAGTTTCCCCTTGTATGTGTGACAGGATTATTATGAGAGATGATATCTAGTACCTCCACATCTAATATCCTTTCCTTTCATCTAATTAATTTTTTTAACTAGTGACAAATTATCTCATAGACTTACATTGTGGTAGGTCATATTTTGAGGAAATATTGATGCCTGTCCACTTTCAGAAAGAAATAAAAATGTTCATCCTGATATTAAATGTCCTCCACAATCTAAAATTACTTTGCTGTGAGTTTTCTTTCCCACCATAAGATATAACAAAATTCAACCATTTATTGTATTGCTACAATCTTCTTCAGTCTTTGTTTATATCTCTTCTCTAATTCAAATAATGTATGCCAACTTTTTAATGGCATATTCATTAAGGCACAACTGATGTCCCATTAAGGTCCCATTTTGCTATAAAGTCTTCCATTTCAAATAGCAGATAGTAATATATTACTCTAGCATATTTTTGCACACAATTATAAAATACCACTATCTTAAATAATTATTTAGTAAGAGACCTTAACACTTGTACTAGATTGGAAGACAGGAAAATATTTAATTTAACTTCACATTTTCTACTTTCTTCATGACCCAATACTAGTATAACACATTTCTCTTAAATTTTGCATGAGATCCATTAACACCAAGATAAATAAGGATATAGAAAATGCATATTATACAACATAACCAAAAAATGGTTTCAGCATAGGAAAAAGTTTTCATAGATGAGTTAGTTTAATCAAATAAAGTGATTTCCAAATGTTATTTGATAATATTCAATAGCCCCTTTCACCAAAATTTTAAAAATAAAATTTTAAATACCAAATAAGTTTTATTATTAATAACCTCCCTAGTAGAAATCTTAAATACTTTATTTTTTCTTAACTTTCACTTTCTGTAAAAATGAAGTCTATAATGAAATTGTCAAAAATTATTATCCCAGGGTGTAAAATTTGTATAAACAAGATCTTCGACTCTTTACTCTGAAAAGTACAGCATTAAGCACATTTTTCAAAATCATTCTTGACTTGATAGTCATTCAAATTCTTAGTTCCTATGTGCGGAGAGAATTGTTTATTTCAACTACATCATTGTAAATACTTAATCTACTCTACCTATCATTGGTATATTAGACAGTACACATTTTTTAAATGCAAAAAATATATATAAGAGATTCATATTCCCAAAAAAGTCAGGAAATTTATAAAATAACTATTATGTATTTTATAATATCAGAGAATAATAAAATAAATTTGGAAATTAATAACAAGAAAGAGTAAAAAATCCCTGCTTCCTTGAAATGAAAGTATGCAATGCGCAGACTCATGCTGATACATATTTTCTGGTTTAATGAAAAACCATCATGATAATTTCTAAATAACTAGACCTAAATTACTATGGAAGAAAAATAAGAATATCTTAGAACAAATAAAGTTATTAAAAATAACTAATGGATATAAAGAAATGAGAAAGGTAATAACCTAAAAAATATAACAAATCATGTAGAGTAGACTTAATGAGAGAGTAGAAATTGCAGAAGAAAAAGCCTTTGAACTAGAGAATAGATCAATGAAATTTACTCAAACTGAACAACAGAGAGGTAATAGACAAAAATAGAACAGAATCCCAAGAAAGTGTGGGACAATAACAAAAGAACTAACCTTTGAATCATCATGATCCCAGACCATAGATGAAAGATAATGGAATACTATGCAACAGAAAAAAAGAAAGGATTCCTACCCTTTGTGACAGTATGGATGGACCTAGAGAGCATTATGTTAAGTGAATAAGACAGTTGGTAAAAGACATACACCATATGATATCACTTATAATTGGAACCTAATGAACAAAATAAACTAATGAGCAAAATAAAACCAAAGATATGGAAATGTAGAACAGACTGACAGCTCAAAGAGGGGAGCAGTATGGGGACGAATGCTGGAAGTACGGGGAAGGGATTAGTTAAAGAACATATATGAATGACCCACAGATATGGACAACAGAGAGGGAATTGACTAAAGGAGGGAGGGGTGGGATGAGTGTAGGAGGACAAAAGAGAAAAAAATTAAGACAACAGTAATAGAATAAGCAATAAAAAAGAAAGACTATGTAAAGAAATAACAGGTAAAAATTTCCCAAATTTGCTCTAATGATCTAAACTCTGTATGTGTAAGGAGCCTAATAAACTCCAAATAGGACAGAACCTAACACACATCATAATTAAATCTCTGAAAACTAAAAATTAAGAATAAGTTTCAAGGAACCAAGGAGAAATTGAATATTACTTATATTCAGTGGAATATTACAATAGGAAAGACAGTGAATTTCTTATTTAAAACCATGGAGGCCAAAAGGGAGCTGCATGGCTTTTTCAAGCTGAAAGACAAGAATTGCCAACCACGAATTCTAGAAAAAGTACTTTTCAGGAATAAAAGCCAATTAAAGACATTCTCAGATGAAAGAAAACAGAGAAAATTTGGTGTTTAGAAAACTTACCCTTAATGAGTGACTAAAATAGATCCTCTAAACAGAAAATGATAGGAGAAAGAAGGATTGATATTTCATAAAGTAAAAAAAAATCAGAGTAAGTAAAAATAGGGGTAGTATTGCAAATTATATATAATGGTTGAAACAGAGTACCTCCTGAAGTAATAGTCAATATATAGAGAGAAAATACTTAAGACAATTACATTTTAAAGTATAAAATTATGTAGAACATTTTAAATTTTATAAGTTAGTCAGTTATGTCAGCATGTTTTATTTAAAAATATGTTTACTCCACTAAACTGAACTACTGCTTTGCCATTTATTAGTTTTTCCAGCACATGGCAATCCATCTTGCTTCTCTATTCTGTGACCTTGAGTCATACTAAAATTATATTTGTGAGATTTGAGTGGGCACTGATATATGGAAGTCTTTCATTTCTATCTTCTTCAGTAGTTGCTCTTTCTTTGAAGTTTAAATTTCATGTGGTCCAAATTTTTAAAAACATCAGTTTCTAATAGACTCTCCAATAAAGGCTCATATTTGTTTAAGAAGAATCATTTTTTTATTCTAACTCTTCCTATCTATTACATTTTATCCATTTCAATCCAATCAGATCTTCCTTCAGATGACTTGAAGTGAGTGTGTTCTGGTTGTAAACTGCATAACCAGATTTTGATTATACAATATTGTGTGAAATTATAAAATTGTGTCAATTGTGGTGCCATTAACTGAGCTGGATAATGTAGAGGAAATGGAAAATTTGTTCTATCATGAAAGATAAAACTTATCTAATATTATAGAAATGGCAGATGACACAAGTGGAACTGATGGCTTATTTTCCAAATGTTATGAATAATAAAATATCATTTGAATGTTAAATGACTGGACATAAATTAATGTAAAATCTTTTCATATAAATTAAAGATGCTATTAAATGTTGGAGGACATTTTGTTTGACAGCAATTTATAAAAAATATGAGGATTTTAATTGACCCCTACACCTTATGAGAGAGTTGGATTTGCTGTGCTCTAGTATGCTGATGGCATAATCATCAGAGCTTATTAGCACAAACTATCTTAGTCAAGGCAAAGAATGAGCATATGAAAGGTTGAAAATATTTGAAAATAATTTCTAGTTATGAGCATATTAGGGGGCCTTGGTCATATTAGAGTACTTTCAAAATGGATAGAAAAAAGATATAAAAGTCTTGAAAAGCAGGGCAGGAGAGGGCAGTGTTCAGGAAATAAAGATGTTTAATAGAAGGGACTACTTTGGAGAGGTGGAGGTGACATAAAAATGATTTTAAATATTCACTTTTACTATACATTACAATTTTAAAGAGAACAATTAAACTGAATAAAAAAAAAAAAAGCACTGCTGTTCCAGTCTTGGTGTGGGATTTTGAATAGTTAGCAACAAATATAACTAAAATTATTTTTTATTATGTTACTTAGAAAATGTTATAGTTTATTCAATTCATGATTCTGAGGTACACTTAAAATCTCTTCCCTTAAATTTCTGATTGTTTATAGCTGCCAGCTGCCCTGGTTACTCTCTCAACATCTTTTACATAGCTCTTCAATAAGTAGATCATTGTATTTACTTTTTTTTTTTTAGTTATTCTATAAGAAATAGGTCAGCTCAAGAGCTGATCAAACAAATAAGAACCTGTCTTCATTTTTGCGCTAGCAGTGGTTTCAAGAGGAGGTATATTTGATAATATTCATACATGATTGTCTATGGTGCATATGAAATATACAATCCTCTATTAAACTGTTCTAGAGAGAAACATTTTTTTTCCTCTACTTTTTTGGATTCTTTATCTGAGTCCTATAAATTGGACTAACAACAGGGAGATTCATGAAAACAAACAAGTTTATTATCATATGCACAGTGCACACACGGGAGGCTCCAAGATAAGTGATCCAAAGGTGTGCTTAGATCTTGAGCTTATAATTCATTTTATAAAAGAAAAAATACATTTTTAGAAAAAGATAAAGTAAAAGGGCTTTAAACTTTTAGGATCAGGAAATTGTTAGAAGGCAAATATATTAGAGAAACTAATGATAGATAAGGACCAGTTTTAACAAGATTTGTTATGTAGATTCCTCTCTGAGCTGATAGGAGTCTAGAATTGTCTCCAGTGATTAACTTCTGTCTTTTCCAGTAAGTGGCAGAGGGTGGGGTCCACTTTAAAAGTTTATTTCCTACTCTTAGGCAATTGGGTGAGGACAGATCTTTTCTTTGTTTCTCCTTCTCTATTGCTTTTTAGTTCAAAACACTCCTGTTAAAGTAGCATCTTATATGGGCATGGTATATTCTGCTACCCTTCAAAAGATAGAGGCTCTTTATGATATAGTGTAGTCTCTGTCATGCTACTCTTCAGGAAAATTTCAGAATATTTATTAGCAGTACTGTTGAAAAAATATTTCTGGGCATAATCAATGATAAATTTCCTTCAAATTTTTTTTTCTGTAGAAGAAAAACCATAACTACAATTTATATATATTTACATTAAAGATCTGAAAGCATTATTTTATATGTACTTGAAAGCAGAGCTAGTATAATAAAGGCATTATGATGTATTTACTTTATAAAAGAAAGTTAATAAAATTCACCCATATCTTTACATTTGTTTATAAAAAAAACTAGAATTGGATTTTGATTTTTTTAGTTTCATAGTATCCTGTGTTTCTTCTAACATTATATATTTCAAGATAAATACAAGATATAAAAGTATTATATAATTGTTTGATAATTATTATTGTTACTTTTTTTTTTACTTTTAAAAATAAATAAACCATTTTATTGTTTTATTTCATGACCTTAATAAGGTTGGTTCAAAATATTTCTGGTATAACAGCTTTAACTCTGTGGCATATATGTACCAGGAATATATAGATATAGATGATAAATTGATAAATAATAAATAGAGATATATATATAGTAAAATAAAGGTATTCTGTAATTAAAATATTGATTTTTAGCAACTAAAATGGAGCAGTTAATTGACAATCTTATTATTTCCTATATCTTGTCAACTGAATCTGATAGTGCTACTATGACTTGGAAATCCCTTGTGTAGAGCAGCAGGATGCCCAAGAGGCCCACCTAAGACCATCTTGCAAGCCTGGACCCATGCTAGGCACCTGCAGGTGACATTTTTCCCCACCACCTCATTGCTTTGCACTGGGTGAACTTGGGTGAGCTGTTCTTGGATTTCCAGACATTCCTATTTTGAGATAAGAGGCCCTGACTTTAGTTAAACTGTTTTTTAAAAAGAAGTAATCAAAGTGGCACTAAAAGTTAAGCACTGTGATGACCCAAACTAAAGATTAGATTTGAGATAACTCAGTACAGGAGAAAAAAAATGTGTGGCTGGTTTTTAATTTTATCTTTTCAATTGGAATTGTTTTCTGACTGTCCAAAACAAATTTTGCTGGACAAATGAGAGCCTGAACTCATTTGGTTCTGAGGACAAGGGTCATTTCCTCCCTCCAGTTTGAGTTTTGGTTATTCTTAGGTGGCTTAGAACCTTTGGGGTGGTGTCAGAGGGCATCCCTCAAGATAATCAGGGGCACGATAGGGAATTACAACAAAAATGTAACTAAATAATGGACATACTTGGGGCTGAGCACCCAAAGGCTGGTTACCTAGTGCTCCAAGTCCTCACAGTTTCAGTTCAGTATTAGACAGCCAGGGAGAGAAACCAAGACATATAAGAGGGTTGAAGCAACTTGGGAGAGACAGCCCCTTGGAGCTCAACCTATAAGCAGCACACTTCAGCTCACTGCACCGTATCCCTACGATTTTTGTTCAGACTCTGCAGATGCCAAGATAAAACTAAAATTCACACAGAAAAGTGTGCCTCCAGGACTGGAAACTCATAGACCCCAGTCCCCATTAATACTTCTGCATATACACAAAAAACAGGAAAACTTTACTTGCAGGCACTTACAGAAATGGAAAGATTTAACTAAAAGGGATATTAACTGAAGATGGACAAAATGGAAATCTTTTGACACATAAATTAATTTTTTCTATGCAAAATTAGAAAAAGCTGGCTGTAATATTAAACTGAATGAATAAGTTTATCTTGATTGGAAATTAGAAGCTTGTAGGAGCACAGATAAATTCCCTTTTCCACAAGAAATTAATAAAAACTTGTAGAGCCTTTCTCTGAACAAAGGAACCCTTCTGAAGCTGTTCAAGGCCAACACACCATTCTCCCCCCTCTTCAACTGCCCTGCTGTACCCTTTGCTTTGTAATCTGCAATTACTCCTCTTTCTTCCTCCCTCTTTCCCTTCTCACCTCCTGCACCACAGCTCCCTGATCACCAAGGGGGTACTCAGAATGAAAAATCATACCAGGGTAGACTAAAATAAAATTGTGGTAGCTTCTTTTGGAGAAAGGCCAGTTTTAGGTAGAGGGGAACCAGTAATTGTACACATTCCTTGGACTGGAACAGAATTGAGACATCCACCTAAAGATTTCCCCAACTTTTTTCAGAACCCCAATGGGTTCACAAAAGGAATTTAATTTAACTGTTAGAATATGTTATGTTGTCTATTCTGATCTATCCTGATTAATATACCTACTGGTTTCTGGGAGCAAAGCAACACAATTACCATATAGGGTCTGCTGGGAAACTTCTGTAGAGGAGTCTATTCGAATTGTAGAAAGACAGGTCGCCTTAAGAAGGGTTATAGAAAACTGAAATGGGATTTAAGAAGGGAAAAGAAACAGAGGCAAGTGTAAGATTATTCTAAAGACTATGAGATGTTTCCCCATATTTTTACTAATAGTTTAGAAGAAATTAAAATTATCATGAAAGGAGAAATTACTAAGGCCTTTGTAGATATTGGGCTACTTTATCTGTTTTTAACCATACCTAATGAAGTTGCCTTCTCCCTTGCAGAAAGCTTCCATACAAATGGTAGGGATATCTATCAACCAATGTCTGTGTTTAAATTAGAACCTGCTTCTTTACAACTAGGAAATGTTATGGGGCAATATATATTTTTACTAATCAAATCTGCCTCAGTTCACTTGACAGGGCAATATTTCCTTTAAATCAATGACGTCCACATATTCTTTTTCTAGAAGGGCAAACTGTGTTTAGAACTAAATGAAATCAAATATGGAATCAATGAGCAAAAATATAATTTTAAAGAATCTCCACAAGAGGAAACTAATCTTGTTGTTGACTGAACATTTTTTTAAAAATTTTTTATGACTCTTGTGCTTTCTTATACCCATATGTACCTGGCAATTTTTGATCTTCCTAGAGAAAGCTGGTAGGACATGCCCTCAGAGCCTGGGGTGCTGTTTCTGTCTGGTTGGTCCAACTAATACATGTAGGTCACTAGGGATCTTCTCTGATCCCTCTTGGGTCCCCCGTCTTTTAGAACATCTTTTCTACATACCCCCTAAGATCCCTGGATCATCCTCAGTTCCTTCTCTATTCTTCTCTATCCATCTTTTCTTTATTATTAACTTTCATGAAGGCCTCAGGGACAGCCTGACTGGGATCCCCCTTGTCTTTACTAGAGGTGGTTGCCTTCTCCCTCATAGGACTCTTAAAGGACCAGCGCTTCAGGGAAGAAGAAAGACAGTGTTACAGGTCACTAGCCCAACTACTAAAGACCAGAAGGGTAGGACAAGTTTTCCACCTAGAGTGACAAAGGTAGGGGCTCCTCACTTGAGTAACCAGGCCTATTCATTGTTTATGTAGAGTGGAGTCTACCTATCTGAGCAGAGTAAGTACATTCGCACAGTGCCTAGCCACCACTGTGACCATTGCTAAAGCTGCCATCAGAGTATGGGGTAAGCACTCTGCACAATGGGTTTCTCCTGGGTGAGAGGGTGCCCACTCTACTATACCTCAAGGTGGCCCAAAACAGCCCAGAGACATGCAGGAGCACATCTAATTCTCAGATTTTTACATATCTGTCTCTCAACAGGTGGGAGACTATTCCTTTGTACCTCGACAAATTCTTTTTGGGGTACATACTCACCAACTGGGAGAAATTTGAACCTGAGTCTCAAGAAAAGGAGGCTAATCTTTTGCAACATGGCCTAGTCCCAGTATAAATTGGGTGGTGGAGAGATTTGGACAGTTAATGACACCATGAATTTAATACTCTCTTATAGATAGACCTATTTTAATGCACCCAAAGGAAATGCATGAAGGTTCAACACTCAAGGCCTTAGGGATCCCAGGGATGACTAAGCTATGTACTACTACCTGTAAACTAGATCTTTCTGTAATTGATATAGTATATTCATAGCTGCCACCGTATAACCCCTCATCCACTACAAAGCCTGAAAAGTGGGTGAATGGATTTTTCAGTCCCTTGTCAATATTTAGATGGCAACCCAATTCCTGAACTATTAAAAACAACTATCTTTGTTCTACAAATAAAGTGTTTACAGGGATAATTCAAAGTCCACCAATTCCTTTTACTTTCCAAAAACTTTCACTATTCAACCCAAAAAGGCTCATAAATAATTGGTTTTATGAAACCAAAGTCCTTCTAAGAAGAGCTTGCATTTCTTTTCTTATACCTTTGAGATGCAAATACCTGGTCTTTTTCAAGAACTCTTATTTAGGTCATCTTTTAAAGTAAAAGCTTCTAGGAGGTAATTCTTTTTAGAAGGGGGAAAAAAAAAAGACCTTAGCCATCTGACCAGATCTATTTAATTTATTTCTGTTGTTCCTTTCTAAATTAGTGAGTTTTGCTTTATGGGACCTGTGTTATAGCTAAAAGATCTCTGTGCCTGTCTGCCTGTATGTTCATGTATGTTGTGATAGTTTCTATACTTTATTAGAAGTATATCTCTTGAAAGTGTGAGAGTGTTTGCCAATGGAGGAGTCTATATTTTAATAAGTAGCGAGTCTAAAGAATGTTAATTGCTTATGTTTTTAGTTGTCACTAAAAATTATGGTTTCTAAAAGGTAAAAAATTTAATTAAGTTGATTATAGAAGATAAAAGGCATGGAGATAATTTTTTAAGAAAATGGAAGAAAGGGAGTTGTTCTAAAGCTGATTATTTCTGAATTGGTAAAAGAAGTAAACTAGAAGGGACTACGGAAGTTGTACCAGGTTTATGAAGAGAAATCTTGAGAGTACATTATACTATTAAGCTGAATTAAAAATTTAAGTACAGGAATTTAAGTATCAAAAGTAAGTTAATACTGAAGGGGAATTTGGTTTTTATTTACTTTTTTAAAAGGACAAGGATTTTCTTTTAGCTTTCCAGATATAAAAATACTTATGTTTTTCTTAAGACAATGTGGTAAATTGTAAGTTTATAAGTGATATTGAAGTATTTTTATCTTTTCTCTTTCTTGACCCTCCAGAAACTAGAAACTCTTAATTAATGAGCAGTATTTTCATGGTAATATGTTTGTTTGCATGAACCCAATAAGAATCTTATATCTTCATAATAGGACACAACTGAAAACTGGTTAACTGGTTTTATTAACCAAGACTTTGACAGAAATGTCATGTTTGAGAGAGGCATACCTAGACTCTAGATGTTACCATATAGAAATAAAAGTTGACTTTGGAAGCTGTAAAAAAACCCTTTTGAAAAACAACCTGTTGCTTTGCTTATTTACATGGTTTATGGCAATCATTTCAGGTAAGAGATGAGGGGTTTTTTTTGTTTTTTGTTTTTTTTTTAGGAAATGGCAACAAAAGAATGTTAAGATATTTGGTGGGACTTTGAGCATTTGAGGAATTTGTCCAAACTTATAGGCATTGTAGGTAAAGCCTCATGGCAACCATGTGGTTTGACTTCCGCACCCAGAGGAGCTAACTGAAGCTCAATCTGGAGATTCCTTATAGATTCCAGCAAAGGAGATTTAAGGGAGCCTAACAATCAATTATTATTCTTACTGCGTTTATTCAAAGAATCAGGCTGAATTGAAACTGGACTTAATGGAGTAAATAAATTGGTCTTAGTTTGGTTCTTTGATAAAAACAAGGGTGATTTCAGGAGCAGAAATTGTGTCTCAATAGAATCTATAGTACACAGTTGTGGATATTAGACTCCAGTTCAATTAACTGTGTTCAATTTTTATTTTTCACCTATAAACTAAACTGGATCCTGAATTTTTCTAGTTTTCTTAAATATTTGGCTACAACCCTCCAAGTTAATGGTTTATTTTTCTCCCATCCTCTTAGTTCTTAATAATTTAGAACTAAAACTTTTTTCCTAGCTTTGAATTCCCAAATTACAGCCAAATGACTTAATATAAACCTGAAAAATCACCACAATAGCTCATATTTAAGTAATCTTAATGACCAATGCTGTGTAAACCATGCAAAATTTACCTGAACACCTACTGACATCCCCAGAGATATTACTTATTAGTTAAATCAAACAATATTCACAATCTAGGCCAACCAGCCTGAGGGCACCCCATTATCATTGCCTGGACATTCCCTTTTGACCTTTAGACCTTGAGACCTTTTGTCATAATTCTTATCATTCTGGCTTTTCCTCCAATGATGTCAATATTTATACATGATTTTTCCAGTCCAGGTTACAAACCCTGCCCATACTCTGAGAATACTGCCCCTCACCAACCCCAGACACCAGTGAAAGCTCACTCTGTGCCCAGGCTTTACCATTCCTCTGACAGAAAGCAAGGGTCATTTTGCTTTGAAGGAAAACTCTTCACCACTCTTTAGCAGAAAGCTGCAATACAAGAGACCCTATATTCCTTTCCCTTAGAGAATTCAGAGTCATGGGTGCTTGTGGGGGGAATAATAGAGTACACAGTTGGACGGGCATAGGCACAGCAGGAATGACAGGCCAGACATGGAATCTCATCAGGGCAGAAAATCCTGGGTGTCTACTAATGAGAAAAACTGGGGAAACAAGTATTATATGTGAAGACCTTATCCCTATGGTGACCTTCCTCCTTTAGCATATTACTAGTCATGCAGTTTAGACCCCCATAGAGGATGAACATGAAACAGAAGAATAAACTCATACAATCCCCATACAGGTCCTTGCACAAGCAATCCTTTGCACAACCAATCCCTCGAGAATTAATCCCTCATGACAATGAGGTTCTGCAGGTCTATTGACCACAGAGACAGTGTTTCAGTCCAGCCAGAGATAACATCAAGGTGTCAGTTGTGTTTGAGCTTCCTACCAACAAAAGGAGTAAAACCAGATGGAGTGACACATAGTTGACATAAGAACCAGATGCAATGACTAATGACCCTGTCTGACACAGATGCTGGCCTGCAGTATCTGCGGAACTGTGGATGGTCGAGAGACAAGAGACATTCACATGGACTACTGAGTCCTGTGAAGGAATAGGGATAGCACAGCTATCTTCTCGAGGGGGAGGTGCCTCAGAGTGGCCTGGCAACTCTCTCAAAGGAGAGCGAGCCATGCCGCTGCCTGAAAAGGTTTTTATTAGGTAGTTTTGAGTAGGAATACAGATACAGCTTATTAACCATTATCTGGAAAACAGAACTTAAGGGGCTAAATTCATTTCCTGCCCAGGTCTTCATAATCTAATTAAGAGCATCCTCAGCAAAGCAGATTTCACAGGATTTTACATATCCTGTCTCAGGCCTGATTACCCTACGAGGCCCGCCATTCCCAGTGTAGGGTTGCACTGCCCCTTGTCATTGTTTCAGGCTTGAGTCAGCCAGAGGAGACAAGGCACCGAGAAACAGGAGACTTCTCACAGGCAGAATGAGGACTCAGGCTTCGTCAAAGCCAAGGGGTGGGGGTCAATCACCCCTTCTTTCCACAGCCCCCTGAGTCCTTCCCTGAGGGCCTTCCCATGTGATTTTGCTTGTCTTAGGTCCATCCTCCCTTGAGGAATCTTACCCATCATTGGCTAACCAAATAAGCAATGGGGGCCAGATGAGGAGCAGAAACAGCACTCCTACTGGGGAGATAAGCTTGTCTCCTAAATGTCTCCTGGTCTGGAGGTCTCTCACTCAGCCTTAGCCATGGAGGTTACAGCTCCTGAAACCAGGCAGGGCAGTTCCCAACACCCATCCTCTACGCTGATCAGTCAGTAAAGACAATGACCTTGAAAGACATACCTTGAAAGCTGATGAATATTCTATTGAGAACTTCCCCTGAAATCTCACCAAAAATTCCACCTTTAGAAAAGAGATAAAATCGCTTAAGACAAAGGACCCAGAGCACACAGGCTTTCTCTCTACAGCAAACTCTTGCCTTTCCCCCTCTTCTGTGCTCATGTGTATATTCTTGGCTTTCTTTTTCCTAAGTGGCATGGGTTCTCCTTTTGCCTGTGCAATTTGTTTCCTGAGTTAATGCAGTCAAGTTGGCTCACTTCTTATATCTCTGTGACTTATTAAATAAATTTTTGATATTTAGAGTTCTAGGTTTTGAATTCTAAAGTTCATGAACCATTGTTCTACTCCACTTGTAACAATAGTGGTAGCCGTAATTACATAATAATTTATACTTATAGTATTAACTGAGTACTAGCAAATACTAGTAATATTGAAACATTCAAGTGCTATCTGGCAGTTTTAAATTTAAATGTCAGGGGATATGTTTAAAGATGAAGTAAGGAATATGTTTCAAGCTACTGAAACTAACAATGTTTTTGATCTATGTGAAATAGTCGATGAAGAAAATTTTAAATTTTAAAATATTTTACCTTAATTATAGAGAAATTTTAAACTAAATAATTTTATTAACCTTACTATTTAATTATGTCATTCTATTTCAGTCATTAAAGTCAGAAACTTAAAAATGTATCACTTTTACATTGTTGTACTTTAAAGCACTTTAAATTACTCAATTTGTTAATTTTGTGCAATAGATTAATTGGAATTTTTCTAGTGAAACTAAAAATCTTATTTATTTTTAATTTATACTTAATCTTGTTCCACAGATTAATTTATATAGCAGGGTCAATTCTTAAGATGTAGTTTTGCAATACCAGGTGTATAAAGCCACATGAATTTTTGAAATTATGCTACAAGTTCTATTTTGGGTTCTATCCTTTTCATTTTTATTATACCCTTACAAATGTTCTAGGAAAAGGCAAAAATCAAATAAAAAACTGATGGAAAGAAAACATCTCAATATGTCCTAAAATAAAATATATTTAGCACTAGAGGGGGATTATATACTTATTCGTAGACCTCATGCAATTATTTAACAAGGGAAATAGCTGATAAGCATTGGCCTATGAAGTTTTCCAATGTAAAAAAAAAATTTCCTAGTGATTAAGCTTATTTTATCAAATTATGTTATCAATATTACTTAACCTGCTTTAAAAATGCATATTTTTTTCCTACACTTCTCTAATTTTAAACAGGTGGTTCTCCAATCTAGCAAAATAGCTGGTCATTTGAGGCATAGCTAATATACATATATGCACATTTTATAAGGATTTCACATGTCACCAAAAGTGATTTCTTGATATAGAATTCACAGTTTTAGAGAATGTGACAGTTAGTGTTTGGGAAGGAGATGAAGCTTATCTAATAAGAACAAAATAAATTCTGAAATATGCAGCAATGGCTTCTCTTGTTCAATTCTCCGCAAGTGCTCTAATATAGCCACAGGCAGGATTCAGTGCCTGGCTCAAGGGTCAAAGAGAAATGCAGTGGCTGTCTTTCCAAAGCTGCTGTTTTTCAAATTAGTCTGCCTCATGGGGAACCAAAGTACTTTTGCCAGAGTATCATCCTGAATTCTAAAATCTGGTACTTTAGGCATAAGTTCAATTTAAAAAGAGAGGAAACATTTTAAAGATATTTCAGATATTATTTTAAATCTTGTGAATAAAATATATTTGCAGTTATTTAAAATATATATAAAGCACTCCACCATATTTAATGATCTTGTCATTAATGATTCTAAACTGTTTATAAACCAAAAAGAGAAAAATACTATACATGAAATTTTTCACAATTTTGTAGACCTATGGCATCAAAGTAATTTATATTTTGCTTTAAATTGCTCATATGATAGAGCCTTTCAAAATGCAATATTAGAAAAAAGAATATATGTATACTTATTACATATACTATTTATTTTAGGATGTTTGTGTGTTTGTGTGTTTATGTGTGGGTGGGTAGGGTACATGTGAATGTATTTTCTGCCCTACTGCAGTCCATACTTCATGAGTTTTTGTATAAGCTTTCCTAGTGAATTCAAAGAGTCAAACAATCATTCAGGATAGTTTAGGTTAATGCATATGTGTGAGCTGTGTTAGTCTAAGAATAATTCATTAAGATAAAGCAAGCTGAAATTGAAATCATCTTAGCCTTATGTCAGGGACATAAAAGCAGAAAACTAAACATTTGAGGAATCTCAAAGGCAGGTGTTTTGGGTCATTGTAACAGTATTCCTTCATTAAGGAAATTCAGGAAGTTTTGGGTCACTGCTTCTGGTGAGTTCTCTCTTTGAACATTTTCCCTATGTACCTTATTTATTACATGATATTTTCTAAATAATTGATTATTGTCACTTTTAAGTCCAAGATACAGTCTTTTCAATCCATCCATTCATTATTTTGTAATTCCATGCTTTTGTCATTATTTCCTAATAGAGTGCTCTGAGGAGTCAGGCTTAGCTAATAGACAATTTCATACCATGTCCCCCAGTGATCTAGCAAACCTATTGAAGGGTAAGCTTACCTCAGATATCCACTGCTGGTCCAGTGCTGGGTCAGTTATCTTCAGTTGGGCTATAAGAGTGGAGAAATTAAATACAAATTAAGCTTGACTTCCAGGACTACCCATTAGTAGGAACCACAGAAACATTGCTTTTATAAGGGATGATATGACAAGCTCAGCAGTTATCTTTATGTACTTTCTAAAATTAGGAGCTAAAGCTTTTTTTTTTTTTTTGACTGAACAAAATAAAAAGACAAATACTATCTGCAACAGCTTTCTCTTAAAAAGTCATGGAGGTTAAAACATAAATTTGCCAACAAGAGCCTTGACCTACTTGGCTTATCTCAGTATGAAACAGTTTGTTCAAGAAAAGGTTGTCGTCTCACAAGTTAGGATGAGCTGCTCTGACAGATGGACAGATGGGGCACTTGAGGTCATGCATCGCAGCAAAACAAAAACGATATGTCTACAACCACTACTGAAAAGTTACCTGAAGATTCAAGATTTGCCTTTGTAAGATCATGGTTATCATAAAGCAGAAAATACAGGATAGTTGGAATAAAAGTTTACTTTAGAATTAAGATGCCATGAGAAAAAATTGTATTTTTTATATTTAAGAAATAATTAAATTGATTATATGAGCTAAGTTTGTTAGGTAACCGAAGTCAGATAGAACAACTAAGTATAAAAGGAGCACTTAGGATCCTCCAGAGCATACAGCCAGTCAGGCGGGGTCTGTCCAGTGTGGTGGCACAAGGTTCAAGTGAGCACCGGGGGAGCGCACATCTCAAATATGAGAGCTCACTCCCCCTGTGGTTCCCAGAACTCTAGCTGCCTAGTATTTTCCCTCTGAAATTGTATTTGCCTTAATAAAGAATATGAGAAAATTCTTTGAAGAAGCAGATTTGTTCAAAGAAATCATATTCTGACATTGACATTTGTGGAGCAAGGTGAATCTAGTTCCATGACCCAGACAGAGAGAATAAGACAGGTAGCAAGAGAAAGATTTGAATCTTGGAAGCAAAAAAGAGGTAAGATAAAAAAGAAAGTTAGAAGATCACAGGTGAGCAAAGGGAACAACACTGCTGGTGTTAACCACCAAGGCCTGGCACTGCACAGAGAAACAGAAACACCCGGCAAACTGGAAGTAAGTTTTACAGTTTTCCATGGACATTTTATTTGAAAACATTTTTGTAAACTTTTATTTGAAAATAGTTTTGTAAACTGAAAGGCTCTAGGACCATCCAGAATCATATTTTGAAATATTAAAATAATAGAAAATATTGTGAAAAGCCTAAACAGAGATTAAGCTAAAGTTTTTATAACTACAGATACTAATAATAAGAGCTTACTTACCATTCTATGCTACATGAATACACTATGTTATTCACTGTATATTGATATACTGTTCTATCACTCCAAGGTCCCTATTCATTTGTCCTAATAAATAAAGCATGCCCTTTCATAGCAGCTACATTTAGTGTATTAAACTCAAACTTTGTTTTTCTCTATATGCAATGTAAACTGTGTTTTATTAAGGTTGGGGAATAAGACAGGGTCAAAAGATGGATGGAAAATAAATAAACTTAAATTGCAAATACTTTACCTGCAGGTGATGGATGATGTATATTTTTAATCCATTATTACATGTGAGTAAAATAATTTAATGTATATTAAAAATATATAAGAAGGGGTTGAGGTTTCTCCTTGGTCTGGATTCAGACTTTCTGATCTTAAATCCTGACTCTGTTGCACAGTCGCTCAAGTGCACTATTTTGTCCTGTCTGTGCTCTTCATATATAAGTGCAGATAACACTGAGAACTACCTCATAGTATTTTTACCAGCTAATGCAGACTGCACATTTGTGCCCTTCCCCCAAATTCATATGTCAAAATATAATTCAGAATGTAATGTTACTTTGAGCAGGGTCTTTGAAAAGTAATTAAGTTCTAAGTGTGGAGCCCTCAAGAAAATTAGTGCCCTGATAAGGGACTCCAGAGAGCTACTTGCCCCTTCTGACATGTGAAGACAGAGCAAGAAAAAGGTTGTTTGTGAACCAGGAAGCAGGCAAGAAACCAGACTCACCAGGTACTGCATCTTCTGGTGTCTTGATCTTAGCTCTCCTAGGCTTCAGTTCTGTGAGAAATACATTTTTGTTGTTTACATGCCACCCACTATATGGTATTTTGTTATAGCAGCCCAATGGACTGACAGATTAAGTTTAAAATGGGTAATGTTTGTAAAACTATTAGAATTGTGTTTGGTACATAATAAGACCTAAGTGTTTGTTAAAGAAATAAATATATAAAATTTAACTATTATATACAAATTGGAAGGTAAAATATAAATTAAGATTGAGAAAATTATTTTCACATATAAATATATGTATGTGCAATTTTCCCCTATATATAAAATATACAAGCATTTCTCTGTTAAACAGTTAAGAGCAGTTAAACAGCTTAGAGTGCTTTGCTCATCTTTATATAGGGTTGGGCAAAAGTAGGTTTATAGTTGCTTGTATGGAAAATAATGTAATAATAAATAATAATGTAAGAATAAACTGTGTTTTGTGCACTTAAACTTGCTTTTGCCTTACCCTATTGTTTGAAATCAATCACTTTGTATTTTAAAATTAATTGTGTAAAGTTAACTTTTATATTTTCTTAATATTTGTTATTTGTTTTAGGGTATTTGTATATACTTTGCAATACATGGTTAACCTATAATTTATAGGTCTTAAAAGTCAAATTGTGTGCTTTTATTTAAAGAGTACATAATTCAATAAATATGCAATAAAACTTTTATGCTTTAACTGTCATTTGTGACATTTGTAATTGACTTGAATTTAATGTGGATGACTACTTTCATAAAACTTGCACATTACCTGAAGGCATTATAGTATCTTAATTTTTAAATATTTATCTTTGAATTTAAATAATTTCAAATTGTATATTTTTATTTTTTTCAAATTATATATTTTATGTGGTTTCCACATACATTTTAATCATACTCTTCATGCATAAAATTTTAAACTATGTAGGCTTGTAGTGATCTGTAAATGATATTCCAACATTCCATCTTATATGATTATCATTATTATTAATGACAAATAATTATTGAGAACAAAAATGCCCTTGCTGTATATACACAAGTGAAAAATGCATATAAAAGCATAAAGAATTTATATCAGTGAAATTATCATTGATCTGAACACTTTTAGATATCCACAAAATTAGCATTATTTTGTATAATAATATTAAATACCAATATTAGAATAACAGTTTCAGAAATACATACATTTTTAATCCTCACATGTGGATATGTTTTTATTGATTTTAGAAAGAGAAGAAGGGAGATAGAGAGAGAGAAACATCGACTGGTTGTCTCCCATACTTGCCCCAAGTGGGGAGCAAACATGAAACCTGGGCATGCGCCCTGACCAGGAATTAAACCCTCAACCTTCTGGTGAGTGGGAAATCACTCCAAACAAGCCATGGGGCCAGGGCCAGAAATACTTGTAAATATATGTCAAGAAATGTTATATAATATTGTTTTTGTTTCCATTTATAAGAGATAACAAAATCCATGCTTTTATATGTATACATATAACTCATTAAAAAACTGAAAATATCCTTCTAGATATTTAAAGTATATCTATTCACAGCAGTCAAATAATAGAAAATAATATTTTTATCTGTATTTTAAAAATTTAGAATTTGCTCATGTAGATTTTTCTTTTAATCGTCACCACTGTTTTTTTTTTTTTTTTTTTCATTTTACTCCTTCTTCTTCTTCTTTTTTCCTATTTGGTTATCTAACTAATGGCAATTGCAGGGCCTAATATTTATTGCAAACTAAACTAAACTAAACCACTTACAAAAGAGTCACATTAAGCCTTAAGTTCTCACCAAAAATCTCCCTGGTCTTTCAGCTTACTTTATCTATGACTATGACATCGTCTGCCTGGAATGCCAAGGCAAAACCTCCTCTTTTTAAAAATATTCTGTCTGTGTTTTTCCTAAAATCTCCAGGAATTTAGCTTTTCTAGCTTGGAGCTCCCAGCACACTTGATTCAAACATTTGTTATATGATAGTGTATATTTCTGCCAAATCTCACTAGACTGTGAGCTCTTGAGAATAGACATAAATTATTTATCTTTATATTTCCAGTAGTTATAGTTCCTGTCACAATACAACCACTTGAAAATTTTACATAAGTAAATATACTAAGCATGACAATGTAATATCACACCATCTTACACTGATATAAGTAATTGGCTATGAGTCTGTTTTAATGTACATGGAGAAAACCTAAGTATTTGAGTGTCTAATGCACAAGAGTGTCTAAGTTAATCAACAAAGATATTATCTATAATATAATAATAAATCAAAATCCTATATAGTCCCAAAGCATGGTAAAATAATTCTGCATAAAACTAGGTTTAAGATAAAAATGCTTCTTTTCAGGAGAGAAGAAAAAAAAAAAATATATATATATATTTTTTAAGATTTTATTTATTTATTTTTAGAGAGGGAAGGGAGGGAGAGAGAGAAACATCAATGTGCGGCTGCTGGGAGACATGGCCTGCAACCTAGGCATGTGCCCTGACTGGGAATCGAACCTGCGATGCCTGGTTCGCAGCCCGCGCTCAATCCACTGAGCTACACCAGCCAGGGCAAGAAAAATATATTTTAAAATATTCTGTTTTAAAAGCTACTATAAAAAACAAGTAAAATGCCTCCAAATTCACAATACTCTTAATATTTACTTACCATATTATCAATGAGTACAAATCAAAGGCAAAGGGATATCATTACAGTATACCTTTTCCCAATACCATTCACCAATAAGATTATTGTAAAAATGCAAACTGTCAAAGATAACATTTTAATTTCTTGCATAAAGTATTCACACATGGATAATTTTCTAAATTATCTTTCACCTCTAGGCTAAAATAATAATGAAATGTTGTAAAACGAAACACAAAATTATTAAGGTACCTGAAAATATATTTGCTTCAGGAAGGTTCTCTTATGTAATCTCTAAATCTTAAATTAAAAAGATGATTGTACTGGATTCATCAACCTCATCTTGAGTCACCATGATCTAAACAGAATGTGAGCTGTCGTATTAAGAAGATTCCACCCTTTACTTGGTGTGTAATCTTAGGTAATGTGTTAAATTTTTTGTCTGACTTAAGTTATCCTTATCTGTAAAATGAAAATATTAATAACACAATGTCTTTATGAAAGGAACTTAAGTGTATGAAACAAAACTCTCCCTGGGATATAGCTGAGCTAGAATAGATAAAATAAAAAATTAAATCAAAGCAAATTTGTGTTCAAATTACATTTTAATACAATTTCTAATCTCCATCATTATACCATTATTTGTTGTAAGAAAACACACTTATATGGGCTTATACTTAAATGCTGGTTAAGAATCCTTAATGATTTGGGCACTCTCTTTATTGAGGGAGTCCCAGATTATTATTCACTGTACCATCTTTATGCTCATAGCTCAAGCTCATCAAATATTTTTATAAACTACTTATTTTTTTAATTTGTTTATTTAAAATTCTGTAATATTACCTTTGAAATCCATTAGCCAGCTGAAGTTAGAACACAGTTTCCTAGAGATGGTGGCAAGATTATACTGTAACAGTATACTCTTGGGACTAGAAGATTTTTCATTCTTAAAATATCTGGTCTCTCTAATACTTTTAAAAGTTTGAAGTCATAGCCTTTATGTCATCCTTAAATGTTTCCCTCAAGTATTTCCTTAATTTCTGGCCTTGTAAAAGTTTGTTTTATCTTTAAACAAGAGACAAATTAAGTTTACCTGTTGTAATTTAAGAAAATGTGTCTGGTTGTGCAAATTTTTTGCATGAGCATTATTGAAAATATGTTATAGATTGCAGTCATCACTGCATAATGGTGTTTTGGTCAGCTGTGGACCACATGTACACTGTTGGTCCCATAAGATTATAATGGAGTTAAAAAATTCCTATAGCCTGTGAGGTTGTAGCCATCATAACTTCATAGCATGTGCATTACTCATGTGTTTGGTGATGCTGCTCTAAAGGAACCTACTAAAGGCTAGATGTAAAAAAGTATGTAGTATGTATAATTATGTAAGGTACATAATACTTGATGATTATAAATGACTATAGGTGGTACTGGTTTATGTAATTACTATATGATACTTTTTATAATTATTTTAGGGTGCATTCTTTCTATTTAGTAAAAAAAAAAAGTTTGCTGTAAAACATTATGCCATGTTATACAGGCAGCGGCCTCACACATCTGTTTAACAAAGTCTTTTGATGCCATCATTTTCTCCTGAG
Organism: Tonatia bakeri; assembly: GCA_004024845.1. Taxonomy (NCBI): domain Eukaryota; kingdom Metazoa; phylum Chordata; class Mammalia; order Chiroptera; family Phyllostomidae; genus Tonatia; species Tonatia bakeri. Next base: position 203,011 of record PVIA01000089.1, read on the forward strand.
CTTGATTCAATCTTGTGTTGTTTTGTACAGTAGCACGTTGTACGGGTATATAGCCTAGGAGCAATAGACAATGTATCCTAGGTGTGTAGTAGGCTATGAGGCCTGTCCTAAAAGTATCAAGCTATATACTTGGAAAAATAGAGAAATTTATTGAAGAAGATACAAGAGACAAAAAACATTGTATGCAAGACAATGACACCTCAGTCCCCTTCAAACTAGGTACCTTGGGACCTCACACAGTTCTCTGATCTCTGTTGATTGCATGGGGATGTGCATTAAACATTCTCAGGTGTTCAGCTTGTTTCATGCCTTCCAGAACATGGATCACTTTCAACAGATTCTCAACCATCTTTGAAGCATTTGTGCCACACTTTATTAGCACTGCACTCATACAATCATCCAGAAAGCCTTCTGAATCATCTGAATAGTTTCTGTAGAGGAATGTTTAAGCTTTATGCAAAATTTGATGCAGATTTGTTGCTCTACTAGCTCAATCATTTTGAGTGTGGTAGCCACACAAAGATAAATCTAATTATCTATAATAGTATGGTAGATATTATTACATGAAAATTTTAAAATATTTTATATAGGGGACCATTCCGCATAGCGTGGGGAATGTAGCCCAGCCCCTACTTGGAAAGGTCAGCAGGGAGTGACCTGGAGTAAACAATCTTGGGGAACTTTCCTTTGGATTGAAAATGGTTTTGTTGCCCATCAGAAAAAAAGAAAAACACCTCAAACCATTGCACTGATTGGAGAAAATCAACTGTCTTACCAGTGCAGATAACATTGAATTGCATTTACTTTCATGGGTATTTAGGTAGCAAACGAGCTGTAGTCATTGCAAATATTCACATCCTCCATTTGGAGAGGCTAGATATCAGATGGAAAAAAATATATAACAAAGGCCAGATCTTCACTGCTGCTCACTTCTCCATCAGTCTCAGTTAAAATAAAAGCTCATAGACTGGGTTAAGGGCTATGGATGGTTCCAAATTGTTTGCATAGGATTCTGCAGCTGACTGTCATTGGTGTGATCACTCTGATTTTAAAGAAGATGCCCCCTTTTGTTCCTGGATAGCTGAAGCCTGTTGTGTGTTGTATCCTCGGATTTGTAAGTTGTTCTCAATCAAGTTCTGTTCTTCCATATCTTTTTTCATTTTGAAATCATAAAATCAATGCAATTACCACACCAAGAATGAAGATGATAACAATGGTGTCCACAATATTGAAAATCAGCTGAAATTGGTCTTCACAGTCAATTCTACTGTAGCCAAATGCAGACACTTGACAGATTTCATGATCATGTCACTGGGAGCCGGCAGACACACACAATCAGGGTTCCCATTGTTCTTCACTAAGCACTGCATGTCATGTTCTACATTGCAGGTATCAGAACACTTTGGATCTAAAGCAAGACATAAATCAGTCTCTGGGTTATGTCTTCCCAAGCCCTGTTTTAATTTACACAGTAAACCATTGCTTCAATCATCTTGCTCATTTGTCTTTGCACTACCATAAAACTCACACTGATCTTACATAATACAGCTTGCAATGCTGCCAGCTGTTTGAAGTTGCTTTACCATTTGAATCAGGTATGGTCAACTTATTTTCCTTTTTAGTTTCTGCAAAAAGATTTACTACTTCTACATTAATAAACTTGTCACAGGCCAGTGTTATTCTGATACCAAAATCAGACAAGGATGCCACAAAAAATAAAATTACAGGCCTTAACCCTAATAAAAATAAATTCAAAAGTCCTCAATAAATATTAGTAAACCAAATTTAACAATACATTAAAATGGGTCACACCATGATCAAGCGGGATTTATTCCAGAAATGCAAATACAGTTAAACATCAACAAATCAATCAATGTGATCTACCACATTAAAAAAAAATAAGGATAAAAATGATCTGATAATCTTAATAGATGCAGATAAATCATTTAACAAAATTCAACATTTATTTATGATAAAAACTGTCAACCAAATGGAGTGTAAAGGGAACACTCCTCAACATATAAAGGCCATATATTAAAAGCTCACATGTAGCAACATAGTTAATGTTGAAAATCTGAAAGCTTTTCTTCTAAGATCAGGAACAAGACAAGGATTCCCAATCTTACTTTTATTCAACATAGTATCGGTACATTGAGCCAGAACAATCAGGAAAAAAAGAAGAAAAACAAAACAGAAAAGCAAGCAAATGAAAAAGTAAAACTGTCACTATTTCCAGATGACATGATATTGTATATAGAAAACCTTACATACTTCACCAAAAAATTCTTAGAACTTATAAAGAAATTTAATAAAGTTTCAGGATACAAAATTAATATACAGAACTCTATCATTTCTATATATTAATAGTGAATAATCAAAATGAGAGATTAACATTTATAATTGCATGAAATAGAATAAAATACCTAGGAATAAATTCAACCAAGAACATGAAAAATCTATATGCTAAAAATTATATCACTTTGATGAAAGTTATTGAAGAAGACACAAATAAATAGAAAGATATTCTACATTAATGGATTAGAAGAATTAATATCATTAAAATATCCACACTACCCAATGAAATTTATAGAGGCAATAAAATCTCTACCAAAGTTTCCATGGAATTTTTTAAATAAATAGAACAAATAATCCTACAACATGTATGAAATCACACACACACATACACACAGGCCAAGTAGCCAAAGTAATCTTGAAAAACAAAAGCACAAAGCTAGGGGCAGCACATTCTCTGATTTCAAACTTGGTACTGGCATAAAAAGAAACACATAGATGGATGCAACAGGAAAGAGAACTCAAAAATAAACCACTCATATATCTTTAATTATTTTTTGACAAAAGAGTCAAGACTATACAATGGGAAAAGGATAGTCTCTTCAGTAAATGGTGCTAGGAAGACTGGACAACAACACAAAAAAGAACAAAACTGTACTATAGTTACTATTACTAAAATAGTAATTTTAGACAAGGTAAAAAAAATTAACTCAAAATGGATTAAAGACTTGAAAGTAAGATTTGAAGCCATAAAACTCCAAGAAGAAAACACAGGTGATAATGTCCTTGACATCAGTCTTTGGCAATGAATTCTTGGATCTGACACTAAAAGCAAAGGCAACAAAAGCAAAAATAAATAAGTGGAACTACATCAAAGTAAAAAGCTTCTTCACAGCAAAGAAAACCATCAGCAAAATAAAAACTTGGCTTACTAAATTAAATAAAATATTTACCTATAATATATCTGAAAAGGGATTAGTAACTAAAATAATAATTAACTCACATAACTCAGTAGAAGAAGAAGAAAGTGGAAAGAAGAAAGAAGAAGAAGGAGGAGGAGGAGGAGGAGAAGGAGAAGAAGAAGAAGAAGAGGAAGAAGGAGCAGGGGGAGGAGGGGAGGAGGAGGAGGAGAGGGAGGGAGGATGGAAGGAAGGAAGGAAGGAAGGAAGGAAGGAAGTCCAGTTAAAAAAAATGGGCAGAGGATCTGCATATACATTTTTTTTTTCAGAGAAGACATACATCCATCTTCTTTGACAAGAGGTATATGAAAAGATGCTCAGCCTTCCCGATCATAAAGGAAATGTGACAGTGAGATATCACCTCAAAAAAAGATAACAAAGAGCAAGTGTTGAGAATATGGAGAACAGGGAACCCTTGTGGCAGGAATATAAATTGATGCGACGACTACCAAAAACAGTATGAATATATCTAAAAAAATTAAAAATAGAACTATCATATGATTTAGCAATTCCACTTTTGGTTTTATACATATAAAAGAAATACTTATAAAAAAGTATTTTACAAGTAAGTATTTTATAAAAATATATGCATTCCTACATTCATTGCAGCATTATTTACAATAGCCAAGATATGAAAGCAATCTAAGTGTTTATTAATGGATGAATTAATAAAAAGTATGTGGTATATATATGCACAATGGAATATTATATAGCTATAAAAAGAATGAAATCTTATCAGTAGCAACAATATAGATGGACTTTGAGGGCATTATAATGAATGGAATAGATCAGAAAGAAAAAGACAAATAACTTATTACCTCAGTAATATATGAAATCTAAAAAACAAAACTAACAAACTCAGAGAAGTTACAAAGAATAGGTTGGTGGTTGCCAGATGCTGAGGGTGGGGGGATGGGCAAAGTAGGTAGTGGATATCATAAGGTACAAACTTGCAGTCATGGGAATAAATTGCTCATTGGAATGTAATTAAAGCATGGAAAATATAGTTAATAATATTGTATTGAATATTAGAAACTTACTAGAAGAGTAGAACTTTAAAGATCTTATCATAAGAAATAATATCTATGTGACAAATATTAACTAAACTTATAGTGGTAATCATTCTATAACATATATAAATATCGAATCACTATGTTGTAAACTTGAAATTAATATGATGTTATATGTCAAGTATACTTCAATAAAAATAAATCTACTATGCTTCTTGATGTAGCTTGTAATATCAACTTAGACTCCCCTAAAAACATGATAAGCTAGAATTTAATACTTTATTTTAAATTTTTATATCTTTTTCTGTTTGTGTGTCTTGGTATCTCTTGTGGGAGTGGGGGAGGCAGGAAAGCAATGGGGGGAACGGGTGGACAACTGTAACTGAACAACAATTAAATTTTTTTAAAAGAAAATAGAATGAATATTCCTTGATTTAATAGATTCTTAATTTCTTTACTATTGATTTAATACATTGCCTTAAGATTTGTCAGCAGTCACACAAAACAACATGCAATATAATAGAAACATGAACCATCATAATTTTCAAAACTTAAGTCATTTCTTTTAAAAACTTCCCTAGCCCAGAGTTGAAGTTGGCAGATGTGAGTTAGGTAAGGACACATTTGACGAAGAAGCTTCTCTTCGCGTTGACAGCACTCTTTTCCACTTCCCATTTCAGAGATTTGATATCTGTGTCAAACCCACTCACTTTCACTCTGATTTATGCCACTTAGTTGATAGATCCAACAGTCAAATTGAGATACTCAATCAAAATGCCTTTTGACAAATACTCCCAATACAAAATGGTTTTAGTATGTATAATGCAGAATTTTATAAAAGTGGATTTTTTAAATAACATTTTTAAGATCATGCAGGAATAATGTTACTAACAAAGACAGAGTTCATTCCACATGGTCACTTTTTGTTAAAAGAAAAATAAAGTGTAATTGATTTTTACTTTTTGGAGAATATAATCTTTTAAGTATTTAAATTTTCAAGTATCTTATAGTTAAAGACAAAGTACTTTAGAAACTTGGCCCTTACTTATACTAAGAAAAATATGGTGGAATCTAAAGTAAAATGAGATCTGTGATACCTTAAGAAATGATTCTAAATTCACCTGAGAATCCATCTCTGTGATTAATCCTTATTTTATTTTATTTTATTTTTATTGATTTGAGACAAAGAGGAAGGAAGAGAGAAAGAAACATTGATTTGTTGTTTCATTTAATTACGCATTCATTGGTTGATTCTTTTATGTGCCCTGACCAAGGATCAAACCTGCAAACTTGGCCTGTGGGTTTGGCGCACTAATCAGATAGTTATCCAGCCAGTGCTCTGTGATTAATTCTTCACTATGGTCTTAGAAAATAGACTCTATATTGAACAAGAAAAGTATTTTGCTCTAAGAAAACCTCTGTATTATTTTTTTCATAAAGATATTTTACTTTATCAAATCCCAGATATCATCCAGTGAAAATACATTCTGCTTTCACATATATTAAAGTGTGAAAAAAATGTACATTTTAGAAATGATTAAATATAGTCAAAAGATTACTAATATAAGACTGTATTTTTAGGACAAACAACAATATCAGTGACAAAATAATCTAATGTACTTAATATAGTCAAATATCACTCTCCCCCTAAAAATGTAGAGAATGCACATGGAAGCTGGTATTCAAGTGGTGTATTTTTTTAAACATGAAATGGTAACTGTCCCCTCAAAATCCACATTGTCCATAGTCATTTCTGCATTTAACAGTTTGGGACAGTTTTAGACACAAAGAGAAGACACATACATCTCCTAAATATTTTAGATATTAAATTGTTGCAAAACATTTTGATGAGTACACCCACAGCTTTCTGATTTTTAAAGAAAACATGATACCCTCAACAAGTACCATTACTTTTGCCTAAATTTTTTATTTATAGAGATAGTTCTTATGGTTGAAATACTCAATTTATTCATACTTTTATAATTTCTCATATATTAAGAAAGGAAAATAAAAGTATCATCTAATATGAAAGATACATTTTTTGCTGTTAGTTTCAATCAATATGAATGAAAGACAGGTATTATGTCTGGTTGTTGAAGGCTAGATTTGAAATTTCCTGATTTGTACTGTTTTCGGGTTGTCAAAGCAAAGGTGTAAGTCAATCTCATTTAAATATTTAGGTCAAGTATTGGGAAGTAATTTAACCAGAATTTTTTTTAAGTTTTCATGAAATACTAACTATATTCCTTGGTGCTTTTTTGGTGCTTCTTTTCCATGGATGTTACAAAAAAGTATTAAGGTAGCACAATCCTGCCAGGAGCAGGACACCTCTGATGGGTAACCTTCATTAAGGCCTCACCAGAGCCTAGTTCAACTATTCTATTAACTGCACTGTAGTCTGCACTACATGTCCGTTCCCTCCTTTGTGCCTTCTCCTCTTCACAAGGTTCAGAATTGCATCTTCCTTAGATGTGCCCCCTTGTCTGCTCTCCTGGCTCCCTTCCCCTAGTGGAATTTCCTCTGATAAACATATTGCACATCTAATCAAATCTTGGTTTCTACCTCTCAGAGAACTTGAACTAATGCAATCTTTATTTAAAGATTTATTTAAACCTTTCTTTAAAAACAGAACAACAAAAAGCACATCTTTGCATGATTCCACTTATATGATATATCTAGAATAAGCAAATCCATATGTAACATAGGGGAGGGGTCTAGTCGGATCACTGAGGGTAAGCGAACCTCAATCCCGCCTGAGAGGGTGCAGTCCCCTGAAAAATGGTGGAACCCCCAAGTGGGGTTGGAAGTTCCCAAGGCAGCCTGGGACAGAATCGCAGCTAACGCATGCTTCCATTCCCCCTAGGCAAGAGTAAATAACCTACAGCACTCACCAAAGTCTGTTTCCCCAGCAACTGAGCAGCATAGCAAGACACAGCTGGAGACAGCTTGCACAGAGCCTATGCAGAGCTGAAATGTCACAGCACATGTATAACAAGGTGATACCCTGCCCTGGGCCAAGAGATCTGTGTCCTCAGCGTGGCTAGAAACTCCTTCCTTCTGGATCATGGGGCTGGAGGAGGGGCAGAGATGCTATGAAGAGTGGGATGGATAGTAGCCTGGATGAATAGCGTTCCTGCCAGTCTAGGAAAATGTTTAGACAGAGGAAAACGACCCTCAGATTGGCTTCTGTTACACAGAGGGGTTTGGGCAGAAACTTTAAAGATGAAGTGTGGGGAAGCTCACTCTCTTTCCTTCCCCTCGTTAGCCCAGTTAGCTGTTGGAAGTCAGAGTGTTCCAGAGCGTTTGGGGCCCTCAGGCCCTGAGACTGCTTGGCCAGGCATGAAACACCGCACATTTCCACACAGAAAACAGAGCAGCATGCTGTGGTGTGCAGCCCTGCTCAGCCAGGTACAGGAATACACCCGCAAGCCTAGAGGTTGAGGGACAGAATGCAAGCAGTGGGCCAGGGAGCAGCTATCAGAAGAAAAGGGGAGCATACCAGGAGATGGACACCAGTGCACACAGACTGTAGAAGATGCTTGGAGCTGGACTTGGAACATCAAGCCTCCTGGATAATCATGCTGTGGTCACCTGCCTATCACGAAGGATGGCATATTTTTAAATGGAAGGAGATTCCAGGTTCATCCTTGAACTAAGCTGGCTAGGGGAGATTGTGGGGTATTTACCTTTGGGTATTTTAAAGGGAATGGTTTTGAGGCAGAAGCCCGTTATTCTTTCAAAAATTGTACAGAGTTTGAATCAACCCTTTTCCTTTTTTACCAAACCTCTGCTTCCAGAGTTTATTGGCAGTGCACAGCAGAAGCCCGTGTGGCTGTATGGTAACACAGAGAGAGAATACATTTTAGTAAGTTCCCCCAGCTTGGTGGAGGAGGGAATGGGGAATGACTACATAATGGGGACAAGGCTTGTTTTTTTTTAGAGTAGTGTTCCAGAACTAGATAATGGTGATGTCTGAACAGCAGTGTGAATTTGCTAAATGTTACTAATGGAACATTTTACATTTTACAATAAAAAATTATTACATTGAGAAGGTGGTTTCATTTCTTTAAACTATTGTTACTCATGGTATAATATGTGAGATTCCATTTCCATATTGGAAAGTCTCAGTTCAATAAAGTTAAATAAATGCTTAGTTTTAAAATAACAACAAACAAAAATACAAACCAAAAACAGTATGCCATTATATTCTTATACTTTCAGATGTTCTTATTTTAAATAAATTAATACATTGCTAGTGAATAATACTATGTAAATTGCATCACAATTTTTCCAGATTTCAATAAAATATCTAATAATTCCCTATATACACTAATTTTTTTGGTGGTGTTGTAACATTACCTATATTACAGACTGAGGGGCCAGAGTGATTATTTTTATGTTAGCAATATAGTTTTATAAAATGCAACCAGATGTGATAAAATAGCATGAGTGGCTATGTTATGTAAAGTGTGCAATCATTTCAAAATAAATGATAAGCTGTCTTTCCTGTTCATTTTTTATTTCCCTTTGGAATCTGCTAGAGGTTCTTCAAAAGATTTTGATACTGGCAACCAAGTCCCAGATGGCCTGGAGGCCTGTGTTGGACAGACTGTTTCTGAACATTTCTCGGGAGAAAATCTGGTTAGTCTCTTGATACTGTAACTCAGTGAAAATCTTTGTCCTTTAGTACTTATTGAGCACATTTATGATGCTAACATGCACATAACAGGAAACGGGTTGTCTTCTTTTCCACAACTGACAGTGTCTTAATTGTTCTGTTTTAAAGGCTTTCATTTTCTGTAGCTATTCCACAAGGGAGAGAAATGTTTGAAAAAAGACTTGGTTCATCTCCTTTGAAATGCTTTACTTATAGGCAGTTATGACTATGAAAGTAAATGTTAACCTGGGTATGATAATTCTCTTGTTAAGATATCACTTTTAAAGTGCTGATTAAGGGCAAGCCATGGCAAATATTTCTTTACAGATGTTTCTGAAAATGTGATTCAGTTATGTCATTGATTGCTATCTACAGAGGAGCTTTGATATGTGCAGTTCTCTACCCCAACTTAATTTCTTTCTTGTTGCGTGTGGAACTCAGCTTTACACTACCGCAATTCCTATTTTGGTCAGAATAACATAAGATTTTTCAGTCTCATAAAGTAACCATTTCAAAATAATTTGATTATATCATCATAATATTCAGCTCTTTTGTAATGAGAAATATCAAAACATCTGTGAATTACTAAGTAAAATACATACACTGGTTTCCATCACTTTCTGAAATCCCAAATTAATTTTTTAAAATTCAGTAATGTGTAAACTTGTAAAAATTAAAAAGGACTCCATGAGGTACATCAGTGGAGGAAAGATTACAATCCATATTGGAGGACATGCAGATGGTGTAAAAATGCTGATAGAGGAAAGGAAACATACACCTCCCAGTGCACATGTGAAGGGGAAGTAAGAAGGAGGAATGAAACCTGCCCTTCTGAACTTAAGAGAGAATTTGTTCTCCGAAAAGATTGGGCCTACTGTGGTTGAAAATATTAAATTACCCTGGCTGGTGTAGCTCAGTGGACTGAGCGCGGGCTGCGAACCAGGCATCACAGGTTCGATTCCCAGTCAGGGCACATGCCTAGGTTTCAGGCCATGACCCCCAGCAACTGCACATTGATGTTTCTCTCTCTTTCTCTCCATCCCTCCCTTCCCTCTCTAAAAATAAATAAATAAAATCTTAAAAAAAAAGAAAATATTAAATTAAAGTTAAACCTGAGGTTTAACTGAAGATTGGCATTTTGGGCAGTCATCTAATGTCCCTATCTCCCAGCAATATTCAAAGTATCATGGGATTTTTTTTCACTAAAGTCTTTACTAAAAAAAATATTCTCTATAGAAATTGAATTAAGCAATAATCTCTTTGAAGATAAGTGAAAAAGATAATGTGGAAATTGGATTTCAGAAGAGAGACAGAGAATAAATGTAACTGACACCTTGGGTACATCATTATGACACATTTAAATGTATACATCTTTATTGAATTACAATTAACATGCCATGCAAATACCCATTCAAGGTATACCATTTAATCATTTTTAGTATATTTTTAGACTTGTTCAACCACCAACACATTCACTTTTTGAACATTTTCATTATCCTAAAAGAAAACCTTATACCCAGTAACATAACTCCAAATTTCCCCCAATCCTCCAGCCCTGGGCAAGCATGAGGCTACTTTTTATTTCGATAGATCTGATATGAATACTTTCATTGTTTTTTAAGTATATTTTACTGATTATGCTATTACAGTTGTCCCAATGTTTTTCTCTTTCTTATCCTCCCTCCATCCTGAATATTTTTAAAAAGTGGAATTATATGTGTCTGTTGTGGCTGACTTATCTCTTTTAGCATGTTTTGGAAGTTTACCTGTGTTGCAACAGATACCAGTACCTCATTCCCTTTTATTGCTAAATAATATTTTATCACACACACACAAAATTTTGTATGTGGTTGTTATGGTTTAATCTCTATTGGGTGAATATCTAGAAGTAGAAATTGTAGGTCCTCTACATTTAATATTTTAAGAAACTGCTATTTCCCAAAATAGCTGCACAATTTTACATTTAACCAAACATATATGGGTATTGCCATTTCTTCACATCCTGAGCAAAACTTGATATTCCATTTCATTACATGGCTGTAATGATAGCCATCTTAGTGGATGTGAGATGGTATCCCAATGGGATTTTCATTTTCATTTCTCAGATGGCTAAAATGTAGAACATTCTTGCATGTTCTTATTGTCCCCTTTTACATCGACTTTGGAAAAATGTCTCAGATGCAATGCCAAATTTTAATTTGTTATTTTGTATTTCTATTATTGACTTTTAAGAGATATTTATATATTATTGATTTAGCTCTTATCAGATGTATAATTACCAAATATTCTCTCCTATTCTGTAGGTTACCTTTTCACTTTTACTTTCTTGACAATGATCTTCAAACACAAAAGTGTTTAACTTATACAATGTTCAATTTATCAGAATTTTGTCACCTGTGCTTTTGTTTTGATGTCTAAGGCTTTACCTAATACAAAGTCATAAATATTTACTGCTATTTTTCCCTAAATAATGCATATTTTAGCTTTATATTTAGATCATGATTTATTTTGAGGTAGTTTTTGTGTTTGTTGTTGAGATGGGAGCCTAATTTCAATCTCATACATATGGATATCTACTTGTCTCAGCACTACTTCTCGAAAATTCTATTTTTTCCCAATTGCATTATCCTGGCATGCTCATCAACTACACAGAAGAATAAATTAAAAATGAATTAAATACTTAAAATTAGATGAAAAACTAATCAAAATTAGTTGAATATATTTCCCAATGATACATCTGATAAGGGGTTAATATCCAAAATTTATGAAGAACTTATAAACATCAACACCAAAAAGCCCAAAACCACCCAACTAAAAAATGGGCAATGGACCTGAATAGACATTTCTCCAAAGAGGACATACAGATAGCCAATAGACATATAAAAAGATGTTCAATGTCACAAAGCATCAGAGAAATGAAAATTAAAACCACAGTGAGGCACTGTGTCACCTTTCAGAATGGCTATCATCAATAAATCAACAAACAAGCGTTGGTGAGGATGTGGAGAAAGGGAAACCCTATTGTACTATTGGTGGGAATGCAGATTGTTGCAGCCACTGTGGAAAGTAGTATAGAGTTATCTCAAAAATTGAAAACAGCACTGCCTTTTGACCCAGTGATTTCACTTCTGGAAATATATCCATAGAAACCTGAAATTCTAAAGTACATATACAACCCTATGTTTACTGTAGTATTATTTACAACAGCCAAGACTTGGAAGCAGCCCAACTGTCCACCAGTAGATGAGTGGATAAAAAAGTTGTGGTATATTTACACAATTGAATACCTCTCTGCTGTAGAAAAGAACAAAATATTACCCTTTGAGACAGAATGGCTGAACCTAAAGATTATTCTGCTAAGTAAAATAAGCCAAATCAGAGAAAGACTAATACTGTATGACTTCATTTACATGTGGGATATAATGAACAAAATAACAAACAAAATAGAAACAGATTCATAGATATAGACAATAGACTGACAGCTGTTAGAGGGGAGGGGTGTAGTAGGGCTCGGTGAAAAATGTGATGAAGGAAAAAGGTCATAGACAACGGTATGGTGATTACCAGAGGGACAGGTGGTGGGGAGAAGTAGAAGAGGGTAAAGAAGGGATAAGTGGTGATGGAAGGAGATGACTTGTGGTGAACACTCAATACAATTTATACAGAGAAGATGTACTATAGGATTTTACCCCTGAAACTTATATAATTTTATGAATTAATGTCACTATAATAAATTCAATAAAATAAGGTAATGAATTTAAAATCAATCTTCTATTAGTATATGGGTCTATTTCTGGAATCTCTAACCTATTCCATTTAACAATATTTCTATCCTTACACCACCATCACACCCTCTTGATCACTCTAACTTTGTAGTAAAATTTGAAATCAGATGTGTGAGTTTTCCAAATTTGTTTTTTTGTTTGTTTTTTTTGAGGTTATTTGACTTTTCTCTGCTCCTACTATTTCTTTAAAATTTAGGGTTAGCTTGCCACTTCTGCAAATAATTAAGTTGGAATTTTGATAGAGAATGCATTGAATCTGTAGATCAGTTTGGACAGTATTGTCATCTTAATGACATTAAGTGTCCTGATCTAAGAACATGTGACATTTTTCATTTAGTAGGTGTTCTCTAAATTCTTTCAACAATATACTGTTTTCAGCATACAGATTTTAAACTTATTTTTAATTTCTTTCTAATTATTTTATTCTTTTGCAAATGGAATTGACTTTAACTTTATTTCTGGATTATCCTTTGCTAATATACAGAATCACAATTGATTTTTGAACTTTGATTATATAGCTTATAAACTTTCTGCATTCATTTACTAGTTCAAGAAATTAGTGAATTAAATAGAATTTTCTGTGCACAGATTATAATATATGCAAAATGAGAATGTTTTACTTACTTATTTCCCAAGTGGACTTTTTTTTTTCTTTTCCTTGAGCAACTTACCTGGCTAGATATTCTAATACAATGCTATGAGAAGTGGTAAGAGTGGGCATCCTTTTTATTTTGTCTCTTGTGTTAAGAAGAAAGCATTTAGTTATTAACCATTCTGTATGACATTAGCTGTAGGTTTTTCCATAGCTTCCCTATCCAGTATAGGGTTGAGGAAATAACCTTTTATTTTTATTTCAGTAAGTGTTTTTATCATGAAGAGATGTCTCATTTTGTCAAATATAGATCTGATATTTATTTTTTAATAGTTCATTTTGCACTGTATTTTTCCCATTACAATTTATCCTCCCAATACCTTCTTCCAACTCCACCTCTAACCCTCCCGCAATCACCACATTGTTGTCTGTATCCATAAGTTCTTTTTCTTTTTTGTTCTATATCTTCACCCCCCTATCTTCCCTGGCCTCAGAGCTATCAGCCAGCTCTCTGTCTATGAATCTGTCTCTATGTTGCTTCTTAATTCAGTTTGTTTATTAGGTTTCACATATGAGTACAATCATATAGCACTTGTCTTTCTCTGACTGGCTAATTTCACTTAGCATAATATTCTCCAGATCCACCCATGCTGTTCCTAAGGGTAAATTTTTTTCTTTTTTATGGCCATATATTATTCCACTATGAAAGTATACAATAGCTGCTTTATCCATTCCTCTACTGATGGACACTTTAGCTGCTTCCATATCTTGCCTATTGTAAATAACACTGCAATCAAATAGGAGTGTACATATTATTTCTAATTAGTGTTTTACGTTTTTTAAGATACATTCCCAGAAGTGGAATTGCTGAATCATAAGGCAGTTCCATTTTCAATTTTAAGGTATGCTTTCTACAGTGGCTGCTGCAATCCGGATTCCCAACCACAGTGCAGAAGGGTTCCCCTTTCTCCACATGTCCCCAGCACTTGTTGTTTGTTGATTTATGATAATAGTCTTTCTGATAAGTGTGAGGTGATATCTCATTGTGGTTTTAATTTGCATTTCTTGGATGATCAGTGCCACTGAGCAACTTTTCGTATGTTTATTTGCCATCTTTATGTCTTCTTTGGAGAGGTGTCTATTCAAGTCTTTTGTCAATTTTTAATTGGATTATTTGTGTTTTTGGTGTTGAGTTTTACAAGTTCTTCATAAATTCTGGATATTATATCTTATTAGATATATAGGCAAATATGTTCTCCCTTTCAGTGGGTTGTCCTTTCACTTTGTTGATGGTTTATGCTTTAAAATGAGAACTATTCCTTCTTCTTCTTCTAAGTTTTGGAAGACTGTGGTTGTGAAGAATTGGTATTAATTCTTCTTAAATATTTGATAAGATTAACCAGTGAAGCCATCTTGGATAGGTATTCTTTTGGAGGCTTTTTAAATTGTTAATTTAGTCTCTTGTTACATTAAAGTCTGTTCAGATTTTCTATTTCTTCTTGAGACAGTTATATTAGTTTGTAGCTTTAAAGGAATCTGTATATTTCACTGAAGTTATCTAACTTTTTATCATCTACTTGTTCATATTATACTCTTATATTCCTTTTAAAAAAAGACTGTAATATCTGTAGTAGTGTGTCCTGTTCCTTCCATGATTTGACTAATCTAGTACACTCTTTCATTTGTCTTGGCAAATCAAGTTAAACTTTTTGTCAGACTGGTCTTTGTAAAACACCATAATCCAGATTAGTTGATTTTTCTATTGTTTTTAACTATTTATTGTATTTAACTTCTTTCTGATCTTTATAATCCCCTAACTTCTGCCTGCTTTAATTTTAATTTATTCTTCTTTTACCAGTGCTTTAAAGTGAAAGAGTAAGAGAATAATTTGAGATATTTCTCATTTTTTAATATAAATGTTAATGGGTACACATTTCTCTCTAATCACTATTATAGCAATATCTTATATTTTTGTACATATTAAATTTATTTTCATTCATGTCAAAGTATTTATAATTCCCTTGTTATTTTTGGTTGGTGCTTTAATTTTCACATATTTGTAAATTTCTCAATTTCTCAATTTCTATATATATAGTTATCTAGTTGTCCATTCACTATGTCCA
The DNA here is from genome assembly GCA_004024845.1 of Tonatia bakeri. Taxonomy (NCBI): domain Eukaryota; kingdom Metazoa; phylum Chordata; class Mammalia; order Chiroptera; family Phyllostomidae; genus Tonatia; species Tonatia bakeri. The sequence continues at coordinate 218,429 of PVIA01000089.1, forward strand.
TTCTATAGGTCTTTCTTGGGTATCTACTATACTGAGACCTCTTTGGAGAGCAAAACATCATATGTGTTTTTCAGAGAAAACAAGAGCAGTGAAAATGAGCCTTCAGAGATATCTTTCAGGTAGAACAACACTCAAAATATGTAATGAATCCCTACTGCTCAATTCCACAATGTGAAAACCCTGGACTAGGGTTGTCAGTACCCTATGCTTCACTGTAAAGCAATCAAGAAAGAGAGCTTGTGAAGTTACACAGATTTTTTTTCACTGAAACAATTATAATAGTTCTGAACAAATTTCTGAGATGCTCTCTTTAAACAAAATGTGGTTTTGAGGGGTGAAATAATTGATTATGCAGTTTGCAGGCACCAGAACAAACATTTTATACATGCTAATTATTACTTGCATATCTCTAATAAGTGGCTTAGATATTGGCACTTTTGAAAATAGTGGGTGGTGCTTGAATATAACTTTCAATATCCAGAAAGGTTGATCTAAAAGATAGTTAGAGAGACCTTAAACTGCCAACTAAATGGTAGTTGATAACAGAGATTATTGTAACACTTGATTAACTTTGCTGACTAGAAAGATCTATCCCTTATGGAAGAAGTTGACAGAGAGAAGAAGAAGTTAAAAGGGAATACTTTAAAAATGTGCTATTTCATAGTAATATTAATGCTGACCACTTTGGTATTATGAGTGGAAAGGCCCATAGAGGAAGTGGGTAAACTACAGCTATAAGAAACTTGATTGCTTAGAGACTTCAGATGTCATACACTGTTAGGAAGAAGAAGGAAGATGAGTATGAGAAGAAGGAGTAGGAGGAGAAGTCATTATCAGGAACGGGCACAGACACACGAAGACACTAAGAATGCAGAGAAGGATTTTGTTTTTTTTTACATCTGATACAATTTTTTTTTCCTTTTAAAGGCCAAGCTTGTCACTTCCCCATATTTAGTGAGCTCTAAATCATAAGAATCAACTGAAGCTTAAACTTCTCTTGTCATCATTCCAAGGTTAGTTGTTTTGGCAGGACAGGGTACTCATCCATGTGCCATCATCTAAGATCTTGCCATAGAATGAGCAAAAGATTAGGCATTGCTAGTTTTACCTATTTCCTACTATGACAATTAGTGGTAACAACCTAAGTATTATTTAACCTTTGGCATGTTTTCTTTTTTTTTCTTCCTGGAAAAATAAAATCTTGCTTGTTAAAGATTTTATTTTTTAAATTTTAAGTTACTATGGTAATTTTATATCTTCCTACAGTTTCAACTCAACTTTAGTTTAAAATTGACATGAAGTACTTTAAGGAAAGATTTTAGAGCTGATTACATGAAAAAGGGTGTATCAAATTTCATACCCTTCCAAGGTTCATGTAAAGTATGTTAGGGGCAACTGAATATTTTTAGTATATTCAAATGAATAAATTTCTTTATGTATATACATACATACATATATATATATATATATATATATATATAATGCATTTTTAACTTTTTAAAGTTTTGAGATATATATATTTAATAAAGTATATTTAATGGTGCCAGAATCATGAACATAGAAGTACATAACATTTTTTTTCATAAAAGTGAAGATATATAAGACATATTACTTGGCCAAATTGTCTCACTCTATTACCATCCCTTTAAGATAGAGAATCATCCTCTGTATAAAATTTTTTCAGATAAGTGAGTTAACTATTCTTGTGCAAAAATATCTATGTATTGATTTTTCTGTTTGCAAACTTGCTTCAATTAGTAATCACATATTAAAAATATTAGGTTGCTCACTAAATTTTAAATCAGATACACAGTTGGGCAAAACAGGTTTGTAGTTGTGAGCACATGAAACAGTTTATTTCTGTATTATTATTTATTAACTATCATATTCCTCTTATACAAATTACTGTAAACCTACTTTTGCCCCACCCTGTACATGTATGTGAACATTTTCAAAGATAACTCTATGAATCAGTGGTTAAAAGTATATGTCATTGCTACATGTATTTCTGTGTGATTCACCTAATTATTATATGAAGTCTGGGTGTAAATGAATATGGGGTATACCTGAGGGTTTAAAGATTTAAAGGTGTTTCATCAGAAGCAATGTGGCTAAGAAGTCAAAAAGCAGGGATGAGGCAGGAAATTAGGATTTTCAACTCATAGTACAATTTTTTCTTATATTTCTAATAGTAACTCTCAGAAATATTTTAGCCATAAAACTACCTTTTCAAAAGAACACGAAATAAGAGCCTAATAAGTAAAAGTAGAACTTTTCTAGCTAAAAGTATAATAATTATTTTACTTATTCTTTCCACATATCCACAACACTCTTGTGGTATCTGGAGATCCTTTTGGCTCCCTGGAGAACTCTCAAAATATTTTATTGTACCAGTTGACAATTCAAGAAGGGTGAGTTCTAGATTTATGTTGATCACAAATGTAATGCTTTCAAAATTAGTAACACAGATTTCTCATAATTATTACACACATATAAATGGATTCAGCAATCAGAAAAATTGTTTCAGCAGTAGATAACAGAAACCAGACTAACACTGGTTTAAAAGAATAGAGGAGTATTACTCTCTTGATAAGAATTGAAGGTAGGTGGCTGTTGATACGAGTTTAGTAGCCCAAGATTTCAGATAATTTCTGTAGCTGTTTTTCATGGCCACAAAACTTTCCCTGAATCTTAAACTTTTGTAACAACTTTTTAAGACAGAAAGAAACTTCCTTTATCAGAAAAATGTCTTTCCCAAGTGTCCTCCAGAAAACTTCCACCTAAAACTGTTAATAAATAAAGTTAACTGAGTAAATTTGAAATCTAATTGGTTTTATTAAATAACTCACGAAACAGGCAGCGTCTAATCTAGCCAGCAGAGAGATTCTCTGAAGGATTGTACAGGATGGAAGGTTTTTCTAGGAAGAAGGGTGAGACAAGGAAGTAATTGGCAAGAGAAAAATACAAGTTCATTGGAGCAAAGTAAGAGTCCAGGTGACAATGGCTTTTCAAAGACTGAGCTGTTGCAATTCATTTGGGTGGGACTGGTGTGGGCAAGAGGAAAATCTGTCTCCACCCTGAGGTAGTAAGGTAGTTGTGCTTTCTATGTGCTTTCTGTCTCCAGTTTTAGTTGAGATGTCCTTATTAACTTTGGCATATCACACAAATCCTGTATGGTTTATATGGCAACAGCTACCTGAAAAAATGATACTTGACAACATGCATACTTAGCTTTACCAGTCCTGCAGTGGGCATTAGACAGGGATGGGAAAGTTAAAATATGGGATTGAACAAAGATGTACACACAATACTGTTTTACACAGTGATATTCAAAAATAAATTAAAATAGTAGATAAAGGAGTGAGGATTGGGTGGGACTGTGAAGGGCAAGGGGGGAAAATTGGGACAACTGTAATAAAACAACAAATAAAAACACTTACTAGATAATATAGACTTTTCATTTGAAAGCTATTAATTTTTCTAGTTTTATAATGGTGAAGATGTTATTGGTGATTTCATTCCTTTAATAATTTAAAATTGCTAAGATTTCTGAAAGTAAACTTTAAAACAGCAGAAACTTAATTATATACACTATTTCTTTTTGTTTCTCAGTTTTAAAAAAATCCAGAATTTTATTTCTGAAGAATAAATATGACCTTCGTTTCTTTATTCAAATCATTTCTATAGTCTATCTACTTTTAGAAAATATATTTATACATTGTTTACAAATTCTCTATAGACAGATTTGTCATACCCTGAAGGTTCCAAGTCTCTAGAAATATAACTTTCTTACAGTTATTTTCCCCTTAGGTTGTTATGCAGCTTTCAAATCTGATAAGTGATAATGTCTCATAAGATATGTATATCTAAGACATATGTACAAATCTAAACTATTGTGCTGAAGAAAATGATTAATTTAACATACAACTCCAGATGTCAGCCTAGTTTAGTATTTTAAAATTGCATTACCTCTTCAGTACAAGATGATCTATAATCCCATTTCTTAGTCTTTATTTGTCTGATTAATATAGATTAAATAATGTAACTATGACATATACTTTCTTATAGAGCACACCAACCATATCTGAAATGCAGCAAACTCTAAATAATACTTTGGATAACATCTAAACATAATCAATTCATTTTTGGCAGCTGAAAAAAGTAATATTCTGAGAATCCCTTAGGTCTAGAAAAGGTTTTAAAAAGGCACAAAGCCAAGTATACATTAACAGTCATGATGAGTGGCATGGGCAGCATACTGAACAAATGGCCAGTGGTCAACCTGAGTGTTGCTTTAAATATTTGAAAGCTATGGGGAAAGTCCAGCTGTATCACTGTTGTTGTTCTTAACAATCACATAGAATGAACTAGTTGACATTGATCCATTACTCAGAAGTCAAAAATCAATTTTCATAATAGTATGTGTATGTGGTAGGGGGCGGTAAAGCTGGTCTTCGTAAAATGTTAATGGCATATACTGGTGGAGTAGTGAATCATAAACCAGGGTATAAATTTTTTTAATTGGAAATTCAAACATCTAGTTGAATAATCAGAATTATTTTCTATAATATAATTATCATTCAAATCTCACTATCATTTTTGGCATATTGCATAGTGAAAAGATGTGCATATATCTAAACAAATGCTTCCTTAGATTTAAAATACCTAAACTTGCCTAGCTGGCGTAGCTCAGTGGATTGAGTGTGGGCTGCGAACTAAAGCATTGCAGGTTCGATTCCCAGTAAGGGCACATGCCTGGGTTGCAGGCCATGGCCCCCAGCAACCACACATTGGTGTTTCTCTCTCTCTCTCTTTCTCCCTCCCTTCCCTCTCTGGGGATAAATAAATAAATAAATAAATAAAAACCTTTAAAAAAGCTTAAAAAAATAAATAAATAAATAAAGTTAAAATACCTAAACTTATACAAACGAGTCAATTAGAAATTAATGACAACTTTATAACTTTTTCACTACTTGGTGAAGTGCATTTATGTCTTTGTAATTTGATGTAGATAAATAAACACTTAACAAAAGTTTGGTTGTCTGAAATTTGGTGGATTATAGTGTCTAAGAGAATTTACCAAAAATCCTGGATTTGGAAATAAGGTATCTTTCTCCTTTTGTATTAATATTATTTGAGTACGCACTGGGGTATGAAGTAATAACCCTGTGTTGTTGTTTTGTTTTTCACAGTTTTAGTTACTCATGATCAACCATGACCTGAAAATATTAGATGGAAATTCTAGAAATAAAATGTATGTGTGTGTGTGTGTTATAAATTATATGCTCTGCTGAGTTGCATGATGAAATCTTTTTTTAACAGAAAAAATATATTTTATTAGAAAATGGGAAAAAGTTATGAAGAAAAGCATATTAGATGGCAAATAAGCACATAAAAAGATCTTCAACGTCATTACTCATTCACAAAAAAGAAATTAAAACAGTGATAATAGCGTGATGAAATCTTGTATAGCCTGGCTTGCAGAGACTTGAATCATCCCTGTGTCCAGCATCTCTGCGCTGTACACATGCCCCTCCCGTTAGTCATTTGGTAGCCATCTCAGTTATCAAACTGACTGTCGTGATCACAGTGTTTGTTTTTAAGTAGCCCTTACTTTACTTAATAATGCCTACAAAGCACAAGAGTAGTGATTCTGGCATCTTGGATATGCCAAACAGATGCTGTTAAGTGCTTTCTTTAAAAACAAAAGCGGAATGTTCTCTGCTTAATAAGGAAAGAAAAAAAAATATATGCTGAGGATACTAAGAGCTACAATAAGAAACAAGCTACTATCTGTGCAATGTCCTAATTTATATATTAAATTTTGGCATAGGTATGTATGCACAGGGAAAAAAAAACAATATACCAATTGTCTTTAGTACTATCCATAGTTCTAAGTATCCACTGGGGATCTCAGAATGAATTCCGTGTGGATAGGGGGAACTACGGTACACAGTTTTCGTATAGTATTCAGTTCTATACTCACAGCAATATTGGGCATATTGGAATTGCTATTGTACAATCACTTAATAAATGAATAAATTAAGGGCCACAGATTTTAAAGGACTTGCCAAATGGTGTGAAGCTTGTAAGCAGCAGAACTGAGATTAGAGCCTGTGTTCATCAGCTTCCAGAAACTGCAGCTATTTTCACTAGATGCCAAGGGAGGAAGAATAAGAAGCCAAATGAGCATTCACCTTTTGTGAAATAAATAGCTAAATAACTAAATTAGATGAAAGGAGCATAGTATACATCAACCCCCCCAAACGTATACAGAAGATTTTAGCAATGATAGATTTCATTTGGCAAGAGGATCAGAAAGTTGACAGGAAACAAAAAGACAGGATAACAGACAGTAATAAGTAGCTCAACTTCAGCAGCAGACCCTTAACACTGAAGCACTTTCATACTACGGGCACTTTTGCTCCTCTGACTCTTTTAGGAAGAGTGCTGGTTGATCTTGACATAATCGCTCATAACTAATGATTCTTGAAAGTAATAGGATGTGAGTGTGAGCAGGAGGAGCAGACTGAGATATTTTCAAAATGCCAAAAAGATAAAATAATACTTTAGGCATTATTGCATATTTAAGATCATAACTCTTTTTACAAAAAGTGATTAGTTTTAAAAATAATGGAAAATATATTTCTCTTCACTGTCTTAATTTTGGAGGAAAGAACACCCATTATATGTAAAGCTCAGAAATTACCAACTATTTATTGTTCTTATTTTTTACTTCAGAAAACAGGAATATGGAGAAGTTTTCTTGTCTGCTCAGTATTTACCAGGTTCTTATCAGGAAGTGTTTACTTTATAATAAAATGTTTTAAAGTGTTTCAAGTTAAGCAACAATTTTAATTATGACTTTAATGTGATTAATTCAACATGAGAAATCCAATATGATAAATAATGTATCAAACATCAATGTCCTAAAGGTCTAAAACAAGACTTTTTAACCCCCAGTGAAGACTCAATAAAACATGCTGTACATCCGTGTTTTTCAAAAGATATGCCTCATGCACATTTGGCATGAAAATATCAAAAGCTTGACCTATTCACTGTTTATATAAAAGCTAATATTTAAGATACACCTGTAAGCATTTTATAGTAGAATTAATACAACGGTACAGTAGAACCTAAGAAAATTTCAATTTTTATTTCCATGTTCCTTAGAGAGCTTTTTATGAGCCCAAGGGATCAAGAACACATTACACCGCATTTCTCCTTTGCTCCTAAAGATTTTCACAAGGAGTGATCAGTCTCAAATGAATGCCCAAGGCATTCAAGGAAAGAAGTAAAAAAAAAAAATCACTTCCTAGGAAATGTGTAAGTCATTCTACCTATATTCTTGTGTGATAATGAAAATAATACAAATAAACCATATAAAATACAGCAGTTCACAATGCCCTTTCTTATACTATCTCATCTGATTCTCAAAATCACTCCAAAAGCAAGTATAGAGAATAATGTTTCAAAGAATCAGCTTGTAAATTTTACATCCACAGATAATTTTAAATATTCAGGAAAAAATATACACCTTCCCCTTGCACTAAGAGTAATAATGAAGAGTTCATTATTTATGGAGTTTTTAGTTTGTGGAAGTCACAGTTCTAAGTTTCCAAAAGTGTCTTATTTAATTCTTACAATAACATTTTTATACATAATGATGGTCTTTTTACTGACAGGCCAATTGAGGGATAATATTATTTATAACTTCCCCAGAATTATAAAGCCAGCATATAGGAAATCAGATTTTTGGGACTGGCTGGTTACTCAGTTGGTTAGAGTGTTGTCCTAATACAGCGAGGTTGCAGGTTTGATCCCCAGCCAGGGCACATACAAAAAGCAACCAATGAGTACTTAAATAAGTGGAACAATAGATCTCTCTCTCTCTCTCTCTTTCTCTCTCTCTCAATAAATACAATTTTTTAAAAAAGTCAGATTTTTAATGCAAGCAGAAAGTTCAGCTCCAAAGTTTCTACTTCATAACCCAAAAGTTAATATTCTTTCTTACACCAAAGATGTGTTAGGGAAATACCACACACACAAGGAAAAATAAGAACAAAATGTTGCTCTTTGCTGACACTTGAATTCTTAAATTTGTTTCGTAAGCCAAGTCTGCTGCCAATGCTCACCAATTTGTCAATCCATATAAGAATGCCAGACAATATTCCCATTAATATTTGACTTTCTTATTAGAATGGGAGGTATTGCAACATATGCATATGTGACATATATGAATGTATTGGTTACTTGATATTGTTCCTTTTGATATCAATACATTTATAAGAAGGAAAGTTGAATCATATGAGCTGAGAAGTAGAGAATGAACAATGCATTAATTTAAGCAGAAGTGAGAAATTTGGAGAAGAATTTTGAGTATATAAATACTTTTGAGTATTCTTGCCTCAGTGCCCCAGAATAAAATAAATATAGCAGAACAGATACATCATAACCTTTTTACAGAAGTCATTTGATGTGTGGGATAAGGAATGATAATGACTAATTTTTTCTAGGTGTCCAGTGGTGTTGGCATGTTGAGATACCCTTTCTAAGGTGAAGGATCAGTAGCTGCATCTGACTCCTTCTGCACAATACTTAGTAGGCCTCTTTGGATTTTGGAACCATCATATTCTACAGTGGAGTATGTTGCTCTGGCCCATTTACTGAGTGATCCCAAAAGCTGCTATTTTGAGTGGGGTTCTGTCTTAGTTCAGGTTGTTAACAAAATGCTATAAATCTAGTAATTGTTAAACAGCAGAAAATAACCATCAGCACATTGTGGGGTACAGTTTCAACATATAAATTGGGAGGAGGGGCATAATTTGGCCCAGAGTAAGAGAAGACTCTATAACAGGTACAGGCTGCTGCGCAAGCTGCTCTGTTCCTTGGGCCACATGATCCAAGAGATACAATGATGCCTGAAGGATCAATGTCAGATAGGGATGTTGTTGAGAACATTCAGAAGCCTCCGTAGATCAATTGAAACACAGGCCTTTAGGATTTTGGAACAATCCTCTGCTATTATCCACAGATAAGTAGTTCCCTTTTGAGAAACAGCTCATGGCCTGGTGTTAGACCTTACTACACATTAAACATTTCACCAAGGAACATCTAGTTACCTAAGCTGCCTGTCATGAACTTGCTATCTAACCTACCAAGTCATAAAGTTGGGAATACACAGCAAAATTCTATAATAAAATTGAAGTAATATGTATAGAATAGGGCCTGGACAGACCCTGAAGGATCAGTAATTACATTGAAAAGATGGCTTAACAGACACTTCTCCAAGGAGGACATACAGAGGGCCCAGAGACATATGAAAGAATGATCAACATCACTAGCTGCCAGAGAGATGCAAATTAAAACCACAATGAGATACCACTTCACACCAGTCGGAGTGGCCATCATAACCAAATAAACAAGTGCTGGTGAGGTTGTGGAGAAAAAGGATCCCTAGTACACTGTTGGTGGGAATGCAGACTGGTGCAGCCACTCTGGAACAGTATGGACTTTCCTCAAAAAATTAAAACTGGAACTGCCTTTTGACCCTGCAATTAAATTGCTATGATTTTACCCTAAGAATCCTAAAACACCAATTCAAGAGAATCTATGCACCCAAATGTTCATAGCAATGCAATTTATAATAGCCAAATGCTAGAAGCAGCCTAAGTGCCCATCAGTAAATGAGTGGATGAAAAAACGATGGTACATTTACACAATGGATTTCTACACAGCAGAAAAGAACTCCCACCCTTTGCAATAGCATAGATGAAACTGGAGAGTATTATGCTAAGTGAAATAAGCCACACAGCAAAAGACAAATGCCATATTATCTCATCTATAAGTAGAACCTAATCAACAAAACAAACAAGCGAGCAAAATACAACCAGAGACATTGAAATAAAGAAGAAACTGGCAGTAACCAGAGGGGAGGGGGAGGGGGATAGAAGTGGAAGGGTCATCAAGGAACATGTATAAAGGACCCATGGATAAAGACAACTGGGTGGGAGAGAGGATTAAATGTGGGAGGTAGAGGTGGGTAGGACAGGAGAATGGGATGGGGTAAAAATGGGGACAACTGTAACTGCACAACAATAAAAAAAACAAGCAAATAGTGTCTTAAATGCCCATGATTCTCACTCTTGCTACACTGCTTCTCTCCCTCAGCCTGCATTTTATAGCTTCATAGAAAGTTCCCTGTAACTATTTGACAGAGGAAGAGAAGATTGGCCTGATTTATAGATTTTTATGCATGACATGAAGGCACAACTCGAAGTAAGCCCTGGACACTACAGTTGCTCTCTGGGACATCCCTGAAGGACAAAGATAAAAGGCAATCTTCTCAGTGAGCAGAACTTTAAGAAATTCACCTGGTTGTTAAGAAGAAAAAAAATGGTCAGCTATGTGATTATATACTTATTCATGTACTGTGGCAAATTATTTGGCTGGATGGTTAGAAATGTGAAGAAATATAGAAAATAAGTGATAAAGAAATTGTGGAAGAGGTATGTGAATAGACCTCTCTAAATGGGAAGAACACAAGAAGATATGTATGTCCCATGTGAATGCTTATGTGGGTAGGATGGTCAATCTGTGGATTCTGTCACTCTCTTTCTTGAGCTACTCTGCACCTGATAAACTCATGAACAGTGTCCATTATGGCAGGGATGGAGATTATGCTTGGGCTCAGCCATGCGAACTCCCATGCACCAAAGGCAACCTGGCTATGGTCACTGCAGAGTGCTCAATCTTCCAGCAACAGAAAACAGCAATGAGTCCCCAGTATGGCACAGCTTCCTGAGGTGATAAGCCAGCTAACTTGTGACAAATGGATTACATTGACCATTTCTATTTTGAAAGGGGCAGTGTTTTTTGATTGGAATAGACACTTTTGTTTCATATTTTTCTTCTCTGTAAACAATGCTTCTGTCAAAATTACCATCTGTAAACATACAGAATGCCTTATCCACCATCATGGTATTCCATACAGCATTGCTTCTAATCGGGGTAAACAAGGCATAGCAAAAGAAGTTGTGGCAATGGACCTATGCTTATGAAATGTACTGGTCTTACTATGTTCCTTTTATCCTGAAGAAGCTGGCTTGATAAAACTGTGGAATGGTCCTTTGTAGACTCAGTTATAGTGTTAGATAGGTGGGATTTGCAGGGCTACGCCGAGATTCTCTAGAAGGCCATATATGCTAGGAATCAGCTTCCAATACATGGTGCTGATTTTGCCAATTTATCTGATAGTTAGAATCCACAGGTCCATAATTCAAGGGGTGATAATAGGAGTGGTGCCACTAACTATTAGTGCTAGTTACTTAATAACAAAAATCTTTGCTTTTTGTTTCTGGTCTACCTCTCTAGAGGTTTTAGTTTTAGAGAGAGGAAAGTTTCTACTGTGAGACACAGCAATTCCACTGACCTGATTTAAGACTGCCACCATTCTACTTTGGGCTCTTAATGCTAATGTTGTTAGCTGAATAATTAATTCTGACTACCAAGAAGAAATTAGAAATTACTCCACAATGGAGGTAAGGAAGATTATGTCCATAATACAGAATATCCCTTAAATATGTCTCTTAATGGTACCATGCCCTCACACCCTATAGTTATAGTCAATGGAAAACCTACAACATTCCAATTCAGGCAAAATAATAATGTCTCAGACCTTCAGAAATTGTATATATATATATATATATATATATATATATATATATATACATATGTATGTATGTATGTGTATATAAAATGTTATAAGCACCTATAAATATATGTGTTATATATATGCATAACTTAATCAAGATATATATATGTGTGTGTGTATATATATATATCACATTATTAGGAGATTATATATATATATATATATATATATATATATATATATATCCTGAAGTCAACATCACTCAAGGACTTTAACTCCTCTTTTGGAAGGCAAGAGATTGGTGTGTCTTTGGTTACAAGGAGGATAATTGTTTCTTGTTAGGCAGAATTATTTCCTAGTAACTGTTTTTGTTTTAAGGAGATACATTTGAATAAGCAGACTTACTGAAGCAGTTTGCTTTCCCCAATGTGGGTGGGTACTATCCACTCAGTTGAGCATATGGATAGAACACAGGCAGAGAAAGGAGGACTTTGCCCATTTTCCTTCCTGCCTACCTGTTTGAAAGGAGACAGACCCACAAACTAGGATTTAAACCATCAACTTTCCTGGTTCTTATCAGGCCTTTAAATTTAGACTGAATTATACTACCAGCTTTCTTGTGTCTTCAGCTTGCAGACTCCAACTAGATCATGGGACTCACCTTCTATAATCGCATGAGCAAATTTTTCATAATAAATCTCCTTTTATAGAAAGTCTACTGGTTTAGTTTATATCCTAGTGGTTTTGTTTCTTTACAGAACCCTAATGAATATAGGTCATTAGGGACAACTTAGATGAATGAATCTCATAGTGTTTTAAGCACATAACTGCTATATGACACATTGCTTAACTAATAGTTTTATGGCTCACCTCCCACACACTGCACATATAGGATTGTATTTGCCCATGTTTGAAATTAGCACTGGTTCTAGAAATTTTACATTTTAAATCTGGAACATTTTATCACTCCTTGGTATTATAGAAAGATTAAATGACAATATAGAACCTAAATTATTATAATGTACTGATATCTAAACTATTAATGTGAAGTTGATAGATAAGGAGAATGAGAAGCATTTTATAGTAAAACTGTATAAATCAATGTAGGGAAGCTGGAAGAAATTTAAACAACTTATTAGAATCTTTTAATAAGATGTCTAGGCTCAAAAACAACTGCATCATATTTAATAGAAATAAACTTTTACATTTGGATCAAAAGTTAAGAAAAGATGATATGAAAGACAATGGGATATTGTGCAGCCATAAAAGGGAGGAAAGTCTGCCACATGCTACATATAGCATGACTGAACCTGAAGGACACCATGCTAAGTAAAACAAGCCAATCACAGAAGGACATATACCATATAATTCTACACATATGAGGAATCTAAAGTAATACAAGTTGTAGGAAAATAAAATAGATAGTTTAAAAATGCCATGGGCTAAGGTAGGTGTGAGGAATAATTAGTGTTTAATGAAAATAGAGTTTCAACTTTATAAGATTAAAAAGTTCCAGAGATCTGTTGTATGGTATGATGATATATTAAACACTACTGATCTACATACTTTAAAATGTTTAAGGTGGAAAATGTAGTATTACGTGTTTGTTACTAAAATTAAAAAAGAAAATTTCAAAAATGGGGTCTAAAAAGTTAGAAATTATTTGACAAAAGAATATTATTATACCATCAAAATTCCTACAATCAATACAGTCTTGTCAAAACACAACATTGGTTGGGGAAAGAAAGGCACACATTTATTTTTTTTTTCTTTATAAAAATGGCTAGAATAGCCCTGGCTGGTGTGGCTTAGTGGATTGAATGCCAACCTGCGGACCAAAGGGTTGCTGCTTCAATTCCCATTCAGGGCACATGCCTGGGTTGCGGGCCAGGTCCCCAGTAGGGAGCCTGTGAGAGGCAACCAACCACACACTGATGTTTCTCTCCATCTCTTTCTTCTCCCTCCTTTCTCCTCTCTCTAAAATAAATAAATAAAATATTAAACAAAGTAAAATAAAATGGCTAGAATAATTTCATTAATCATCTAAAATAAGCTTAACATTATCACATTATGAAAGCTATTTTTTAACACTTCAAGTCACTATTAGTCATAAAGTCAAGTATAGCTAATAAGACTGGAACTTGGTTTAATTGTACAAATATCTTAAGAATAGCAAATTCAGCTCTCAAAGGGAACTAACAACTACCTATCTCCGATGGTTATGTCCCACAAGATTTGATGTCTAATATATTTGGTTGATGAGAAATTTGCAGCTAATATAAATAAATGAACCCATTTTTATTAACCTAAATGTACATGCTTATAAGGTTAAATAATGGAGTTTTGAGATACCAGCAAATAAATGGACTATGTGGTAAATAAAGGACTAAAAACAAACAAAAACTAAATCACATAAACAAATGTCACTTTATAAAAAATATGTTAACCATGCTAAACATTCAAATCATGTTAAACATATCTTATGAAATATAAGTTGACTTTCAACATCAATCAGCCTGTCATTGTTTCACTTCATAAATATTGCATGGGAATACCTGCTTTTTATTTCATCAATTCACTTCTCAATTCAATTACAGTTATATGATCTAGACTTGCAGTGAAAGTGAGGACAATATTACCAACAATGCTGTGGGTATAAAAGTTTGAAAGTCCCTCTCATTATATTTCTATCTTCCAAGAATGTCATGCTATATTTTAACAACCAATGATGAAACAGTTCAGAAATAGTCTGTGAACTTACACATTAAACTGTTTAAAATAAAATTTAAAAGGGATACACATCCCTACATTCATTGCATTATTTACAATAGCTGAGATTTGGAAGCAGCCGAAGTGTTCAACAAGAGAATAGATAAAGGTAGTATAATGGAATATTACTAAGGCATGAAAAACAGTGTAATCTTACCATTTGCAACAACATGCGTATACTTAGAGGATATTATGCTAAGTGAAATACATCAGCAAAAGACAAATACCACATGATTTAATTTACATGTGAAATTAAAAAGTAATAATATAAATGAACAAATAAAGCACAAACAAACTCATAGGCACAAAGAATAAATTGATGGTCACAAGATGGGAGGGGAGTTGGAAGGATGGGTACAAAAGATGAGAGAGATTAAGTACAAATTGCCAGTTATAAAAATGGTCCTGGAGTAGAACATATAGAATATAGTCAATAATATTGTAATAACTATATATGAAGTCATATGGGAACTAGACTTACTGGGTTAAACATTCCATAAAGTATATAAATGTCTAATCACTATGTTGTACACCTGAAACTAATATTGTATGTCAACTGTAATTAAAAGTAAATTGTAAAATATATTTTAAAGACATGTAAATCATTTTATATCACAAAAGCAGACATAGTAGTTCATGATATAAAGAACTATCACTGTAGTTTCCTATGACTCCATTAAAAAGTACCACAAACCTGGTGGCTTAAAATAATATACATTTATTTCCTCAGAGTTTTGGAAACTAGTAGTCTGGATCAAGGTATCAGCAGGCCACACTCTCTCTGTGGTTCTAGGGAGAATGTTTCTTTGCCTCTTCTAGCAGTTATACTCATATTAGCCTTATTACCTTTATAAAGACTGTATATCCAAATACAGTCATGTTCTGAGCTATTAGGGGCTAGAACTTAAACATCTCTTTTTGTGGGGCACATATCAAGTCATAACAATTTTCTGTCACTTAAACATTATAGTTGTAGGATGTTGAATCACAGCCTCCCTGGAGGGAGCCTCCTGGTTATAATCTAAAGTTGGCCCCCATACACAGATGGCAGAGAAAAACCAAAGAAAAAGGCAGATCACTCAGGAATGGTAGATCGCAGGCTTAATAACAAGGGAACTTGGGAGGTTTGTGTTGGGTGACCACAAGATAAATAGTTCTTATACTCATTCTCTAGTATCTTAACAAGGGTCAGTCACATACACAGAAGGCTTAACGAGGTTTAGTCACATATTTAGTCCAGGTGATCTCATTATCACATTACTATCTCATTTCTATGTTTTGGGGCAGGTTCTAGTATTTGGAAGTTTAATGGAGATCACATTCCAAGAATAAGGGAGGGAATGAGTAGCCTCCAATTGTCCAAGTCCCGCTCATGGGTCAAACTAGCAGTCACATCTTCTTGATAACCTATCCCAGTAATGGGCTTTGAATATTAAAATTATTTTTGAAAGTTTTTATAATTTGTTAAAATAGCCTTATTGAAGAAACTACATGAGTGCACATGAAACCTTTAACTTATATCAATAACAATGAAATGATTTATATACTATATGTCTTCTAAAATTATAGGAGTTCCTTTAAATAAATAAAATTCTTAAAATTTACATTTTGAAACTTTAAAATGAGTCTATCAGAGAGACAGAAAAATCAACTATCAATCACAAAATATAGTTTAGTAGCTTGTGGCAGCTTGAATGGTTCCCCACAACATACATATCTACCCCAAATTTTAGAATGTAATTTTATTTAGAAATAGAGTCTTTGAAGATTACTGGAAGAATCCTAATGAGATGACACTGTAATAAAATAGGCCTAACTTCAATAAAAGGGTCCTCATAAGAGATAGAATGTACACTGACACAGAGAAGGCCATGAAGCACTGAGACAGGAATTGGAGTTATGTTGCCACAAACTAAGTGACACCAGGAGTCACCAGAAGATGAAACAGACAAGGAACAATCCTCCCTCCAAAGCCTTTGGGGAAGAGTAACCCTGCCAACACCTTGAATTTGGACTTTCGTTCTCTACAGCTGTGAGAGAACGCATTTTTGTTGTCTTAAGCCACTAAGTTTATGACACTCTTTTTATGGCCACCCTAATAACCTACTAAATCCTATATGTCCTGATGCAAAAATGTGTAGAATGATGAAAAACAAAAAGCTGGTATTTTTATCAAGCAGATTTATAACATAAAAAGACAAAACTATTAAGTATGTAAATAATGAGCAACCAAATTATTTAAATTTCCCCAGGTATTCATGAACATATGTTCTCTAGGCTATTTCTTCTTCTAAACAGGAGGGGGATCAAATGAACTGTTCATAGCTCTAGTAACTGGAAAGATTTCTCTTCCTCACTTTTTTTCAAGGTCTTGCTTGTTGGAGCTGTATTATAGCAGCTGTATGGAAACCCTAATGATGTCATGGGTTTAAGTTGATAAAGACGTTTCTGCAACAGATCATATGAATGGTAGTCTGGACCACGTTCATGAAAGTTTTTTGTGCCCAGGGCCACAAGGAAGCTGAGGGCCAATTTTGAATGTAACATTTTTTACAAAAGCTAGATTTATGAGTTGATGTAGCTAATTATACCAACTAATGATAAGTTTCAGCCATATATATATATATATATACATATACATATATACATACATATACATATATACATACATATATATATATATATATATATATATATATATATATATATATATATGGTGAGTGGTCAGGTTCTACTCATACATTAGGAGTTGCTTCTCAAATGGTGACTATATTTTTTTTCCTACAGAAAGCATAACCTTGCTCTAGAACCTTAAATATCTATACTGACCAAGAATCTCCTATGGGAGTTGCCAAAGTTGCATATCACTAATATTTATAGAACCATCATATCTTCTGCCATAAAACTTGAGTAAGCCATTCAGTTTGAACTGTAGCTTGATATGCTGTAGCATTTTGGGGCACACAAGAAAAAAGTCAGAGCAGTATTTGGAAATTTATGTCCATATTGCCTTTAGAATCTAAAATCTGTCTCCAAGCATGGTGACTATTTTTTAAAGGTAGAGGGTGTAAAATGTAATATCCTACCTTTATTAAAGGGAAACTTCCAAGAAATATATGATATTTGGACTCCTTAAAGGATTTAAAATTTATTGGTACAGCAAGACCCTAAATCTGTAAAATATATATGTCCTTCTTTGTGTCACCTATATATCTTATGGAATATTCAACATACTTGCCATTTTTCCCAAGTTGTCCAATTAGCATGATATCATTAAAATAGTCCAACATGATGTCCTTTTCTCTGTAATGTCAAGATGATCAAGTCCTTGCAAGCTATATTGTGACATATAAATGACATCCCCTTGAGAAAGGGTTAATTTGTTTCATTAACTTGCCCCAAAATGCAAGTGACTTGTGATGCTCTCTACTAATAGAAATTGACAAGAATTCATTCACCAGATCTGTAACATCATAAAGAATATCAGGTGCAGTGTTGACCTGTTCATGTAAATATGCATCATGTGACATAACAGCTGTTAGGATTAAAACTACCCCTTATTATATCTATACTAGTTCATAATCATCTACCATGCTCCACAGTTTTTGCAGGGAACAAAGAGAGGAAGAAAATGGGGTCAGGATAAGGACAACCATTGCTACACTATATTTTTTAAGTTTTGATGTGATACATTCCTCTCAAGATAATATATCACATTTGGTTTACTATCTTGGCTGGAGAAGTGGAAATTTTCAAGAGTTCCTCTTAGTCCCTCTTAGCATAATTGCTCTGCCATCATCCAACATGAAGGCTTTAACTGAACATCTCAACAGCCTATCAGAACTAGCATCAGGTCCATGACAATACATAAATCACTAAATCACAAAGGAGTCAACAATATCTCTACTATCCAGCCTTATATTCTACATTCTCTCACACCTAACTTATATCCTACAGTACCTCATATGTATCGTCTCAGATCGACTCCTATGTATTTTCACTCAGGACCTGCCAGGGACATACTGAAAAGGTTATGCAATTTGCTGGAATTGTATTATATTTCATGTTGTGTTTTGATTTGACCCTAATTATTGATCTAGAGGCAATGAGCAGAAGCAAAGGAAAAACTTGAGGTGAACAAACATCCATGTGTGAACTCTTACAAGGTTTCTAGACAAGTGAGGTATGTATGAGGTTAGAGACTTCACTGTCTCAGTGATCAGAGGTTTCTTCTATCAACACAGGGAGAAATTAGGGACTCATGGATCTATGTCTGTAATTCAAATATTCTTATCCCAGACAAGTATCAGTCTTAATTTTTTCATATCAGAGAGCTGAATTAACTTAAGATGCCTGTAAAGGTATTTACTCAGTATCCTCTGTAACTCCTCTACCCTTATAATTAATTCCTGGGCCCAATTTTGAGCCTAGTTAAGCCTGTACAATATAATGTCTTTAAATACTGCTGTGGAAGCATTTTGATGTTTATATTATACCCTGAATTTTAACTTCCATTATCTAAATGTGCCCTTTGCTTTTAAAAGGCTTTCAAGCCATTAACAAAAAATCATCTAAATTCACAATCTTATAATTACCATCACCCCAATTTCCTTCAATGCCCCACTAAAACATATGCTTATACTTTGAATAACACCTTCCTCTAAAGCCAAATCACTTCCAGGTGAAATATTGCTAATTGTAATACTAATACATTCCAGGAGTATCATTTCCCTAATTATTACTAATAATATAACCCATCTATAAGCCTTGATTAAATTCTGGGGGCGGAGGGACAGATGTAAATGACATTATTGCTATAATTAGCCAAATTTAAATAAATATCTTATTTTAGTTAATATTATTGTACATATGATGATGGTATGTGATTATATAGGAGAACACTCTTATTCTATGCTCTTCATGTTGAAATACCATGGAAGAAATGCCATGATGTTTTAATTTACTTTTAGATATTTAGCACAAAAATATTAGAAAATATGTATAAAGATGAATAGGCAAACTTAAAAAGATTGGCAAATTTGGTGAAGGATATTTGGTGGTTATTACATAACCCCTTCAATCTCCTGTAGATTTGGAGTCTTTGAAAATAAAATAAATCAGGAAAAAATATAACATCAAATAAATCCTAGGAACACTCTGAAAGTATTCAAAGAAGTGAGAAATATTTCCTAGAATGAGAATTTGGAGGAAATTTCAACAAAACCGACACATTTGTACTGGGTCTTGAAAACTGTAAAAATTTTGACAGGCAAACGTGGAAAAGAAAAGCACTCCAAGTGGGATAATGATATAAGCCAAACATAAAAAAATAATGTTCAATATTATTAGTAGTATTTATTATTAGCACTAATAGCTATACCTCATGACTATGATGTATAAGACACTAAAGAATTTAAAGAAATTTGAGATAAATTGGTTTATACCTTGAAAGAATTAGCAACAGCTTTCTAAATTTCATTATGTGGATATAATATGTAATTTAAAAACAGAAGAATAATTTAAACACCATCCAGGTAGACTATGTAGCCCTCAAAAAAATCCAAATATTGTATATATTAAGCATATGAAACTAGAAATAGTCATGAAGATGTCAATTAGTAATATACCAACAAGACAAGAATTGTGTAGCTACCAGTGAAGTATACTTTCTCAATTTTTAAAGCCATAATGCCCCGTCAAAATGTATACATTCTAATAAAAACCTTTCAAATGTATTAGCAATAAGATCCTGAGGATATTAAATCTTAGTTTTGATGCCAAAGATGTTTAGTTCATTTTAAAGGATAGAAAAGCATAGTGCTTGAAAAATCTAAGTTCTAGAGTCTAGTGTATGTCAAAGTCCTACCTCAGCAATAGTTGTGCTGAATATCTTATAAAGATGATTTTTATCTTTAAGATAAGGAAAAATCACACTAAATTCATGTAGTCATATAAACATTAAATATAATAAGACGTAATTGTCATCACAGAACAAATACCCAATAGGTACTAACAGTTTTTGTCATGTTTTATCAGCTAGTTAAAGATATTGAGGATTAAAATAAAAAAGCAGTGCTAAATTTAGAGACTTAAGAAGTAATTGTTCATTATTATAGCTCACGTGTGGTGAGGCTAGAAGTTGTCTAATCTCAAATGGGCTTTGCTGATAGCATGTGAACTCATCTGGGGTGACTTGAGCAACTTGGCTTCGCTCCTCACATCTTATCCTTCCACTGGGACCAGTGAGAAAAGAGCGTCATGCCTGCTTTTGTTTCAGCTGAGTACGCTGAACTTTATATGTGCATAACAAGGTAGGGATTCCTAAGTCCCTCCCTTTTTCAGGGGGTATAGGATGGAAATTGGAGGTCAGGAGATTTTCAGTGTTTTGGGGGATTAGTTTGGGGCAAGGACTCCTCAGCAGCTGAGGGTCTCTGTTCCTGTTACTGGGGCTGGTGGTACAGGGGGCTCTTACTCCTTAGAGGAAATGTGGACCATAAGGTCCACCATCCTGTTGCTGTCATCAAATTCATTGTCACACTGGGAGATGAGCTTGACAAAGTGGTCATTGAGGACAATACCAGCCCCAGCATCAAAGATGGAAGAGGGGGGTGTCACTGTTAAAGTCACAGGCGACAACCTGGTCCTCAGTATAACCCAGGATGTCCTTGAGGGAGACCTCTAATGCCTGTTTTACTACCTTCTTGAGTCATGGTATTTGGCAGCTTTGTCCAGGCAACAGGTTGGATCCACAACCAACAAATTGTGGGTGGGGATACAGAAGGACATGCCAATAAGCTTCCCATTCAGCTCAAGGATGGCCTTGCCCACAGCCTTAGCAGCACCAGTAGAAGCAAGAATGGTGTTCTGGGCAGCCCCTTAGCCACCATGCCATAGTTTCCCAGGGGGGCTATCAATCATCTTCCAGGTGGCAGTGATGGCATGGACTGTGGTCATGAGTCCCTCCATGATGCCAGAGTTGTCATGGTTGTCACCCCCATGGATGACCTTGGCTGGAGGGTCAAGCAGCTGGTGGTGCAGGAGGCATTGCTGACAATCTTCAGGGAGTTGTTATACTTGTCATGATTTACACATATCACAAACTTGGGGAAATGTTTAGAGGGGCAGAGATGATGACCCTCTTGGCTCCACCCTTCAAGTGAGCTCCAGCCTTCTCCATGGTAGTGAAGATACCAGTGGACTCCACATGAGATTCAGCACCAGCATCACCCCATTTGATATTGGCAGGATCTCTTACTGGAAGATGGAGATGGACTTTCCAATGATGACAAGCTTCCCGTTCTCAGCCTTGACTGTGCCCTTGAATGTGTCATGAATAGAATCATACTGGAACATGTAGACCATGTAGCTGAGGTCAAAGAAAAGATCACTGATGGCGAACATTCATTTTGTCAGAGTAAAAGGCAGCCCTGGTGACCAGGCACCCAATTTGGCCAAATCCATTCACTCTGATCTTCACCATCATGTCTCAGGGTTGAGGCTGGCACTGTGCACAAAGATGTGGCTTTATATCAAACAGGAGGAGCAGAGAGCCAAGGTATCTCTTTTTTTTTTTTATGGAGATTAAAAATATCACAGAAGAAAAATCTAAGTACATAAACATTTATCAAGCTTCTTTTTGAACCATGATTGCTAGCATCCCAATGGTCAAATGAGATCACATGACTGAAATCAATCTATTGTCTAAGTTAAATAACAAAGGTTAAGAATATTGGGGGAAACCTGAAATTGAGGGCATTTTTACACTCTACCAAAGAAAATAGAAACCTATTTATCTTGAGGGAACAGAACATTTTATAATAGAGTTGAAGTTTTTAAGTGAATGAAAACCCCTCCCATAAGATTCCCAAGAGAATCACTATATATGGTGATAAATGTTAACTAGACTTAATTGTGGTGATCCTTTGCAATGCATGCAAATATCAAATCAATATGTTATGTATCTGAAACTAATATAATGTTGTATGAGAATTATACCTCAGTAAAAACACATACACACATATATACATGCATACTGTTTTTACACCCCCAAATATTAGAAAGAGAGCTTAGTATAACAGTTCAAATTCATGGAATAATGAAATACTAATTTATTCTTAGCTGTTGTTTCACACTTCCATCAACACAGTATGTATCCTGAGAACTCTTTTGAAATATGTGCATCAGGTGCAAAAATAATAATCTTCTAACAGTTGGTGAAGTTGTCTAATGCATGTCTCCAGCCCCTGCATGTGGTGAACATGGGGCTATTCTTCACCTCACTACATTAGCCTTTTGGTGGTGCAATTGTTCAGCTCTTAAAGTTTGTAAAGAAAACTTTAATAGTCAACTTGGACTACTATAAATACCACAGGCTGGATAGCTTAAAAAATAGAAATTTATTCTCTCACAGTCCTGGAAGCTGAAGTTTCATTATTAAGAGGCCAGGAAATTTCTTTTCTGGTAAGGGTTTTCATTCTGTCTTACACGGTGGCCTCATTTGCACTGTATTCTCACATGGCTCTCAGTTCATGTACACGAAGAGAGAGAAAGAGAGAACCCTCTGGTGTCTCTTCACATGAGGAATCTATTCTATTGCATCAGGGTTCTACCTTTATGACCTCATTTAATCTGAATTACTTTTTCCTAGGCCCTATCTATAAAGTTACACTGAGAGGTCATCAATATGTGAGTTTTAGGGGACACAAACATTAAGTCCATAACAAAAATGAAATGGAATAGTAGTGAAAACAGAGCAAGCCATTCATTAAATTTAAAAGATAATGAAATACTAAACAATTCTCAGAAGAATGCAAACAGATGGATATACAACCAGAGTGAACAAAAGGAATCTGATCATCAACTTGCTTTTGCACAGCCAGCAATCTAATGACAGTTTTGACATTAAAAAAAAAAAATTAAAAATTAAAAGAAGGATAACATGTTGTGACATGGGGTAATTACATGAAATTCAAATTTGGGGGTTCACAAATAAAGTTTTATTGTAACTAAGTATATTTGTTCACATACTGTCTATGACTGTTTGGGCAGTGTAGCAGGGTTGAATAATTTCAACAAAGATTATACATGGGGCTCTCGTCATTGCACATTGCGGCTCAGCTCACACCAAACTGCAGAGACACAGTTGTAAATGGACAATCTCAAGTTCCATGAGTGGCACCATGACACAATATTTTATTGTTGTTATTTTATCAGAATATGCCTATTATGTCAAAACAAAGAAAATAGAAAACTTAGCTTAGGATGTCATATTTTTATAACATTTTCTTTTATATTTCAGAGACAGAAAGGGAGGGAGAGAGGGAGGGAATATCAATGTGTGATATTGAATATCAAACAATGTGTGATTGTTTCTCATGCACCCTTCACCAGGGACCTGGCCCACAACCTAGGCATGTGCCCTACTCTGGAAATTCAACCAGGTACCCTTTGGTCTGCAGGCTGACACTCAGTTCACTGAGCCACACCAGCCAGGACTGAATGTCATCTTTTTAAAGGAACGGTGGAGAGTACCTTATTTTATCAAATTTGATAGCATTAGATTCCTGAAGGATTACAATAATCCATATAAGATAGGTAAGTATTTTTAAGTACTCCACACCAATTTTTCCCTGTTGAAATAAGACCAAACAACATTGTATTCATTACAAAATGATAGGGTAGCTGTGCTAAAAGTCAGCGTTGCTAGACTAAACATCCATTACAATATCATCAATAGAAAAAGAAATGGTCAGATAAATTAGAAAATTTGATATAGAATAGGTTAGCACTGCATAATTTCTTTACAGAAAGAAAAAAGGAAGGAAAGAAGGAAAATGGGGAGGAAGAAAAAAAAAGAGCAAAGGAGGGAAAGCAAAGAGAAGGAAAAAAACAAGAGGAAAAGGAAAATGAAGCTGCAAATGTTTTCAAGTGGCTCTCATGATTAATTAAGCCAACTCCAATGCACCATTGTTAATCCCATTAAAAATCATCAGCAGTAGAATGCTAAGAGTTGTAAATTATCTTTGAACTGATATGCTTGGGTTATAGCTAATTAGTATATATTTTCAAATTTGACTAGAAAAATCATCTATTTATTTTTGAGTATGAAAAGAAAATATCAAAATATTACTAATAATTTTCCCTTTGAAAATAATAACTAATATACTAGCAAATTAGTCTTCAAATATTAGATCTTTTAGTTCTAAGTTATAAACCAGTATATAACATATCAAATTGAATTATTTGTAATTCCTGTTATATATACTGCACCTTTAAAATATATTATATTTAGCCATAGGTTTTTTCTTAGAAATATATATTTATAGTGTGAATTTTCAAAAATGGATGTGTTGATAATCTTATTGTTTGGCTATGGTTGTGCAGAAGGTTTAGAGTATTCCCAAATAAATTCAAATGTGTTTTTAAGAGTGTTGTCTTGCATCATCACTAAGTATGTTATTTACATAAGAAAGACTTTGTATTGTTGCACAGAAAAGCTGTTTCAGTCCCTAACTATAGGTGATGTCAAGTGCAATGCCTAGGAATTTTGTTTGAATTACGAGGAATAAAATACAGTATTAAAGGCAAGCACTAATTTTAGTAGACAGACAGTTAGACAAGGGCAAACTATTGGAATCATTAGCTGCAGGTTCTGAGTCAGCATCTGCCCCCTTAGACTATTTTGCCTGGGCTGATAGATGATTGCAGTCAAACATAATGTATGAAAAATCTGAGTCTATGACTCTGTGAGTTTCCAATGAAGATAATAATCTTAGGCAATCAGAAAGCAATTAAAATTAGTTAAATGTTCTCTTAAAAGTAAATACATGTTATATATGGAGAACAAGGTCACAGAAAAGATTCTCTACAAAATCAAGACGCAGATGATTGACAAGGGAAATCCAAGCAACCTTCATTACAAAAAAATAATAATAATAATAAATAATAATAATAATAATAATAATAATAAAAACAGAGAGTTTTTCTGTTTTCTTTATTCTTCTGAAACTTAAAACACTGTGTTCTCAAAGTTTTATGCATTTATTTCTTAAAATAATCAGACTACCCATGTCCTTGACCTGATTTTAAATTTTGTGAGTGCAATTTTATTAATGTCAGAGTCCCAGAACTTAGCATAGAAACTAACACCAAATAGTACTTGAGTGTTTTCAATTTATTCAATCTTTCAATAAATATTTGATAGTCTTCCATGTTCCAGGTGCTGTGCCATGTGATGCAAATGAGGCAATGAACAAAGAAGAGAAGATGTATGCTTATATTCTAGTTTAAGAAAACAGATAATCAAAAGTTAATGAACAATGTCTTGGCATCTTGTAGTAAATTCCAGAAGGCTGATAGGATAAAGAATAATGTCAGGGAGGCTGAAAGACTTGACTTGGTGTTAGCAGTACACTCAAAGAATTGTTTTCTGAGGAATTACAGTAATCCATACAACACAGGTAGGAATTAGAACACCCCCCCTCATTTATTCACCAAGGAAACAGGTCCAAAATCCCAATGGTAAAGTGCTGAAGAAGTCTCTGTTTTGAATGCTTTTGAAAAAGTTACAGTCTTAGTTTAGCCCTATCAATGAATATATTGGCATAAATTTTGGAAAGTATGGTTTTAAAAACTGAAATTGAATTTGTAAAATAAACAGAATATATCAAATAAAATATTACATGCACATACATGCATTAGAAAAACAGTTCTGAGCTATAATTCAGACACAGATGATTCCTTCTTTTATCTACCAGGGAGTACATTTTCTTATTACTGTAGGTAAATTCAATGATATCATTAGGCCCAGAAGAATATACAGGATTTCTACTGCTGGAAACTTCAACTATTTGGGACACCATCTTTAAGAGAAATAATTCAAAATTACATGTACAAGATTACTAGATATTGTCCCAGGGCCTTGGAAGAAATATTTCAAATTAGGCACACCAAACAATATGCTTCATTGGTTTCATGGGGAATTAAGGTTGTCAGATATAGCAACTAAAATACATAATGCCCAGTTAAATTTGAATCTTATATAAGCAAGGAATACATTTTTAGTGCTTTTTATAAAGCATGAGACATACCTCTACCAAATTAAAAGATGTATATCTGAAATTCAAGTTTAATTGGGTATCTGGCCTTTATCTGCCAAGCAGAGTGAGGTGATGAATCTAATACTTATTGGAAAGAGGACTATACATAGAAAAGCAATATCCAAACCAGGTTAGTAGAAATAAAAGAGATTTAAAAATCACTTTGTTTTGAGAGGCCACTCTCCAAGGATTTCTCACCTTTCTGTACATCTACCCATTAACAACTAGTATCCTCCAGATTATTGTTTCAAAGTTGTTTGTGTAAACAAACAGCTTTGAAAGAGAGATGCTTCTTTCCCTGGAGCTTATTTACTTACATGCCAAGGAAATAAAGATGTATTTTTCTAGAAAGGGATAATGAGTAGGTTTTGATGGCATTTTCTTAGATAATATCAGACTTCCCAATTTCTAAGTTCCTCTTCTGCAACACACCCATATTCACTAACTATTGTTACTAGAGTACTGAATGGATTCTGTTTGGCATAACATGCAAAACTCTCTTAGCTCAACTTTTTAATTTTTTTCTTAATATGTTAATTTGTAATAAAAACAAACTGTGCAACACTAACACACGAGCAAGCATGGTGCACACACACACATCACTGCTACTAAGAATCATCTTGCCTCTGCTGCTGTTGTAGTCACTTTGTGTTATTGACCAGTCTAGAACAATAAAATGCCCACAACTTAAACAGTAAAAAATCAGAAGTTTGACTTCAGGTATTGACAGTGTGGCAGCTGGCTTATTCTGGATTTTTATTTGCCTTTCAGGTTTAAGTCGTGTGCCTTTTACTAGATAAATAGCACAAGGTCATATACATACAATGAATACTTGAAGTTGCAGTACTAGCACTGTAAATTATATTTGATAGGTTGTTATTGCTTAAATATTTGAATGAGTTTTTTCCTTCACTATATTATTTGGCAATTTACTACACAATTGAGATCTTGGTTCATACCTCCCAAAGTGTATTGTGTCAAGCACCATAACATATCAGCATGAATTTTAAAAAGGCTTATCAAAATTGGTGAATTTTGTGCAGCCATTGTAATATTGAAAATGAAAGAATATATGCAACATTTTGGCATATTATGCTTTATTATTTCAAGAAAGGTAAAAAATGCAACTGAAATGCAAAAGAAAAAGACTTGTGCAGTGTATGGAGAAGGTGCTGTGACTGATTGAACATGTCAAAAGTGGTTCGTGAAATTTCTTGGTACTATTGACATTTTGGCCAAGTAATTCTTTGCTGATGGACTGCCTTGTGCATTGGAAGATGTTTAGCAGCACCCCTGACTTCTACCCACTAGAAGTTAGTAGTGGAGGGTAGCCAACATACTCAGAATTTCCAAATCAATAAAGTTATTGGTGAAAATGAAAAATGTGCCTTTTATTTTATGGAAAAAGCTAAATGGACTTTTTGGCCAACCCAACACCACACTATTAAATGTATTAAACTAAGTTTAGTGGTTATAAATCAAAAATTTATTTTTTCTGTGATCTTTATAGGGCACACTTACAACTGAGCCCAGTCCAACCCACTTCTCTGCAGCTTTCACATCCTGCTTTCAGCTCCTCACAGTTGCTAAAAACAACAACAAGAATGAAATTCTTGACAATACTAAACTAAAAGCAAAGCTCAAACCCTGTCATCCAACAATGCATTTGACATATATGGCTCTATATTGTCTTCAACAATATATGTGGCTCTTTATATCACCCAGAAATTCATTCTCAAGCATCATTGCCCAAAGATTTATGCATTGTGTCAAAACCCACAAATTAAGCAGCAATAACCAGTAACCACTTCCTACCCAACCAAAAGATTTCAATAAATAGGTAAGTGGGTAAGTAAATAAACCAATATTTCACTTATGATTGCAATTCTGGTTGTGCATGAACAGGAAATATTCATTAGCTCACAGAGTTGAGATAGAAAGTAAAACACTAGAAACTTAAAAACAAACTTAATGTAGAGTGGAGTTTGCTAACAGCTAGCATTCCTCATGCTCACCAAAGATAGACCTAATATAATTCCTAAAAAAGCAAATTCTGCAAACAAAATTTTTTCTCATTTATTATGCTTTAAAATAAAAACAATAACGCATGATTCCTAAAAAAAGGATCCTATGGGTCTTTAGTTTTACCTCATGCTGATCCATGTTAGAATTTATTTCTTAATTTTGTATAATACATTTTCCTTCAGAATTTTACAATCATGGTTCATGAAAACAGAGGGACATGTAATCCCTTTGGTATAATCATTAACTTGTGGTGCTTTTTTTTTTTTTTAAACCAAGTGTTGACTATTTTTTTATGATTTTTATTACTAGGTTCCAATAAAAATCAAACAATTTAAGATAATGGATTTTTATGCTTTGAAGAATATTGTTTTCAAACTTTAAGTTCACACCAGAAGAAAAATGTTATATATCTGGTTATTTTTAAAAGTATTTATATCTGTTCCAATTATTTCAAAAACTGTGGCAGAAACATGATTGCTTAGTTCAGCATCTTCCTACTTATTCTCCTAGAAAATACAAAAAGAGTGATAAAGAGAACAGGAAAAACAACAACCAAAAAGAAAAAAAACTGAAAAATAAATTGTAAAACATAAAAACAAAAATACATATATAAACCGAATTCCATGAAAAACATGAGCTACCCAAAATAATGAAATCTGGTGCTAGTCTTGAGAAGAGAAGTGAAATTTTAAAAGCAAATAGAGGGGTAAGAGAGCTCAGCTGCATCACATCTGACAAAGTTGTCAGGAAATAAATATCTTCTGAAGGTGAGGACTTCACCCCGTTGTATGAATCATGTCTGTCTTCTGCAAATAATGCATGCAGGTACTGAGATGGGCAGGGCTGTTGTAAGAAATATTTTTTCACTAGATTTTCTCTGGAAAGGAAAAATCAGAGGCCTTACCAAAGTATCACACAGAGAACATAAATTGACCTGTGGAAGAAAGACCACTATGCCTCCCATTTACTCATACAGACACAGAAACCTCTTGAAAATTACTAGTTTGTGAAAATAGTTTTTATTTAATTGTGGATAAGAAAAAAAAAGTAACATGGATATAATCAATTAAAGTATTATAAGAAAAAATATGTGAATGTGAACAAGACTCAAATCTTACCATTAGATAAAGAACATTTGCTATAAGGCTATTACCAAGCAGCAAGTAAAAAAATGACAATTATAATTAAGTACACAATCAAACAAAACAGAAGTAAATGAAACACCATAATTCAGAAATATCATAGAAGAGAGATTAATAAGAATAGTATAGAGAAAGGTGAAATATACAAAGCACTCAATGAAGAAGGAAAGGGAAAATCTTTTACCAGATTGACCTTTAAGGAGCACAAAGAAAAAAAAATGCATGAGACAGAAAAAGCTATAACCATATATATTACACATAATAATGATGTGACTATTCACTAACCATTGTAATAAAGAAAAATGGATAGCAAGCTCAAAATCACCAGCTCAAAAATTATTTGGGGGAAATAATCACAAAAATCTATTTTTCACAGCTATGCAAATATACTTCTTCCTGAATATCTAGACTAATAGCTTATCAAAATATGCCACATAAATTCTAGGAGTTATAGATAAACACATCAATTTTTGTGGCAGAATTAGAAAATGTTGTCAAAGACCATGCATTCACTCAAAACATCAAGTCCAGGTGAATTCACAGACAATTATTATACATCCTAGTCAATTAATAAATTACAAAGATAAGTAAATTGTTAAGACCATATAAAAATAAGAAATGGTGTCAAATGATGTATAAGAACAATATCTTTCATCAATCATTGTTTTTATGCCTCACAAATATTACATAAAAATAAAACTACAAATAAAATTATTAATAAGTAGATTTTTTTAAAAGTCTTAAGTTATATTAAAGAAATTTAAGGTCACCTTATAAAATACAATATATTGTGATAAAGGTGGGTTATGCCTGGAAGTAAGTTGTAGTTTAATGTATGGGTTACTAATGGAGGGGTTGGTGCGTGGGTGCTAAGAGAATGGGAAACTAAGACAGAAAATATTTTTCATTATGTATTTTATATAGAATATATCCTAACATATCTTAATTCATCATTCCATTATTTATATATCCATTAGTCAGTATTCTTTACCAAGGAAGAGTCCTTTTGTCATTACAATTGTTATTTATTTTGTAGTTTCATGATGGACTCATAATTTGGATTTTTTTAATGTGTTGTTTATTACCATCACTGTGTACTTTACATATGTAAAATATATTAATGCATTTTTAGTAAAATCAAAAGTATATGGACTGAAATAGTGAAGAAAAAATAACAATTGAATACAGTTAAACTTAAATTTATAATTTTATAAATCTAACAAATAAGTATAAGAATGGTATATTTTAGTCCTGGCTAGAGTAGCTCAGTGGGTTGAGTGCTTGCCTATATGCCTAAAGGTCACTAGTTTGATCCCCAGTCAGGGCACAAGCTTGGGTTGTGGGCCAGGTCCCCAGTTGCGGGTATATGAAAGGCAGCCAATTGATGTTTCTCTTGTGCATCGATGTTTCTCTCCCTCTCTTTCTCCCTCCCTTCCCCTCTCTCTAAAAAATAAATAAAATCTTTTTATAAAAAAGAATCATATATTTCATTTTAAAGAAAGAAATTAAGAAACATTACAAAATAATTACTATGCATCATCCAGGTAACTGAAGAATTTATTCTCTAATATTTGAGATTATTTTGTTTTGCACATTAGTGTTTTTTTCTGAAAAGTTAATGAGTAAAAAAGTTTTTATTACCATTTAAAGCTCCACATGCTTAAACATCATTTTTGAAAACTAAATGTTAAATATTAGAAAGTGTTTAATTACAAGGCAAGTAAGTTTTTGTTTTAATGGGTATATAACTAAAAAAGTTAATACTTTTACAAACT
This sequence comes from Tonatia bakeri, assembly GCA_004024845.1. NCBI lineage: Eukaryota > Metazoa > Chordata > Mammalia > Chiroptera > Phyllostomidae > Tonatia > Tonatia bakeri. The sequence continues at coordinate 249,891 of PVIA01000089.1, forward strand.
ATGCAAACTGATTTGATATTAATTAATACCAGTTTCATACAAATGTTTTTAAGAAATGAAATTCAGGAGCTTAAATGCCATAGTTTCCTTTTGTTTGGTTTATGGTAAATATATCAATACAGAATTTTTATGTACTTTTTCTTTTATTTATTGTTGTTCAAGTACAATTGTCTCTATTTCCCCCCTATGACTTCCCTTCATCCCAGCCATCCCTTCCTCCCACCTTCGATCCTACCCACCTTTGGCTTGGGCCATATATCCTTTACACACGTTTCTGCCAATTTTATGGTAAAAATTCTGGTGGTAAAATCTGAGACCGCAATGTGCCCTAGTTGGAGCACCGTCTTCTTCTCAGTGGTCTTCTCATTGACTTTTTACAATTTTCTTATCTAATGTGTGTCATTGGTTTTGTTTTTTTCTGTTTTTCTTATTTTGATTATTTTATATTTAAAGAATAAAATGTTTTTCACATTTATATTTAAGAAAGATCAAACCAAAATAAAGCTGGAAAAAAAAAAACCTCTTCAACTTGATTCACCAATGTCTGAGTGTAATTTCTCCACTCAGAGCATGTCTCACTCAGTTCAGGCTTACCTTGTTTCAAGGGCACAACAGGCACATGTGGCTAGTCACTACCAAATTAAACGTCATACTTCTAGAATCTTCCTATGGTCTAGGCAGAGAATGACAAAATGAATAACTTGACAATTTTCTGCCAAACATTTTCACCTGGGCTACAATGCAGCCTTGTCTTTGATCCTAGTGGTTCAAAATATCATATGAAATGGCCCTCAACATTCTTACAAAATTAATGAAAATACATAAAGTAAAAGTATTACTATATAAGACATCCTGTGACTGGAAATGTGTCATTCAATCCAGAAAGGCAGACAGAGAGACTCTGACTTGTCCTTCATTGTCTCTACATTTCACATATGTAATATTTTTCTCCCAAAGTAACTTAGAGTATCAAAATATGTCATTTACTACCTTAGGGCCATCTCTTTTTTTAAGCAATAAATGTCCTCTTATGCATAACTAAAATTTCCATTGATGAATTTCATCTCTCAGTTTGAGTGCCCCAAAAATAAACCCTAGGAAAAATACTCATTTGTGATAGTTAATTTGGAAATGCTGTCCTGGAGAGCAGGAATATATAGCAGGGCAAGTAAAGAGAGTGGGAGATACAATCATTTTAAAGATGTGACACAGAGTTTGCAAACCTAGGAGTGAATGAATGACTTTCCTTCTGCCAGTCTTTATAAGTAGTTTAATGAAAAATATCTCACAACTGTCCACCCAAAAAAGTAAAGAAGAAACATTTACCCATCAGTCCTCATCAGCCATTCATCTAAGATGTTAACCCCTTTGTGGGGGTTACTGTTCTTCCCTTTCTGGCTGTGAACGTATACACTTCTGTGCAGAACAGAGTACCCTCAGTATCCCATTTTTACCTCAGCAGTCCAAAGGGAAGGTGGCCTGTCTGAAGAAACTGCCCAATTTTATTTGTGCTATACTGGGCAAAGTTTATATGAAACTAGTCACTACTGAGTTGACTAGAGTAAATAATAGGCAAGAGAATTTTGAAGTTGTATACAGGCACATCTAAGAGATATTACAGGTTTGATTCCAGGCCATCACAATAGAGTGAATCTTTAAATAAAATGAGCCATGAATTTTGGGGTATGCTAATGAATATAAAATTTATGTTTACATTACAGCCCATGAAGTGTTCAGTAGCATTATATATTTAAAACAACATATACATACCTGAATTAAAAACACTTTATTGCTAAAATGCTCACCATCACCAGCACCTGCCTTACACCTAATCTCTTTGCTGGTGGAGGGACTTGCCTTGAAGTTGATGGTTGCTGGGTGGTAGTTGCTGCAAATGTGATGCAGAGACATGACATAGGCAAACACTGTTGGAGAAATGATGTCAATAGACTTGCTGCATGCAGGGCTGCCACAAACATTCAATTTATAAAAAACATAAAATCAGCAAAGTACAGTAAAGTGAAGGGCAATAAAATGAAATATACTTGTATAAATGTTTTAGTCTTGTTTTGTTTTTCTGGAACAAGGATTATTTCAAAGCAGGGGAACCACTCTGTAAAGTACATGATTGTCTACTCACTTTGCTATACATATGAAAATAATACGGGATAGTATTGAATGTAAACTGTAAAATTTATTAAATTTATTTATTAAATTAAAGGGCAAAATTTATTTAAAACACAAGTAAATACCCTACCCCTACCAACTATTGACATCTGTGCAGTCCCACCATCTATAATATACACGAGTAATTAAATGATGCTTCACACCAGGCATGTGAAGCTTTGCAATCAGGGCAGCTGTTGATGTGTGTCTTCTGATCCTTATTTAAAAAATAAAAACACTTAGTTTTTATTATAATATACAGTAAAAAGCAATTTGTTCCTTAGTTAATTCAGAGGGCTTGAGCTATTCTTTAATACCCATTTCCATTTTTATTCTATTCAATATTCTCTTGAGAACTGATCCAGATGAAATGCTTCTCAATCACTTTCAAAACCTCAATTATTGTGACTACTTAACAGTTAACTTTTAACAATATCCTCATTTTTAAATCTAGTAGTGTAAAGTTTAACTTTCATTAAGGAGGCACCCATATTTTTTCATAATCTAATGGAAGAACCTGATATCAAAGAACTTCAGGAGCTTAGAATTCCAGAAATAAATAGAAGATTGTGTTGAAGTCTACCACAGTGCTTACTTACTTTTCCTACTTTACTTATATTTTTAAGTACGTGTGTTTGTGCCTGTGGACAATGCTATCTTGCACTTTGCTTAACAAATTAAACAATTAGTAGAGTTGGAAGAATACTAAAATTATGTTCATGCTACCATATTTCTTATTTAAAAACCATATTCTTGATTCAGTGTATCTTTTATTTAAATTCAAAACTTGAACAATTAAAACAACTTTTATTTCAATAGTGCTACCCCCATCCACTTGCCAAGTGATCAACATTAAGACTTTTATTCTGCTTCTGTTAAGCTCTATCTTGATGTAGGAGACAGATATTGCTCATCTAAGCACAGAGCTTTTGACATTTAAAGTAATTGGAGTAAATGAATGTGATTTTTTAAAAATGCTACATATATATTATCTTTACTTTAAAACCTAAATTGCTTATTCAATGAAGAGGCTAAATCTCTTATGAATATCAGTGCAAAAATATAGTGAAAGTATTAGCAAGTAGATAATGAAGATAAAATTGTCTGAAAGTTAGTTACCTTCAAATTACTCAAAATATACCATATGACACTTAAATTTTAGGCCAAGATGAACCGTTTTCTATTTTTTCACTTCAGCTAACTCAAAACAAATGAAACAGTGACAAATTTCTTGAGTATGACTCAATATTTGACTCAGTGTGAATATGTGTGTGTGTGTGTTTCAAGGTTAAACCCGGAGACCTCATTGAACACTGAACTTTAATAGAAAAGGAATACTCAGAAATACATGAGGTTTGGAGTGAGGGAGAAATCCACAGACCAGAAGTTCCATGTAAGCAGATATTCTTGCTCTATGTGACTCCAAATTGATAGAGCCTCTTAGAGTATTATAAGTGTGATGGGTACTTTGCACATACTTATTAAATAAATAAATAAATAATTTCCTGGTTCTCTCATTTATCCATTAAATCATTGATTTGCACAAACATATTGAAGTGTTATTCTTTGATACTGAGGGAGATACTAAAAATACAAAGATAAAAATTTCTCCAGACTCTGTTTTCAATAATCATACTGTTTTGAAAATAGATCAGAATATAATATAAATATTGTAATGTAGTAATAGACTTCTGGCCAAGAAGTCATTCTCTGAGTTCTTACAATGTACTTATTGTGGTTTAAAGAAGAGGAAATGCTTGCAATGTGTTCAAATATTGCAGTTATAAAGATCTTATTCTAGTAGGTCATTTGTAAAAACAGCAAAACAGCTGAATGGGGGGAGAGGGAGAAGGTGGTACAGTATTAAAGAAATTCAACCACCTGAGTGTCTTTACAATAGAGAACATTTATAATGAACTTTTCCTGGTGTGTCATACAAAACGATAAGCATGGGGTGGGCGGAGGGGGAGGCAAAAACCCCAGAATTATCTTCTGGAGGGTGGGTCCCTTGTAGTACAGGTTTCTGCTGCCAGGTGAGTGTTCCAGGAAGCCATCTGCATCAGTGTACCAGTTGGCATTGTTGTGAAACACTGTATTCTGCTTCAGTGGATTTTTTTGAAGACTCTTTTAGTGTATTTGCCCATTTCATGATGGATGATTTATGAGCACAGCTGCCCACACTGTGTTGAGTGTTCAGCAGTTTTTGACCAAAAATGGCATGACCCCCATGCCTCACCCTCCCTATTCACCCAATCTCTCTGAGTGACTTTTTTTGTTTCCTGGATGAACAAATTCCTCAAAGAGAAACATTTTGCCAGTGTGGAAGATGTAAAACAAAAAATGACAGAAGCACTAAAACACATCAAAATTGATAAGTTCAAAAACCATTCTGAGCAGTGGAAAAATGTCTCAATAGGTATATTGCATCAAATACATAATAGTTTGAAGGTGACTGAAGTTTAAACATGAAAGAAAAAAACCACAATTTTTATAAATAATTTCTAGGTTTTATTGGGTCATCCTTTCTACATTAATATTCATTGGTATAGAAATCAGATTTACTTTATCTCCTTTTTGTAGTTTCCAACTAACAAAAAAAGTATAGTATTGTTTCACAAGGAATAAAATCTATTTATATATTAAATAGTTTGGATTAATATTTATAAATAAAATAAAAAATCTCTGGGAAAATTGTAGCTATAACTTGTGGAATTTTCTTTTCAATATGATGTGATACAAATTTATAACTTATTGGAAAAAAAGACATCATATTTTGAGCAATAGCAGATCATTGAAATAGTCATTGTTGGAAAATTTGTTAAAAATTTAGTAGTTGCTTTTTTATCTCCTCTAAATGGTAAAGTTTTATTTATATTCTTAAAGTAATGAAAGTAGTTAGGGAAAAAAACATATTATTTTTAATTAAATTAATTGGGCTGATATCAGTTAATAAGAACATATAGGTTTCAGGTGTACCTTTCTATGATACTAGGTCTGTATATTGCACTGTGTGCCCATTGAATGAAGTCAAACCATCTTCCATCACCACATGTTAGTCCCTCCTCCACCCTCTACCCCCACTCTGTTCTCTCTGGCAACCACCACACTGCTGTCTGTGTCCATGAGTTTCAGGTTTATAGCCCACATATGAGTGAAATCATATGTTCTTAGCTCTTTCTGACTGATTTTTCTTAGAATAATATTCTCAAGGTTCATCCATGTTGTTGCAAATGGTATTATTTCATCTTGTGTATTGCTGAGTAGTATTCCATTGTGTACAGGTAGCACATCTTCTTTATTCAGTTGTCTATGAAAAGATACTTTGGTTGTCTCTTTGTCTTGGACACCATGAATAATACTGCAATGAACATAGGGATGCATATACCTGTAAATACATGCTTTCAAGATTTTCTGGTAGATACTCAGAAAAGGCATCAGTTGGTCATATTGAGAACTCTACTCCTAATTTTCTGAGGAATCTCCATACTGTTTTCCATAGCAGCTATACCAGTCTACATTGCTACCAGCAGTGAATGAGAGTTCCCTTTTTCTCTACAACCTCTCCAGCACCTGTTATTACTTGTCTCATTGAAAATAGCCATTCTAACAGGTGTAAGGTGTTGTCTCATGGTAGTTTTGATTTGCATCTTCTTAATAACTAATGACTTTGAATATCTTTTTGTAAATCAATATCTTGCTATTTGTATATCTTTATGAGAGAGGTGTCTATTCAGTTTCTCTGCCCATTTTTAATTGGACTGTTTGTTGGTGTTGAGTTTTATAAGTCCTTTAAATATTGAATATGAAGCTTTCATTGGAGCTGTTTGCAAATATCATATCCTATTTTGTCGCTGTCTTCTTTGTTTTATTGTCAGATTCTTTTGCTATACTGCATTTTAGTTTACTATAGTCTCATTCATTTACTTTTGCCTTAACTTCCATTGTCTTTGTGGTCAAATTTATAAAATGTTCTCCACAAACCAAGGCCCATTATTTGTCTCTATTTTATATTATTATGGAACTATTTACCATTATTATAATGTCAGATATTAAAATATAATCAGATAATCTCAATGTTCAAGTGTAAAGTTAAATTAATAAATATACAATTGATCCAAGATGGTGCCAAAGTAGTTGGCAGCTCCATTCATCTTCTCTTAGACATGGACTAGATGTGAAGTCAGAACACAGAACAGAAAGTGAGTGAAAGCATCTGTGAGTAAGCATGTACTAGGACAAGAGCATGGCGAGTATGCAGGAGTTAGCAGGAATCAGCCCACCTGCAGCACTCTCTGGAGCTGATGGCCTGGGCTTTCTAGAGGCCAGGAGCTGATGGCCAGGATGTTCTAGGAGAACTGCCACCACTGCCAAGCCCAGCACTGCTGAATACATAGAATCTGGCTGCGTGTAGATGGGTTCAGAGCTCATGTGCTACTATGGTGGCAAGACAAGACCTGGGAGGTGTGGGCTCCAGAAACAGCATGGGGGGAGCAGATGTGCCTGAGGCTGCAGATCTTTGGAAGGAGTGAGGTCAACATGCCACCTCCACCATGTGTAATAGCATAGCTGCAGGACACTTCTCAACACCATCTTTCCACTTCTCTGGAAAGACACAGAGAGAAACTAATTGTCAATCTAAAATTGTCAGTCTCTGAAAGGAAGTGGTCAACCCTGACCATGACAGACTATGTGTTCTTGTTTTTGCAGGGGGAGGGCCATGTGGAGAACAGGAACCCCAGGGACCCATGCTACAGCATGGGGACCATAGAGATATGGTTTTTAAAAGAGGAGCTTGGCAGGGACCAGGGCTCACATGGCTGTGCACGTGGATGGGGTGCAGTGGCTTTGCTAACCAAAAGCTGGAGTCATAGAATACACTAAAGGAACAGGAAGACCTGACCCAGCATGGCTAATGAATAGAGGGCAACTCAGAGTACAGAATGCAGGCCAAACCTCCTGTGAGAGAGGAGCAGGCTCAGGTCTAGAAGGTAGGAATTAAATGCCTGAGATTTCCTGCAGTAAACTACAGCTTTTCACAAACAGGTGAACCTAACCCCCCACTGTTGGATTTCAACCTTGGTGGACTGGCCAGGCCAGGCCCAGTAGTTTCGTGCTGCATACATTTCCCCAGAGGAAAGAAGAAGCATTGATAGGGCCCTTCACCAGACACTACATGTTACACAGCTCCTCAGGCCCTAATATACTAAACCCAGCAAAACAGAGAAAATAAAGATAAGTACAGCAAGGCATTGTCTTCTGTCCTGCATAGTTGTTTAACATTCAGTTCATACCCTTCAACTTTGGGCATAACATGGCACCAGGTTTTATAATACGGTTTATTTCAAATTTTTTATAATGCTCTTTCCTTCTCTTACTCCACAGTACCTCTTTCCCCCCTCTTTGCATTTTTGTTTTAAATTTTATTTTCTTTCTTGTTATGACCTGATTGTATTCTGCACTCTTACTATTGCTTCCTACTGCACCCTCTCAATTTGTGATTGTCATTAGTCACTTTACATTCCTTCTCCCATTATTCCCTTTCCATCTTTACCAGTCTTTGTTCATAGGTTATGGATAAGGTGGTAGTTGTTATAGTTCTTCAGTCTTATTTTTAGATAGTGACTATTTTTGTATTTCAAGTATCAAATTTCACTGTTTCCCCATTCCAATTCCATTTTGCCTTCCCTCTGTCTTTTCTTTTCTTTTGAATTTAATTATTATTTTCCCCTGTCTTAGCCAGGTTTTCATCCTGCACTCTTAGTATTCCTTCTTCCTCTGTCTCCTCAAAATAACTTCCCTATCCTGTAGACATCTGGTAAGCTCTTCTGTCTTTCCTTTTCCCTCTTATATCTATTCCACCTACATAAATCTTACCTCATTATTTGTTGATATTTCAGTGGTACAGCTTTTCTACATTTAAATGTCACTGAATATATTTGTTGTGGTTGCCTGTTTTTCTCTCACTAGATATATACATATATATTTTTCTTTATATTCTGATTTAACCTAATATTATACACTTCCCTTCTCTTCCTCTATCCCATATTCTCTCCACCTCTTTTTAGTAACAAAGTAAATTTGTTTTCTTTCCCATTGTGCCTTATCTCTATTTCCTACTCTTATTATTGCCCCTTCCTCTATGCTTGCAAAACAACTTTTCCTTCAGTCGTCTCATAATCATTTTTCCTTTCTTATAATAGTCTTAACCTCTTTATATCATTATTAATATCAGCTCATTTGCTATTGATAGTGTAATTGTGGGTGGGTGTTATTTTTCTGGGTGTGGGATTGTTTCCTGGGCTGTTTGGTTTTTGTTCTGGCAGCACTTGTACAATAGTATACAAGACATGGAGGACAGAGTAACTCTTAGTCAATCAGTTGGACAGAAGAACCTACCAAAGAGCAATCCAACAACTAAAAGACAATTAAAACCAGAGAGCCCATATAAAAGCCTTAAAGTGCAATGCAAGAGTATCAAGTTCAGGTGATCAAGGAGGGTGCATCACTGAATGTCACTAGCCTCCTAATTTGGCATATCATACCACAAAGACAGAGAGTTGAAGTAGATCAATCTAGCATACAGGAACAAACAAGAAATGGTACCTAAAATGGGGAGACAAAGAAACAACCCCCAATCAAAACAAAAGGAGTAATCCCCAGAAAGACTGCTAAATGAAATTGAGGCAAACACACTATCAGATATCAAATTAAAAATAATGGTTATAAGGATGCTGAAGGAGTTCAGTGAGAAATTCCAGGGAAGTTGCAAGGAACTTACTATGAACTACACCAGCACAAAAAGGGACATAGAAGCTATCAGTAAGAGCCAGAAGGAAATGAAGAACACAGAAAGGATATAAAAACAGGTTACATGAACCAGAGGACTGAATCAGTGAGCTGGAGAACAATGTAGAAAAAAATACCCAGACAGAGCAGCAAAACAAAAAATGACTCAAAGAGAACAAAGAAGGGTTAAGAGAATTTTAAAACACATGAAACATAATAATATCCATATAATAAGGATACCAGAAGGAAAAGAAGAACAGCAAGAAATAGAAAACCTATTTGAAAAAGTAATGATGTAACACTTACCTAACTTGATGAGAGAAAAAGTCATACAAGTCCAAGAAGCACAGAGGGTCCTAGTCAAGATGAACCCACATAGGCCTAATCCAAGAGAAAACATAATTAAAATGGCAAAACTCAAAGAGAACAAGAGAATCTTAAGGGTATCAAGGGAGAAACAGGAAATAACATACAAGGGAAGTTCAATAAGGCTAGCAGCTGACTTCCCAACAGAAACACTACAAGCCAGAAGTAAAATGGAAAGAAATACTCCAAATAATGAATAACAAAGGACTGCAACCAAGAGTACTGAACCCAGCAAGCCTCTCATTTAAAATGGAAGGTGAAATAAAGAAAGTTTACCAGACAAAAAAAAACGGCTAAAAGGATACACTTCCATCAAACTAGCATTGCAAGACCTGTTAAAGGGAGTACTTTAAAAAGATGAAGAAAAAGAGTGAGAAAGAGAGGAATGTAGGTACAAAGAGGGAGAGTGTCACTGAATAAGTGCCTATCAATAACAACCTTAAATGTAAATGGATTAAATGCTGCATTCAAAAGACATGGGGTACCTGAATGGATAGAAAAACAATTCACATATATGTTGCCTACAAGAGACTCACCTCAGAACAAAAGATATACACAGACTGAAAGTGAAGGGCTATAAAAAATATTTCAAGCAAATGGACATGAAAAGAAAGCTGGGGTATGAATACTTATATCAAACAAAATAGATTTTTAAAAATGATCATTAAAAGAGACAGAGAAAGAAGCATCATAATACTCAAGGGTAGAATCCATCAAGAAGGTATAACCATTGTAAACATATATGTACCCAACATAGGAGCACCCACGTATATAAGGAAAATCTTGGAGGACTTCAAGAAAGATATAGACATCAACAAACTTATACTAGGGGATTTTAACACCCCACTGTCCACAATGAATAGATCTTCCAAACAGAATCAACAAGGATATTGTGGGACTAAACTACACTCTAGATCAAATGGACTTAACAAATATATGCAGAACCTTTCACCCCAAAGTAGCAAAATATACATTCTTTTCAAATATACATGGAACATTGTCAAAGATACACCATATCATAGAGCACAAAATGAGGCTGAACAATTCAGGAAAATTGAAATCTTATCAAGGATTTTCTCTGACCACAGTGTCTTGAAACTAGAAACAATCTCATGGAAAAAAACTCAAAAACAGTCACATTCATGGAGATTGAATAAAATGTTATTAAACAATGAATAGGTTAATAATGAGATCAAGGAATAAATCAAAAAAGTTTCTGAAAAACAAATGAAAATGAATACACAACAGCCCAATACCTATGGGACATAGCTAAGGCAGTACTGAGATAGAAGTTCGTAGCAATATACATCTACCTAAGAAATGTAGAAAAATGTCAAATGAACAACTTAACCCTACATTTACAAGAAATAGAGGGAAAACAGCAAAGCCCAGAGTAAAAAAAAGGAAGGAAATAATCAAGATCAGAGCAGTATTAAATGATATATGGACTAAAAGAAGAATTCAAAGGATCAATAAATCCAGTAGCTGGTTCTTTGAAAATATAAACAAAAGCTACAAGCCTTTAACCACATTCGTAAAAAAAAAAAAGAGAGAGAGAGAGAGAGGACCAAATAAATAAAATCATAAATGAAAGAGGAGAAATTATAACTGATACCACAGGAATACAAATGATTTTAAGAAATTACTACAAACAATGGTATGCCAAAAAATTTGAAAACCTTGGTGAAATAGAAACATTTCTAGAAACATGATCCTCCAAAACTGAATCAAGGAGTAGAAAGCCTGAACAGACTGATAACAGCCAGTGATATTGAAGCAGTAATCAAAAATCTCCTGGCACACAAAAGCCCTGGACTGTGTGACTATGCAGGAGATATTTATCAAATATTTAGGGAATAGCTAGTCTCTATCCTTCTCAGACTTTTCAAAAAAATACAAGAAGAGGGAAGAATCCCAAAACCTTTTTATGAGGCCAGCATCATCCTAATTCCAAAACCAGATAAAGACACAAGAAAAAACGAAAACTACAGGTCAATATTGCTAATGAGCATAGATGCTATAATCCTCAACTAAATATTGGCTAACTGGAACCAGCAATACATTAAAGAGATCATACACCATGATCAAAGGGGATTCACCCCAGGGATGCAAGGATGGTATGATATTTGCAAATCAATAAATGTAATAAATCACATGAATAAAATGAAAAACAAAAATCATATCACTAGATGCTAAAAAATCACTTGATAAAGTATAGAACCCATTTATGATAAAACCACTCAGCAAAGTGGAAGTAGAGGAAGCATACCTCAACATAATAAAGGTCATAAATGAGAAGCCTACAGCCAATATCATACCCAATGAACTATTTAAAAATCACATTTGCTATAGCAATGAGAAAAATAAAATACCTAGGAAGAAAGGAGTTATTCCAAGACGTTAATAGACCTGTAATCAGAAAACTACACAACACTGAAGAAAGAAATTAAGGAAGACACAAATAAAGGGAAGCATACTGCGTTCATGAATTGGAAGAATTAACATCAATAACATGTCTGTACTACCCAAAGAAACATATAGATTCAATGCAATCTCTATCAAAATGACATATTTCACAGATACAGAACAAACATTTCAAAAAGGTATATGGAACCATAAATAACCCTGAATAGCTTCAAAAATGTTGAGAAAGAACAAAGTAGGAGCAATTACAATACCTGATATTAAATTCTATTACAGGGCCACTGAAATCAAAATAATCTGGTACTGGTATAAAAACAGACACATAGATGAATGGAACAGAATAAGGAGCCCAGAAATAACCTGTGTCTGTTTGTTCACTTAATCTGTATCTGTTTGTTCACTTAATATTTGACAAAGAGGGTAATAACATAAAATGGCAGAAAAATAGGCTCTTCAGTAAATGGTGTTGGGAGATCTGAACAGATGCATGCAAATAAGTGAAGCTAGACCACCAACTTATAATATATACCAAAATAAACTCAAGATGGATAAAAGATTTAAATATAAGTTGCAACACCATAAAAGTCTTAGAGGAGAACATAGGCAGGGAAATTTCAGATATCCCACACAGTAATATTTTCACTGATATGTCCCCTCGGATAAGGGATAAAAAGGAAAGAATAAACAAATGAGACTACATCAAATTAAAAAGTTCTGCACAGCTAAAGAAAACATCAGCAAAATGAAAAGGGAACCAACCATTGGGAAAACATATTTGCCAGTGATATCTTGGACAAGGGTTTGATCTCCAAAAGATAAAGAACTCACATGACTCAACACGATGAAGACAAACAGTCCAAATAAAAGATAGGCAAAGGACCTGACCAGACACTTCTCCAAGGAGGACATACAGAGGGCCTAGAGACATATGAAAGGATGTTCAACATCACTAGTCATCAGAGAGATGCAATTTAAAACCACAATGAGATACCACTTTACACCAGTCAGAATGGCCATCATTAACAAATCAAGAAACAACAAATGCTGGTGAGGTTGGAGAAAAGGGAACCCTAGTACACTGTTGGTGGGAATGCAGACTGGTGCAGCCACTTTAGAAAACAACATGAAATATCCTCAGAAGACTAAAAATGGAACTGCCTTTTTACCCAGCAATTTCACTGCTCGGTTTATACCCTAAGAATCCTGAAACACCAATTCAAAAGAACCTGTCTGCCCCAATATTCATAATAGCACTTATAATCACATGACTTAGGAAATAGCCTAAGTGTCCATCAGTAAACGAGTGGATAAAAAAACTGTGGTAAATTTACACAATGGAATACTACACAGCAGAAAGAAAGAAGGAACTCCTACCCTTCATGACAGCATGGATGGAACTGGAGATCATTATGCCAAGTGAAATAAGTCAGGTGGTACAATATAAGTACCAAATGATCTCACCTATGAATGGAACCTAATCAACAAAGCAAACAAGCAAAATATAGCCAGAGTCATGAAAATAAAGAACGACCTGACAGTAACCAGAGGGAAGGGTGGAGGGAGATAACAGGGTTAAGAAGGGGAAGGGTCAAGTCAAGGAACAGGTATAAAGGACCCATGTACAAGGATAACAGGGTAGTGATTGACTGAGGGAGGGAGTGGGTGTGGCAGGGTAGAACAATGGGGGAAAATTGGGACATCTGTAATCGAACAATACATATTTTTAAAAATGTATAAATATAATTTTTCAAATTAAACATGTATTGAATCCTGGCTGGTGTGACTCAGTGGTTTGAGTGCCAGCCTGCAAACCAAAGGGTTGGTGGTTTGATTCCCAGTCAGGGCACATGCTGGGTTGCGGGCCACATCCCCAGTTGTGGGGGCATGTGAGAGGCAACCACACATTGATGTTTCTCTCCCTCTTTAAAAAAAAAAACATGTATTGAAATTTCCATGAACATTTCACATTTTGCAGTAATATACTTCCTATAATGTCTGAGGAATTGAAATTAAAATGTTTATTATAGAGTCACTTACAGTTTATTGAATTACAAAAAAAATCCTTAAAAAATTTCCCTATGGACTTCTTTGTTTTGTCATTTACTTTTGTTATTTTTTTAGGGGAGTATTATTTAAACTTAGGTATCACTATAAAATTATGTAAATATACTGAAAAGAGTAAAAGCTTAAAGAAATTACTTTTAAAAAATTGAGATGGTGTGTTTTAAAATCTTAAATAACCTTTTAAAAGTGATATACTGTTGCCTTTATCAGTGCCTAATTTCTGTAGATAGCCTATTATTAAACACTTCCTTTAAAAAATTGTACCATTGTTACCTTGAGATGATAATATTTCATATTTTTTAATTATGTGGAAAAACATTTAATTAAGCCTGGTCATCAAATGCAGTATGATACAAGAGCAAATCAAATTATGCTGCAATTCCTCAAATGTAAAAATTACCTAGAATTATCTTTAAGTGATAAAATAATATATTTGGATCCTGTGTAGGTAATGGACCATTATAAATTTGGGTTCATGAGAGATTAAAAAAATAAAGAGTTCTTGAATGTTTTACTTTTACTAATGAGAAATTTCTGATTAGAAAAATATTGCCATTAAATTAATGAATAGAAGAAATATTTTGAGTATTATTACTTTTTATCAAATTAATGGGTCAAATAAAGAGTAAATTTGTGTTAAGTAAAATTAGGGTAAAAATTTAACATTTATGGTATATACAATATACTTGAAAACATTTTAAGGGGCTTTGTGGTGTTTTTTTTTTCTTTTATTGATTCTGGGAATAGGAGAAGGGAGGGAGAAAGAGAGGGAAAGAAGTATTAATCAGCCACCTCCTGCAATGCACACTAGCAGGAATCAGACTCGAAACCCAAGCATGAACCCTGAACCAGCAATTGAACCACAACTCTTCAGCCTGTGGAATAATGCCCAGCCAACTGGGCCATGCCAGTGGTATGAACACTATTTTCAGGTATAGGTAACATTACTTGTAGGAGACCATTCTGCATGGCGTGGGACCAGCTCCCACTTGGAGAAGCACAGGACCCATGCCCATGGATAGGTTCTCCCATGGGGAATCAGGCCTGCAATGTGCCTAGGCCACTTTGAGTCTTGCTCTTGCTAAAAAACTCGCTCACCCTGAGTTGAGGACATTTACTGCAAAGTAACTTCCTAAAATCCATGTTAAACCTTCCAAGGACAAGTGTAACCAGTTCAACCACCTTTGCCTTTTCATTTGCAAATATCCCTCTTCTGTGATGTGATTAGCAGCATTGACTCCTTTGTTTTCTGTAAATGGTAACCATTTAAAGTGAACCTGTGCATAGTAAATGAGGACCATCATGTAATGTAGGGAGAAACCCTATAATAAAGGCAAGTCACAACAAGGGCCAAGGCCTTTGCTCCCCTTGAGAGAAAAGCCATTCTGTCTCTTTTTCTCCATCGGACTTGGTAGTCCATGGGAATGTCTCATTTCATCCATAATGATGTGGACACTGCAGGCTGGTGTCTGCATCAATTACTGAGACAGAGAGAGTTTTAAAAAACTTGTCAAAGGTTGCCCAGCTAATAGAGGGCAGAGCCAGATTTAACGTCCAGGAACTTGTCTCAAAAGTCTACAAATATTAACAATGCATAGCAGAAATAAAGTTTTTAAACAGAAAATAGCTTGTGAGGTACAAGAAAAAGTCATCTCAGCAGTGAATATTATATATTTACCGAGCAGCTTCTGGCCAAGATGGAGGCATAGGTAGTTGCACTGTGCCTCCTCGCGCAACCAAAACTAAGGACAACAAAAATTGAGAAACAAGAAACGACCAGAACAGAGAGAAATGAACTGAATGGAAGTCTGACTACTGTACATCCATACCGGTAAGGAGGGGCAGAGTCGGAGGCCTACAAAGAGGGGTCGAGGAGTCCCGGCAGGAAAAATCAGTGGCTGGAAGATGTGGGCACGCAGGGCACAGACGGCAGCTGACAGACCAGTGGCAGACCCTGAGTGCGGGAGGCAACAAGCAGACCCAGTGTGCTGCAGCCACACATTCGCATGCAGACAAACTAAGCCAAAATGGGCAGCAGCACAGACCATACAACCCAGGGCCCCAGCGCTGCCAGGAAACAAAGCCTAAGAGCACTGATTGAAAACACCTGTGGGAGCTGAGGCCAGGAGATTCTCTCAGCCTCACAGGAGGCTCATCAGGGAAACCCACAGAGTCTGAGAATGAACACAAGCCCCCTGCCTGACAGCCAGCACCAGAAGGGCACAAATTGCTTGTGGGAAGTGGCAGAGGGGACTGAAGTCCTAGAGAGGGTGCAGTAGGTGCCATTGTTCCCTCTCAGACCCCGCCCCCACATACAACATCACAACCCAACGACTGGGATGCCTCACCCTGGTGAACACCTAAGGCTTTGCCACCCATATGTAACATCTGCAACCAGACCAAAGGAAAATAAAAAATAAAAAAGATGGCTCAAACAGAATTAAAAGTCCCAGAGCCAATTAGTTTAAGTGACCAAGAGATAGCCAACCTATCAGATGCACAGTTCAAAGCACTGGTGATCAGGATGCTCACAGAATTGGTGGACTTTGGTCATAAATTAGATGAACAAATGCAGGCTACGATAAGAGAAATGAAGGAAAATGCACAGGGAACCAATAGTGATGGGAAGAAAACTGGGACTCAAATCAATGGAGTGGACCAGAAGAAAGAAAGAAACAGCCAAACAGAAAAGAATGGAGAAATAAGAATTCAAAAAAATGAGGAGAGGCTTAGGGACCTCCAGGACATCTTTAAACGTTCCAACATCCGAATTATAGGGGTACAAGAAGGGGAAGAGGAAGAGCAACAAATTGAGAACTTATTTAAACAGATATTAAAGGAAAATTTCCCCAATCTGGCAAGGGAAATAGACTTTCAGGAAGTCCAGGAAGCTCAGAGAGTCCCAAAGAGGTTGGACCCAAGGAGGAACACGCCAAGGCACATCATAATTACATTAGCCAATGTAAAAATGAAGGATAGAATCCTAGAAGCAGCAACAGATAAGGGGACAGTCACCTACAAAGGAGTTCCCGTCAGACTGTCAGCTGATTTCTCAAAAGAGACCTTGCAGGCAAGAAGGGGCTGGAAAGAAGTTTTCCAAGTCATGAAAGGCAAGGACCTACATCCAAGATTACTCTATCCAGCAAAACTTTCATTTAGAATGGAAGGGCAGATAAAGCGCTTCTTAGATAAGGTCAAGTTAAAGGAGTTCATCATCACCAAACCCTTATTTTATGAAATGTTAAAGGAATTTATCTAAGAAAAAGAAGATAAAAAACATCTATAGTAAAATGACAGCAAACTCACAGTTAGTAACAACCATGCCTAGAACAAAAGCAAACTAAGCAAACAACTAGAACAGGAACACAACCACAGAAATGGAGATCACATGGAGGGTTAGCAACAGGGAAATGGGAGGAGAAGAGAGGGGGTAAAGATATATAGAATAAGTAACATAAACAATCGGTAGAAAACAGACAGGGGGAGGGCAAGAATAGTATGGGAAATGTAGAAGCTAAAGAACTTATGACACATGGACATGAACTAAAGGGGGAGAATGTGTGTGGGAGGGGGTGAGCAGGGTGGAGGGGAGTGAAGGGGGAAAATGGGACAACTGTAATAGCATAATCAATAAAATAAAAAAAATAATTAAAAAAGAAGTGAATATTATAATTGTATTAGATTTAAAATATACATTAATTATGAATAAAATATAAAAGTATATATCACAGGTACATAAGCCAATTAATAATAATCTAAGCACTAGAATACACTTATCCACAAAACTGTATTATTTCTGAGAGGTATAAATTTAAATATGGTATCTGTTATCTACTATATGATGTTAGGAAAGAGACAGGACCAAATTAGAAAATTTTTAAGTTAGAGTTTCAAAGCAGAAAAAATGGCCCTTAACACATAAATGACTCCTCTACTTTCTTTTCCTAGATACTATATATTTTATTTAATCTTTTGAGCAGAAGAAAAAAACATATCTTACTGAAAAGCAGAGAAAAAAATCTATCTGATGTCATACACTTTATTCTTTAGAAAACTGTGGATTATAAGCTAAAGGATTTACTTTACATCTCTACACATCTTTAATGTGGATTCGCTGCTTTTTGTTTGTTTTTATTTTTCTCTCCTTTATTTCATTGTGTTTTGGTACTTTGGAAAGCACAAATGCTTACATAATTTTAATCAATATAATAAGAATTCTAAATCTCTCCAGTCCTTCTTTGCATTAGTACTAAATTCTTTATTTCTACAGGTCTACAAAATATTGCTGATTTCATTATTTTATTAAATTAAGAACAAAAAGTGATTTTCAATTATTTACAATCAATCCTTGATTTCTTAGGTAGGAATAAAATCTTTCTAAATGGCCAAAATCAACCTGTATTCCCTGTATCCCAGATATTTCTATCAAGTATTATAAAGTTGGACCTCTTCAAGTGACCTTACAAAACATTATGCTGCTATTACAACTTACTTAAAAATTAATTGCTGATACATACATATATTTTATATGTCAGAAATTTTCAACCTTTTAAAATCTCATGGCACACATTAACTAATTACTAAAATTCTGCAGCAAATCAAAAATATATTACTTTTTGCCCATCTGAAAAAAATGTACATATAACTTTGATTCATTCACAATAGATAGCTATTATTGTGTTGCCTGTCTTCTTATTTGACAATAAAAGAATGGGAGAATAAGGGAAAAGAGGTAAGTGCTTTTGAATAAATAGTCAGGTATTACATGTTTTAAAATATTTTTGTGGTATACCTTGTGAAAATTGCTATTACATGCATATAAAAATATATTCTTATAATAGAAAATGTCAGAGTGTTATGTTTTAGATATTTTGTGATCTTTAGACATTTAAAGAGTTAACTACGGGTATTGGTATCAGAACATATATTAATATATCTAATTCATATATCTAAGCAAACATTCTAATAAATATTTATTAAATATTTGTTATAACATTGCTAAAACAGAATGTTAGCTTTCTTTAGTACATGGTAAGAACCAATTAAATAGTGGAATCAACAAAAGAGAGTATCAATAAATGTGAATAGAATGTATTTTTAAATTTTCATTCTCAAAAAAAATAGTATCTCATAACTTCAAAACCTAGTTATGAAATCATAACACATTTGAGTTTTAGGATATTCCATGGGGCCATCATGCATTAAAATAGCAAAAACAAACATGGTTAAACATGGCATTTCATTCAAAATCATGCTAGACACTTAATCTTAAATAACTTTTACACTGACATAACATTTTAGATAAAATAATGTCTTCTGTGGGTTTGGTAGTTATTTATAAACTCCATCAGTCATATTCAGATAAAATTTTTTTTACTGCCACTGATAAAGTGAACTGCATTTAGCAATATTACAATGATTTTACCTGTTCTGAAATTTTACATTTGTATGTTTGCTATTACTGAAGTTTCAAGTTCAGTTCGAAGTTTCAAAAACTAGGGCAAGGAATAGCCAATCTTTCAGAGGAATCTCTAGGGCATAACCCTTCTCAACCGCATGCTTTTATTCTGATGATCAGAGACACTACTGAATCAGCACGTGCTGACAAGTGTGCTTACACAGGCCTCACAGACACTACCCAGAACTAGGCTGGGAGAGTGATGCTGACATAGGACATACAGGTTTTCCCTTTAACTAGGTTATTCACGTTTGTCCATTTTGTCTTTCTTGTTTGATCATTAGTCTTTGTTCAAGAATGCTAGATAATCAATGAAGGTTGAAGAGGCAGGAGCCCATAGTTAGTTAGTAAAGAAAAATACTGTATTATACAACATCAGCACAAACTGACATTTTAAATAGCCTCTCTGAAAAAAGCTCACTGGAAAAATAACCGCTGTCAATGACAGACTTGGACTTCACACACAGTAAAGACTTGATCATCGTACATGCACAGTGAAGGCAGAAGGTCAACGTACGATGTCCCAAGAAATGAAATTTACTTCTGTGACTTGAATTGGGCACTTAGAAATGACTTAACTTGTCAATATATAATGGCTCTGTGGCCAAAGACAGGTTGTCATATTATAGCATTTCACACATAAGGATATACAAGTAGAAATTAAACATGCAAGAAAAAGCTTATCTTTTGTATTATCTTTCCTCCAAGTACCCACTATTCTGACTTGTAATACCACAGATAACTTTTTTGTTTTTAAATTTTGTATAAATAGAAACTTGTATTCATAGCATTTTGTTTGCCTTCTTTTCTATAACATTCTATATGTGAGACTCACTCATAGTGATAGTGGTGATTCATTTATAACTTTACCTGTTCTGTTGTTGATATGTGTTTAGATTGTTTGCAGTTTGGAACCATGACAAATGATGATGCTTTGAAAAATTCTGTACATGTCTCATAGTGTGCAGATGTACACATTCCAGTTTGGTTCATACCTAGAAGTAAAATTCTGATTTGTGGGGCACCTACACTTTAACATTTAGTAATCTCTACAAAATAGATTCCCAATGTAGTTACCACAGTTCATACTGCTTCAGGAAGCTAAGAAAACTAACATTTCATAACCTCACTAACACTTGGGATTATTCAGTCTTAGAACTTTATGCATTTTGATGTGTATAAAATCGCATTGTATAGGGCATTATTTTTGTTTGTTCCATATTCTGAGTACAATGTTTTTATGGTTATTGGTCATTGTGTGTAGTTAGTTTTGAAGACACTGCTCAAATATTTTATATTTAAAATAACCAATTTTTATCTTTATCTTGATGTTTATATATAACTTACTAAGAAATGTGTATAAAATTATTCCACTATCATAGAGGATCTACTTCATTTTCACTTTAATTCTGTTGTTTTTATTTTTTATATATTTTTTGGTTAAGTTACTAGGAGCTTAGATATTTAGGATTGCTATATCTATCAATTTATAATCAGGAAATGTTCTTCTTTTCTATCGTATATACATTTAAACTTTAAATCTGCTTTATATTTACATATTGCATTTCTCTGTTACTTAATGTTTTGTAATGTAAGTCTTCCATCCCTCTGTGTGTTTTGTCTCTGTTGCTTTGTTCTTCATTTTGTTTTGATTTGTTCATCCTTGACTTAGTTGTAGTTCATCACTTTTTTAAAATGAAGACAGCTTTTGTTTTGATGTCATATTTTATCAAATGTGTTAACAATTTTTAACAAATTATTTGAGAACATATTACTATGTTATTTCCTTTAATAATCATACTTCATTTTATGCTTTTAAAACCACTGTCATCAGAAGAAGTCTAATACTTCACCTGATTAAAAAATAAATAAATAAATGTCCTCCAAGCAGCCCCAAGTGCTTAGCTTATCTCAGTGGATTTCCTTTCCCTGAACTACACCCATAAATCTTCACTATTTTGTTAGTTCTCTGCTACCTTCAATCGTATGTCCCCTTCTTTTTTAAGTTTTAATTGTTATTTTCAACTTGAGATTGGCCTGACTTACTGTGTCTAATGTTACCAGGAACTAAACAATTTCATTCTGTTTTCACATTGCTCAATCACCATACATGTGTGTAAGTCACTGATTTTGTAACCTCATCTATATTCCTGAATTCTTTTACACTTTTCAAAAATATTCAGCTGGATGTGGGGAGGGGTAGAAGAAGGTAAAGAAGGGATAAATTGTTATGAAAGGAGACTTGAATTGGGGTGGTAAACACACAATACAGTGTAAAGAAGATGTGTGGTAGAATTGTGTACCTGAAACTTGTGTAATTTGATTAGCCAATGTCACCCCAATAAATTCAATTAAAAAGTTTCAGGTGATTCTTTTGAACTTTACAGGGACAGAATTGTATGATATCTAAGCAGTAATATTTTTCTTCCAGTCCCATTATATTATATCTTTCAACATTGTTCCTATATGGAATTGCTTTGCCTAGCATTTTTTGTAGGTTATGTAAAAATTTATATGACCAAAATGTAGAAAAAGTGACATTGCTACATACGATACAGTTCCAAGAATCTAAATGAAAAGTGTGGGTTTTATTCCATTGCACAATTTGCTAGTGCATTCCCTGGGTAGTGTGATGTGCAATAAATAGGATTGAGAGGCAGAGGAGTTAGGTAAGCTAGAAGTGGGGGTGATTTTTAGTCAGAACTATAAATTTGAGTTGCCCCACACACTGCTGGGGAATATGGAGTGTTTCAGCTGAGATGCTAACTGAAGAAGCAAAAATATAACAAAGCCAAATGTTCAGTCGTGTCTATAAAATACTCTATATACAGTTGAATCAGGAGTTTTCTGGTCTTTCATTAACTTGGTCCTGACAAAGGAGTTAAGGTCCTAGATAAGTAAATATTCGATTTGCCATTCCCTAACATATAGAGGAGATGAAGTTAGGACAGTTACAGTATCTCTGCTGCAAGAGAGCCTCCCCCTTTTGTTTGATACTTAATGGAAAAAAATGCTCTTGTTATCTATTGATGGCCAGCAGGTTTTTTGATATGGCTTCCTGAATAGGCCTGAATTCCACCGTATTCATTGCTGCTGAGTAGATGGCCTCACATCACAGTAAATGTTATGACTATTTCTCATGCATTCTCATGCTGACTATTCAGAGGATGTTGGTTCTGCATAGTAGAATGTGAAAAAGAGAATGCTTAAATTAATCTATGGTTCATGGCTTCCCACAATAGTGGGAAATCCCCCTTTTTCTGCTCTGGATGGAAAATCTTCACCCATTTTAGTGTGATGGTACCTGGCCTCCTGTAGTGTGAGAAATGGTGGCCCAGAGGTTCTATTCTTCAACCTTTTAAATTGACCAGTGACTAGATGTTAAGAGTGTGTGTCTTTAAAGTGTGAGTTTGTCTAATCTCCCAGGAAAAAAAAAAAATGCCTTCAGTCTTAAGAGACTAATGTTCAATAGGAAACACCCTGCCCAGATTGGAAATAAATGTGATTTAAGAATAAAAGTAGAGCTGAAAAATTTGGTGTTATTTGGGGGAAAAAGGGGGGGGGGTTAGATTTAACTGGTACTCAAACCTTCTCTAATACAAAACATTTGGTCAGATATTCATAATTTGTGCAGATGCAATAACCAAAGAAACTTCTTACAAGAGAAGAGAAAGACACGAAGGTCTGGAGCTTCTGCTAGAACAAAAATCTCCTGGTTATGGTGATATACAGTTGAGTTCATTTAGTGTCTGATCCACTGTCTGATGTAAGCCCATGTTCTCTTCTTTGGCCTGGGCAAGATTTTTTTCCAGGTCTTCAATTGACTTTTTCAGTTTTGCAACTGTTCTCTCTGCAAATTCAACACGAGTCTCGGCCTCTTTCAGTTTGCCAGACAGAAGTTTAATTTTTTCTTCATACTTAAACTCCTTTTCAAAATACTTTATAGAGGCAGCCTCTAGCTATGTCAGGTTGTTAATGATATTCTTGAATTCTTCTTCCAGATCACCACATTTTAGTTCAGAAAACTTAGTGCACTCCTCTGTTTTCTCCAGCTTGCTTTCCAGGACAACCAGTTTAGGAGCTACTTCTTAATATTAGCCATCAGCCTCCCCTGCAAAATGCCTGGCATTCTTCAGCTGCAACTCCTGGATCTCCGTCTTCTCATCTTTCATAGCTGGGTTTTGTATCACCTTCATTCCTTGCTAGCTCTCGATAGCTTTTTCTGCTTCCTCTAGCTTCCACAAGGCTGTGGACAGCCAATCTTGAGCCCCGTTCAACTCCTCAACAACTGAATGTGTGGATTGAGGGCTGCTACATCCCCTTCAGCTTTCTCTGGCCAGTGGCTTTCGCCCCCAAGTTACCACTGCAGCCTCTACCTGGTCTGCCTGCTGCTTTGGAACCAGGATTTTGTGTTTCATGACCTCCAGGGAATTGAGGCCAGCCAGTGGGCACTCAGCTTGGTTAGACTTGGATGGAAGCTGCAGAAGCCTCACCCCCACCCCAGAGCCTTTACTTGCCTGGTTATTTATTCATTAATTTATTTTGGCTAGTATTTCTTAAACACTATTGAAAAACATTGGTGAAAATCAAGATTATTGTATGAGGTCAGTCCAGAAGGTATACAGCCATGTAATAGGAAAAATAAAGACATTTATTGAAGAAGATACAAGAAACACTATACATAGGACAATGACACCTCATTCCCTTCAAAGTAAGCCTTGGGACTTCACACAGTTCTTCCTATCACCATCAGCTGCCCCATTATCTCTTCCTGAATTTCATGGATAGTCTGAAATCTTTTCCCCTTCAAAGATGATTTTAGTTTTGGGAAAAGACAGAAGTTGAGGGCACCAAATCTGCACAGTTGTGGGGCTGAGTTACCTGAGTGATTTGATGATTTGCCATAAGATTCTGTACTAGACAAGATGCATGATTGGGTGTGTGGTATGATGAAGCTGCCAATCACCAGTTGCCTATAGTTGCACCCTTCTGAATCATCTGTTTTGTTTCCATGGAGAAATGTTCAAGCTTAATGCAAAATTTGAGGCAAATGTATTGCTCTACTCGCTCAGTCATTTTGAATGCAATGGCCACAGTGTACACATGCTTACTCAACATCATCTACTGCCTCCACTGACTAATACAGTGAAGTCGTCATTGTTCACACTTGCACATTCCAGTCCACTGTCCTTGGCTGTCAGGCTACATTGACATGAATGTTGCACAAACTATTCTCATTATATTAACAATGGTTGAATGTTTTCTTGACAGACCTGATATATACACACACATGTATATATGTATACATACATATATGTATGTGTATATATGATTTATATATATGATTTTACTGATATTTTATGATATCTCCATAACATATATATATATGTTTAAAATATGTTTATATATATGTTTAAACATATATATATATGTTTAAAATAGCTATATATGTATTAAATGAATATATATATATATTCATATCTTTCTTCCTTTATATATATATATAAAGGAAGAAAGATATGAATTATTTCCAAACTCAGTTAGCCATTTAATTTTCTATTCTATATGCTGGAAACTCAACAAGAGGTTATGAGAGTCACAAAGTTAAAAATATGCGCCTTTTCTTCTTATATGTAAGAGCAGTTTTTATGGTGTGCAGACCAAACTAATGATAAGTCAAAATTCAATCAACCTAGCAAGCCATACATAGTCACAACTCCAATTCATATGTGTTAGAAAAGTCTTGAGGCATCAACCCTCCATTGATAATGTATAATCATTCCAGGCTACATTCCTGCACTTTCTCAAACAAAGTAATGCTCTTTCAGAAAATTGTGTTGTGATTCTCAAGTTATAATTAGCATTTGTTCAATGAAGTACACACTATTTTTTCTAAAATCTGTATACTTTGTATTTCCCAAGTATGCTCTTTTGATTGTGATGCTATTGTATTTGTTCAGACTATTCCTGATGATGCATTTCCCTTATTTTTATTTACCTCAGAAAAAAATTCCAACTCATAAAAATTATCTCAAAAATATCTTTAAATACTTAATGAGAAATCAATTTCATTATTTTCTGTTTCTACAAGTTTATATACAGAATGTCACTTGTATTGGATAACAAATACACGTGTACACATGCATGTGCATGCATATGCATACACAGTCTCTAAAATTAGGTAAGTCCACTACTGCAGCTCTCATATTCATTAGAATCACCTACAGAGTTCTTTACAAATATTGATGCTGAGGTCTAAATCTCAGATTGTTAATTTCAGGGGTGGGACTAAGATACAAGTGGCTTTAAAAATTAATCAAGGTGCTTTATAGCCAGGGTATGATCCACTATAGTAGACATGCTTTTGGGAGTATTAAAGAACTTTAATGACTAAGAAGCACAATTATCTTTTTTCCTTTCATAAAGACTTGAATAGGGCATTTAATCTATTAATTTATGTATTAATGTAAGTGTTTGAGTTACTTAAAAGGTGATTGCTTCAAGAGAATATGATCTCTTCTTTGATTGCTCTGCCACTGAAGGGTCCCAGCTCAAGACAAAGCATACCAATATTTGCATCAGGTAACATAAATAGAAAAGTGATTTTAAAAACAATGATAACAACCAAACCATGGAGACTTCTGCTTTTAGCTAAGAGAGAATAACAGAAATTTACTCTTTTGCCTAAAACAAAATATATGAGCTAAAAATTACCATAACTTCTTTTCTGGAAAAGTCTGCAAACCATGGCCAAAATAGAAAAAATCAGGGCAGTGTCCACATATCTAAGTTAAGGAGATGCAGCTTATATCCCAAGGAGGACAAATGGTTTAATTAACAGAAGAGAGTACTGGACAAGAAAGAGCCACACAGAAACAGAACTCTGGGTTTGCAAAGAAAGTCCCTAAGTCTTCAGTCAAGTGCTAATCACCACATCATATTAAGAAAGTACCTGAGGCTAGGAGGAAAATAACACCCAAAAGAATTAGAGCAAACAATCACAGGAGCTCACATATCACCAAGAGTAATTACCTTTCCGATTAGCCAAAATAGAAAAACTCATAACTGATTGGCAGTCAGCATAATCAGAATGGTTTTCCTTCAGTAGTAGGGCAAAAGTAACCCTACATTAAATGTTTTCTGCATGTCTGAACAAAAATTAAAATAATATTGTATATCAATTATACTTTGATAAAAAATAAAACAAGACTCAGCTTTCAAGCTCTGATGTTGGAAATGTAAAATGATACAGCTTTGAAGAAACTTTTTTAGTTTCTTAAAAATGACCCAGTCATTCTACTCCTTGGCCTTTACCTGACAAATTAAATTTTATATCCACAAAAAGTGTAATACAAGCATGTTCATAGAAGTTTTATTTCTGTTAGCTAAACATTATAGATAACACAAAATCTATCAAAATGGTAATGAATAAACAAAGTCTGGCATATCTACATAATCAACAAAAGAAAAAAGCAAACATTAAATATAATAAATATAAAGCAAATATAACCAGAGACATTGAAATTAAGAACAATTAACAATAACCAGAGGGAAGGGGAGAGGGGACATTGGGGAGAAGGATTTTCAGGAACTACTATAAAGGACAAATGGATGAAACCAAGGGGAAGGGTGGAAGCAAGGGAGGGAGGTGGGTTTGGCTGGGGTGGGGAGGAGTTGATAGGGGAGGATGCAGACAACTATAATTGAACAACAATAAAATAATTTCAAAAATAATGATAAATAAAAAAGTTACAAGAGAAAAGCATTACTCATTGATGAAAAGGAATAAAATATCAAAATGTGGAACAACATGGAAGAATGTTAAAATAGTTATGCAACTTGAAGAAAAAAAATAGTATAGTTTAGGATTTGACTTATAGATAGAACATTGAAACTAATCTACACTGGTAGGAAGGAGATTAGTATTGTCTGTTCTGGGGGAGATGGGAAGGAGGACAAGAATGATAAAGAGGCACAAAGAAATTTTTGCAGATGAAAATCCCAGAAGAAATCTACCTCATCCCTGTGAATGTCTTATGTGGGAAATAAATTATTTTCTGGATTATGACATAGGCTGCCTCCTCAATAGAAATTAGTCACTGACACCATTTTAGAATCACCTTTCACAAGTTGTATCGAAATTATATTGGTTTGAACTCTAAACTAGAAATGTGAGACATATATTAAGTAAAGTTTCTTTTTGTTTTGCTCTGTTTTGTTTTTCTAAAACACTTCCTTAAACAATTATGGGGATCAGGGCAAATAATAGGCACTTGTTTGGTCAAGACAGCATAAAGTATATAAAACAAAATGGCATCATTCATGTCAGCAAAAATGGCTGCCAATCAGCCATGACACTTTTGTTCAAGAATAAAACCACCTAAGTGGTTTTTCCACTTAGTCATGACAGACACATCTGGCAAGGAGACAAACCTAAGATACCTGCACCCATGACCAGAACAGCCGTGTCTGCAAATGGGACCACACACAGATAGGCTCCTGAGGAATTTCTCCATTCCCCATCAAAGGTGCCCAGACACTTATCAAGAGACCCAGAAAGGTGGAGTACACAGTACTCAAGGGTATAACTGAGGTAGGCTCCAGACCACTGCAGAGACAGCTGAGCTCCACATGGCAGAGTGCTGCTCCTTGCCACACTGATGTTCCTTGGCCATCAGCCACCTAAGGCTCTGCTCCACTAGACTGAGAGTGTATCCTCTCTGACCCATGAAACCCATGAGACTGACTCTTCCTTGTAATACACCAACATTCCCCTTGCCCACTGTACTGTCTTTTAGACCTACTGCCTCAGACTTTGGGACTTGGGTTCATTATCACCTATTGTTTGCTCTGTGTGTGTGTTATATCCTTCCTAGATTGTTCAAGTGTGAGTAGGATATTAATGTATGTTGATGTTCTACTCTGAGTGGAACCTACACCTGATCGAATAGTATAGTTACCTCATGTGACTCTTGTCTATGCCTTGGTGCCTGGTTACTCCATGGGCAGCTAGTTGAGTAGTTCTCTGGCTGACTTATAGGAAAGATTATAGAAAGACTATATGTGAAACTTACACTCCTGACAATAATCTACCTTACTGATATCTGTTTGTCCTCATCTTGCAACAAGATAACATAACAAAATTTCTCATAAAAAGCTGTTGTTCTGAAAACAAATCAAAGGCAATCATTTAAATACTCAGGCTTTTCTTTTGTACCATTGTTCCTTTCTTTGATTGCTGAGGGAAGAGGGTATAAGGGGACTAAATGGTAATTGAAAATATAAAATAAAGATTAAATTAAAGAAAGTTTTTTCATCATTATTAGGCCAAGTTATCTTTCAATATCCAGTAGAGATTTTATTCCACACAAAACTTCACCTTCAAATGACATGCTGCTCATTTTATTACCTATAAATGCTACCTCTCAAAATAAAATTAAGAGGTTTAATAAACCTTTGATGATTGTATAAGATACAAACAACAAGACTGCACATGATTTCTTCTTGTACCATCTGTTGAGTCCTTTCACTTAAGGATTAGTTTTTACTTATACTACATTTTCTTGATATTTATTTGAGATGAGAATTTCCTTTAAAAAAAAATAAAGGTATGTCAACAAAGAATTAAATAAATGTATTCTCAGTCATTACTCAAAACAGTTCCCACAAGTATTAAGTGGATTAACAGGAAATAGAATGACTTTTAATTATGACAGATCTTTTAAAGTTAAAAAATTATATATATTAAATTAAGGAAAAGTAAGTGATAATAATAATAATGAAGAAAATAAACACTATAAAATATAAAAGAGGACTCCATTAAAATACTTCTGTATTCTTTATATCTCAAAGCATGATTTCTATTATAATACAAATAAAAAAAAACTATTTCCTTTAAATAATTTTAAAGAACTTTGAAGTAATGAATAAATAAATAAATAAATAAATAGGACAAAGAGAATCTAGGTGAATAGATATAAGTGAACCATGACAGGAATTTTGAAAATGCAGGCAGAAATGCAAACAAAATTAGTGGACTTGGCTATGAAAGACAATACATTTCTCTACTAATTCAGGTGTTCCCTCCATTTGGTTATATAATTTGTTCTTTTTCTAGGAATAAAATTAAATGAATGAGGTGGCTGATAATTATATAATTTCCAGATCATAAATATTTTTATCTAGATTTTGTACTTTTAAAAGAATGCTGTACCATTCCCTTACAGCTAATGAAAGTGAATTTCTGAAATAAAATAAAAAGCTCAATACCACACAGCTATTCAGATTAACATCAGTTGGTAAGCAAGCCTAGGTCTTATATCTCCAGTCCACAAGAAGCATGGACAGGGAAGTCTTGGTGTTGTTGTGCAGTATAGGAGGAAGCAGAATGAGAGATTTCTCTGACACATTAGTCACCGTATTGGCACATTGATTTCTATCAGTGTTGACCTGAGCATAGATCTGTTCCTCTCAGTAATTGTTAAGGTATTTCACTGAATACTTAAAGTAGTAAGCAGAAGGAAATGAGGCAGGAAGGGAGGGAAGTGTGAGGGATGGAAGAAGGGAGACAGAGAGAGAAAGAAAAATTATCCAAAAGTCCACATATTCCTAGATGGTAGATGAGTATCATAAGTAAAGAGGAAAATAACTTTTAGAAGGAAGTAATACTTGAAATCATATACCCTTGCCCTACATGACATTAAGTGTACAGGCTAGAATAGATATGTGATGTACAGAGTCATTACATCATGGAAAGATAGAGAAGCTATTAGAAGACAAATTAACAGGGACTTTTAATACAATATGAACTGAGAGGCTGAGGCACATAAACTTTAACAATTGCAGAGAATTACTACTACCCTAGCTCTGCAAAAGAAGAGAAAGGAAGGAATGTCACTGACCACAGTGAACACTGGTGTACAGAGAGGAAGATACTTGATAGAGGCCAGTGTTGAAGAGTGTGTTGGATCCTGTAAAACATAGAATAAAAGTGAGTAAGGAAGTATCTGTCTCTGTTCTCCTCCTGACTTTAATCTTCTGCCATCTCTTCTTTTTGGTCAAATCACTCTTGGAAAGTAAGGGCAACCAATTGATGCAGTCCATAATAGTCAGTCTCCCAAGACGTACAGCATGGTAAAGAAAGGCAGGAAGGTTAAGTAGACATTTTCCAGTTTATCATCATTGTGTATTGTGAGATAAAAAAATCCAGATAAAGCTCATAGGGAAAAGAAGTGGGTTGTTCGAGTACTGAAGTGCTCATATACAAGAGTATATGTGTTTGGGAAGGGTAAGTTCTTATTAAGTCACTTACTTTTAATGGATTTCAGAAAGAGAAGACTTTATGTCAGAAGCCAAATGATGAGAAGCAGCTCTTACTCTCTAAAGCAATTTTGAAGGAAGGTTTTAGAGAAAAGAGTGAATATGTTTTCTGTGTTAATGTGTTAACAAGTAACCATATTACATCACATGTTTGTATTGCTCTTTTCCCTGCCTGCTGAGCTGGAACCAACATCAGTGCACTGGAGTAGCCTACTGTTCACTTGTGTTTTTAGCCTTCAAGCACATCATGAATTATTGTTCCTGTAAGTTATTGATGGCTGCATTTGGAGGACAAATTCAACATTTTCCATTAGCCCAAAAGTGAGCTATTTACTGCTTGTTCATTGCTATAAGTTTATACAGGTTATCACCCAGCTTTTCACTGTAGGAATAGCCTGCATTATGCCTCTGGCTTTACTTCCTATAGGTTTATCAATAGGTCTACTATTACTCAGAATTTTAAAAACTACCACATTAGATATCACCTTCCTTATAGAAATCATTTAATGTCATTGAATCATCTCACCTTATGTTTGGTTGATTTATTGAGAGAGCTAAAAACCACCTCAAGTCACCCAAAACTTAAGCAAAATGCAGTTAGCCATGACAGATTTGTGTTTACTTAGGATATATTATGTTTAAGCAAGAAATATTTGTCATCTGTTCTGAATCTCTGGTCTTTCCAATTAAGGAATTATTACCAAATTCTTTCTTTTTTCTCTACTACCAAGGTCACTTCTCAGTTTTCTTCTCTCAAAATTTTTTCCCATTTAACTTTCTTATTTCTCTCTATTCTTAATTGCTTACTTTTTGTATAAACCATTTTTCCTCCCTTCTTTCCTCTTCCCTCCTGCCTTCCCTTCATTCCTTCCATTCTTCCTCCCTTCCTTCTTCTTCCTCTTGTTTTGTATCTTCCTTTTCTCTTTTCTATCATCTTAGTATCCTTTCTTCTTTCACTGTATTTTTCTCCTTACTTTCCATATTTATAAAATAATATTTTATGTATAATTAGAGAATAACAAAATAAGAATGAATGTCAACTATAGGATGGGGCAAAAGTAGATTTACAGTTGTGAGTACACAAAACACAGAATTTATTCATTATTACTATTTATTAATTACTGCATTATATTCCTATTTTTGTAAACCTGACTTCTGCCCCACCCTGTATTTGTGAGAATTAAAACAAAGAAGATAAGAGCAATGATATTAACCAAAATCTAACCCTATATTAATGGCTACTCAGGTATTTTTAAGGGTATGAATAATTACATTTATTTATGTTTTAGATTTTTACCTGATTTTTATCCATTGCAAATAAATAGATATAATTGCTATTCTTTTTCTAGCATATTTTTAATGTTTCTTACATGCACCATTTCTCAAAAACTAAAAGGTAACAATACCCACAAATATACAAAAAGTACAATGTGCTGATATCAATGCCAAAGAGTAAATGAAACAATTTTTTCATAAGTTTCTAATAGTGATTTTTTTTAGATAA
Source organism: Tonatia bakeri (assembly GCA_004024845.1). NCBI lineage: Eukaryota > Metazoa > Chordata > Mammalia > Chiroptera > Phyllostomidae > Tonatia > Tonatia bakeri. Next base: position 281,978 of record PVIA01000089.1, read on the forward strand.
CAAAGCTAATGCTTTCTTTAGTTTTCTATTATAAAAATACTTATTGTTCCACATCATTAAAAACTCTGGTAAATATATATGTGTATATATATACACGCCTACACATATTTTAAAGGGTTCAATTTCTGGCATTTAAAAGATACATTAGAAAAAACACACAAGAGGCACTTTGTGCCAGTCCCTTCTGATTATTGAAAACAAATAGGAATCAGGAAACATACACCCATCTATTTTATATTTTTTAACTTTTGTAGTAGGAGTGTTCACATTTTTCTTTATTTCCCAATTTGGAGTTTGGGTTTGGGCAGTGTGTTATTGCTTTATCAAATGTCCAAAACCAGATGCATAGTTATCATGAACAATGAACTCTATTTTAGTATAATTCAATATGAAATAATAGTTTGTTCACATGATGAGAGGAAAAGGGCCTGGCATCTTCCCTGACTCTCTTCCAATTTAGAGCTGGTATACCGCTCTATTAGGCTGTCGTTTCCACCTACACACCTTCACGGTTCTAGTGAAAGTACATCAAAGATACAGGCACTAATGTACAGAAAAGTTAATCATATTGCCATTAGTCTTATTATGTTCTGAACTGCCTAATTTCATATATGTGACAATGTAGACACATTGACTCTGCTGGAAATCCTCACTAGAAGAAGTCACTTAACAGAATTTCAGGAGGAAGGCAAGAAGAATTGCAGGGTATGAGAATGAGGCAGAACACAGTGTTAGCCACTCTCCTTGTTCTGATGGTGGAAATTATCCACTCTGGGCATTGAGTTTAATTGCTCCAAACAGCTCCAGAAGGCTGCACTTTCATCCCTATTGTAGGTCAATGAACATATTTGCATGATAGAAATTATTAGCAAGTAGGCCTGTCCCCATGAGAGTATCTATGAGGCTATTCACAGGCCATTAACAGCAGAGTTCACCCATGACCAGCAGAGGCCGTGAAGAAATGCTCTCTCCTTGGGAACAACCATTAGTGAACGACTGCCATTCTCTTCAGAAATATTTCTTTACTTGTGCAACTCTTACAGATTTTTATGAAACTCATAATAAAGCTAACTAGGCATGTTGCTGGGGTATTTCTTATTTTTTAAATAAAGCTGTTCATAATCCTTATGATATAGAAATATGTTCAGACTTCTTTGGTTCATTTTTCTTATTTGTTTTTTTTTTAATTTTTAAAAGTAAAATCGCTGACTGGAAACAATTGAAGAATTTGAACAAACTCAGGGAAGACTTGTCCATTAAGAAGGCAATTTCTCCTAAAATGGTAAACTCAAAACCAACAGTGTAAGATATTAAATAGATCAAATAGATGAAAATTTATACTCCTAAAATGTTGATCAATACATGATATCCAGAATGTAGCATAAGATTTATAAAATATACTTCCCAAATTGGTTCTTTGCAAATGACTATGATGCCTTTTGCAATTCAGATACTACACACCTAAGTAGGGAACATAATCTGCATCCTACAATATCAGATTAATATTTGAAATAAAAATTTGTTTGAAAGGAATATTGTCACTTTAATCAAAGTTTGTTGAATACAAACAGAAGAGAAAGCAGAATGACAGTTACCTGGGAAAAAATGGAAAAAAATTTACTCACAACTAAATTTTGACAATCACATAGCTGGAATTAACTTTCAGAAATCAGTTGTTTCTTGCCCAGACATCAGAAGGAGGGAGAGTGCACCATCTCACATACAAACAGAATATTTTTTTACAACACTGACTTACTCTGACTTGAGTCTTTACTTAGTATGTTGAAAATCTTCTCATTCAGTCGTATTGTCTTTCTTATTTGTTGCTGGACTCCTTTGCAGTAAGCCATGATTTGTAAGGTGACAAGATATCATTAATGCACATGTTTACTTGCTTTGTATCAGAATATGGTTCAGAGCTTAATGTGTTTAATAATTTTAAAGATATTTTATTCTAAATTAACAATATTGAAGGACCTATATTCTTACTTAGCTTGACTGTAAAAAAGTTATAATGCTCCTTTTTCTGTTATCACTGGGCAGGGTATTAAGATGACATTATTACACTCCTGAGCACCCTCTGGTCTCACCCTCACCCCTCCCTGACTGCACTGCATAGCCACTATCCCAAACCCCCTTGGTAGTAAAGAAAAACTTTCTTAGATAATACCGTAGCTGCATCATTCTTTTCTCCATTCACAAGTGGTGTAAGAATTAGAAATGTTGAGATAACTATAACTAAAAATTCCACAGAAAGATTATTGTGGAGTGTGTATACAACCACTGTTTCCTAATTTACTAACATCTAATTTACACACTCAAGACTCATGAGACTGTGAAATGTATCCTCATATATAAAAAGAATTGATTCTTATTCTTCCATCATTTGGATACAGGGCCGACGTGCTGTGTCTAAGGGAAAATATATTCAGAGGAATGAAACTCACTCCATAGAATACCCCAAATTCAATGTTTTCTATCCCTCACCTGACCATATTTGGGACTCAAAAAATACATATAAATTTTACCATATGTGTGCATATGATAATGTATATGTGTAAATATCTACATATACTCACATATACATAGATATGCACATACACACTCTTATACCTGGTATTTATTGTCTAGTTAAGAGGTTGTCAAACTGCGACCCACAAGTTTAAATCCAAAGAACTGTCTCTTTCTATAAATAAGGATTTATTGGACCACAGTTATATTCATCTTTTAATATATTGCCTATGGCTGCTTTTGTGTTATAATGATTGAGATGAGTACCTGTGACAAAAACTTATGACCATCTATACCCCAAATATTTAACTGTTTTCTTTCCCACAAACCATTTGCCTACTCCTGATGTTTGGAAAAGCAATTATTTCAAAAGAATATTTCTTCATGTTTTTATTAATTCAATGAAGGAGATATTAAGGATAAACTAGATTCCACTGTGCACTAAAAAGTCAAATTGACAATGACTCTTGCCCTTAGATAGTAAATCTTGGCTGCTTACAGAGCAACAAAAGACAAGATAAAAAGCATACATAGGGTAATTTGCCTAGACACACACTGAGTTGCATCAGCCATACTGAAATATTCTATTTTAATGTTGGTAATAATATGTGGATTTCTATTTTAATATGTATTAAATATATACTCAAATATATATTCAAGGATGAACCTGGAGAACATTATGTTAAGTGAAATAACTTAGTCAGAGAAAGAAGAATAACACGTGATTTAAATCACATGTAGAATCTAATGAACAAACCAAACTAAAAAGCAAAATAGAGACAGACTCAGAGAGAGTAGGATGACACCTATTGGGGGGCAGTTTAGGGGGTAGAGGGATCAAGTGAAATGATAAAAGGACTCATGGACATGGGCAACAGTGTGATGATTTCAGGGAGTAGGGGGAGGGAGGTATAAGAGGGCTAGATGGCAATGGAAAAATACAATAAAAATTAGAAAAATATATATGCAAATGTTTATTTGACTATATATCAGTATATGTAATATATAAATACATATGTATATTAAATTTTATTTAAAATCATTCATGCAAATTGCACTTTTATTTCCATGTGGAAGCTCTGTCAACCATGTCAGTTAGTTTTGTTTTGTTTTTTTATTTCCCTAGTCACACAGGAAGTTAACACTTTAACAATCACCATAGAAAAGGAACTCGCAACTTCCATCTTCCAGACTTCTTATAAATACAAAATAATTATTTTCTTCCCTGATTCAACTCAAACATAAAATGTATTATGAAATCTCACTGGACTCTATCAGTACAAGATGTAGATTTTAATGAGCTAAGGTACTGGGATGAAATTCCATGTAATTTAGAACTAGGAACCTTAGTAATTGCTTTTGATCATGAACAGTCCATCTCCTAGCTCTCATTGATATTAGGGCAGAAATAATTTTAGTAATGTAGGGTTCCCATAAAACTTGATGCCCATGTTTCTACATACCTTGGTTGGGGGAAATCTTAGGACTTTACTAGTATTCCCTACTTATGTACCCCAAAGAGAAAGCAGTCTAGAAGGCATTGTATTGGTCAGTGCCTTTGGTTACTGCCAAACACTCTTTCTTAAACTTCTATTAATTGAGTGTGGTTTCACCAACTGTAAGTATATTCCTGGGTTGCCTTCCTATGTTAAGAATTTGTAAGTCCAGTGAGTAGGTTGTGATTGTAACATTATCAATTTCCTCAATGTAGTTGACTAGAACACCCCAGAAATATTATATTCTAGGTAAAATGTTTGAATCCCATTTTCTTACCTATTAGGAGACAGAGAATAAGGAATATGAAGTATGGGTTTAATTTGATAAAACATTTAGTTTTTGTATTTTTTGCCTTTCTGAAACAATCTGTAATATTCACAATTGTGCATCTATAGGTTAAATTTCCTAATTTACATAGCAATTGCTGAATTGCATGATATTTGACCATGTCATTGTTTCTCCTATTTTCCATCAAGTTTTCACACCAAGATTTAGGACAGTGAAGGTGGGTCTCCATGAAGTGGTGTTTGGGACAAACATGATCTCACTGATATGAAACTACTCTGATATTTAGTACTATGGTACTTACTACATAGCAGGTATGTAGAAATGATTATGTCACTTCCAGGTGTCTAAAATAAGATTGATCTTGTAAAGTCCCCAGGTAAAAAAAAAAGTGTATGTTTCCATTACTACTGTTGAAATGAGACTGAGTGAATATTTCTTGGACTTACATATTAAAAAGATATAGACAATAAGGTTTCTCTGGGCCTTTGTGGTGAGAAATTCTTTAATTTCAGTTAAATACTGTTGATGAATCTTAGCTTAAGAATAGCAGCTGAATATTCTCTATATAAACTCCATCACCTGTATTTCTGTAACTAGTATAATAGCAGTCTTTGTGTGGTTCCATAATTTATAAATACTTACACTTGCTTTATATTCTTTATTTCCTTTGTGTCCCCCACACATGCTGGAGTTTGTGTAGAGAATATTCTGTCATTCTTCTGGCCTGTTGGTGAAAAAACAAAGGCTCAGACATATTAACTAATCATCTAAAGCTGAACAGTAACACCAAATATGAAATAACATAAGTTTTATTAGAGTTATGTTGTAATGAGATAGGGCTAGAATTCAAATTCACCTCTTGGATATAAGCTTCTCTATTGTAAAGTCTTAAGTAAATTTTTCTATGAAATGATGTATTCTAGAGACATGAAGCTTCCTTAATAACCACTTTAACCATTACCAAGGTTTTCTTTCTAGTTTTGAAAAATGTGCCCAGATATTGAAGTTAACAATGTTCAGCCCAAATAACACAATTTGAGAAGTTTATCCTGAAAGCATGTGATTCATATAAATGTAAGTTAGCATTACTTATTCACCCTCTTAAATATTGGCATCTCAATAGCTTCTTTTCCCCCTAAAATTAGTTTAGACATCTCAGTTTCCATGAGTTGTGTTACTTCTGCTTATGAAAGATAGTTTGTCAACAGATACAGAGTGAAGTTGCTAATTGCTATACATCACATTTTCACTGCAGTCCTTTATTATACATATTTTAAAAATGACACCACTGACACTGAATACACATCTTCTTTCTATGTCAAACTGCACTGTGGACATCTTTGAAAGAATACCTACTGCAAAAGTATTTGCACTTTTCTCAGTGCAAAATATTTGGCATTGGCAAATATTTTATATCTCATCAATTATTATACTAATAATGTGTATCTTTGAAATGGACATCAGTCATCAAATCTCTCTAAAATTGTAAAATATACAGAGAAACAATAAGCTGTCAGCTGTTGGTACTACACAGAAATGAGGATTTGATAAATAACATATCATACCTGATTAACAGAAATTGTGATAATCAAAAGTTTGCATTTGATGACAGATATAAAATAAATATATCGAAAAAACTGTCTATAAATAATAAGAAATTTATGTTGTCTATGAAAACAGCACATTAAATAAATAACTACAGGCTATGATATCATTCAAAATTACCCAAGACAATACCATAGAAAAGTGGCCTGAAGGTTTTTAAAAATTGTTAAATTTGAATAACACAAAAACAATACTGATAACTAATGTTGTTATCAGTGAAAAGGGATTTTGATAAACATAATATTTTGGATGACATGTAATTTCAAAGATCACTTTGCAATATGAAATAAAAGTAGTGTAAATTCCTTCACAAATTCAGTAGCTACTTAAATCAGTGTATGTATTTTTTAATTTTTTTAATATTTTTATTTAATTTATTAGGGTTACACTGGTTAATAAGATCATATAGGTGTCAAGTGTACATTTCTATAATAATGCTCTGCATATTGCATTGTGTGCTCATCACCCTAAGTCAAATCATCTTCCTTCACCATATACTTGACCCCTTTTACCCTTTTTTGTAAATTGATTGCGCTGTTACAGTTGTCCCATTTTCCCCCTTCACTCCCCTCCACCCTGCTCACCCCCTCCCACACATATTCCCCCCTTTAGTTCATGTCCATGTGTCATAAGTTCTTTAGCTTCTACATTTCCCATACTATTCTTGCCCTCCCCCTGTTTTCTACCTATTGTTTATGCTACTTATTTTCTATATCTTTCCCCCTCTCTTCTCCTCCCATTTCCCTGTTGTTAACCCTCCATGTGATCTCCATTTCTGTGGTTGTGTTCCTGTTCTAGTTGTTTGCTTAGTTTGCTTTTGTTCTAGGCATGGTTGTTACTAACTGTGAATTTGAAGTCTTTTTTTACTGTTCATATTTTTAATCTTCATTTTCTTAGGTAAGTCCCTTTAACATTTCATAAAATAAGGGTTTGGTGATGATGAACTCCTTTAACTTGGCTTTATCTGAGAAGCACTTTATCTGCCCTTCCATTCTAAATCAAAGCTTTGCTGGATGGATAAAGCAATCTTGGATGTAGGTCCTTGCCTTTCATGACTTGGAAAACTTCTTTCCAGCCCCTTCTTGCCTGCAAGGTCTCTTTTGAGAAATCAGCTGACAGTCTGATGGGGACTCCTTTGTAGGTGACTGTCCCCTTATCTGTTGCTGCTTCTAGGATTCTATCCTTCATTTTTACCTTGGCTAATGTAATTATGATGTGCCTTGGCGTGTTCCTCCTTGGGTCCAACCTCTTTGGGACTCTCTGAGCTTCCTGGACTTTCCAAAAGTCTATTTCCCTTGCCAGATTGGGGAAATTTTCCTTTAATATCTGTTTAAATAACTTTTCCACTTGTTGTTTTTCCTCTTCCCCTTCTTGTACCCCTATAATTCAGATGTTGGAACGTTTAAAGATGTCCTGGAGGTCCCTAAGCCTCTCCTCATTTTTTTGAATTCTTATTTCTCCATTCTTTTCTGTTTGGCTGTTTCTTTCTTCCTTCTGGTCCACTCCATTGATTTGAGTCCCAGTTTTCTTCCCATCACTATTGGTTCCCTGTGCATTTTCCTTCATTTCTCTTATCGTAGCCTGCATTTGTTCATCTAATTTATGACCAAAGTCCACCAATTCTGTGAGCACCCTGATCACCAGTGCTTTGAACTGTGCATCTGATAGGTTGGCTATCTCTTGGTCACTTAAAAAATTGGCTCTGGGGATTTCTGTTTGAGCCATCTTTTTTATTTTTTTATTTTCCTTTGGTCTGGTTGCAGGTGTTACGTATAGGCGGCAGAGCCATAGGTGTTCACCAGGGTGGGGTTGTGGTGTTGTATGTGGGGACAGGGTCTGAGAGGGAACAATTGCGCCTGCTCCACTCTCTCTAGGACTTCAGTCCACTTTGCCACTTCCCACAAGCAAATTGCACCCTTCTGGTGCTGGCTCCCAGGCGGGTGGGCTTGTGAACTTTCTCGGACTCTGTGGGTTTCCCCGAAGAGCCTCCTGTGAGGCTGAGAGAATCTCCCAGCCTCAGCTCCCACAGTTGTTTTCAGTCGGTGCTCTTAGGCTTTATTTCCGGGTGGCGCTGGGTCCCTGGGCTGTGCGCTCAGTGTTGCTACCCATTTTGGCTTAGTTTGTCTGCATGTGAACATGTGGCTGTGGTGCACTGGGTCTGCTTGTTGCCTCCCGCGCCCAGGGTCTGCCACCAGGTCCATCAGCTGCCCCTGCCCTTCTGGGGTCCACCAACTGCCGTCTGCACCCTGCGCACCCGCGTCTGCCAGCCAGCGCTCTTTCCTGCCAGGACCTCTCGACCTCTATCGACCCCTCTCTGTAGGCCTCAGACTCCACCCCTCCTTACCAGTCTGGATGTATGGTAGTCAGACTTCCATTCAGTTCATTTCACTCTGTTCTGGTTGTTTCTTGTTTCTCAGTTTTTGTTGTCTTTAGTTTTGGTTGCATGAGGAGGCACAGTGCGACTACCTGTGCCTCCATCTTGGCCGGAAGCCAGTACATGTATATTTTAAAAGAGATAATTTGAAGATGTTTTTAAAAATAAGAAATCCTGTTATAACTGTATATAACCACTTACCTACAGAAATGTTTCTATGTGAGAAATGGTACAAATAAAATTTTACATTTCAGAAAGTTATATATCTCTCAGAAGACATTGATCTATTATTTTCAAATTGATATAAACAAATGTAGTAGATTTTCTTCTTTAGTCTTTGATATCTGAGTCTCATCTCTACAATATATGGCCTACAGAACTTTGGACATTTTGTTAAACTGAGATGAAGCATAAAATTGAATAGTAATCATTTTCATATGCTCATATGTGAATTTTATATGTGTAAAAATTATTACAGAGTTCTAAGCTACTTTTGTATGTGTTGTTTTTTTTTCAGTTGAACTTTGGAGTTCACGTTTAAAGCATGTTGGTACTGGTAACTTTTTGTAGTTATGAAAGGGGTGTTATTGAAAGCCATTGATAACTTACAATATTGTTTAAATAATTTCGTTCAAATACTTATCACAGAAAGTAAAAATCTAGTAGTTTTGAGAGAAAAAAATAGTACCAAAATGTTATAAAACAGTGAATTGATAATGATACTTCTGAACTTTGGGGGTTTTTTGGAAAAATTATAGCGTAGTACATTGTATATAGCCAGTAGTTTCTTTCTCATTTCCTTCAGTTTATTCTATATTTGGAAGTAATGTTATGTTGAAATGTACTGAAAATAATTAGCTCTGAACTAGAAAATAATTTTTTATCAAGTATTTTATGATATACATATTGAAAATGAATAAGAAACTTTTACTAAAAAGAAAAGACTGATTAAATATGAATACATGAAGTGTCATTGTTTTAATATATATTTCAAAATGTATACAATGTATGCACTTGTACTTAATTTTATAGAGTATAAAATATAATCTCATGGGCATGGACAACAGGGGGATTGACTCTAGGAGTGAGGAGACAGGGCAGGGGACAGCAATGGGGGAAAAGGTGAAACAAGTATAACTGAACAACAACAAAAAATAATGAATAAACTTGAAAAAATATATAATCTACATATTTAATGTCTGATAGTTTCAATTACAAATTTAATTGTACTATTATTTTTTAATCCACCCAATATTTGTGTAAGGTCAACAAATAACCATTTGTTTTTACAAATTCTTGGAAAATGCCAATAAATTCTACTTTTATCATGATTTGTCATCCCACTAGTATCCCAGTCCCTGTTCAACCTACAATTTTCACTAATGACAAAACTATAATAATATAATATTATAGCTTTATGTATTATCATAGAATAGGAATACACTTGTCTATTATTTATTGTCATATTACTATATTTTATATTGTCATTTTTCTAAACAACAGACACATTAATAATTTATAAAATTTTCAATGGCCAATTAAAAAAATCGTTCCCACTTTTAGGAATCTATTCAACAATCATTAAGGGTTAATTTTTGTGAAGATAAGGATCCAATTTCAAATTTCTTCATGTGATTATCAACTTTTCCCAACATATTATATTAAAGAGACTATTCTTTCCTCATTGAGTATTCTCAATTATCTTGTCAAATATTAGTTGTCTGTAAATGTGAGGTTTTATTTCTTGACTCTTAGTTTTGTTCCATTGGTCTATATGTCATTTTTATGAGAGTACCGTATTGTTTTGATTACTACAACTTTATGGCATAGTTTGAAATTAGAAAGTTTGTAGCCTCCTACTTTGTTCTTATTTCTTAGTATTGCTTTGGCTATTTAGGGAACTATTAACCTAAATGAAATGTCTGTGTAATGATTCTAAAAGAGAAGATTTTATATGAAGTAATATTCTATTCATATTTTGCATGTGTTATGTAAAATACAATATTGATGGATCCTCAAATAGAATAATTTTGAGTTTAACCTTTTGTATTGTATCTCCTTTGGCCTCTGAAATAACTCATAAAATAAATTAGTGTCTTTTCTGGGAATAAATTTGCACAGCATTTCATAAGGTTGGATATTTTTGGAAAATGTCAAAACAATTAATTCAGGTTCCCTGTTGTTAAGTTTTTAAAATTTAAGGATAGGGGATTGGCTACTTACACATCATAAGTTAAATAATGGAGAAATTAGAAAAATAAAATGCACTTCATGTGATTATTAAATGACTGCAACCATCTGAAGATAGCACGGCAACCATGAACTGGAAAATTAAGAAAGCCTGAAGTTAAACTATGTATAGGGTGATTTAAATACATTAAGATGGGAGAACAAGAATGAATGAAGCAAATGGATGAAAATACTGTGGAATCCTCAAGATGCAATGAGGAAATTATATTGGTAGGGGTAGAATCAGGTTAAGGAAGGGAACAATATATATCTGTTGTTTGCTGGAGAGCATTCTTAGCTGACAAAAGAAGCTTTAACTTTGCTTGGGAAATTCTTCTTCCCAAATTCTCAGCCATGAGATTTACATAGAATTAACTCCACTCCTGGTTATAGTGACCAATATAATTAGGATTTGATTACAGCAATAAGGTTAATCTGTCTCATGAGAATATATGACATAAGCTGATTCAATAATATGAATGCCTGAACTTTTTCTGAGATTTCTTGGACACAATTCTGTTTTTCCCAGAAATATGCCAATGACAAAGTAGGCAGTACTAGTAGCTACTGGCAATAATTTTGGTGCTGGTATGTTAACCCAGCAGGAATGGCACATGATATAAATTTGGCTGATGACTGACATCAAATTGTAACTGTACTAGAATTTTTTCTATGATTTACAGTTACATAAACCAATAAATTTCTCTTTTTAATTTAAGCTAGTTTAAGTTGAATCACTTTCACCAAAATAATATTATAATATAAAACTAGAACTTATATTGACAAAATAGGTTTGAGACCAGACTCTTCTAAAATTGGAATGACTAGAAAAGTTATAAAGTTGCAAAATAAGCAATGAGAAAATATTGAAGAATTATGAACAAAGTTCTAAAATTACAGTGTTATGTATAACGTGTCTAACAGCATTTTGTCAATAGATCGTATAGAAAATAAACTAGCAGGAGAAAGAAAATTATCCATGTATAAAATTTTTAGACATTAAGGTAAGATGATGGTTGAAAAAGGAATTAATATGAGATTCAATTTGAAAATATAGGAATATATACTGAAGTTATATAAGAGAAGCTAAAATTGTATAAATTAAAATATTTGGATTTGTCAGAATATTATTATTTATTTGTCTTAAGGAATTTGTCAGGTGTGAGACCATTCTCATGTTTACAGGGGACTAGAGGGGTGGATCAGAGTGTTCTGTGAATTTGAGAATCACACTCAGATGATCACCTGCAGGGAGCTTCCTGCCATGAGCCCCTTCCCAGACTGCTTAAGGGGAGAAGAACGGGGCCACCCATTATCCTGTCTCCAAGTCCGGCTACCACTTCAGATGGTCCCTTGTTCTAACAGATCAAAGTCCTGTCCCTGGACCTGCCTGATCCTCTTCCAAGGGCCACTGCTTCTCTAAGTCCTGGTTATGCCTGGCCTCATCGAATATCAGTGCTTAGGATATGGTCCATATGCTCCTTCCCTTAACCACTTGTTGGTACATTTTCTTTTTTAAAAAGTAAAATTGTCTTTCTCCTATAAAACATCCTATATATATTTTACTTTGGACAAAGAAACATACATGGTTGTTTTTAAAGTACATTTCTTATTTTTTACCAGATTTGAGATATAATTTACATATGACATTATATACATTTATAGTATATAATGTTGATTTGATGCAATTATATGTTGTAAAATTATTACCATACCAGTATTAGGTAATGCCTCCATCACTTCATAATTACCTTTCTATTTTGTGCTGAGAATATTTAAAGTCTATTCATTTAGTAACTTACAAGTATATAATACAATATTATTAGCTATAATCAGCATGCTATAAATTACATTCTCAGAACTTAAGCATCTTAAATACTGGAAGTTTGTGTCTTCTAACCAGCATCTCCTCTCTCTCATCCCTAGCCCTTGATATCTACAACTCTATCTTTTATGAACTTGGTTTTTTTTAAGATTCCACAGATTAGTGACATCATACACTATTTGTCTTTCTCTTTGTGACTTATTTCACTTAGCATAATGCTTTAAAGTTTCATCCAAGTTGTCACAATTGGCAGGATTTCCTTCTTTATCACAGCTGAACAATATTCCAGCATGTAATCATAAAACTATATATAGGACATGCTTTTGCCAAAGACAGTCTATTAATTAGATGAATTCACTGTTTCAGCATCCACTAATGCTGAAAGGTCACATTAATGAATTCATTTTAGTAAATAATATCTTTTTCTAACTAGACATGTCACTGGAAATTCTACATAGAAGGAAAGAGTCATTACCAATGGCCTGCCTGATACCTTTCAAATATGCATTTATGTAGTGTCACTTGCATAGTAAAGGATTGTAATCAAGGAGCAAGCACAGGTACTGTATTGCTGTGAGCATATGATTTTGGAAAACCTACATAATCACAGAATTTGAATGCCTCTTTATACTGCAGAGCATGAAAAAAATACCATTTCCCCTGTTCTCTTTTTTTAAATTTCTTTCTTGTTTTTGTGGTGATGGTTTTCATCTTTCCACTTCTGTTAAGTAATGAAAAGATAAACAGCTCTCTAGTGGTTGCTTATCTTGATGACACCAGAAATAAGAAAGTCAGATGTAAAGAAAGAGAAAAACAGATATAAAGTCAAAAAGAGTACATACAAAATTGCCTAGAGACTGGGAAAACTAATAATAAACTAAAATGATAAATTAAAGCCAGATATAATTGGAATAGTGGGGTTGTAAAAGTTTATGAAGTATATTTCATAATATTAATGCATATCACATAGCACACAATAAGAGTGTGTGTTTTTGATGAGGTAAATCACCCTCACAGAAAGGAAGATGAAAGTGAACCCAGGCATACATTATTCTTAATATGTTCACCTTTAGGCAATAAAATTATCTCTAATAAAATATTCAATTTTTACAAATTAATAAATGTATCATATTGATTGTTCAAAGATTGGTGATATTTATAATTCATAAAATAATGTTATATTAATTATTAAGTAAAGAACAAAAGAAGATCCAATGAAATTATTCAACAATATATACAACAGATTATCAAAAAGATCTGCATGCTAGTATCTTATATACTGGATGCTGAAAAAATAGAGTGGTAGTTAAAGCCGAGAAACAGTAAAGGTACCTGATCAAAAGAGTAAGGTAATACTGTAGATTTAAATTTCACAGTCCTTTGTGGGGGCAGAAAGCCCTGGTTTGGTTGTGTGGAGGCTTCGATACCTAGACTTCTGCCACTTTTTAGCCATAGGGCTTTGGATGAGTAATGTAAGACAAGACAGCTGTTTTCTCACCTTCAGTATGAAGTTATTAAGGGATATGACTCTTTAGATCCATTTAAAAATGGTTATCTATCACTTATCTATATATCATCTATGTTTCTACCTGCCTACATATGTATCTAAATATATATTCATACACTTGTAATTCTTACCCCTAACATGCTAACATACCCAGAGTCTGCGTCTCACAGGTTGGCTTCTTCAGAAAGCTAAGACTGGCATTGAGTTTAGTGCTCTTGGGAACAATATCTATGAGAGCGTAGCAAGATTGAAAAGTTTTAGGGTTTATGGTACAAATACAAGGCATCAAAGGACTCCACAGGGAATGCCAAAACTGGGGTGGTTTTTCAAAGTGTTCCTAACTTGGAGCAAGGTAGCTGAGACTATACACCATGTATCTAGAAGTTAATGAACACAGACATCCAGGGCAGAGAACTTATCTTTAGGGAAAGTAATCTCTAATTGCTGAAGACAATTGCCAGACAAGAAACTTTTGATAGTTTGGATGAGTTCTTCAGTCCTGAAGAAGGGATCTTCCCGGTGCAGTACAATGTAATAATATAGGTAATATTTGTGATATCCCATTTTTTCAAGGAGATCCAGCTAGCTCCTTGAATATTCTGAGTGTGAATAGTAATAAACAGGGTGTTCAAAACCCTTATCACAAAATAGCAAGCTCCATCAATGAACTATTATGTGACAAATAAATTTCTATTTTAAATTCGGTTACAGTATACACTCCTCAGAATTTATAAAGTCTGCTAGTCAGAATTCTCCAAGGTCCTAGAAATGTTCCTCTATTCCTTTGAGAAAGTAATTTTTGCAGACCCAACACATCTTTTCATTAAAAATAATAATTTTAATGCCACTTTTATTACCCTGAAATGAAATTCATAGGTAATACAACCTATCTGTAAATATAATTTCAAAAGATCAATAATACTATAGCTATAATATAAGGAGAAATAATAGAAAAGTCACTGATAACAAAATAACATGAATTTAAATATGTAAATAATCAAGCAAAACAAATTTAGAAGACATGCTGAAGTAGTAAGATACATGCTCTATAATCTGACTGCTACAAATGTAGCCTTATACAAATATCCTGTATGGGAAAATCTAATACCATGAGGGGAGTTGCTATAGATGGTATAGTATCCAAAATTAAAGACAACTCTAAGTTCCTGAAAAAACAAATTAAAATTTATTTCCACTCTACTAGCATTTGCATTTCTTGAAATAAATGTATTATATCTTGAAAATATAGAAAAATGTGTTTCTATGTAAAGAAATTTAAATGATAAGTTCAGCTTACTATAAACATATTTTTCATCTTTATAAATGTCTGATAGGACATTACAAACACATATAAAACAAAGAACAGTTTGTCCTTCTATAGAATGGTTGCAGACTACATTCCTTGCCAATCCATTAAATACCAGTATCCCTTAATAACTGAGATAAACAAAAATGTTCCCTATACTTGCTTAATGCCTCCAAGGGCCAATACTCCCTAGTCAAGCTTCCCATCAGGATGTCTATTCAGCCCTATAGGGCCTGGAGGAATTACTAAGCACTTATCTATTTTTGGTATGTACATATGAAATTTCAGCTAAGTTCCTGTATATATTTATCTGTTAAAGAGCTGGTTATACTTGTTTTGACTATACCTTTTTTGGTATAGAGTTTACAAAAACTTGCATTTTTCTGAATTTTTCTCATTAGATATGAGGTAAAGGCAATCAAATGCTTGAGTTGCTTGTCAAGACATAGGGGCTGCCATATAGACTGGGGATCCAGGTTCAAACCCCTTTTTTTCTGCTTAGGATCTTCACAAGCATTAGAGATTAAACTATTCTGCCTGGCAATTCTCTGATTATTTTCATTAAAAATACTATCAAATCCACAGTTTCTGTGAGAATACAAAGAAATAATCTGTAGAAAACCTACCAGTTAGCATAGGTGTGAGAAGCATACCATTAATAATACTGGAATATTATGCTACAGGATAGAAGAAAACAAATAAGAAATATAGCTAGATAAGTACCAAAAGAGATAGAGTTATTAGGTATACATATAAATAGATTCCTTTATGATTGAAATCCACAGGTAGATAATAGTAGATGGGAAAATGTGGAAGAAGGAAGAGAATTAGACTCATATTTATGTGTGACAATATTTAATTATGTCTCCCCACCCTAACTCTGGAATACTATTGGGTTGTCTCATAGGTGAGGAGACAAAGTAATTTATCATTTGACATGGAATACTTTGGAAAAAAGCATATGCTATTAATAAATACATTAGAAAATGGAAATAACTGAAGAGGTCTCTATACAAATTAAAACCCATAGACACCTTAATGATTTCTTATCATCTGACTCCACTGGTGGGCATGATTAAAATAATCTTGACATATTTGCCATTCTTCTATTGTTTTCATGTTAGCTGGTGAAGTCAAAAAGTTTAATTGTGCTTTTTAATAAAATTTTTATTTACTAGTGTTATTTGTATGTCATAATATATTGTTAATCCATAATTTGGTAACTTAAATAATTTGAGCCATTGATGCTTTACTCATTTACCTAAATGTAGGCATATTTTATTGTTCACCTTTGTATTTATAACCATATAAATCACTGCCTTCAAAACTTTAATCAGGTATCATATTTCAATTTTAGATTCAAACGTTAGCTAAAAATGATCTACTTCATTGTTTTTCAAATGACGCACTGTTAGTAATAGTGCTGTCTGTGTAGAGGTTAAGGTCTGAAATGATGTAACCCAAACACTATAAGCTGTGGAATCATATTGATCTGAGTTAACATTGCTGCCCCTCGACTTTCTTACTAGCTGTACAACCTTGATCAAATTGCTTATCCTCAATTAATTTGAATTTTTTATCTGGAAAATGGGTATAATAATATCTATCTTGTAAAGTTGTTTAAAAGAATATTAAGGTACTTGTCTAGAAATGACTTATTTAAACATATGATTCCTTTATTCTTTATATTTTAAACTATTATATGAAGTAAATGAGGTTTGTAAATAATGGTATTATAGATTGGATTAAATATTTTCATGATACATATACCTGCTGAAACATTACATCTTTTCCCATACATTCAGCTACTATTTCTATGCCAATACCTCCAAGATGCTCATCTTCAGCAAATTCCAGGGCCATATATCCAACCTCAAGTTCTACAATTCTGGATATTGTACAGCCACCTCAAATTCAACATGTCCAAAGCTGAACTCACAACCTCCTTCTCTACACTACCCTTATCCTGAAATCATGTGCTAAGTAAACAGCATCACTACTTCATGTGTTTCCCAAAAGGAAACCTGAGAGTCTTCATTCTTCCCTCACCTTTACTGCTGTACATCTAATTGGCATATAAAGCCAGCTAACTGATATATCTACAATAAATAAAACTTTGTTCCTTTCTTTCTATCCCCCTTAAAAATCATCTCTCATCATTTCTGCACATAAAAATTTTTCTTTTTTCTATGTTCTAGGCTCAGAAGTGACCACACTAATTCCAATCATACCCTCAAAATTCCTTTGATTTCATTGTGGCTGGAATGATTTAAATGCTAGCTAGCATGTCTCTCCTTTGATATCTTAACTGTATAACTTCAGCAAAACATTCAGACTTCTTTCCACGGCACACAGAGTCTGTATCTGACTTAGTCTCCACCATTATTTGCTGCTCCCAAGCTTATATTTTGCTGCCTACTCTGAAGGAGCTGCACTATGAAAATTTTATGTGTTAGTTTTAAGAAATGTGTAGCTGAAGTATTTGGACCCATATTTCCTTTAATTTAATATATTTCTTCAAAACTCAGATGCTGATTCACCTCCTCAATAGAGTTGCCAGAAAAAAAATTCAAGATGTCCAATGAAATTTGAACTTTAGATAAGTAAGTAATATTTTAGTATAAGTATTTCCCATGAAATATTTGAACACACCTTAAGTTGGATCTGTTTTGAAATTTCCTAAATGAAGATAAAAATTTCATCTGACAAAGCTGGATTGATTATAATGCAATTTTAATATTCTGTATTGATGATTATTATAGTTAATATTTTAATCTATTTGATTTTATATGGCATATTTTAGTTTCTTGTAAGAACAATGAAACTATATAACTTAAACATTATGGAGGACTTATTTTAGAAATTTCATCAAGGTTTGCAAAGATAATATAAATTATTTTAATGGAGCCCATTTTAATGTCTCTGGGACACAAATACAAATGCCAAAGATATAATCAATTTATCTACATATAAATACACTTAATGCCATTAATGCTTCTTTGGTGTGAATAAAATATTATGGGTAAATATGACTAAATGAAGGATTTGAGTTTATTAATAAATGTAAACCTAATAAACGTAGCTTCACAAAATATTTACAAGTAACAACTCTAAACTAACACAGCTGGATATTTGCCACAAAATACTATTTGACTTGATTGATTGATGGTGTTGTAGCTGTAGAGTAACTGCAAAATAACTCACAGCAGAAAACTGTTGAAAACTGATAACACTGAATTCCAATAAAAAGTCTTATACTATTTGAATATTGACTATATGCTCAGAACTTTGTGATAGTATATCATTGATGAATGTGCCTGTCTCTGTTTTACTTCCATTTTTTCTATTTTAATAGGTTAAATTGATCAAAATTTATATTTTATACTGTTGCAAACTATATATATAACTATAAACAGCATGTATGTGTATTTATATGTATTTATAGAAAAACCTTAAAGCTAATGAGTTGTTATGATATTCCTAGCATATATTGTACCAGTTTAGAAAATATTGTATTTTTAGGACCTATAGATACACCTAGGTTTTAGAGTAGGAAAATGGAAAAAAAATTTTGAAGAAAAAAATGTGGTAAAATATTGAATAACCTGTGACCCGCTCCACCACTGTCCACCCTCCCACAGTGAGCCAGGTAAGCTACATTCAGACTATAAGAGGCACCCACATTTTCCTCCCAAATTTGTGGGGGGAAGTGCATCTTATAGTCTGAAAAATACAGTAATATGTTTTTTTAGTAAACTAACTTTCAGTAAAATTAATTTGGTTTAGATCCTTAAAAAGAAATATTTTAATAAGAATTAATATTAATGTATATCAATGATATTTTATGTTCTCTATTTAGAGGTTTTAGTACATTCTGTAACACTAGAATTTTTATACCTGTCTTCTCAAAGATTTTTTAACATAATATTTCAATAATGATGTAATGGAATTTTAGTTAAAATAATGTCAACTATATTTCAAACTGGACTGATACCTTTTGACAAATGGGGTAATCCACACACCACTCAAGGTGGTGAATATTTCAAGCGGCCCAAACTTTTTCCTTGGGTTCCTTGTCAATTAATTTCTGTCTCCTTGGGGACAACTGCAGTTCTGATTTCTATCACCATACTTTATTTAGCTCTGCCTGTTCTAAAAACTATAAATGAATAGAATACTACAATATTCACTGTTTTGTGTCAGACTTTTACTCATAGCAGTGTTTTAGCAATTTATTCTTCTTATATGTTAGTAACTTGTTCACTTTATTAATAGACATATTCCATTGAATGAATATAGTACAAATTGTCCATTTTGGTAATGCACATTTGGTTGTTTCCAGTTTGGTTCCCTTATGACGTAACTACTATATACATTCATTTAGATGTCTTTTCTTGATTTATGTTTGTATTTTTGTTAGATAAATATCTGGGTGTGGAATTGTTTTTTTTTGTTGTTGTTGTTCTTGTTTCATAGAGAAGATGCTACCTTACAGTGTCCCATTGTCATTTAACCATTAATTATTCCGAATAGCAATGCATGAGAGTTTCATTGTTTTCTATTTTCACCAATATTTTGTGTTGTCAACCTTTGAAATTATTTGCCATTATAAAGAATGTATATAATTGTATCTTCTTGTTCTCTTAAATATCCCTGATGACTATAATATTGAAAATATTTTCATGTATTTACACAAAAGTGTATGTTCAAATCATTTATCCATATTTTACTTATTTTTGTATTTTGTTAATGAGCTACAGGGTTTCCTTATATATTCTGGATAAAAATAATTTGTTTTCATTGAGTTTATTGGAGTGACATTAGTTAATAAAATTACATAGGTTTAGGAGTACAATTCTATAATTTATCATCTGTAAATCATATTGTGTGTTCACCACCCCAAGTCAAGTCTCCTTCTATCACCGTTTATCCCCACTATACCCTCTCCTATTATGAATAGTTTTTCTATGTGCTACTTTATTAAACACTTTGCTGTCTTTCTTAAAGAACAAATCTTTGAATTATTATGAAATTCATTATATACTTTTAAGGATGGTGTTTTCCATTTCAGTCCAATAATACTTTACCACCCAAAGTATTTTCTTAAATTTTTATAGGAATTCTAGAGTTTAACTTTTGTTGTTATGCCTATGATCCATTTCCAGTTAATTTTTTTGTTTGACATAAAGTAGTGGTTGAGATTATATATATATATATATATTTCTCCATTTTCTTATCCAGAAGTTTCAGCTCCATTTGTTGAAAAGATTTTTCTTTTACCCACTGGATTACTTTTAGTCTCTAGTCTGAAACATAGCAGACAATCTGAAAAAAAGCAAAAAAAGCAACAGAAGAACATAAAGTTTTTTTTTGCTCCTGACATTTTTGTGCAATTTCTAGTTGTGTTTGACATATTAAAGTGATGTCCATAGGAAGAGAGTATGATTTAAAGCGACTTCTTTTCCTAAAATATAAATGTCTAAAAAACACTCTGATTAGAATACAGAGGGATAAAAAAGATATAATACATCTACTTTTAGAAGTACGGTATAAATCTTCATAAGATAAATTATCTATTGAAGATTATTGGGCATTACATTTACATAAAATCTGTTTTATTACAAGATGTATGATTTCTTGTCTTGAAAATTTTAATACTAGGGCAATTATAATATTTATCCCATTGGTCAAAATAATCTTTTTGCATTAACCATAAAAGAAAATATTATCTATTTAAATTTTTTTCAATTAAAGATCTCTTCAAGTTTACTTCAGTAAAGCAATTTTAAATGTTAGAATTATTTGTACATTGCTAGAAAGTTTTGTGTTATCTGATGGAGGCATTTGTGTTATGTAATTAAATTGAAGTGTCATTAATATTTTAATTGTATTTATTCTTCCCACATGGTAAACTTTGACATTGACTATCTAGCAGAAATCTACTGAATGAGTTTTATAAGTAGAATCAAATTAACTTTAATTGTATTGTTAAAGTGTCTTATAATTTTAATTTCCTTGATACATCCAATTTGTAATGATTTATATACAACTAAGAGAAAATTGTTCACATGGAAAGTTCGTTTTTATAATATTGAATATTTCTATTATTATATTAACAAATATTTAAAAATATCTTTAGCTCCACTCATTTTCCTTTGTTCTCTCTCAGAAGTTACTAACAACAGGATGTTTATTCCCTTACAGGTGGACAAATTTCAGTGAGTCTCTCTGAAAATCTATCAATAGTTGGGTCTCTAGACCATTCTATGCTTGAAAACCTAATAGTTCAGAAATGCCAGGAAATTAATGCACTAGGGATGATTCTAAAAGTGAATGATGAAGTTTTTGTGGATAAACACTCCATTTTTTTTACATTTCAATATGTTTCTGAGACATGTTCCACAACCTTCTCCAGAAGTTTTCCAGGAGGATTGAACACCAGTTGGTCATACCAGGATCTTACTTATACAAATAATTCCTTGACTTTTCTCTCCTTTTTTCACTGTGCAACAAAGTACTTTCTGGCATCATCCTCCAAACAACCTGCTTACAGCCATTTTCTTCCTCAGGGTTTATGTTTGGAAAACCCAAAATTAGATCACTAATATTAAAATATTTTTGGTTGACTTCAGCTATTCAAAATCAAGGTTAAATTTATCTAATGTGTAACATATTACACAATGCCACTCAATCATTTTTGCCTTTACTTCCCTTGTCTTTGGGATCAAATTCATTAAATTTTCTTTATGATCATAAGAAAGGAAATGAAAAGTAATTAAAGGTAAAGGGGATCAAATATATAGTGACAAGAAAATTTGACTTGTGTGGTGGACACACAATTCAATATACAGATGTAATATCATAGAACTGTATACGTGAAACCTGTATAAATTTATTAACCATGTCATTCCAATAAATTTAATTTAAAAAAATAACAAAAAAATCAAATAATGTTTATGAAAAATCAAACCTAATGGTTCTCTAGAAATTAATAGCAACTTTCAAAATAAAACAGAGGAGAGTGAAAATGGTAGCATAAAGAACACTAAAAATTTGTCTGCTCATTTTTTTTCTTTTTGCTCAATCCTTCCGCCCTCACACCCAGTCCCCACCCTAGACAGATCTCAGCTTGCTCTCCATCTATGAGTTTTTCACAATTTTGCATGTCACTTCATTTTATTCATCAGATTCCACATATGAATGAAATCGTGTGGTACTTGTCTTTCTGTAACTGGTTTATTTCACTAAACATAACGCTCTCCAGGGCCACCCATGCTGTTGCAAAGGGTAAAATTGCCTAATGTCCTTCTTCTTTTTTATGGCCAAGTTGTATTTCATTGTATAAATGTGCCATGTCTTTTTTTTTCATTCACTCATCTACTGTTGGACACTTGGGTTGTTTCCGAATCTTGGCTATTGTAAATAATGCTGCATTGAACATAGAAAAACTCACAGATACAGACAACAATGTGGTGATTGTCAGGAAAGGGGAGGTAGAAGGAAGTGGAGGAGGGAATGGAGGGATAAATGTTGATGGACAGAGACTTGACTTGGGGTGGTGAACACACATACAGTATAGCAATGATGTGTTGTAGAACTGTGCACATGAAATCTGTATAATTTTTTAACCAGGATCACCCAAATAAAATCCATAAAAAGAAAAATAGTCCATTAAAGCAATAAAAAAGTCAAAAGCTTTCAGAATAATTATTTTAGAACACTGGACACTAATAAAAAACCCTGTTAGTACCAGGAGAATGTTTAATCAAGAAAAAATATTTCTATCTCAGTAGAAGTGATGAATTTTGTTGTATCTAAACCACACGGTCAATCTCCCCCTCCCCAGCAAAGTAGTGGCCTTGAAGAAAGCAGGTAACATCTCTAGTACAGGTACTAGTACTAGAGACAGCAGAGCAGATGCCATTCATATACACAAAAAAGTGGTATTATATATTTTAACCTATCTGATTTTCCACAGAAAAAAGCCTCAAGGGACTTGGTTTTCATCTCACCTAACTCAAATTCTCTAAGTGTTAATGACACTACTTATTGAACATTTGATTAAAAACATTATAGGCAGATATATTTGTTGCCTGGTGCAATTAGTAATAGTTGAGACAAGCAAAGACTAAAATCTGGAGGGGACAGGCTGGGAAAAGAATGATTAGCAATAAGGGCTTTTAAAATCTCCAACATAATCTCAGGAATCTAGAAAGTTACATGTATTTCCAGGCTGTGTGCATGCTCAAGAAAGATATGGGAAGGCTCTATGTTCTCACCTTTGGCTAACATTCAACTTCTGTGCAAGTGGGAAATAAAGGGTAAAGGTAGACGATTAAACCAACTGACTCAATGTTAAAGAGATTCCCTAACACACATAGACAAACATACAAATATGCACCAGGTTGATTTGATTGCAGACTGGGAGAGTTTTAGTTTTGGCTCTAGACATTTAAGAAAATCTAGGTCCAGGCATGTCTGATCACAAAGTTGAATGGAACAAAGAATTCAGAGGATATACATGACCAAAAAGACAGAATAAAATATTTAGTCATAGAAGTAAAAAAAAAAACATAATAATCACAATCCATGTCAAAAACAACAGCAAAAAAACAGAAGATAATCTTATATACAGAGTTACCACATTAAAATATCCAAAATGCCTGGTTTTCAACAACAAAAATAATAATGAAACATTCAAAGAAAAATAAATTATGGCCTTACCCTAAGGAAAAAAAAATAACAATATACACTGACCTGATGAGGTCCAAACATTGCATTTGCAAAAATCATGAATTTAAAATATCTTCAAAGAACTAAGCAATGAATAAAACAAATGGAGACAAAAAGTGATAAGAGTAATAAAAAAAACATTAAAATTCTGGAAATGAAAATTTCATTATAAGAGCTAAATGGTTAATTTAAGCAAAAAGAACACAGAATTAGTAAATATGAGGATATGTCATATGACATTATACATTCAGAAAGAAGAATGAAGAGAAATAAACAAAGCTTAATAGATCCATGGGACCATATTAAGTGTACAAATGCACACAAAGAAGAAGTCCCAGAAAGAGGGGAAAGAGATAAAAAGGGAACAAATTCAACTCCAAGTAGGATAAGCACAAATTCATACTGAGAGACAGTCTGATCAAACTGTTTAAAGCCAAAAATCAGAGAATAGTGAAAACAGCAAGATAGAAGTAACTCCTAATATAGACAGGATCCTCCATAATAACAATAGCATGTTATCGTAAACCATGGAAGACAGAAGGCAGGTGACATTCAAAATGCTGAAAGAAAAACAAGACAAAACAAACTGTCAACCAAGAAATCTATATCCACCACAACAATCCTTCAAAATGAAGGAGAAATTCACACTCCCTGACAATCAATAATCAAGGGAGTCTGTTGTTCTAAATTTTTAGAAACAAACTAACAAAACTGTCTCAAGAGTAAATAGAAAACCTTAATATACCTATAACAAGTAAGGATTTTGATTTAGTAATCAAATCACATACAAAAAGGAAAAGTCTAGGACCAGAGGGCTTCACTGGTGACTTTTATCCAATTTTATTTTATTTTGTTAAAGATTTTATTTGTTTATTTTTAGAGCCAAGGGAAGGGAAGGAGGAGGAGAGGTAGAGAAACATCAATGGGTAGTTACCTCTTGCACACCCCATACTGTGAACCTGGCCCGCAACCCAGGCATATGTCCTGATTGGGAATCGAATAGGTGACCCTTCAGTTCACAGGCTGGCACTCAATGCACTGAGCCACACCAGCCAGAGCCTTTTATCCAATTTTAAAGATCAATTTACACCAATCTTTCTCAAACTCTTATAAGACAACAAGAGAGGAAAGAATATGGTAACTTTATGAGGCAACTATTACCCTAATATCAAAGTCAGATAGACAACAAAAGACGAGAAAACTAATGACCAGTATCCTTTTGTATAATTTTTATTTATTGATTTTTAAGGAGAGAGAGGAATAGAGAGAGATAGAAAGAAGCATAGATTTGGTGTTCTAATTACCTGTGCATTGACTGTTTGATTCCTATAGGTGCCCTGACCAGGGATCAAAATTTCAACCTTGGCATATCAGCACAACGCTCTACCCAACAGAGCTACCAGTATCTTTTATGCATATGGAATTTTAGACTCTAATTACAAGAGTAGGTATTATAAAATATCCTTGGTCACTTTACACTGGCAAACCAATAGTCACAGAAAGTAGTTCTCATCCTAGTAGGAGAAATTGACTCTGGTCAATATTAAGACATAGGGCTATTACAAAATAGTAAGGGTGGAGAATTCTATGTTTGGCTTTCAGATGATCCACTTTGGATACCACTACCCACTTTTAATTTTAAGTAAACAAATATAGTGACAATAGGCTGAAAATTGTATGGTATCCAGGCGCTTAAATCCACTACTGGTAAGGGCATGAATAATATCACCAAATAAGCTACTTTGATCAACAGAAGTGCTTGCCAAGAGGAAATTATATCTAAAGTTATAGCAAATAATGAAGATGAGTACTTATATTCTCAGAAACAACCATAGCAGTAGAAGCTATAGTCCAATTTTTCATCATCTTGTTTATTTTTGTGAAACTATAACCAGTCAGAATCTCAGACATGCTGTGACTAGGTAAAGTGAAACTGTCCGAAGCAAACAGAGCTGACTGAAACAACAGAGGAACTGGTGAATACTGTTGGTGTCCCTCCAAATTGCCTTTATTTGACAAGTGCATCCATCCTCCTGCTGCTGGATGTTTTATTGTTATGTCTCAAAGCAGCTTCTCTGAAGAATATACTTCACATAAACAGGTGTTGTCCTACCTGTGAAATTAAGCCCCTTTTTTCAACTGGAGACCATGTGCATCAAATTGACAGATTGACACTGGGATAAAAAGACAGACATTCTTTCTTCATCGTGAGACTAAATCTACCATGCAATTTATGTTCCAGGTCTACTAGCAGGCTAAGGTTGAAGCTCTTCATGGCTAAGGCCACACTCTGGCTCACCTCTTTTTTTCCCTTGTACCATACTGCTTAGGGATACATATATTAAATAGTTTGGGCTTTGTGATGTACGTGATACTATTTCAGTTACCCAAATCTGCTACTGCTGCTAGAAAGCAGTCGTAGATAATACATAAACAATGGATGTCTCTGTGTTCCAATAACATTTTATTTACAGAACTAGTCAGTTGACATCAGTTGGTTCCTAGCCACAATTTGCCATCCCTTGGTCTAGACTATAACTATTCTGAGATCACTGAAAATTAAATGCAAGGCAGTGAGACAAATATGTACTCGGAGGAAGATTCATAGTCTTGGAAACATTCATTACTATATCTGAATGAATAAAATTAAATTAAAAATGTAATTAAAGAATAAATAAGAAATGAATTAAGGAAAAATAAATTAATTAAATTGCTAAAATATGTTATGAATGAATTATAATAGCAAAAACATCAGACACTCTAACTGGTGCAGCTCACTGGATTGAGCATTCTCCTGGAAACTAAAAGGTCACAGATTGGATTCCTGGCCAGGGCAACACCAGACTTGTGGGCTAGGTTCCCTGTTGGGTGTTTGCAAGAGGCCACTGATCAATGTTTCTCTCAAACATTGATGTTTCTTTTTGTTTTGTCCTCTCTCCCCCTCTCTCTAAAAGTAAATAAATAAAATCTTTTAAAAAATCAAAGACAATTTGAAAGAACTAAAATTTTAAAAAACCTCAACAAAATAAACCACAAAGGAGCCTAAGATAATAAAGACAAAATATAAATTTAAAAATATAAATGTCAAGATTATCCATATGCCATTTATATTGCTTGAAATGATATGATGAACATCATCCCATGTTTTAAAATCTCTATTATGTTTTGAATGAAAACTGCCAAAGAGAGCACATGAGAGTAAATAGGTAGCTTATAACAATTTAACACAAAAGTGGATTCAAACATTGCAAATAGAAATCACAATTAGAAAGGAGAAATATAATAAAATAATTATTCCATAATCATATAGAGCATATTCCAGGAATGTAATGATGATTTACATACAGGCAAGGGATTAAATATTTAAATATCTTAATATGTACAGAAAGGGCATTTGTTAAAATTTGATATTTATTTTTGATAAAAGTAATCAGTATAGTAGAACACATGCAAATATGTCATAAAACACAGGTACTATTGTTACTGGTAAAATATTAAGAATATTCTTATTATAGTGAAAATCTAGATGAGGTAGTCTATCGTCATCACTATTTTTAAAAATATTCCTGAAAGTGCCCTAGCTGGTGTGACTCAGCAGAATGAGTCCCGGCCTGTGAATCAAAGGGTCACCAGTTTGATTCCTAGTCTAGGACACATGCCTGGGTTGTAGGCCAGGTACCCTGTAGGGGGTGCACAAGAGACAACCACACATTGATATTTCCTTCCCACTCTTGCTCTCTCACCTCCCTTCTCTAAAATAAATAAATAAACTATTTTAAAAAATAAATAAAACATTCCTGAAAGTATAGTCATTGAAATTTAAGAAGAATAAAATGAGTGGCATAGATATTTGGATAGACAAGAAAAAAAAATTATTTATAGGTTAAGAAACTATAAGAGAATAAAAATTTATGTATTATATCTATGTATACATACATGCATATGTAGTATACATTTAACTATATGAATATGTGTATATGTATGAAATAAAAATTCAGTAAAATGACTAAACGTTAAATATATAAGGAATTGATAGAGGATGATCTGAAAGGCTTAGACACTGGGTTTCTTGAAACATGTGTTCAAGATAGAGTTCAGACACTTATCAACAGTGTAATATGAATATGTACTTAACTTCTTTAATTCTAATCTTTATTATTTGATAAGGTGACACTACAATACCTATGTAAGTTGGCTGTTTCAAATTATCACTTATTATTCAGTACAATATCATATACATATTTATAATATAGTCACATTTTATCTTGAGATCAACTAAGTAAAAATAATGAAAACAACTATATGACTATCCAAAACCTATGGAATTTACTGAAATATAGTGAAATAAATAAAAAATTTAAAAGAAAACTATACAAAGCAAGAGGCAATTTCTATCATCAAGTAGGATATCTAAAATACTTGTTTATTCAGATTAATATTTTGGGTTTATTTGGGCATGTATATAGGAGTGCAATCTCTTGGTCATAAGGCAGTTTCATTCTACTCAAATTTATTAAATTTTAGAGAAAACTCCATACTGTTTTTCACAGTGGCTGCAGACTTCTGCATTCCCACTAACAGTGCACTAGTGTTCCTTTTTCTCCATGTCCTCACCAACATTTGCTGCTTATTGATTTATTGATGACAGCCTTTCAGATAGGTGTGAAGTGATACTCATTGTGGCTTTAATTTGTTTTTCTTTAATGATTAGTAATGTTGAACATCTTTTCATTTGTCTTTTAGCCATTTGTATGTCTTCTTTTAGAGAACCATTTATTCAGATCCTCTGACTATTTTTAATTGAATTGTTTAGATTTTTTGGTGTTAAATTATACCAGTTATTTATAAATTTTAAAATATTAAGCCCTTGTCAGATGTATCACTGATAAACATAGTATCCCATGCAGTAGGCTTTTGGTTTTTTTGTTGACAGTTTCCTTTGCTGTGCAAAATCTTTTCAGCTTGATGAAAATCCCATTTGTTTATTTTTTTACCTTACCCAAAGAAATATATCAGAAAAAAAATATTGCTCAGAACTATTCATGATTTAATGCTTATATTTTCTTTTATGAACTTTATAGTTTTAAGACTTACAGTTAAGTCTTTAATCATTAAGCTATTCACCCAAAACTAATATAAAATAATATTGAATGTAAACTGAAATTGAAAAATAAAATTAAGAATAACACATTTATTATAATTTCCCTTTATTGTTATATAGATATTTCCTAATAGCAAAGAAAATTCTTAAAGTCTATCTGTTTAATTCACTTGATAGAAACTTGTCAACATATTATAAAGGCCATTGGAATAAAAAGGCATGTGGTAAGATTCATAAAATTTCTGCCAAAAACAAAAAAGACAAGCAATGTTTTCCATTGATCAAAACATATGCTAGCAATCAACAGCACTATATATAGTCTGAAGTAAAATACTCAGTGAAGTACAGAAAAATGATATAGACTGAAGTAAGGGGTCCAATGTAAAGAGAAAGAGAAAGAAAGTTTTCTGAAATCAGTGAGAAAAATATGGATTATAAAAGTGGTATTGGGGTAAATGGTTATCATTAAAAATAAACAGTAACCAGAGGGGAGGGGGAGAGTGATAATGGGGGAAAATAGGGGAAGGACCATCAAGGAACATGTATAAAGGACACATGGACACAGCCAAAGAGAGTAGGAGGGTGGGAGGCGGGGATGAGTGGGGAGGTAGGGGGAAAATGGAGACAATTGTACTTGAACAACAGTAAAAATGAATGAATGAATGAATGAATGAATGAATGAAAATAAAAACATAAATGTATATGCAAAAGATATATAAATTAACAAAACCTGGAATCTGAATACACAAAAAATATAAATGAAAATGAATATTTAAAATACATTTTAGTGATTTATGAATGAGGATAAATAACACTTTTTGTTACTATAATTAAGAATAAAATATTACAAATTCCAATGTTGCTATGGAAATAGTTCTGTAGGATTCTAATTTAGGGTAATATATGTGTCAGGCAATTTGACAATATGCAAGGTTATTTTAAACCTGTGTACAATTTGATTCATCATTTCCACTTTAAGGACTTTAATCTTAAAATGTACAAAGACATATGTACAAATATGTTTTCCTTTGTATTAAATTTGGTAGCAAAATTTTAAGAAAACCAAATATTTGAGAGCTTTAGGTAAATATAGTAAAATCACTTAAATATTTCACAGCTATTTACGACATTGAGTAATTCTATTTATTATAAGACTTAGTTTTATTACAAGACATGTTACATTAAACTTGACATAATTTCCCTTGGCATAACATTCTCAAGTTCCACCCATGTTGTCAAAAAGGGCAGTATTTTATCTTCTTTATGGTTGAGTAGTATTCCATTGTATATAAGGACCACATCTTCTTTATCCAGTCCTCTATTGAAGACACTTCAATTGTTCCTATATGTTTAATTTGCATTTCCCTAATAGCTAGTGAAGTTGAACACCTTTTTATATATCTGTTGGCTGAAATAAGTCTGTTAGAAAAAGCTAAGAACCGTGTGATTTCACTCATGTGGGATATAAAACTAAAACTTATAGATTTATAGACAAGAGCATGGTGGTTACCAGAGGGAAGGGAGTGGGGGTAGTAGAGAGTGAAGAAGGCCAAATATTTGATGATTGAAGATTCTTTAACTTTGGTTGGTGGACACACAATGCAATATACAAATCATGTGTTGTAGAAGTGTACATTTGAAGTGATCAATATGATATATTAACCAATGTTACTCCAATAAATTTAATAATAATAAAATAAAAACAAAACTACAATGAAATAATACCTCATAAAACATTGACATAGTATTATCAACATGACTATGAAGTCCACTGTGAGAATCTCTCAATATTTTTCAAAATCAGGAAATAAAGTGACTACTTCTTGAAATAGAACAATAATCACAGAGATAGTAAGGCAGAAAAAAAAGACAATTCAAATAATATTAAAAATCTCCCTGACTATACCACCTAACTCTTAAAATGTATATTGTGTATGAATATAGGTCACCACTAAAACTGTCCACACTCACCATTGCTCCAATGTATTCAATGCAGCAAAAGTAGTTTAAAGAGTTTGTTGTGGCATAACGTTTTATATTAGGGTAACATTATTACCCAAATTAAACAGAGGAAATACCAGAGTCAAATAGATATAATCCATTTATTTCCTACTGTTAAATTATTTCACTATATTTATATAGTACTATTGTTCCAAAGATATTCCTTTTCAAATAATGTCAGACATCATAAAGTGACCACAAAGGTCTTTCATGTGAGTGATTGACTTTGGGTAACATAGATTGCTACAAAAATGCTGAATAATAGCACTCCAACACACTAAGAGGTGTATGTAGGAGACTTGGGTAAAAAGATACTGCTGCCCCTTTTGACCTCACAGATACTGAGGAAGAGCTGCACTAAGAGTACTTCCCTAGGTGATGGCAGGAACACATATTGTCAAAAATGTGCAGCATATGCAAACAAGCAACAAACTATTTTTATTGAATCTCATATTTTTCTTGAGAATATAATAAAACATGTAAACATGTATAACCATTCACATGTATTACCATGTGAAATGCTTTACGGGATTGATGATGAACCAAAACTCTACTAAATTTTGTAACAGTATTTAGAAGGAAGTTCACTATGCTACATATTTTACTCCAAAATTTAAAAATAGGCTTAATTTTTATTATAATACAAATATTAAAAGTCTATGAGTCTGGCTCCCAAATAAAACATTATGACATAAAATAAAATGCCATAATATTATAAACACAATCCATAGTTGTGTTTAAAATGGTATTCTTTTTGTGCCAATTTAAATTTTTTCAGCACATGGATTCTTGACACAGTCTAATATTTTTAACTGTCAACTTTTTAAAAGTATTTTATATTCTATTGAATTACACAACTTAAAAGAAAATAATAAAATATCAGTCTTCTATCACTGTGTTTTAAAATTAATTATTGAAGGGCTGAAAGAAATGTTTCATTTTTAATATCTTTCTAAGTAGATAAGGACCATAATAGTAGGCTGTGTTAGCTGTTTTGGTCAAAAAGGATAGGAATGGTTTTAACAAATACATCAGAAAAAAATAAGTACACCAGTGAAAATAATAATATTCAGTAAGATATATGAATATAAAATAGTTTTCAATTGTTGACTATTAGGCTTTCAGGTCCATGGTATATTAAACCAAGAAGAGAAAAGATCTGAAATAGTAGGGAGATTACACAAAAGAATTCAAAAGAGACCCAATGTGAAATTTTACAGCTGAAAATTTCAGTTTCTTTTCTCATAGACATGTAACAAATTGCTATTTAGGAAGAAAGAAAAATATATCTATGAAATGATAAGCATGTGTAAGCATGAGTTAATGGTATGTCCACCTTAAAATTAATAGTGAAATATTTTAAATTTATAATGATTCTATTGTTCATATAATTACCACATGTAATTCTTTTAAAGATTAAAATACAGAAGATTGTCAATAAAAAAATGTTCCAAGAGAGTGCAGATATTTTGAAGGGCTATAAATGAACCATAAAACAAATGATACATTTTTTAGTCATACCACGCTTTTAATGAGTCATCTTGGGAATAAGGTCTAGGCTGAATTTTCTACCATCTTTATTAATGAAATAAGAAAAATAAATAGGGCATCACTTTAAAGCTTAAGTTTTGCAAAGTTAGGATTAGTTAAAAACAGAAAATTACTACAATGAGTTCTAACCTGGATAAAAATAAGCTAAGGTACCGAATGACAAAATGTTATCAAATTTATTCAGCTTCATGTGGACTATATGTAAAATCACACATGAAATCCCAGCTTCTATTTCACTTCTATTTGTAGCAAATAAGTCTTGAATTTGTATCTGTAATTCAAAAGATGTGAGAGATCTACAGGGCTCATTTTAATCTAACTTGTAATATATTTTTTTTTATTTATAGGTAGTCTCCTTTAAGATTGTCCAAAGACAGCATGCAGTGTAAATCCTTTTACGAAGTTCAAGAGTTCATCTTGTAAGCAAGCCTGTATCCCCCCCAAAAAAATTAGAGATGTACATATGAACTCAATTAATAGATTCAGTTTAAAACACTAATACACCTTTTAAACAGCTTGATAAAGAAAACAAAAAGTAAGAATGCAAACCTCTGCCTAAAATGTAATTATAATAGCTAACCTATAAACAATCCTAACTATGCTATGTGCAAGGAGCTTCTAACACATATGAACTAATTTTTTCCTCACAAGGACAAAAGGAGATAAGTATTGTTATATCCACCTTCACTTTGCAAATGACATTTAGACAGAAATGCTAGTTGGTTTAAGGTCAATTGGCCAGCTAGTGACAGCGTAGCTCTTAAACCCAGATAATCTGTTTACAAAATCTGTGTTCATAGTCAGTATATCTGGTACTTTGTTTCAGATATTTGTTCTTGTACCTTCAAACTGGGCAGGTACAAAGGGCTCCTTGACCAAATGCAAATAGAAAATGTAAATTGGTGCTCAAGTTTGCATTGTGGAAAGAGAATGCTTCCTGTTTTATGAGACTGAGAGCTCTCTGAATAGAAGCCTTATTATTATCATTCTTATCTAGAACATAACTTCTGCTGGAGGGTAAGTGATGCTGGGAGGTATCACTTAATAGACCTGAAAGCTCTCAGCAAGGCATGCACTTTTTTAAAAAGATTGCATTTATTTATTTATTTTTAAAGATTTTATTTATCTATTTTTAAACAGACGAGAAGGGAAGGAGAAAGAAAGAGAGAGAAACATCAATGTGTGGTTGCCTCGTATGCACCCCACACTGGGGACCTGGTCCCACAACCCAGACATGTGCCTTGACTGGGAATAGAAACTGTGACCCTTTGGTTCATAGGCCAGTGCTGAACCCACTGAGCCACACCAGCCAGGGTAGATTGTATTTATTTTTTGAGAGAGAAGAGAAGACAGATTTGGGGAGAAAAAGAGGAAGAGAAACATTGCTCAGTTGTTTCTTGTACACATTCAACCATAACCAAACCCAACCAACTGAGCTACATGAATGAGGGCCAGGCATGCATTTTTATGAAAAAATCTTTCATCACCTAAGATTGCCAACAAAGTATCACAGGATAATGGGCTATCAATTTTAAGGTAAGAAGTGAAGCTATTCTTTATAAATTACATTCATACTTCTACTTTGCATTCAAGAAAAACCAGCATTTTATGGAAATTCTTCTCCTCTTTTCTTCTCTTTTCTTTTCTTTTCCTTTTCTTCTTTCTTTTTTTCTTTATCCTTCCTTCCTTCCTTCCTTCCTTCCTTCCTTCCTTCCTTCCTTCCTTCCTTCCTTCCTTCTCTTTCTTCTTTCTTCTCCTTCTGCTTCCTCCACCCTCCCTCCTTCTCCTCCTTATTCTTCTTCCTTCTTCTTCTTTCCCTCCCTCCCTCTCTCTTTCTCCTTATTTCCTTCCTTCTTTCTCTCTTCCTAGTCTGGTTTAGCTTCCTAAAAATGTGTCAAGTTAGAGAACAGGCTGACAGTGACCAGAGGGGAGAGGGGAGGGAATTTCAGAGGAAGAGGGGAAGGGTTTACAGGAATAAGTATAAAGGACACAGACAAAAACTAGGGGGGGCGGGTTGGAAATGGGAGAAATGGAGGAGGACTGGGATGGGAGTAAAAGACAGAAAACTGTACTTGAACAACAATGAAAATAAAATTTAAAAAAATAAAGAGTTTGCTAGCCCTGGAAAATGTAGGTAATGACTATGAACTCTAAATAAATTAGATATTGCTCATCTAATGACACTTTTTCTTTCTAATTTCTGAGGGCTTTATCTCTAATATTTCTAATTCCACATTACTTTCAGTAGCAAATGTAAAAATTCATGTAGGTTAGTACTTAAGTATGTGTGATATATTACTTAATATACTAAAATATTATTATCTTTAAGTAATAATGAAATGACATTTAACTGTTGATTCCCTACATACTTTGTCTACTATGCTCCAGAATAAAATAAAAAAAAAAGTTTTACACTTGATCTTAGCCAAAAGGCTGAGAAGCAATGAAAAATAAAGATTTTTAACTCTAATATTTTTTAAGAAATTCCTAAAAATATTTTGGCCAAGGCAGCCTTCTTGTGAATTAGAAACATGTACACTTCATATCATAAGTAAAGAATAATCACTTCTCTGAAGGTTATAATAACTTCACAAATGCATCACTAAACAAGTTTATGAGTGGATTAGATTTTGGAAAATGAAACTCATTTAAAATTTCATTAAATATATGTGTGCTGATGATGTTTAACTAGTGAGGATTTTTTTGGTCCAATACTACTTTTCATTGTTGTTAATTATGTTGAAATATGTGAATCAGTCCAGCCATGAAAGTGAGCACTGAACCATGTATCTAGGGTCAAAAAGGAATCAGGGCAGCCTAATGAAAAGCAGGTAAAGGGCCTCATGAGGATAAAGAAGTAGGTGGAATGAAACACTTAATATATGTTGCTTGTCTAAAGCTCTTAATGTGAGTGTTTATGGGAATCTGCAGGGGATTATGAATGTATCTGAAAAAGAAAAACACTAATGCTTTCTCATTTTCAATACTTAAAAGCTAAGAAGGAGCCCAGGCAGAGGAGAGGCAAAATAGGCAAAATGAATATGAATAGTTGCAATAAAACTTTTGCAAATCAAGCCAAGCTTCTCTCAAATAATTATTCCCTTTATACCAGACTTTAAAACATTACATATACCATATTTTAAACTAAGTTACCCAAACATAAATATAAGATACTCCATTGGTTAGTGGCTACTAAAAGTTATCAGAGCAACAACTATTAAAAATGATCCAAATATACTATAATAAAAGATGACTAATAATTAGGCATTAAAATACTATGCCAATGATAAAGGAAAAAAGTATCTCAAAAAATAAATTTCTGTATTTGTAATAGAATATCACCCTTATGTCCACAGAAATTATTTTATTAGATAAAGCTAGGGCTCATCCTACATGTAAGGAGGATGAACAAATTTACTGTTTTGTGAAGAGGGGAGATGTGTGTGGGGTACCTGTGGAAAACTAAGTAAGAAGGAATCCAAGCTCAGGTCTGGTACATGAGCTTAGAAAGTTCACTAGTATTTTTCTGGTACCTTGCATGTGTTGTGGAAAGCAATTAGAGGAATTGATGGGTGAGGATGTCATGAAATATAAATTAATAATTCTTATTCTCTCTAATATCTCAGTTCTAACATAGACTCTCAGATATAACATAAGATTATTAACAAACAAGAAGTGGAAGATACAAATTCATGGAAGTCTATAAGTGGGGATTGAACTGTTACCAGAGGAAATAGGTTCTTCAGAGGTGTCACAGGAAAGGAATTTTAGGGATCCTTCCATAGGATGAGTTTTATGTAATAGTGGCAAGATTAATTAGGGCAAACATTGACAGTACACTCTCAGAGAGAAAGATAGCAGGTAGACCAGAGGCTGTGTAGACTCAGGAAAGAAAGTTACAGAGGTGAAAAGAGAGTTATCTGCCACTTCTTACTACTCCCCTGTTTGTAAGTCTCAGAGACTCTTACAGTTTAGGAGAAAAGAAGGCAAAATATGTGTGCTGGAGAGAAGGAAGGGACAGGTGTGCTTCATGGAGGATGCACACTGGGTTCTTTGTCAGGTTTCATTTTATTTCCTTGGGTTTGGGAAAAGAGAAGCTCTCTTTCAAACTATCCAATGTCCTGGCTTCTCCCAGGCTTGTGTTTGTGTCCTGTTCCTATCCATTTCCCGCCCCCCCCCAATTTTCCCAAGCCAGTGGCCCTCCCCAGTTTGGCTCCTACTGTGCATGCACATAGTAAAAGGGATTCCTCTCATTTCTCCCTCCCCACATTAGTTAGGCAGACTCCCCAAGTGACCAAAAGCCATCCTTCCTTCCCAGTGATATATTCGGCATAAGGATGCCAGTTACTCTCCAGTGTGACTATTCCACTCCCTCCCTCCTCTCTCATTAATACCTAACTAACTGCCTACTCTGACACACCCACAATCTGCATGTTTCTAACAAGTATAGAATCATTTTTGGTGACTGTTCCCTATAATTTATTTACTATATCATATATTTACATAGTAAAATGTAAAATTTCTTCAGAGAGATGAAGAATTCAATAGCAGGAGCATTTCAACATTTAAAAGAACACTAGAATTTAAAGTTTCTTTTGTTTTTAATCAAAGTATATGTCTCTATCTTTAAATACACACAGCCTCATAAAAAGAAAAAGTGAATCAGAATTATTCATAAGTCCAGTTCTCAGAAAATACTATGGAAGTGGCATGTTGAATACTCCTTAAGCAAAGGAAATCAGGAAAACTAAAAGATCAAAAACGTATTTACTTTAAAAAAATGTAACACAGACTGTTATTGTTTTTGTTATGTTCCACTTGTTGCATTTTACAAACAGCCTCCTAATTTTAAAATGGCATTGGGCTTCACCAGTATTTCAACAGCATGATTTTATATGGCAGATTTATTTGTATGGCTATTTAGATGTAAAAATTTGGAATGGCTCTATCTATTGTTTGGATGAGTTACCTTGTGTGAACTAGAAATGTATGCTGAAACTGCCAGCTACTGCATAAAATATTTCATTAACATCACGACCTCATTTGTTAGATTGAATTGCAGTCTTTTTGTCATATTTCCCCCCACAGATACATTCTATTTTAGAAAAATTGAATAAAAAACATAAAAAATGGGAAGACAGTTCATATCCATGAAACTCAGAATGGCTAGAATGCAACCATTAATGCTGTATATTGTACATAATTGTAATTAAATTTCTATTTTTATTAAAGTTTAGTCAACCAAAGTTTCACATACATTGCAAACTTCTAATTATCTTTAATGACACTGATTTATTAAAATTAGATATTCTTAACCCTCCCTCTTCCTCTCTAATAAATAGAATTTACACACACAAATAAATGATATATATGTATATGTATATAATTTGAATGCACAAAGGCATTATTTGTAGAGAAAACATTTTAGATTTTGTAAGACCATTTGTGTCATTTCAGAATATTACTTTTAGATAAAACTATTATCATTAGTTAAACTTTTGGTA
This sequence comes from Tonatia bakeri, assembly GCA_004024845.1. Taxonomy (NCBI): domain Eukaryota; kingdom Metazoa; phylum Chordata; class Mammalia; order Chiroptera; family Phyllostomidae; genus Tonatia; species Tonatia bakeri. The sequence goes on from PVIA01000089.1 coordinate 320,010, forward strand.
TATTATCGATAATGAAGGTGCCATATTCCTGTTTTATACAGCACTCAGGATTCCATTTGAGCCTGAACTGTGTTTGCTACTGATATAACCAAACACATTTGATGAAGCAGAAGATTATTCCCCATAACAGTCAATTTTAAAAAGCAGATTTGCCTGAGGGTTCCATGAGGTCAGACTTCCCTTGAAGGCAAGGAAAGAGCCTTCACATAACAGGAAAACAGAGGTTCCTCATGTTATCTCATAACTATTTAAACCTCATAGAGGGAGAAGCTGAAGGAAGCATTTTCCAGAAGGTTCTGTATGATTCAGGACCACATACTGATTTTGTTCACACCTGCTAATGTGTAATGTCAAGGGGTAAAAGAGGCATTCTGAATACTCTGGTAAAATCAGAAAATTGCCTCAGCACATAGAGGATTCTAGAGCAAAACATTGTTAGCATGTGGTAAAAAAAAAAAAAAAAAAGCACAAACAGCGCTCAGGGAATTTACTGAATGTGATAATACTCTTCCTCATCAAGAGGAAGAAGATAACTGGCAGATGGAAATGCGCCATGTGGGGGATGGTTTGACACCATAGCATGCATATTTATAAACATATGGGCGTAATTCAGTGCTTCCCACAGATATGTGCATTAGACTATGAAGATTAAATATGGTTGCTTAAAATCACAGAGCTAGATGGATTCACCGACAAAATGAATACAGAATAAAAAAATTCAAGAGTGCCAAGGTTTGCGATTTCAAAGTATGTAGTAACAGAGAAGGAGAATCAGTGTAAACACATGTTCCAATGACAGAGTAAATGCCAACAGCTTTGAAACCTTATAAATGGAGGAATTATTTGTGAATTCTCAAAATGCTCTAAGATTCTGTTTCTAAGAATGTGTGTTTCATATAAAACACATATACGTGTATTTACTCATATCTCACATTTCCTCTTAATTTTTCTTCTGTCCAAGTGCAGTCTTCTGCTTAACTTGACATGTCTCTGTTAACAGAGAGAAACTTCCCAATTTTCCTGCCACCATCTGAGGGTCGGACCCTTCTGGAATATCTATCTCTCTTTATGTAGTTAAACATTCGCCTGGGATAATATGTGTAAGAGAGAAAGGGAGTCCAAGAAGAAAGCTACAGGACAAGGTTGAGACAACTCTTACATTTTTTTTTATTCAATAACAAAATTTTCTACAGGGGATTTCAGTTTGACAATACCTTATAAAATAAATATGTGATGTTGCTGAGGTAAATAACATGAGATGTTTCTGTAGTTCCTAGCCCTTAAGAGGAGGCATTAGGGTTCCCAGGCTCCATGGCTTTAGGAATGGCCAAGATATCAAGCTGCTAGGGACCCTGGGCATAATAGTATTATGTATAGGTAAATTCTATTAATGAGTTTTGGATATCTTAAAATAAGAAGCTATAGTCTAACTGCATATCTTTCAGTTGTTACACATACAGAATGAAAAATGAAGAACTTTGCTTCCCAATATTAAAGGATATAGTTTAGTGGTATCATAGTACTTTTCTTTTTATTACTTTTTAATAATACATTTTGTGGATAAATGTAACAATTGTGATTTCAATATAGAATAATTTTTAAAATGCCACCCAAAATTTGGCAAAAGACATGAGGAAAGTGTCTTACATAAAAAGAAAACACTAGAGGCAGAAGGTTTACAAGTAAAGCATACTTAAATCTTGATTCACTGTCAAGTAAACTGGTAGAAAAAAACACCCAGGATTTTCTGCCATCAAAAATTATCTTTAATTTAAATTATGAATTGATTTCTGCCAAAGCTAAAAGCTTTGGGAAGAATGAAGAATTTCTGTCAATATGTTGAATTTAACCAATTGTAAGGCACAACATGAAACTTTAAGAAAATTTTGTGTGTGATTTATCTGCTGATTTTTTTTTTACTTCTTGACATCATTAAAGAATATTTTGAAAGAAGTCCCATAATGTCTTTAATGCACATAGCCTTTGAAATACTTTCTCATGGATGTCGCAGGATATTCATTGCTTTTGCAGTATTCTCCAAATTTAGTGTGTGATAAGAACTGCCTGTTCAACTTACATTTATTTATAGGTACATTTTAAACATTTTTTTAAAGATTTTATTTATTTTTTTTAGAGAGGGAAGGGAGGGAGAAAGAGAGAGAGGGGGAGAGAAACATCAGTGTGCAGTTGCTGGGGGACATGGCCTGCAACCTAGGCATGTGCCCTGACTGGGAATCAAACCTGTGACGCCTGGTTTGCAGCCCGCGCTCAATCCACTGAGCTACACCAGCCAGGGCTATTTATAGATACATTTTAGATAAGGTTCTGAGCATCTTTCTTTACTAATTACTCCTTCATTATTGCTGAATACATAATCTCTTAGTTATGCATACCAAATAACAAGAGAAGAATATCCTGCACTCATATCCAAGTTACATAGAAATTATTTCATTCTTTACTTTAAGATCCTGTTTATATAGGTATTACTTTTATTACAAAATACAGACATGAAGGTGACTTTCATTGAATAGCTCCTACCCTGATCCTCCAGAGAAAGCAGGGATGATTCAAGTAGTCTACAATTGTTAACCCCAACCCTCAGAAATAGTTTTTATCATTAAATTAATTTTCACTGCCTTTTCAAGGATATGAGATTACTTAACTTGCTGGTTGCAGGGGATCTCAATATTTTTCTCACACATTAGCCCTGCAAAATTCACTCTCTATACTGGAAGACATCTCAAGAAATGAGAAGTAGGAAGTAGGAAGATTTCAAACTCTCACAGTGAAAAAACTATTTCAATTGTTTCAATAAGTTTTCAATTGTTTTGCTTTGTACTATAACAGAAATCATCTCTATTGGTAAGAGAGATGTACACAATAAATAGGTTTTCAGAATGAGTAAATGCCTTATCCTCACATCAACTATTATTTTTAAAGCTCATTTATTTGGTAGAAACCCATAGCAAATTTTATGAAATCCTTTAATTCTAGTGCTATGAATATCTCTAATAACCTCATCTTTCCTAGAGAATACATTATCTTATGATTTTGAAGTAGCTTCTAGAAGACAATCCATGCAGTCATAAATGATTTACCTTTAAAATTTATAAATAACATGTTAATTATGATTGATATTAATATTTAATTATTTACTAATCACAAATATTTCTGATTTCCAAGAGACCTAAGTATTTGTTTTCTCAGTTTTCTAAATAAAAAATAGAATCCAGGATTATTTTCATAAAAATAACTGATGATATAAAGAAATTCATCTTGAATGAGAATTTCATAAAGAGTAGGTTGAATTCCAATAAAGATACTCTAAAATATGAAACAAAAGGCATAATAGAAAATTATCTGTGGGCAGTAAACATGTTTATTTAAATTTATAAACTTTTCATTCTTAAAAAATGATAAAGCATTAATGGTTGTGGAACAATTATAGAGAAGTTGGTCTTGAAAATATCATTTTTTTTTCTGATTAATTACCTGATAACTTACTAATTGAGAAAAAGATAAATTATAATGTTTTTCTTTTTGTCACCATTTCCTAATCTTTATTTTGGTAAATACAGAAAATATTTCTGCTTCAGTAAAAAAAATCAAATTATAAAGGTTTATTTAACACAATTGAGTTTTATTTCTTCACTATGTTACATATCCATCACACTTTTGTCAGAGGCTCTACTTCAGTAGTCACCAAGGACACGAGGCTGACAAAGCTTCACCTTCTCATGTCTACACCTTCTAGAACATCTAGTCACCTGGATCTATGAATCAAGAGGAAGAATAACTGCAAAGTTCTGCCAGATCTTCTTTTGCTTTGGCCTGTAATTGATACACATTATTCAGTCCACAGCTCATTACCAGAATTTTTCACATCATGATCCCAACTGATCATATAAATGTTGGAAAATATGAGTGATTATGAATATTTGTAAACCATTCTCTTTCCAACACAAAAAATAATAACAAAAATGTAGAATTAGGTTTAATAAGTCTTTCCAGTTCTGACACTCTGTCATCTTACATTTTCATATCAACTTACTCCCAGCCTTATTGGCTTATAAATCCCACAGATTCTGTCACTGATTCTTAGTTTTTGCACATATCTTATTACTGATTCATAACACAGTTTAATGACATTCACCCACACTGATCCTCTTATTCAAACATCCACATGCACTTTTTTTTAATCTTTACCTGAGGTTATGGTGATTGCTTTTAGATAGAGAGGAAGTTGGGGAGAGATAGGGATAAACATATGTGAGAGAGAAACACTGATTGGTGGCCTTCCATATGCACCCCAACCAGTGGTCTCACTAGCAGCCTAGGTATGTGCCCTGACTGGGAATCGAACCCACAACTTTTGGTGTGCAGGGACAACACTCCAACCAACTGAGCAATCCAGCCAGGGCCATAGGTACTTTTCTCAACTTGGTTTTCTGTTTTTAGAAACATGTTCTGTTTTATTCTTCTCTTACACTGTGCTATCTCTAGCCTTAGAATGAAATGCCCTTTAAGTTCTGGAGCACACACTACAAAATTTCAAGAATAACAAAGTAATTACTGTAAAACATATATTATACAATAATTTTATTAGTATGTGACTTTTTAAGGACCAATTTGGTTTTCTTGATTCTGTTCATTCTTCACAACATTTTACATGAATATAAAGTAAAATTGTATTTGTGACTTATAAATTTGTTTCTATTAAATGGGGAGATTAAAATATTCCCATATTCTGTCTTCAGTATGCTTTACAGTAAATGCTAGTAGTGAGAATATCAAATGAATTGCCTCTATTTTCTATTGCCAGTCAGTGTTTATCTCACTCTTTCCAATTAATTAATTGACTTCTCCTTGTATTTTAGGATTATTTGCTTGAGAGGATAAATTTTCTTTTCCAGTAGTAAAATGATGTCCTTAGAATCAACAGCTAAAGTGTACCATAAGTAGTCATATTTTCATTATTATGCCAAGTGTCATTGCACAGATGATTTTCTGAGCAGTTATTTTCATTGTCCTTTTCACTATAAAAAGGTTTCCTCCCACAGAGCATTTGAAAAATATGTAAATGACTTCTAAGTTGTGCTGCACAGTTGTCTAACATTAGAAGATTTGGAAAAAGTGAACTTTCAATGATATGTAAAGAATACGTTCATTCTTATATCAAGGCTTTTGTTTGTTTGTTTAAACTAGGTATTAAGGATGAGGTGATTTTATGAGATATGACTTTGACCATTTTGGAAACTGGAAAAGCCAATTAGTAATTTTTTAAAGAGAACTTTATTCTGTGATCACATATATTAAATATCATTTTTCTTATATTTAATTACATATATATTTTACATCAATATTTAACAATTTAAAGTTATTTAATATACCAATTTGTTATATCTTGAACGTGACCAAAGTAACTGAGCAAAATGGTAAGCTGACTTAAAGTAATGTAGTTTTAGAATGCTCATTAAGATAAAATTATTTTTGCTCAGGCCTACTGGCTTAGTGGTTGGAGTGTTGTCCCAACATGTCAAGGTTGTGGATTCAGTTCCCAGTCAGGGCATGTACAAGAAACAACCAATGAATGCATAAATAAGTGGAACAACAAAGCAATCTCTCTCTCTCTCTGAAATCAATAAATGAAAAAAAATATTAACATAACCAAAGAAGGCTAAGATCAAGTGTGGGAGGTGGGCATGGCTAGGGTATGGGGGAGTGATGGGGGTGAAATGGAGACAACTGTACTTGAACAACAATAAAATAAATTAAAGGTAATTTGGATGTTTGGAACTAATAAAAATATGATATATATTAAATATATATGATACATAACATGTTAAAAACAAAATAAAAATAGTTTATATTGATTTTATGATATTTTGGAAATATTTTCTGCTATGTTTATGTTACTTTGTAACATTTTGAAATATTCAACTTTAAAAGTGAAAACATTTAGATATTAAGTGATGATGAAAGGTAATTATATATACATATTTTGAAGAAATTCCATACTCTTTTCCACAGTGGCTGCACCAATTTGCATTCCCACCAACAGTATAAAAGTGTTCCCTTTTCTCCACATCCTTGCCAGCACTTTTTGTTTGTTGATATATTGATGATGGCCATTTTGACCACTGTGAGGTGACATATCACTGTGGTTTTTGTATATCTCTAATGATTAGTGACGTTGAGCATCTTTTCATATATGTATTGCCTATCTGTATGTCCTCTTTGGAGAAGTATCTGTTTATGTCTTTAGCCTATTTTTTAATTGCATTGTTTGATTTTTTGGGTATTGAGTTTTATAAGTTATTTTTTAATTTTTGGATATTAACTGCTTATCAGATGTATCAGCAAATATGTTCTTCTATTAGTGGGTTTGGCTATCTTTTGATTTTGTTGATGGAGGCCCTTGCTATACAAAAACTTTTGTTTGGTTTAGTCCCATTTGTTTATTTTTCCTTTTGTTCCTCTGCCCGGGGATATAATCAGAAAAAAATATTGCTATAGCAATATCTGAGAATTTACTGCCTATGTTTTCTTCTATGATTTTTGTAGTTTTAGATCTAACATTTAAATCTTTAATCCATTTTGAATTTATTCTTGTGAGAGATGTAAGAAGGTAGTCTATTTTCTTTTTCTTTCTTTCTTATTTTCTTTGCACGTATCTCTCCAATTTTCCCAAACAGCATTTATTGAATAAATTATCTTTAGCCCCATTGTATGGGTTTGATTTCTTGGCCAAATATTAATTATAAAGGTATGGGTTTATTTCTGGTTCTCTATTCTATCCCATTGATCTATATGTCTTTTTTTTTATGCCAGTATCATGCTGTTTTGATTACTATGTCCTTATAATATAGTTTGTTTGACATTAGGTGGCATGATTCCTTCAACTTTTTTCTTCATTTTCAAGATTGTTGTTGTTATTTATGGTCTTCTATGACCCAACAATTCCACTTCTGGGAATTTATCTGAAGAATTCTTAAATACTAACTCAAAAGAATATATGTGCTGCTATGTTCATTGTAGTGTTATTTACAGTCACCAAAATTTGGAAGCAGCCCCAGTGTCCATCAATAGTTGAGTGGATAAAACAACTGTGGGGCATTTACACAGTGTAATACTACTCTGCTGTAACAAAGAATGAAAGTTTATCCTTTATAACAGCATGGATGGACCTGGAGAACATTATGCTAATTGAAATAAGCCAGTCAGAGAAAGACAAATACCATATGATTTCACTCATATGTGGAATCTAATGAACACACTGAACTAACAAGCAAAGCAGAGAGAGACTCGTAGATAGAGAGCAGGCTGACAGCTCTGTGGTGGGGGCGTGGTTGTGTAGAGGAGAGATCAAGCAAAAAAAAGTACACATAGACACAAATAACAGTGTGGTGATTACTGGGCAGGGAGAGGGTGGGTGGAGGTGGAAGAAGGCATAAGGGGGATAAATGGTAGTGGAAAAATTACAATAAAAATTGTTAAAAATAATGATGAAAAGGAAAAATGATAAAATGTCATCACTTCTTGAATTCACTCAGATAAAAAGCATGAGATAACATTAATGAGCCCAGTGGACTCAATAAGTAAATATTTGTTATATTAAAAAATAATTTTCTATATAAAGTATTTTCAATTTAATTGAAATTATGGTGTTATAATAGTAGTTTTGATTCTTTTGGGACTGATTTGTAAAGAACTTCCCTTCTAGATCCAACAGAAAAATCTATGGACAATTAATTCAAATCTTGTTCCTAACTAGAAGTGCATGAATAAAAATTAGAAAATTTAATTGAATCTCTTATTGTTATTACACCAAAACACATAAGAATATGCCTGATTTTTTTTTCACTTACAGGTGCAGTGAACTAAACATATATTTTAATTGCCTTAAGTGTTCTCACTTGTACTATGTGGGTAATGAGCTTTGAAAAATAATATATTTCTTTCCTAATGGGTAGATTTTAAACTAAATGTTTCAGAAGCTGTAAATCAAGTATATATTTCACAAATATTTTAGGTAATTTTAATCATATTATTTCATCAAACATTTTTGGAAACAGATCACCAAAGATATCCTAAAACCTCAAACACAATTACAAAAGCTAAATTGCGGTAAGTACTTCCCTAATAGACCATCAGGAGGCTTAGTTTCCGTGCTGTGAGACTTTATCAGAAGTAAAACTACATAATCAAGCAATATCTGGGCACTAAGCCCTATTCACAGAGTTCATCAAAATTGGATACAATTATAGTTTACTTTAAAACAGGCATCTTTGTCTTTTTGTCACCATTGTTTCTAGATATAGGTGTAAATTCTGAATTATAGGAGAGTAGTGGTAAAACCAAATTTCTTGAGCATTTCCTTACATTAAGGTGACTTTATGTTTTATTTACAGGCATTTATCCCTTTTTATTCATATTTAAAGTTATTTGCTTCATGAAATTCTTACAGTTTATTATATTCACCTCAAATTTTATTAGAAGCTGACAATTCATGGTTCCTTCAAACTGATGACATATTGTTTGCTACCTATAGGAACCAGTCATTTCAAATGATGATCCTGTCAACCCATTCTATTCTGTAATTCATAAAATCATATTCTGTATATATTGCTTCTAGAAAGCCCAACTCCAAAATTCTATTTGTAGCTATTTACATTTACAGTCAGATTTTGTTTAATGGGCATCCACCATATACAGTGTAGTCCAACCATTGCTTGTGAATTCAGTCATCATTCTTCCTGCCCTACAGTTACGGCATTTGTATCCTTAGTGGAATAAATTAAAAACCCAGATGGATAACTCGGGAAATACTCCACATGATTACTTTTGAAAACAATTTCTTGTCAAGCACAGATTTTAAGACTCAGTTTATAGTTTTAATAAACAGAGTTCTCATTATTAACTACCATTTTCAAAATCAAGAGGTTCATAACATTTTTTATGTAAAAAAGATTTATACAGCTCTACTACTTTAAATCCAGTTTGAAATCCAAGTTGTTCTTTTCTTAATAGTGCTGAAAAGCAAAGTTGACTCAGGAGACAAAAAACACATTTTGTATTTAGTAGTTTAAGGGCCACATTTAAGTCTGTTCTTTTAGGAATATGCTCAGTACCCTGTGAAAAATATTTAAATAGAATGTGTAGCTCTCACATCTCAACTTATCTTTTGGTTCCTTAGTAGTAAACTCTATTTTCTTAATGTTCTTTCTAGTCACATGCCTTATTCCATTTATATTCTTTCCTATTTATTTTCTGCTTGATATCAAAAAATTCGATTGGTCAGTTTGATTCCTTTAAAATATCTCCATGGAGCAATGACCTAGCAACAGTGAAACACTCCAGAAGCTGGCACTGTAGGATGGCACAACCCCCGGCATGTACACACATACACAGTATCCTCTGTGATCTGTGCGCCTGTGCAATCCTTACAGAACAGGGAAAGACCTAGGAGAGCTCTACCTCTTTCCTTAAACAGTTTTGAACATAAACAATATACCAGGTAACAATATAGATTGGAAATTCATCAAAGACAAATATATAAAGACCTCAGTCCCCCCAAAACAGGGAAGGCATTCAACACAATCACAGACAGATGACTGAGCATAAGCAGGTTTTTTCTCTGCATTATTCTTCTAAATGCTCACATCATGAAATCTTCAAAAAAAAGAGACCACAGCAAAGGTACTAATTGATCCAGTATCTTCCACAGATGAATTGGAGTGGAGTGGGAGCATGTGCTGGTATATAGCTGTCAATTGGATTGCAGGAGTTTCTGAAGTCTTCATTAATCTGAAACTTAGAATAGATGAAGAATGTTTCAAATCATAATTGTATGTTTGAAATCTATGTAACTTTATTAATCAATATCACCCTAATAAATTTAATTTTAAAAATAAAAATAAATAATAATACTTTGAAGTATTAAAGCCATTGATTACTTATTGACAGGAGTGTCCAATATCTGTTTATTAGCTTATCAGAGGGAAAATAATTCATAGATAATTAGCAGTGTATATGGAGCCCCTGAAGTGAATGAGTAGATACTAATGAACAGCAAGCTAGATATTGTTTTGTTTGCCACTCCGGATTCACCAGTAGTCCTTTTATGTCCCTTTTTTATACTACAGGAGCCTCACCTTCACAGACCTTTTCATCTGAGGTCTGTTGATCTCTGGCTTCCCATTGCTTTAATCCAGTGAAATTCACTGACAAGAGATCAAAAACAAGAGGACAAAAAGGTGGTATGTTTTTTCTCTTTGGGTCACTGGAGCCTGTAGTTTGGCAGTGGTCCCAACCTTCTACCTAAGACCACAGCTCCTATGTCACGGATGGTCTTTCGAAACTAACACTCTCAACAAATATAGATTATTGCTTTGTCTTTTCATCTCTTTAGACACAGGGAGTGTGATAGTGTACCTTATTTAATAGTCTCTGGTAGCTCACCATCACTCAATGGCTCCTTTAGCCCTATTCTCACCTGTGTGTTCATTCCAAGATCCCAGGTGTCCAGTGTTTCTTTCAAGAACCTGTAATATGCCTGTAGTACTTCCTGGCATAAAGAAGACAAATTAACTTTGTATATTTTGAGGTACTCTCCTCTTTGAAATATTAGTATAGACTAGAGACTTTATCTTCATGCTATAGTTCTATAGCTCAATTGATTTCTTGATGTCTAAAAAGGTGATTATACAAGAAATAATATTGTGGATATTTTTATTGATGAAATATTCAACATAAAAAGATCTTAGCTAGTGACATAATTGAACTGGTCAGTACTAAAAGACTCATCTAACTTTGTTTTATATGTTTTAAAGTTTTGCTTCTATGAAATTAATTTGCATGTACAATTTTCTGAATAAGTTATGCCAGAAAAATACTATTTTTCATCATATAGAACTTTATATATGGGCATATGTTAAATTGTCATATTTTCAACACCTCTAGAGACATAAATTATTGCCTATATTAGCTGCTGATGAAAAAAGTTACAAGACTTGTCTTTTGATAACTGATAGAAGTAGGATTCAAATAACAATATCTGTTTTTCTCTTTTCTATAATGTGCTGTCATTTCCAATTAAAACTTTTCCTTGATGTTGGCGCTGGAAAAAGTTCACATGAACATTAGCTGAGAAGATATTAAAGCCCACCTGAGGAGCAAGCTATGTAGACTTGAAGACCAGTTTTCAAGTCAGCATAAAGGCAAACAAAAATTATCCTTGGGAACTATTTAATGATGTCTGCTTTCTTAAGTAAATGTCAGTTTTTCTTGTGTCCTGAAGAGACAGACACTCAAGCCTCCAAATGTTCCTCCAAAGTTCAAATGACAAATTTATGCCATCTGCAAACTGCAATTAAGGGCATTGAAATACATCTAAAAGGTTACTTCTCGCTTACTTTAGGATGTAGAAATCAGGGAAAAAGAAGTGTCCCTTCGGATTTAATAACCAGAAAAGCCAGATATTCTCAAAATCAAAACTTTTCTTCAACTAATCATACAGCTCAGGTTTACCATTCTAAAATAGCCTTAGAGACACCTATCTTTGCTCAGATGAGAAAACTGGTACAACTGTGGCCATAGAGCAAAGACAGTGTTGCAATGCAAGTAAATAAGAATTAAGATAAAAATTTTCATTAATTGCTAAAGGCTAAATGTTGCCTTTCATGAGGGTTTAGGACCCCAGGGAGCCACAGACACAAAGGGAATTTCCATCACTCTCAGACTCGACTTCATGGCCTTTCATAATGTATTCATAAGAAAAGGGGAGGGCAATATCTCTCAGTGGCACAGATCTGGGAGAGGAAAGTGCAGCTTGTGAAGAAAATACAAGAGCTCTGCTCAAAGCTTTTTCCCTGAAAAAGAAGAAAACTTAAGTTTCTGAGTGTGGACGTGCAAACATTTTCTCTTCTTGGGCACAGATTAAGAACAGCTGCTGATGGAAGGAAAACGTGGAGTGGACTGATACCAGAAAGCAGAGGCAGTAATTTTCCCTGAACCCAACACTACAAAAGGAGCAGATTGCTGAGAAAAGCCTATGATAGTCAGAGACACTAACTGTGACTAAGACTGAGTCTACACCAGGACGCAGAAGAAAGGAAAAACTCTCCCAGCTGACTAGGAGAAAACTATTCAAAATAAAGTTCTAGAAAGGAGAGGGGCATGTTAGTTTCCAGGCATAAAAACTGGGTGCCTGGGTGTCTATTGCCCTACATATGCTAACAGTCTCTCGACTAACACTTTATGAGACACACACAACACACTACTTAAAATCCACTTGAAAGAGAAAAGTAATCAACAGAACTGACTCAATATAGGCCATACATGTTTGAACTACCAGATGAGAAATTTGAAATAACTGTGATAAATATGCTAAAAGATGTAATTTTAAAAAGTAGACACTACACATGAACAAAAAAAGAAAATACCACACAGTTTTAGAAAATATAAAAATAATGGAGGAAATTCTCTAAACAGAAAAAATATGACCCAAATTGAAATTTGTATTCACTCAATGAAATCAAGTTCTCCATAAGTAAAAGAAGGTATATATTAATATACATATAAAGACATTTTTATAGATTAAAAAGTTATGTGAATTATTGACTGACTAAAGAAAAATATAGTAGCAAGTAATTTCAACTTTATACCATATACAATAGAAAATTATATTTGCAAAATAGCACAAAAAGATGGAAGAGATAAATTACTAATATAATATTCTAAGGTTATTTTACTGCATGTAAAGTAGTATAAAATTATTTAAAAGTAGACTGTGATTAATCAGTTATGTTTATTGTGAACTCTAGAAAAACACTTAAAATATGTAAAAATTAATATGATAAAATAGAATAGTTGAGATAAAATTAAGATTTTGAAAATAATTAGTTAAAAAGCAAGCAGAAAGAAAGACAGTCTTCATCACATTCCCAACTTACCAAAAAGCAAAAGTCTGGAAAATTATAAAAATTAAAATAAAATATTTTTAAAAAGGATAAATTCTTTAAAATGTTTTAAAAAGGAGATGCAAGCAAAATAATTTGTGGTGTTTTGACTGTTGTCCAACCAAGAAATCCTGTCCATCCAGGCACCAGCCAGTGACCTATCAGATGCCCTCCCAGAGTCCAGGAAGGAGATATACCCATATACAAACCTGGTTACAGTCCTACCATCTGCACACCCCAAAGTCAACCCTTGTTTCAATGGAAGCCATACTGACCAGAATCCTGGAATCAGCCCTGTTCCCATGAGGACCAAAAATAATCTGTGCCCACCCAAGCCCCTGGTAATAGGGCTCCAACCACAGAATCCACTGTGGAACCAACACCAGCTATATGATCCAGCCCAAACATGCTCAACTATGATTGAGGAAATAGTACTAACAACCCAGGGATCTGATCCCAGGGTTTTACCAGCTGAAACCAATCTATAAGGACAGAAAGAGGTATTTCCATTCTTTAAATCTATAGACATCAACATGAGGTTTGCGGAATACACAGAATGAGGCAAATATGACACCACTAAAGGAAATTAATAAATTCTAGTAACCAAGCCTCAAAAAATGAAGATTGTCTTGGCTCATGTGACTCAGTGGACTGAGTGCCAACCTGCAAAGCAAGGGTTCGCTGGTTTGATTCCCAGTCAGGGCACATGCCTGGGTTGTGGGCCAGGTCCCCAGTAGAGAGTGTGTAGAAGGCAACCACACATTGATGTTTCTTTCCCTTTTTCTCTCTCTCTTCCTTTCTAAAACTAAATAAATAAAATCTTTAAAAAAAAAAGAAATGAAGATCTACAAATTGCCTGAAGAACTCAAAATATAAACTCAGTGAGATGCAAAGCAGCACAGAGAGACACCTAAACAAAATCAGGAAAACAACGTATGAAGAAAAAGAAAAGTTTAATAAAAAATTAGAAATCATAAAAAGAAGAAATCCTGGAATGAAAGATATAATGACAGAACTGAAAAAACTTCAACAGAGCTTCAATATCAGACATGATTATACAGATGAAGAAATCAGTAAACCTAAATGAAGATAATTTGCAATTAGTCATTTAGAGGAGGGAATTAAAGGGGAAAGGGGTGAAGGATTTGCAGGAACAATTATAAAGGACACACGGACAATAACAAGGTGGGGTAGAAACAGGGGAGGGCGGTAGGGAGAGCTGGGGTGGTGGGGAAGAGTGGGGGGCAAAGCCAGAAAACTATACTTGAGCAACAATAAAAAATGAAAAAGAAGCAAAATAATAAAAGACTAAAGGAAGCATACAGAAACTATAGAAAACTATCCAGTGAACTACAATACACATTATAAAAATCCCCAAAGGAGAATGCAAGGCATAAAGCTTATATAAATAAGCTGAAACTTCCCAAATATTGGAAGGTTACAGACACCCAAATATGTTATGCTCAAAGGACTATAAGCAATGTTACTCCAAAGAAGATATCCCTGAGTTACAATTTCTCAAAAGTCAAGCTGTCAAAAGTCAAAGATGAAATTTTGAAAGCATCTAAAGAAAAGAGACTCAAGATGAAGTTTCTGAATGAAAACCTTACATGAGAGTGGAATGATATATTTAACCTACTAAAGAAATAAACTGCCAAACAAGAATATTATAGCCAGCAAAGCAATAATGGAGAAATAAAGATATTCCAGAAAAAAAAAGAAGTTTATTATGACTAAACTTGCATTACAAGAAATGCTAAAGAGATTTCTTCAAATTGGAATAAAAGGACACTAGGTAACACCATGAAAACAAATGAAAGTATAAAATTCATTGGTTATAGTATAGAATATAGGATATTATAATTAAATTCAGAATACTCTAATATGATAATAAGGGTACATAACTTATTTAAACTCTAGTATAAGTGTTAAAATACAAAAAATATTTTTAAAAACTTAAGGTACAATACTTTATTAATGGACACCAGAAAAAATATGTAAAGTGTGACATAAATAGTATAAATTATGGGGAGACAAATAAAAGTGTAGAGTTTTTGTGGGCAATCAGCTTAATTTAGACATAATTATAAGACGTTTTATGTGAAACTCATAATAACAACAGAGAAACCTCAAATAGATACCCAAAGATAAAGAGAAAAGAATGAAAGTATTACACTACAAAAAATTAACAAATCACAAAATAAGATAACAAAAGAAGAAACAGTGAAGGGATTATAAAAAATAAAAAACAAACAATTTGAACATGATAATGATATATTTTTACCCATCTATGTACTTCAACTTAAAATGTCCAATCAAAGCATAGACTGGCTGAATGAACATTTTAAAAAAGCAGAATCCAACAGTACAATGCTTACAAGAAACTCGAATATTAAGGATACATGTCAATTGAATCTAAAGGCATGGGAAAAGATAATCTGTGTAAATGGTAATCAAAAGATAGCAGGAGTTACTATACTAGTTTCAGACAAAATAGACTTTCAGTTGAAATCACTCACAGTGATACAGAGGTAATTATAAAGGGGTCAATCATCAAAAGGCTATAAAAATTGCCAATATATATGAACTCACTACCAGAGCACATAAATATATTAAGTAAATATGAACACAAATGAAGGGATAAAAAGGTAGCAATGAAAAAAATTAAGAGATTTTAATATTTCACTTTCAACAATGGATAGTATTCCAGACAGAAAAGTGGTGAAGATAATGAATAACATCATAGACCAAAAGGACATAACTGACATTCTATTCAACAGCAGTACAGTCTTCTAAAGTGCACACAGAATATTCTCCAAAAGAGATTGTATGTTGGGACCAAACAGTTAAAAAAAAACTAAGATTAAAATTATATCAAGTATCTTGTCTGATAACAATGATATGAAATTAGAAATTAATAACAGGAAATTAGAGAATTTACAAAGATGTGAAAATTATACTACACATTCCTGAAAAACTAATGGGTAAAATAAGAAATGAAGAGAGAAATAAAAAGTACCTTGAAACAAACAAAAATGGAAACACAACATGTCAAAACCAATGAGATGCAACATAAGCAATTGTAAGAGAAAATTTTATAGTAATAAACACTTAAATTATGAAAAAGATTTCAAATAAATGACTCAGTACCTCAAGGACCTAAACAAAGAATAAACTAAGTCCAAAGCTTTCAAAAGGAAAGACATGAAAATATTGAAAAAGAAATAAATGAAATAGAGACTAGAATTGATTAACAAAACTAAGATCTGGTTTTTAAGAAGATAAACAAATTTGAAAAAAAAAAACTTTCAGACTAGCCAAGAGAAAGAGAAGACTCAAATAAATAAAATTACAAATGAAATAGAAGATATTACAACTGATATCAGAGAAATCAAAAAAAATAGAAAGAACCACTATTAAAAATTATACACCAATAAATGGGAAAACCTAGAAAAATTGACAAATTTTTATCAACATAAAAAATTGAATATGAAGTAATATAAAATCAGGACAAACTAATTACAAGTAAGGAGATTAAAGCAGTAATTAAAAATCTTTCAACAAAGAAAACTCAATACAAGATGGCTTCACAGGTGAATTCTCCCACACATTTAAAGAAAACATAATGACTATTCTCTCAAACATTTCAAAAAAAATTGAAGGGGAAAGGAAAACTCCCAAACTCATTTTATGAGACCAGAATTACCCTTGTACAAAAACCAGTAAAAGACATTTCAGGAAAAGAAAAATAAGGGTCAGTAGTCCTGATAACTAGATAAAAAATCCTCAATAAATTACTAGCAAACCAAATTCAAAAACACATTAAAAGAGTTATCTATTATGATCAAGTGGAAATAATCCCTGGGATCCAAGGATGGTTCAAAACATGCAAATTAATAAAGGTAATAAACTATGTTAACAAAACATAGGATAAAAACCATATGATCATCTAAATAAGTGCAGAAAAACAAATTGACAGCATTCAACATCAATTCCTGGTAAAAATACTAAACAGATTAGCTAGGGAAGTAATTTACCTTAACCTAATAAAAGCCATATAAAATGAACCCACAGCTAATATCATATTACATGATGAAATGCTATTTTTTTTCCTCCAAGATCAGGAAGAAAACAAGGTGCTTATCTTATACCACTTCTATTCAACATAGCATTAGACATCCTAAAAAGATGTAGGCCAGAAAAAGAAATAAAAGACATCCAAATCTGAAAGGAAAAAGTTAAATTATCTGATTACAGATGACATAATCTTACACATAAAAAATCTTAAAGACTTCACCAAAAAATGTTAGAACTCAACAAAATCAATAAAGGTGAAAATGCAAAATCTGTATGGAAAAATTAGCTGTGTTTTTATATACTAGCAATGAACTATTAAAAAGATACTGAAACAATCTATTTACAATAGTACCAAAAAGAATAAAATGCTAAGGAATAAATTGAATGAAGGAAGTGAAAGGTCTGTACACTGAAAACTATAAGACTTTGATGAAAGAAATTGAAGAACTAACAAATAAACAAAATAATACACCAAGTTAATATATTAGCAGGATTAATGTTATTAAAATGTTTATATTACCCATGTTATCTACAGATTGAAGGCACCGTCTATCAAAGTACAACGGCATTTTTCACAGAAGTAGAAAAAAGTCCTAAAGTTTATATGGAACCAAAAATACCCCAAATAGCCAAAGAACTCTTTAATGAGAAGGGCAAAGTTTGAAGGCATCATACTTCCATATTTCAAATGTATTACAAAACTGTAATAATAAAAACAGTAATGTACTGATATAAAAACAAAAGCATTGTCCAATGGAACATAATAGAGAGTCCATGCATATACAGGCAACTATTTTTTGACAAGAGTGTAGGAAAAACACAGTGGGTAAATGATAATCTATTTAATAAATCATTTTGCACAAATAATATGCAAAATAATATAATAGTTCCCTTATTTTAAACTACTTAGAAAAGTTAAACTGATATGGATTAGAAAATTAAATGTAAAACCTGAAGGAATAAAACTCATAGAAAAAAATAGGACAAAGCTTGTTAACATTGGTCATGGGAATGATTTTTTTGGATCTGACACCAAAACCACAAGCAACCATGACAAGAACAAGTGGGACTATCTCAAACTAAAAAGCTTATGTACAGTAAAAGAAACAATCAGCAAAATAAAAAAGAAACCTCTGGAATAGTAGAAAATATTCAAAAACCATGTATCCAGTAAGGAGTTAATGCCCCAAATATATAAAGAATTCATAGTCCTTAAAGAAAAAATCTTTTACAAAGTTAAAATTAGCAGAGGAATTGAATACTTATTTTTTTAGAAAAAGATACACAGTTGCTTAAAAGGTACATGAAAAGATGACTAATACCATTAATTAACAGGTAAATGAAAATCAAAAATCAATGAGATCACCTCACACCTGTTTGAAGGGTTCTTATCAAAAAGACAAGAAATGACCAATGCTGGCCAGAACGTGGAGAAAGGGAAACAGTGCACCGTTGGTAAAAATGTAAACTTGTCCTGCCACCATGGGAACAGTTTCAGGGGTGTCCGGCCTGCGGCCTGTGGGCTGCATGCAGCTCAGGATGAGTATGAATGCAGTTCACTCAAAATTGTAAATTTACTTGAGACATTTTGAGTTTGTTTTTTTTTTGTGCTTCTGAGTCACAAAGTACATTTAACATGTAGCCTGAGACAACTCTTCTTCTTCCAGAGATGTATGGCCCAGAGATGTCAAAAGGTTGGACACCCTAGCTTAGAGGTTCCTCAAAAAATTAAAAATAGAGTTACCATATCATCAGTAATCTCATTTCAGGATATATTTCTGAAAAAGATGAAATCACTGTCTTAAAGAGGTCTCTGCACTCACATTGATTACAGCATTATTCACAGTACCCAAGTCATGGAAACAATATTCACTGAGGGTAATGGATAAAGAAAATGTCACCATACACACACAGAATGGTATTTTTACAGGAGAATATTATTTATCCAGAAAAAAGATGAAAATCCTACTATCTGTGACTGCATGGATGGACCTTGAGAGAATTATGCTAAGTGCAATAAGCCAGACACAGAAAGACAAATACTATATGATATATTTATATGTGGGATCTAAACACACTGAACACATGGAAACAACTCACAGACTGGTGGTTGACAAGGGCTTACAGGTAGAACAAAATGAGTAGATGTTGGTCAAAGTGTACAAACTTTTCATTGTAGGATGATTAAATTCAAGCTATCTAATGTACATTATGGTGACTTAGTTAACAATACTTCATTGTACACTTAAAAGTTGCTATGAGAGTAGAGTTTTAATATTCTCACCATAACAACAATAATAAAATGATAATTCTGTAAGGTAAAGGATATGTTAACTAATCTTGTAGTTATCATCATTTCACAATATATATGCACATAAAATCATCACATTGTATATCTCCTGCAATGTTACATGTCAATGACCTATCAATAAAGCTGTTAAAAATAAATAATAAAATTGAAGATTGAAACAGATAAAACATAAATGGAAAGATATCCTTAATATTTTAACTATTATTATAGATAACTGACAATTTAAAAATATGACTTTTCCCAGGATGACAAAAAATCCAATTAAAAATGGGCAAAGGACCTGACCAGACATTTCTCCAAGAAGGACATAGAGAGGACCCAGGGACACATGATGGCTCAGTATCACAAGCCATCAGAGATGCAAAATAAAACCACAATGAGATACCACTTCACACTGGTGATTATAGCCGTCAGAAATGAATCAACAAACAAGTGCTGGCAAGGTTGTGGAGAAAAGGGAACCCCAGTACACTGTTGGTAAGAATGTAGACTGGGGCAGCCACTGTGGAAAACATTATGGAATATCCTTAGAATACTAAAATGGAACTGCCTTTTGACCCAGCAATTCCACAGCTGGGATTATACCCTAAGAATCCTGAATCACCAATTCAAAAGAAACTATGAACCCCAATGTTCATAGCAACACTATTTTACAAGAGTCAAGTGCTGGAAACAGCCTAAGTGCCCATAAGTAAATGAATGGATCAAACAACTGTAGTACACATACAAAATGGAAAACTATGCAGCAGAAAGATAGAAAGAACTCCTACACTTCATCACAGCATGGATGGAACTGGAGAGTACTATGCTAAGTGAAATAAACCAGGTGGTGAAAGATAAATACCACATGATCTAACCTATAAGTGGAACTTAATCAACAAAAGAAACAAGTGAGCAAATAGAACCAGACATGGAAATAAAGAACAAACTGACAGTAACCAGAGAGGGGAGGGAGTGGAATTACAAGGGAAAGAAGAGGAAGGGTCAAATCAAGGAACACGTGTAAAGGACCCAAAGACAAAGACAATGGGGTGTGGGGATGGGGATGGATTGAAAGTTGGTGGTGGGGTGTTAGTTAGGCAGGGAAAATTAATGGAGAAAAAATGAGGACAACTGTAATTGACCAATTAAAAGATAAAGAACATTAAATGTTAGATTAAAATAAACCCTTTGCTATAAATTTAGGTAAGAAAAAATAAGGACCAGTGAATAGACATGCATTCAAGAAAGGTATGGGGGGAAAGGCCCTTGAAATAATTAAATGTTTGTCACAGTTGTATTGCTTTTATCACACATGTCTGAAAGACAACTACTTGTAGTCCTGAAGATTTCATAGTAGGGATTCAGGTTTCATAAGGATTCTGAGTAAGCCCATGAGCACTCTCAACTGAGGCTATTTGGTATAATAGGCATTAAAGGATGACCAACACCATGCTAAGAAAGTGTGTCTATTGATTTCATATAAGCCTTTTCTTAATAGTGTATTAATTTTAATATAAAATATTGCTTGCTAGAATCAAAAAAGAGATCTTGAAAACTGGTGATGAGAGGGCATATGCTTTGCATGGTCTAAATCAGAAAGATTGAAGTTTCTCACCATTAGGTACGATGGTACCTGCAGGTTTTTATAGATAGTCTTTATTATGTAGAGAAAGTTTCCCTTGTTTCCCAGTTCACTGGGAGTTTTTGTCATGAATGAGAGTTGGATTTTGTCAAATGCTTTTCCCGAATCTTCTGATATAGTCATGTGATTTTTCTATTTTACCCTGTTGATATATGGGATTGCCTTCATTGATTTTCCAATGTTGAACCATCCTTGTATATTTGGGAAAAGTCACAGTTGATCATTGTGTATAATTATCTTTATACATTGTTGAATTCAATTTGCCAATGTTTTGTTGCAGATTTTTGTATCTATGATCATGGGAGAAATTGTGTGTAGTTTTCTTATAATACCTTTGTTTGGTGTTGATATTAGAGTAATGCTGGCCCTATAAAATAAGTAAGAAAGTTTTCTCTCTGTTTCTATCCCCCAGAAGATTGTACAATATAATTCTAATAATTTCTTTCTTAAACGTTTGAAATAATTCACTAGTGAACCTATCTGGGTCTGCTGCTAGCATTTTGAGGAAGAAATATTTATTTCCTCCTCATTTTTAAAGGATAATTTTCTAGAGTACATAATTCTAGGATTGTTTTGTTTTTCTGTCAACACTCAATATCCCCATTCCACATATGTTACACCTTTTGTAGTTGTCCCACAGGCTTTGGGTATCCTGCTCTGTTTTTTTTTTTTTTTTCCATTATTTGTTTTCTTTGCTTTTCAGTTTTTAGGGAGAATATTAATTATTGTTTAAATTTATTTTATAGATGTAGGCCTATTAAGATTGCCTATTTCTTCTTTGAGCTTGGCAGCTTCTGTCTTTCCAGGAATTGGTTTGTTTTATCCAGGTTATTAAATTTATAGGTATAGAGTTGCCCAGAATATTCTTTTATTATCCTCATTATGTCCATGAGATTTATTGATATTTCTTTTCTCATTTTTGATATTAGCATTTTTTTGTCTTGTCTCTTTTAGACACATAAATTTAATCAATCTTTTCAATAGAATTAAATTTTGTTGAATTTCTTATTGATTTCTTGTTTTCACTTACATTGATTTCTACTTTCACTTTTGTTATTAATTTTTTCTGGTTACCTTGGATAATTTGCTCTTCTTTTCTTAGTTTCCTAAGGTATAAACTTATTTATATCTTTCTTCTTTTCTAATAAATGCATTCAGTAACATAAATCCCCCTTTACCCATTGCTTTTTCTGAATCGCACAAAATGTAATGTTTTGTGGTTTTATTTCATTTATTTTAACTTTTTAAAAATTTCCCTTGAAGTTTATTTTTGGACCCCTGTGTTACTTAGGAGTATGTTTTCTAAAGCCTATACTCTGGCTGGTGTGGCTTAGTGGATTGAGTGCTGGTCTGTGAACCAAAGGGTTGCCGGTTCAATTCCCAGTCTAGGACACATGCCTGGGCTGCGAGCCAGGTCCCCAGTAGGGGGCATGTGAGAGGCAACCACACATTGATGTTCCTTTCCTATTTCTCCCCTCCTTTCCCTTCTCTAAAAATAAATAAATAAAATCTTTTAAAATAAATAAAGTCTACATGTTTTAAGACTTTTTCAGTTACCTTTCTGTTACTAACTTCTAGTTTAATTCCATTCTGACCTAAAAGAAGATATTGTATGATTTCTAGATTTTTAATTTGTCAAGGTATGTGTCGTGGCCCATTATGGAGTCTATCTTAGTGAATTTTCCATGTGAGCTTGAAAAGAATGTATATTTTGCTCTTCTTAAATGAAGCAGTCTACAGATACCCAACCAGTTGGTTGATGAGGTTATTGAATTCAACTATTTGTGCACTGACTGTCTACCTGCTGCATCTGGTCCAGGGGGATTGTTAATCTATTTCTCCTTGAAGTTCTATCAGTTTTGACTCATATGGATTAACACTTGAAAAACTGACCCATTTATCAGTATGTAATGTCCTCCTTTGTTCCTCATAACTTTCCTTGTTTTGACATCTATTCTGTTAGAAATTAATACAGTTATTCTTGCTTTCCTTTGATTAGTGTTAGCATGATATATTTTCTCCATCCATTTATTTTTTAACCTACATGTCTTTTCATTTAAAGTAGTTTCTCGTATACAAGATATGTTTGGTTGTTATTTTTTGAACCACTCTGACAATCTCTGTCTTGTATTTGGTGCATTTAAACCACTGATATTCAAAGTGATTACTGATATATTTGGATTAATATTTATCATATTACTATTTTCTACTTGCTGTTCCTGTTGTTTGTTTCTATTTTTGTCTTCCACTTTTCTCTTCTTTAGGTTTTAATAAAGCATTTTATATGATTTAATATTCCCTTTTTTGTGAACATTATTTTTGTATATTTTTTTACAATTTTTAGTTGTTGCTCTAGTGTCTGCAATATACATTTACAATTAATTCAAGTTCACATTTGAATAACACTATACAACTTCCAGGACAGTGTCAGTCCTTTATAATGACAAAAAAATCTTAATTCCTCCCTTCTATCCTTTGTATCATTGCTTCATTCATTTCACTTATATGTAAGCATATGTAAGCATATAATAGCAACAATGTATTTAATTCAGTATGGTTGTATATTACATATAGGTTTATCTATTGTATAAAATCATATATTAAAAGTAAAAGTTTTATTTTACCTTTGCTTATTCCTTCTTTAATGCTCTTTCTTACTTTTTACAGATCTACATTTCTGGCCTATATTATTTTCCTTCTTTTTAAAAGATTTTTAAAAAGACTTCTTGCAAAATATGTCTACTGGCAAAATAACTCCCTTGATTTATGTTTACCTGTAAAATATTTATTTCTTCCTCATTTTTAAAGGATAATTTTCTAGAGTATACAATTCTAGCATTGTTTTGTTTTTCTGTCAACACTCAATATCCCCATTCCACATATGTTACACCTTTTGTAGTTGTCCCACAGGCTTTGGGTATCCTGCTCTGTTTTTTTTTTTCCATTATTTGTTTTCTTTGCTTTTCAGTTTTGGAGATTTTTATTGAGTTACCCTAAAGTTCAGAGATCCTTTTCACAGTTGTGTCCAATCTACCTGTAAGTGCATCAAAGACTTTTTTTTTAATTTCTTTTATAGTGTTTTTTATCTCTAGCATTTATTTCTGGTTTTTTCTAATTTTCCATTCTCTGCTTACACTGCCCATCTGTTTTTGCATTCTGCCTACTTTATCCTTACCATCCTTAGCATATTATATTAATCATAACTCTTTAAAATTCCTGGTCTGAAATTCAAATACCTCTGTCCTGTTGCTTCCATTGCTTGCTCTGTCTCTTAAATTTTTGTTTTGTTTTTTGTTTAATTTTGGTATGCCTTTAATTTTTTCTTGTTAGCTATATATGACATACTAGGTAAAAAGAACTACTGTACATTGGCCTTTAGAATTGCAAGGGAAAGGTAGAGGATGGGGAATCATTCTGTTGTATTATAATTAGTTCAGCCTTTTAAGGAGCCTACACTTCTGGACATTCAATTACAGTCCAGGTTTTCTTTCCCCTCTACCATTGGTTTCCAAGGCAGTTTCTTCTAATGAGTCCTTAGTAAGTCATAAATCTGTGCATTTGCCTGACTTCCCCCCCAGCCCCAGTGTTCTGGGCTGTGATTTGGTCTGTGTTCCCATTTCTCTACAGATCCTAGAAGAGTTGCTGATTTTTCAGTCTGTTCAGCATTTTAGTTTTGTTAAATGGAGTGACAGCTTCCAAGTTTCTAAGGTATGGAACCGGAAACCAAAAAGCAACAATATAGGCATTTTTCAAATAAAATATTTAAATGTTTCATGATATAAAACACTGCAATTTTTTCCTAATTAAGTAGCACAGTGAAGAACAAAGCAATTTTGAATCTTTAGTTTCATGAAGTGTTAAGACTGAAATATCAAAATCAGATTTTTAAAAAGTAATAGAGTGAACTAACAGTTACTTTATATAGAAAGATGTATATATTGGTGCTACTTGTCTATTCTCTGTATTTCTATGGAAATACTAATACCATTCAGATTTGGCTGCCTTCTGCTTCAAAAGCTGAGGTAAGAAAAAAAAGGTTTATTCAAGTGTCAGCAGCCTGAGAAGGTGGCGGACTCTGGTCTTAAAGGCCATCTCCACATCTCAGTGCAGACAGGGTTTTTTTATTAGGAAGAAGAAGGAAAGCAGAACAAAGAACTCAGGAGGAGTGGAGTTGAAAGTTCTCTATGTGTAAGTCAGCACAGTCTATTCTGATGATTATCTCAAAACTGGATGAGTGGAGATCCGTTTTTTTTTGTGGTTGAAAGCAAGTCTCCTGGGGGCTAGTGTCAGCTCCCTTTGAAGTTAGTTCATGGAACTTTTTCACAAATATGCTATTTATCTACAGGTTACACATTATTTAACAATTCATCTTTTATAAAAACACTTTTAACAGAAACAATATTAAAAGAATCGAAGGGTGGGTTGCAATACCACCGACACTGCAAGTCTCCAGCAATCTCACCAGTAAAACCTTTTGCAGTCACTCCTGCCAGACTAAGCAATAAGGTCCTTTCTTTTAGAGAGAGAAAAAAAGTCACTGACAAGAACATGAAATGTCTCAGCAGTGCTAAACTGATTAACTTTTTTACTGAATTCATAGCTGCCATTAGCTAGGCAGTTTGGTGAAAAAAAAAAGGACTTTTCATAACTTATATCATATTAAAAGATGTTTTACAAATTTTCATGTCACAGTCAAGACTGGCTTTTGTTGGATTAGTTATAAAAACTCAAAAGTGTTTGCATGATGAATTTTCAATAAAATCACTAATCACAACACTCCCCCACAAACCAAATAAAATTTTCTTAGACTATTCAAAATACCATGTATTAAAGAATTGTCATGCTGTTAGAAAGGCTAAACTAAATTAAGATATATTGCATTGCATTCCTATTCTCAATAAACTAATAAAACTTTAAGATGATGTAATATTCACATCTTCTGATTGAATTAAGTTTTCTCATTGACTCAAAACAAATGGAAAAGTGAGGTGCATTCTGAACTCTCCTAGTAACAAAGCAGTCTCAAGTCCATAAATGAAAAGTATATGTGTCTGCTTTTTACACTAAAGAGTTAAGGCACACTGGTAAAATGTTTCCTAAACAGCTGTCATGGGATCTAATGCTTTGTGAGAAAAATAATCATCTAGAGAAAAAGTGATACTCAAATTAATAAAAGTATACAATTTCACCCTAAATTTTGTTAGCAAGATTGACTACTTTGATAATTCATAATTCAAAGTGGAAATATTCTAAGGGAAAGATTGCATCAGAGCAAGTTTCTATTCCAATGACAGATTTAATCTGAGTGCCATTTTTTTTTAACTAGTAGGGCTTACCGTGTTAAAAAACTTAACTAGTGGAGCCTTGTAGTTTTCTTCCTTCCTGTTCTTGTTATCACTAGTTGATATGGCTTTCCATTGTCTGTATATCCAAGGTCTAGGATACATGCAGGACAAATTTAATGCAGCACTACACCAATTAAACCAGGACTGCCTTCTTCACGCAGTACTTAATATGCAAGTCCTATTGGTCACTCTTTCCACTCCAGTTTAAATGTTATAATCCAGGATGAAAACAGGACATTTAGCCAGGATTTTAAGGAATTTGGGGACAATTATACAACACAGAAAAAAGAGCTAGCAGCTGGAAGAAAAAAATAGAAATAATTAAAGTCAGCATACTACTTTTTATTTAAATTACCTCAAAGTTTATTAGTTTAAAAATTAACCTTTCCGATATTCTCACCCACTTATATACAGTTTTTCATATGTAAGCTCTAGATTTTATTTCTTCATTAAATTAACACCTATATGTAGTTACCCTCCAAGTAGAAGAGAACCCACAAAACAATTGCATCAGATTGTTGAAAATAGATGGTGTTCTTAGATTTATGAAGAATTTATTTTATTTATAAATGCTACGAAGTATTTGGTGGGTTATACATGCTAATTACAATAAAATATGTAGAACAAATTAATTTTATTACCCCATGTTCTTTTAATGTGTTTGATCAGAAAATATACTAAATCTGCACTGATTTCCTGAGAGTTAGCAGTATGAAGTTTTAAATACTAGGCAGTGAAGGCAGATGAAAACACAGAGAAGATCTTACTTCTAAATTATTTTCAATCTTGAGTTGCAGCCAAGAATTTTGATTTTGTAAGCAATCACCTCACCAGATGTCTTGATGTACCCCTGCCATGCCCTTGCTATTACTTTTCTCAGCGGTGCATGTGCTCACATGTAAATAATAGATAGGGTACATTAAGACATGGGGTAAATTGAACAGGTTTATTTGGCACTGAGCAAACATCTGTTGTATAAAATCAAAATTAATCGCCATTATGAGCTTCCTGCACTAACTTATTGCAATCCATTTAGAAAATATCCATTGTCCTCAATAATGCTAATAAAATACACAGCAACTGACATAATCATTAGAACTTGAGCCATTAGCTCTCAGGGTCAAAATTCGGTGACACTGGACTCCAAAGCAATTGCATTTTTCATCATTTCTGATCTCTGGGAGTAAGGTAGAGCTAAGTCAAAGTAACATCAGGATGAGTTCATGAGTGTCTCTTGAAGTCTTTGGCCTTCAGCAACTCTCCAGGAACCACTGATGTGAGTCCTGAGTTACAGCAAATCCCCCCTTTCAGAATCTAACTATTCTCCATCACACTGTAAAGTCATTAGTGATGAAGCAACTCAGGCCAATGACATTTAAAAACAAATGAAACCAAGCTTCTAAGCTCCATTTAAAAGGAAACATGAATACACATACAGGGTATTTCAAATATAATAAAAATAATTTTAAATAGAGTCACGATATTAATTTTTTAAAGATGATGTGGCATGATTTTGTAATATATTTCATTGTATGTAATCTTACTGGCACAATAATTCTCTACATTTCACTGAAGTTCAACAGTAAACTTCTGGCCTGTAAAAATACTAAACAAAATGATTCAAACCATTTGGGTTTATCAGTTGCTTTTCTAAACATGGGCTCTGTTACCTATAATCAGGACTAGGCTATATTCTTCAAGAGATGATATCCCCATAATTTACACTAGATCATATTCAATTTATTGTAAAATTCTCATAAAATATCTTCCTCTTCTCTATAAAGCTTGGTCCATAAAGAGATGCTTTTTATTTTTCATAACAAAGGTTTTATGAAGTATATTTTTTTATTAAAAAAATGACCACATAACAACAAAATAAACTGTTTTGCTGAAAGGAAAAATAAGTGGATTATTAAAAATAAAGATGATATCTCAAGAAAACAAGGCAGAACTTTAGGTTCCAGTATTCTGCAATTTTTGTGGAATACAATTTGGTAAGGTCATACATAGTGTAGATTTCTTAACCACAACAATTGTTTCACAGAAATATTTATGTCATATGTGATCCCAACATCTTCTCTACAACATTACTTCTGTTACTTTTCTGCTTAACTACTTAACAGTTAATTACATAATTTGCTTCCCTGCTTAGTAAATTAAAATCTCAATTCTCCTTCTTATAGTGCATTCACTCCAGATGAGTCAACATCTGTACATAAAGGATAGCGACCATTCAGCAAGGAAGCTGCTGTTTCCTATGGTGAAACACTGAAAATGTCAGCAGGACTTAACACACAGGTGAGCTCTACACTGTAAAGGTGAAAATAAGCCAGAGATATTTAAGTCTGTTGTACATAAAACATATTCTATGTTAATTCAATATCTATGTATTTTGTATCCTTTTTTAAAAGTTTGTCTTAGCAGTAGGCATAATTTTACTCTATTTCTCACCAGGACAGTAGCTCATCTTTATATACTAATTTTGAATTTTAAAAGGCTTTTACCTTAATTGCCTGTACTTTATAGCACTTCTGTGAAGCAGAAAGGGCAAATATTAATATCTTTATTTTACACATATGAAAACTGAGATTCATAGTAGCTGTTAGTTGTAATACTGGATTTCAAGATATCTTTTTCTCATCCCCATACCATCTGGTTTCCACAATGTAATGACAGCTGAGATACCTTATACTGCACTTGTATTGATTAAACCCTGAGCCTCCTACTACAATTACTGGCAACTGCATTCTGACTTTGGCACTTTGAATAGGGCAGTTGATTTGAAGATAGGAGTTTGGGGGTAAAAGTGTATGTGGAAGATGCCAGGTTAAAAAATGAAGCAAAGAGATTTGATTAATCTCTGTGGTCAGGTTAAAAAATGAAGCAAAGGGAGCACACACTAATCATGCAATTATGTAGCAAATGATGGAGGTGCTGCAAAACTAAACCCAGGTCATCTGGTACTATTTGCTTCTTTGTTGTTGTTGTTGTTGAGAAAAAAAATCTGCCCTAATTATTTCTAATATTTTTTTAGCTTTTAAATCATCAGGTACTGAACTTTTCCTACTCGAAGACACCCACATCCTCAACTCATGCTTCCTTCCAAAAATTACTTAAAATGAACCTCCCCTTCTCCCTTTTCTCTTCACAAATGTTCTCCAAACTAAGTAACAAGGAACTGCTCCAAGCTGTTTCAAGTTCCTTTGAAGGTTTTATGTCAGTGTTGTTTGTTTGTTTCATGATCAGGAAGCATTCCCACATTCAAGTGTCCACTTTTCCTTCTACCAGAGAGTACTTTTTAGATTGTTTTCAAGTAGGGGGATGAGAAACACTGACTTGCAGGGAATTATGGAGGCTCTCCACCAGGAGTGGAGAGATGGAATTGCCCTGCAGGTTTTGGACAGGGCACTAGAAAGTGCTCTAATGTGGTAATGATTTAGTGAAAGCTCTAATTATAGCACAGCTCATCCAGCAAATGGGTATTGAACACAAAGCCATTTAGCAGGAAGTTGCCGGCTTCTCTGATGGCAGAAATAAAAAGCTGTGCATCACTGTATGTTAGTAATAGGTTGTCATTCTCCAGACTCAAAGTCTCTTTCTTTTCTCTGAATGTAAGTATATGAAGTACACTAGCTCAAATTTGCTATATTATAGAAAATTTCAAAAGTGAAAAGTGACCAGCTTTAAAGATTTCATAACATTAGTGAACACAGTGACTGAACTGCTCATTAAACTTTAGGTGAAAAGGAAAAGTAAACAGAAACTTTGACCAAAATAAAAGCAAACTATTATCGATGTTGCTATTGTTATTTTAAAATTATAGAGGTCCTAGAGCTACTTATATGCAAAAAAATAAAATTACTTAATCCTTTATTCTCTATAGTTTGAATTATAATATACATTTCTGTAAGGTAGTTATATTGTCATTCTTTTAAGAATGTTATAAGACATTGTCAAAAACTTAGAAATTTTGAGAATATTTTTCCTAGTGTACTTAATGTTAGAACCAGAATAACAGATCAGCATGAAGATCTACAAGGTTACTTAAAATATTTCAGGATCTCTAAGGATGGAACTTTACTTGCTAAATGTATTAGCTTTCCAAAAAAGAATGTATCAGTTAGACTCTAGGTTTGGTCAGATGTATAAGCACAGAACAAAAGAGCCACAGAGACAAAAGTTCAAAAGCTGGTATTCCCCGTTCTAATTCATTGTCCATGGAAAGAGAACTTCAAAACAAAGTCTTTCAATGTTCTTTTGTCAGCCTCAAATCTCTTCCTTTTGTTGAATGGGTGTGGCTGTTCATGATAGTTTCATTCAGTGAAATATTTGATTAATCTCTGTGGCACGTATGTTCTCAGCTCACATTCATAAAATACCTTCTGCTTATAATTTGGCTCCATTAGGGCATCCTATTAGTACAATGTGATTTGAATAGTTTTAAGATATTTACATTTCTACTGTTTTTATAAGGACTCCAGTCATTGGATTCAGGGCCTACCCTAAACTAGTTAGATGTCATCTTAACTTAAGCACATACAAAGATTTTATTTTCGAATAAGGTTGCAGTCTGAGGTCCTAACTGGACACGATTTTGGGGGGGAGGGTACAAGTCAAGTCATTACCTCTGAATTCAGACACATATTCAGAAGTGTCTGTGGCAAGTATGGTGTCACAATTATCCCTCCTAATTAGTTGTAAGACACAAATGTTAGAATTTATGACAGGTCAGGCTGACCTAAATGACAGCCTGAGTTGCGTAGCAAGTTTCTTGTTCTGGACAGCTAGACTGTATCCTGACTTAATTTGGGGCACATTCTGAATTAATTCCACTGTAGACCTAAGTGTATCTTAATTTAGTGAAACAGAATATATTAGAAAGGAAACAATGCATAAATATTTAGGGCAACAGTGATAGAAAATGAATAATATAATGTCTAAAACACAGTCCCGTAAAATGACAAATTCAAATTTACCACACACAAAAATATGTAGCTTACAAATGTAGCTCTGACACACAATAAGATTGATGGTTCATGTCCAAAGAATGAAAAGTAAGTCACTTCATTCATTCACAACAAACAATCTCTGGGGCTCAAACAGGAGAAATTTCTCTTATTGAACCTAAAAGATGATATTTTGCAATTTTGCAAAGATGCTTCTGAACATTATACTTCAAACAAGCATGAAATAATTTTCATTGAACTGTTTCTAATAATAACCTAATATAATAAAGATCAAATAGCCTCTGTCTTTCAGACATTAAGAGTTGTATGACTGCAAACATCTTTAACCTCTTTGAGATGCATTTTTTTTTTTTACTTTAGCAATTGGGCCTCATAGATTTATTTGCATGATTTAATAAGGTAAGTTCAAGCATAGAATAGATTTGGCCTTAGATTATCATTAAACAGTAGTTATTCATTTCATTAAAACAAAATGCATTTACTTTAGTGTATAATAAAATGTGTAACACATACATTCCCAGTGTCCAGAATTGCTATCTGTCTGTGGAAGCATTTTTGTGGACTTAGTCACTTGGTATCTAATAAATAAAGCAAATATTTCAGGGTATATTGAGGAAGAAGGGTCAAAAATATGTCAAACAAGCCCTAAAAAAACCTACTGAATCATTTGGTCGCACAACTGAGTAGACTGTTGCACTAATGCAAAGTTTGAACCTGCAAGATACCTCTTTTACCAGGCTAGATGAATACAAGAAAACACTGGTTCTTTGGATTACTATTACTGAATTTAATGAAAACAATCTGTTAATGCATTATATCTTCAAATAGGCTCTAAATAAATGTTAAAATCACACCTTTTTAAATGTATCTTGTAATATTTCAATATTTTTAGAGAGAAGGGAAGGGAGAAAGAAAGGGAGAGAAACATTGATGTGAGAGAGAAACTTGAACCAGTTGCCTCTCATAGGTACCCCAAATGTAAACATTTCCAAAAATGCAAGGATATGCCCTGGCCAGGAATTGAACCAGAAAACATTTGCTTTGTGATGATGCCCAACCAACTAGAGCCCAAGCACTCTCCACCTGCAGGACCTAGAATCTACAAAACCAGTTTTATAAGCTCAACAACCAACTGGGGTCTTTAATTTTTTTTTTTTTTTTTTTTTTTGCAGGAGTAAGACAGCAAGGCTAATGCCTAAAAGGGCCCATTTTGAACTCCCCACAAGGAGAGGAAGTGCACTGGATCCTAGGGCCCTATTTCACTGAGGCCATCCAAACAGGAAGTTAAGAAAGAGTATAACAGGGGGAATTCAGGGCCCCACCCAGTGTGGGCTCACACACAGAGCTGCAGACTACACCAAGCAGGAGAGAGCTGACACTGTTACACAGATTACCCCTGCCCTGGTGAAATGGACAGCTATTTAAGCAGAAACTATATATTATAGGAAATATGCTGGGATGGACTAAGAGGGGAGGTGTTGGGTCAGGAGGAAAGCACTCACGATTTTCCCAGAAAACTGAAAAACTCCTCCCAGAGGAGTCACAGAGACCTCACCCTCTTGATCTCACCAGAAGCTCCCTCTAGAGGTAGAGGAAGGAGGTACAGGGGGTGTTGCCAGAAGTTGGACAACCCACCTGGGACCTGGAGCTGAGAGAAACCCAGAGACAGATCCAGAAAGAAGTCAAAAGGCAAACACCGACAGGTGAGCCAAATTTCACCTTGCTCTTCATCAGAACTTGAGTGTTTTTTTTTAATTTCTCTTTCATCTTTTCTTTCTTTAGTTTTTTTGTTTTTATTCTTGTTTTGTTCTTTTTGTTTGTTTTGCTCCCTTACATATTGCATTTTAATTATTCTTCTTTCACGTCACTCATATTCCAAATAACTCACTACTCTTGGCCTTCTATTTTATTCTTTTTGATCAGATTATATATATATATAGTTGTTATTATTGTTATTCCAAATCCCACATAGCATTCTTTTCTGGTCTTTATTCATTTTGCCATTTTCCTGATCTTTCTTACTGTTGTCATAAACTTTATTTTCCCTCACAATATGCCATGTTCTTATCCCTTACTCGTATTATTTCTCCTCACCTAAACTTGCATAAACAGTATTCTTTCTTAAGTCAGCTCACGTTTGTTTTCCCTCTAATAATAGTCTTATTTACTTTCCACCTGCATAAACAGTGTCTAGTTGAGCAAAATGTCATGGTTATTGGTGTACTTCTCCAAAAGAACTCCTATTTGTTCACTATTTGTTTGTACTTTAAATCACATAAAATACTGGCCCTGGTTGGTGTAGCTCAGTGGATTGAGTGTGGATTGTGAACCAAAGAGTCACCAGTTCAATTCCTAGTCAAGCCACATGCCTGGGTTGCAGGCCAAATCCCTAGGATGAGGCTCATGAGAAGCAACCACACCTTGATGTTTTTGGCACTAAACAATGCACCAAATCAAATTGACTGAACTGATTATGTGTGTGTGTGTGTGTGTGTGTGTGTGTGTGTGTGTGTGAATGATATCCTTTCACCCCCAAAAAGCAAAATATGGAACATTTTCAAAGATAAACCACCTGAGAGGACACAAAACAAACCTCAACAAATTCAAGACAATTGAAATTGTATCAAGTATTTTCTCAGATCTCAATCACTTGACTCTAGAAACAAACTCAAGGGAAAAAAAAACTCGAAAAACATCAAATCAGTGGAGACTGAATAACATGTTATTCAAAAATGAATGAGTAAACAATAAGATTAAGGTAGAAATCAAAAAAAATTCTGAAAACAAATGAAAATGAACACAAAGTCCCTCAAACCTGTGGGACACAGTGAAGGCAGTCCTGAGATAGAAGTTCATAGCAATAGGGGCCTAATGAAAAAAGACAAAAAAAATCAAATAAATGACCTTACATTTATTTGACCTTACATTTATTTTGTGGGTGACCCTACATCCACAAAAACTAGAAGAACAACAAACACAGCCCGGCTAGAGTAGAAGGAATGAAATAATCAAGATTAGAGCTGAATAGCCAAGTGTTGGAAGTGACCTAGGTGCCCATCAGTAAATGAATGGATAAAAAATCTATGGTACATTTATACAATGGAATTCTATGCAGTAGAAAGAAAGAAGGAGCTCCTACTCTTCTCCACAGCATGGATGGAACTGGAAAGCATTATGCTAAGAGAAATAAGCCAGGTGGTGAAAGACAATACCATATGATCTCACCTTTAACAGGAACCTAAACAACAAAACAAACAAGCAAAATATAACCAAAGACACTGAAATAGAGAATAGGCTGACAGTGACCAGAGGGAATTTCTGTGGAAAAGAGGAAGGGTTCACAGGAAAAAGCATAAAAGACAAATGGACAATAACAAGGGAGGGTGGAAATGGGAGGAAGGTGGGGAGTGTGTGGGGGGGTGGGCTGGGATGGTAGTAAAAGATAGAAAACCACTTGAACAACAATTAAAATAAAAATTAAAAAAAAAAAAGATTAGAGCTGAATTAAACGACATAGAGACTGAAAGAACAACTCAAAGGATGCATACATCCAGAAGCTGATTCTTTGAAAAAATACATGAAATCAACAAGCCTTTAACCAGCCTATCAAGAAAAAGAGAGGGGACCCAAATAAAATCAGAAACAAAAGAGGACAAATGACAATCAATACTACAGAAATACAAAAGATTGTAAGAAATTATTACGAACAACTATATACCAAGAAATTTGAAAACCTGGGTGAAATGGACAAATTTCTAGAAACATATAGTCCTCCAAAACTGAGTCAAGAAAAAGCAGAAATCCCAAACTGACCAATAACAGCTGGTGAAATTGAAGCAGTAATAAAAAATTCCTGGCAAAAAAAGCCCTGAGCCAGACAGCTTCAGAAGAATTTTACAAAACATTTAAGGGAGAGCTAACCCTAAATTTTCTAAAACTGTTCCCCAAATTCCAAAGATAGGGAAGTCTCCCAAGCTCTTTTTAGGATGCCAGTATTTTCCTAGTTCCAAAACCAGGTAAAGACACAAAAAAGAAAGAAAACTATAGGCTAGTAATGCTGATGAACATGGACACTAAAATCCTCAACAAAATATTGAAAAACAAACATCAAAAAGATGGTATACCATGAGCAACTGGGATTCATCACAGGGATGCAAGGATGGGACAATATGTGCAAATTTATAAAAGTAATACATCACATAAACAAAAAGAAAGACAAAAATCACATGATCATATCAATAGATCCAGAAAAAGCATTTGATAAGGTACAGCACCCATTTATGATAAAAACACTCAGCAAAGTGGGAGTAGAGGGAGCATATCTCAACATCATAACATCATTATATGAGAAACCTACAACCAACATCATACTCAATGGGAAAAAATTAAAAACTTTCCCAGTAAGATCAGGAAAAAGACAAGGATGTCCATTGTCACCACTTTATTCAACATAGCAATAAGACAAAAGAAAAAAGAAAAAAAGGCATCTAAATTGGAAAAGAGGAAGTAAACTTTCACTGTTTACAGATGACATGAGAGTGTATACTGAAAACCCTATGGACTCCACAAACAAAACTACTTGATCTAACAAAGGAGTCTGATAAAACAGCAAGATGAAAAATCAACATTCAGAAATCAAAAGTATTTTTGTATACTAGCAATGAAATATCAAAAACAGAAATTAGACAAAAAAATCCATTTACTACAGCAACAAAAAAATAAAATATTTAGGAATAAATTTATCTAAGGAGTAAAAAAATCTTTACTCAGAAAACTAAAGAACACTGAAGATAAAATTAAGGAAGACACAAAAAAATGGAAGCATATACCAGTTTATGTATTGGAAGAATTAACATCATTTAACTGTGCATACTGCCAAAAATAATCTGTATATTCAATACAATCCTTATCAAAACACCAGAGACATATTTCATAGATAAAGAACAAATATTTAAAATATTTATATGAAACCACTAATAACCCCAATAGTCTCAGCAGTTTGAGAAAAAAACAACAAAATAGGAGAGATCACAATACTCCATATGAAACTTATATTACATGGCCGCTATAATCAAAATAGTCTGGTACTGGCGTAAGAACAGACACATAGACCATTGGAACAGAATAGGGAGCCCAGAAATAAACCAGTGTCAGTATGGTCAATTAATATTTGACAAAGGGCATAAGAGCATACAATGGCATAAAACTAGCCCCTTCAACAAATGGTGTTGGGAAATCTGGACAAGCACATGCAAAAAAATAAAACTTGAGCAGCAATTTACACCATACTCAAAAATAAACTCAAGATGGATAAAAGACTTAAAATAAAAGTCATGGTACCATAAATGTCATAGAGGAGAACATAGGCAGGAAAATTTTAGATATCCCATGCAGCAATATTTTCACTGATATATCTCCTAAGGCAAAGAATATAAATGAAAGAACAAACAAGTGAGAATATATCAAACTAAAAAGTTTCTGTAAAGCCAAAGAAAACTTCAACAAAATGGAAAGATCACCAACAGTATGGGAAAACATATTTGCCAATGATACTTTGGACAAGAGTTTGAGCTCCCAAATATGTGAAGAATTCATATGACTCCACACCAGGAAGACAAACAATACAATTAAAAACTGGGCAAAATACCTGAACAGACACTTCTCCAATGAGTTCTGGATATTTGGAGGGCCCATGAAAAAACGCTCAATATCAGTAGCCAGCATAAAGATGAAAATTAAAAGCACAAAGAGATATCACCTCACACTGGTCAGAATGGCTATAATAAGCAAATCAACAAACGACTGCTTGTGAGGTTGTGGAGAAAATCCTTCATACACTGTTGGTAGTAATGTAGACTGGTATAGCCACTGTGGAAAACAGTATGGAATTTCCTCAAGAAAACTAAATATCCCGCAATCCCACTGCCGGGATAATACCTTGAGAATCCTGAATCACCAATTCAGAAGAACCTATGCACCTCAACGTTCATAGTAGCATTATGTGCAGTAGCCAAGTGCTGGAAACAGCCTAAGTGCTCATCAATAAATAAGTGGATCAAAAAACGATGGTACATTTACACAATAGAATACTAGGCGGCAGAAAGAAAGAAGGAACTCCTACTTTTCTCCATAGCATGGAAGAAACTGGAAAGCATTATGCTAAGTGAAATAAGCCAGGCAGTGAAAGACAGATACTATATGATCTCACCTATAAGTGGAACCTAATAAAAAAAACTACCAAAAGAGAAACATAGAACCAGAGACATGAATATAAAAACAAATTAACAGTGACCAGAGAGGAGTAAGAAAGAGGATAACAGGGGAATGAAGGGGAAGGAGCAAGCCAAGGAACCCAAATAGAGAACTCATGGGCATGGTCAATGGGAGGCCAGGATTGACTGTGGAAGTGGAGGGGGATGGAGCAGAGGAGAGCAATAGGGAAAAAGGCAGAACAACTGTAACTGAACAACAGTAAAAAAATTTAAAAAACAAAATAAAAATGAAAACAATTTATTGTTATTTTGATAAATCAGATATTCAGGTGTTGTTTCTAACTTGTTTCTTTGTAAGACTGGATGACTTTACTATGCCATATCCTAATTCCAGTTATAAAGAATAAAGAATCAAGTTATCTATAGTATTAAATAGCCACTTGATATTGTAAATTAATATACTAACATTTTTATGTAATTATGACAGATATTTCCTTCTTTTGCTCTTGTATTATGTCAACACTGTTTATGTTATGCTTTTACCACAATTAAGAATCTAAAGCTATTTTTAGTTGTTAATCTTTAGAAAATGTTTTTGCAAATTTAAAATACATAATGACTAGAGATAAAAGTCATGTGTCACTCAATTCAAGATAGTACTAGTGTATATGCTGATATGTCTAACATTTTATTTTTTGAAATAAACATTTATAATATTGAATTCATTAGAACCTAATGAGAGTACAAAAGGAAAAAATCAGTGGTATCTCCAGAAATTTAGCAAGATAGATAAAAAGTACACGAAATGTCCTGTATAATTAGTAACTGTAGTTATAGTAATTAAATATTGCAATGTTTTATGGAAAATGATGATAAAGTGCAGATAACTTGTGAATTTATGAAATCTCATATATGTTTTATCCTTTGATGAAATGTAACATGTATTATATATACAAAGACATTCTGACTAAAAGTCAAAGTTCTTAATTTTCTATATCTGCCAAATTCTGGCTATGTGATCTTGAATAAGTCATATAACCACTTACAGATCAGTTCCCTGCTCTGTAATTGGAAACTTAAAAAAGAATTTAACTGGATTACTATGAGAATTAAAAGGAGCACTTTACATAGAACT
The DNA here is from genome assembly GCA_004024845.1 of Tonatia bakeri. Classification (NCBI taxonomy): domain Eukaryota; kingdom Metazoa; phylum Chordata; class Mammalia; order Chiroptera; family Phyllostomidae; genus Tonatia; species Tonatia bakeri. The sequence goes on from PVIA01000089.1 coordinate 358,640, forward strand.
GCTTTATAAGTGTAAAAACCACAAAATACGTCAATATAAGGCATTATTACTATGGGGAAATGAAGTTAAAACTTGCAACCCTACTTAAGACACACAAAAATTAAATTATCCTCCTGTTTTATTAAATGTTATCTTTATTTTACCACTTCCACAATACTATTATCTATAATAAATATAGCTCTGGCTGGTATAGTTCTGTTGGTTGAAGTGTTGTCCTGTGAACTGAAAGTTTACAGGTTTCATTCTCAGTCAAGGCACATACCTAGATTGTGGGTTTGGTGCCCCCACCCCCACCGGATACATCAGGGAGGCAACCAATTGATGTTTCTGTCTCACATCGATGTTTCTCTCTCTATCTCCTTCTCCCTTTCTCTCCCTCTCTCTCAAAAAAAAAAAAAAAAAAAAAAAAAAATTCAATGAGAAAATGTCCAGGGGTGAAGATAAAAAAAATAAAAAATATATATAATAAATATGAAGAGTCTAAAACATAATCATTTAAAACCAGATGATCTCTGCAATCCATTTGGTTAGTATTCTATTTAATTTCAATGCTTTTTTACCTTTAACATAGTACCAATACACATTAAATGACCTATTAAAATCACAGTGTCTCTATATTAATTATTAGAATACCCACTTACAATATAGTTTTCTTTCTGGATTTTTAAAGTGATATGAATATAAAGTTGTATAAAAAGGCAAAGACTACAGACAGTGTCTGTGACCTACAAGATGAAATGACTGGTCCTGAAGATGTAAGATAAGCCTCTTATGATGTTCTCTGTCCAAAATTTTACTGAGTACAGTTAAAAGTCATTACCTATAAAATTATACTATTTATTTAGGGTGTTTTGGAACAAAACAAAAACTTAGTTTGCAAATAGATCAGTAAAAACAATGTTGTAGAATAACAATAAATAAAGATGTATCTTTTTGCATGAATAATTAGAAATAAAAATATTCAAATATGGTATGTAGAAAAGAATACTGCTTACAAAATGTATTTTCAATATTAAATAAGAGAGAGCTGTTAGTAATTGAAGTTGTCAAATTAAAGGATTCAAAGTGATTTTTGAGACTCCAGTTAAATAAGCACAAATTATTCATATAATTACCACATATTGCCAAGAGTTTAAAATCCACAAATAAAAAATGCCAGATGAATTGAGTGGAAAGCATGTTAATTTGGAATGCTTTTCATGTACAGACAATAATTCACCAATTGCTTATCTTTTTTAATTTTTAGAAAGAGGGGAAGGGACGGAGAAAGAGAGGGAGAGAAACATCAATGTGTGGCTGCCTCTCGCATGCCACCCCACCAGGGACCTGGCCCCACATTATAGACAAGTGCCCTATGTGGGAATTGAACTGGAGACACTTTGGCTCACTGGCCTACACCCAATCCACCAAGCTATGCCAGCTGGGGCTCTTGAGCATACTTTAAAACTACAACATATGGTTGTGACTCTGTTCTCACAGATAATATACAGAAATTTATTTTGGTGGTATTGTCTTCACTTAAAAAGAAGTTTGTATTGGTTACATTTACTTTTGTAAGCACACATTTATCCTGATAAACAACTCATGAAAACAATTAAAAGTCTGTTGGTTTATATGATAATAACTAGTTCACAATTCAAAGTATACTTATGTATATCCAACTTTCTTTATTCCAACATCATTTTTACCTTCTTTATGTGATACAATTACCTTGGTCATAAACAATATCACTGACCTATAGGTCAGTGATATATATATATATATATATATATATATATATATATATATATACACATGTATATGTGTGTATATATATATATATATATATAAATAGCTGCACACTTCAGAAACTAAAATCAAGATGTATAAAAAACAAATTGCTATTTATTTTAATATCTAAGTACTTGATAAAAATAAAAATTGTATTCAGTGGTTCAGTAAAAATCTGGATCTTCTATTTTAAAGATATAATTCAGATTGAATTTAAATTGTTAAGAAATGGTCTTTCACCTAATAGGGCTCATGTACTCACATATTAGCTCTAAATGCATTAATATTCTCCACATAGCCTGCAATGTTTTTCACAATCTTCAGTGTGTAATTTATTTTAAACTCAACCTATGTAAATGGGAATGTAGAATGGAGAACGTAGAATTGTGAAGAAAGTTATGGAGATAGAATATTTTTAATAAATCAAAATTAGAGATTAAGAAAAAGTTACTACAAAGTTTTGCCACATAATGTAAACCAAATAAATACTTGTTAAGTGAAAAATTAATAGACTTTAATAACATTTAATTAAGCCAGTGTAAATTTTGTAGAGTTGAATGACATAAATGTGACAGTAAGAACAGTACTATAGTACCATTCACTTGGTAGAACATGTTTGTACAGTTTAACAGTTAATAAAAACAACTTTGCAATTATTTCTTAACTGTAGTGTTTAATTGCTGTTTACAGTTTACTTGTTTTGCAATATTTCAAGATATATTTATATTCCAAGAGAGTAAATAGCTTGAAATCTATATAGCATTAGGATTATTTTTAGAAAAATATAATCTTTATGAAAGTACTGCCAGTAAGAAGAAATGTTTTATGTAGAAAAACATCATTTTCCTATGTAAAAATGTTTATATATATATATCAAAATGTTTTATATATTGTACATAAAAATATACACATACACACATATCCAACAACATTTTTAAAAACCTTTATTGTGATTATAACAGTTAATATGACATCTGTCTCTTAACAGACTTTCAAGTGTATAAACACAATATTGTTATTATAAGCTTAGTGTTGAACAGCGGATCTAATCCACCTTGAAGAACTGAAATGTATTTGTTGTTTAGCAACTCTCCATTTCCCCTTCCCCGAAGCCCCTGGCCACCACAATTTCATTGTTTGCCTCAATTTTGATTATTTTAGATCATATAAGTTGAATCATGATGTAGTTGTTTTTCTGTATTTGGCTAAGTTTAACAGAATAATTTTTGCTAGGATTATTCATGTTATCACACATTGCAGGCTTTCCTTCTTTTTAAGGCTGAATAATATTCCACTATATGTAACACCCTCTTGATTCATTCATCTGTCAATGGACATTAGGTTGTTTCTACCTTTGACTATTGTGAATAATGCTTCATGAACATGAGAGTGTGATACCACCTCTTTGAAATATTGATTTCAATTACTTTAGATGAATACCCAGAGGTGAGAGTGCTGGATCAAATGGTAGTTCCATTTTTCACATTTTTCGGGAACCTCCATACTATTTTCCATAAGCTGCCTCATTTTTCACTCTTATCAACCCTGCAAGGTTTGCAATTTTACAACTTTGCCAAAAGCTGTTGTCTTTTTTCTGTTTTTGTTTTTAGTAATTGTCATCCTAGAAGGTATAAAGTGACTACAATTTGTGTGATCCTGATGACTAGTTCCCATATAACCATTGGCCATTTATATGTCTTCTTTGCAAAAATGTCTATTCAAATTCTTAGCCCATTTTTTTAATGAAGTTTATGTGGAGGTTTTTCATTTGTTCTGTGTTTTTTGAAAGATTTTACTTATTTATCTTTTAGAGAGAGTGGAAGGGAGAAATAAAAAGAGGAAGAGAAACATCAATATGTGAGAGAAACATCTATGGGTTTCCTCTCGGCCCACAACCCAGCCTTGTGCCCTAAGAACTGAAGGAGCTACCTTTTGGTTAGCAGGAGGGCACTAAATACACTGAGCCACACCATCCAGGGCTCATTTCTTTCTTTCCTTTTTTAAGTTTAGGGTATTTTATCATTATTCTATTACAGTTGTCCCAAATTTCCCCCCTTTGCCCTCTTCCACCTAGCCCACCCCGCACTCCCATATCAAATATATGATTTGCAAATATTGTATCACATGCTGTAGGTTGCTCTTTAAATCCACCAATTATTTTCTTTGTTGTGCAGAATCATTTTAGTTGGATGTAGCTTCCCTTATCCAGTTTTGATTTTCTGGGCTGTGCTTTGGTACCATATTAAAATAATGTTTGCCAAGAAAAATGTCCTGAATATTTCCCCCTATTTTTCTACTAGTAGATAGAGTTTCAGATCTTATAGTAAGTATCTAATATACTTTGAGTATATTAGTTTGGATGGAGTAAGATATGGTTCCAATTTCATCCTTTTGCATGTGGATATCTATTTTACCAACATGTAAAGAAAAGATTCTTCTTTCCTGACTGTGTGTTTTAAGCTTCCTGATTGTGTGTTTTTAGCACTTTTATTCAGGACCAGTTGATCATATAAACATAAATAGGTTGATTTCTTGAACTTCTATTCTGTTCCTAATGTATATGTCTGTCTTTATGACAGTACCACACTCCTTCAAATACTTTAGCTTTTTAATATAGTTTGAAACCAGGAAGTGTGATACCCTAACTTTTTAAAAATATTATTTTGTCTTTCTAGTTTCCTTGTGGTTACCTATGATAGAGATTCATCAAATCTTTAGATTGCTTTGAGTAGTATGGGCATTTTAACAATATTATACCTTCCAATCTATGAACATGAGGTGTCTTTCCATTCGTGTTTAATTTCTTTCATCAGATTTTGTAGTTTTCATTGTATGAACCCTTTAATTTCTTGCTTCAGTTTATTTCTAGGTATCTTGTTCTTTTTGATGTTATTGTAAATGAGATTGTTTTCCAAATTTCTTATTCGGTAAGTTTGTTGTTAGTGTACAGATTTTGTTGTTGTTGGTATTGTATCTCATAACTTTACTGACTTTGTTTAATTCTAACAGTGTTTTGGTGGCATATTTATGGTGCTCTCTATATATACAAGACCGTGTCATCTGTAAACAAAGATCTTTTACTACTTCGCTTCTAATTTGGATTCATTACATTTTTTTCTATAAATACATTTTAATTATATTTTATTGACTATGCTATTACAGTTGTCCCAATTTTCCCCCCTTGTCCCCTTCCACATAGCACCACCTATATCCTCAGACAATCCTCAACCATTGTTCATGTCCATGGGTCATGCACATAAGTTTCTTCGGCTGCTTCGTTTCCTATATGGTGCTTTACATCCCCATGGTTATTCTGTGCCTGTTTGTACTTCTTAAGTATTTTTATTTCCTTTCCTTGTCTAATTGATTTAGCTAGTACTTCCAGTATTATACTGAATAGAGTGGTAACAGTGGGTATACTTGCTTTGTTCCTGACCTTGGTGGAAAATCTTTCAGCTTTTCACCATAATATATGTTAGCTGTAGACTTCTTGTATAATCAACCCCCTCTATTTATATTTTGTTGACAGCTTCTCTCATAAAAGGTGTTGAATTTTATGAAATGCTCTTTCTGAACATGTTGAGATGATCATAGCACTCACTCTCCTTTTTTAATATATTGTGTGAATTGTGTTTCATATATTGAACTATCATTGCATCCCAGGAATAAATCACATTTGGTCACAATGTATGATCATTTTAATATGTTATTGGATTAAGTTTACTAGTATTTTGTGGAATATATTTGCATATGTGGTAATTTGGTTATAACCTATAATTGTCTCTCCTTGATTTCAGCATCATATTAATGCTATTTTTATAAAATTAATTTGGGAGTATACCCTCCTTTTCAGTGTTTGAAAGGTTTATGAGAACTAGTATTTTTGTTCTTTCAATTTGTTTTGTAGAATGTTCCAAAAAAATGAACCGAAGCCATCAAATTCTGAAATTTTCTTTGATGGGAGGTTTTTGGTTACAGATTATATATTTATATTCATTACAGGTCTATTCAGACATCTTATTTTTTTCATTATTAAGTCTTGATGGTTTTATGTCTCTAGGAATTTATCTATTTCTTCTAGGTTATCCAGTTGGTTTATACATAATTATTCATAGTAGTTTCTCAAAAACCTTTTTAGCTACATATCAAGTGTAATGTCTCCTCATTCATTTTCCATTTTATTTATTTAATCTCTCTTTTACCTTAGCCTAGCTAAAAGTGTGCCAACTTCCATTTTTTTCAAAAAAAATTTTTGACTTGTTGTTTTTGTCATGTATTTTGTTTGTTTCTGATCTAATATTTATTTTTACCCTTTTTCTTCTAACTTTGAGGTGTTTTTTTGTAGCTCATTGAAGTGTTTAGTTATGTTACTTATTTGAGAACTTTGTTTTTTATAAATGTAGGCACTTATCATTTTAACCTTCTCTCTTGACATTGCTTTTGCTATATCCCATAAGTTTTGGTATGCTTTTGTTTCATTTTTATTTGCCTCAATTTTTTTCTATTTTCTCTTTTAATGTATTCTTTGACCTCGTGTTTAAGTATTTTTTTTAATTATGAAATAGTTGTGAATTTGAGTTTCCTTTGCTATTAATTTCTAGGTTTACTCTATTGCAGGGGTGTCAAACTCATTTTCACCAGGGGCCACATCAGCCTTGTGGTCGCTTTCAAAGGGCCAAAATAATATTAGGACCGTATAAATGTAACTACTCCTTAACTGTTAAGGAGTTGAAATTGCATTTGGCCCTTTGAAGGTAACCACATGGCTGATGTGGCCCCAGGTGAAAATGAGTTTGACATCCCTGCTCTATTGTGATTGGAGAAGATGCTTCATATGGTTTAAATCTGAAATGAAGACATTTTTGGTGGCCCAAAATGATTTTACCTGGAGAAAATTCCATATGTACTTGAACAAAATGTATATTTTTGCTGCTAGATTTTATTTATTTATTTAGTCAGTTTTTATCCTCACCCAAGGACATTGTTTAATTGTTTTTAGAGAGATGAAGGGAGAGAGAGAAACATCAGTTGGTTGCTTCCCATACATGCCCAGACTGAGAATCATATGAACCTGTACTGGGGATCAAACCTACAACCTAAGTATGTTTCCTGACCAGGAATCAAATCCTTAGCTCTCTGGCCACAGGACAATGCTCTAGCCAACTAAACCACACCTGCTCTGCTGCTGTGTCTAGTGTTTTCTTTATATCTGTTGGGTCCATATGTTATTCAAGTGTCCTATTTTGTTTTGTTAATTTTCTACCTGGTTGTTCTATTACTGCAAGTATCCTTTGAAGTCTCCTACTTTTATTCATTGCTGTCTATTTCTCCCTTCAGAGTTGTCAATGTTTGCTTATATATTTATTGTCCTGATGTTGTTTGAATATATATTTATAATTTTGATATGTTCCTGGTCAACTTTTGTCATTGTATGATGCCATTATTAGTCTCTTTGTGACAGTTTTTGTTGGATATAATATAGCTACCCAGGCCTTATGTTGGGTAAAATTTCTTTCTATATCCCTTTCATTTTAGCCTCAGTATGTCCTCAAATCTTCTGAAGATAGCATATGAATAGATCTTATTTGGTTTTGTTTTATCTTAATTCAATTAGTGACTTTATGTCTTTTGATTGAAACATGTAATCCATTTGCATGCTATGTTCTCCTCCTCCCATGACGATATCAAAATTACAACTAAGTTGCAGAAAATCCACATTTGTGAATCACCTGAAGGCTAGCTAAACAGAACTCATACACATAAGGATATAAAGAAGTCATATCAGACTGGTTGCTCCCACAACCACACCCATACCCACATATAGGAATTGGGAAAGATACCTCAGCTGTGGAGATCTCCCACTGAGAAGTGACGGGTTCCAGCTGCACAATGGGCTCCTAGTCCAGACCACCTGTGCCAGGGGAAGAATTCCCCACAACATTTGGCTGTGAAAATCAGTGGGTATTCAGGTCACGTAAGACTGAGGGCTGCTGGAGTCCCAGGGGTTTCTTTTAAAGGGCCCATGGACAGAAATACTCATGAATGGGCTCACTTGTTCTGAGCTCCACCACTGGGGTAGCAGCTCAAAAGAAGCCAGCAACACAGCTTCAGTAACTGAATTGCCTGGCTTTAGGGTGAGGGCTAGAGGGACAGCTCTGAAAGTGTTGGCAGGCACCATAATTGTTTTGCTGAGCCTTCCTTCTGCCTAGCCTGCAGGTGCAGGTGGGCACCAAACATTAGTCTCCATCAAACTTGCCCCACTCTGGTATTTCCTGAGAATTTACCCAATTCAACTCACACATAGGCCAGATCCTCTTTCAGCAGCTGTTACCCAATGGCCAGCCTCAGCTCACGTTGCAGACTGCCCTAAAGACTCTCAAGGTTCTACATATCTCAAATCAGCAGCTGCTGTTCTCAGTGTGCCCCATTCCTCTTGATAAGCAGCCCCCAGACCAGTACTAGTGAGAGTCAGTCTCAGTTTGCAGCTTAGCCTCTCCTGGGCACCTCCAAGCCCAGCACAAGCAGCTACCGTGCACAAAACACGTTGCATATCTTACCAGATGGCCCACGTCAGGCAGTGGCTGATATGAGCCTGTACCAGAGCTCCATCCCAGAGATCCCAGAACCAACACACCTCATGGGTGACTTTAGAACACACTAGAGCACACCTAATTAGCTTCACTAACAATACACCCAAAAGGTACTAGTACAGTAAATTCTACTAGTGGAGTAAGCTCTCAAACAGCATCTTGTCTACTCTGGTCATAGTCAATCCTAACTGCCAGTGGGCCTGAGTCAGTCCTACCCACTTAGGTGCCAACATCAATCAGGCTCAGTTACAAAATTAGATTGGATAAATAAGAGGATCAAATGAGCAATTTGAAAACAACATATACAGTTTAAGCCACCTCTGGGACAACATCAAGCATAACAACAGTCTTATAATAGGGATCCCAGAAGGGGAAGAGAGAGAGAAAGTAATTGAAAACCTATTTGAGATCTTCGCTCGGTAACTTAGTGCATGAGCGCGTGCCCCTGCGCATTTTCTCACAAAGGGCATTTTAGGACTAGTTGATTCGCTGTTCCCCTCTGCTCTTTGTGCTATAACCGGTTCCCACCATCCAGGTACTTTTTCCTTCCCCAGCTAGACCTCTGAGTGATCTCGAGTTGCTGGTGTGTGCCTGCAGTCCCAGCTTCATTCCCTTCAGCCTGCTGCATTTCCCAGCACTGCGTATGGCCTCGCCACTCCACTCTCCTGGCCACCCACCACGGAGACCTCCACCCCCATGCAGCCACAGACCAGCAGCCAGCTACAATCACACTGAGCCCCATGTTTGTTGGGGCTGCAGGAGAGGGAGGAGCTGTTCAAGTTCAAGATGTGCTGGTGGTGCACATCAACAAGGTGCTCAATCTGGAAACAGAGCAGTGCGCTGCAGCTCCAGGTGACAGCCATAGCCTGAGGTGGTGCGCTACAGGTCACTGGCCTCAAGGCGCTCTATGAGGCCAAGCAGGCAGATGCACAAAGAGCCCTGGAGACACAGCGTGCAAGCATGCCAAGCTGCAGATAGAACTGGACAAATTCAACTGCACCTCAATCATGCTAAGAAAGAATCTAATCTTAATGAAGCCCAGGTCAAGCTCGCGAATGTGAAACAGCACTGAATTCTAAAGATGCGGCTCTGACTACTGCACTTGGTGACAGAGCAAAAAGTTTAGAGGGAGAATTGGAGGATCTGAAAGATCAGATTGCTCAGTTGGAAACCTCCTTAACTGCTGCCAAAAACCAGTTAGCTGATGAAAGTTTACTTAAAATGGATTTGCAGAATCACTGTCAGAGTCTTATGGAGGACTTGGAATTTTGTAAAATCATGTATGAGGAGGAGATTAATGAAACCAGAAGGATGCATGAAACTCGCTTGGCGAGGTGGATTCTGGGAGTGAGACTGAGGACAAGCACAAACTGGCTCAGGCTTTTCATGAGATGAGAGAGCAGCATGATGCCCAGGTCAAACTGTACAAGGAGAGTCTGGAGTGGACTTACCAGCCAAACTTGGGAATGCCTGACTAATGTCAGAGATTAACACTTCCATTGTCAACAGTGCCAGGGAAGAACTGATAGAAAGTCATATGAGAACTGAACGCCTTTCATCTCAGCTTTCTAGTCTACAATGAGTCTAGAGTATGTTTGGAGAAGATTCAAGAGCTGTATTACTTGCTTGCTAAAGAAAGAGACAACTCTTGGTTCATGTTGTCTGATAAAGAGAGAGATATGGTGGAAATGGGGGATCAGGTGAAGCAACAGCTGAACAATCATGAACAACTTTCTAATGTAAAGTTAACCCTGGGCATGGAAATCAGTGCTTACAGAAAACTCTTAGAAGGTGAAGAAAAGAGATTGAAGCTCTCTCCAAGCCCTTCTTCTTGTGTGACAGTATCACAAGCATCCTCAAGTCTCAGAGTGTGTACAAATAGAGGGAATGGAAGATAATTGACATGGAAGAGTCAGAGACCAGCAGTGCTGTTAGCATCTCTCATTCCACTTCAGTCACTGGGAATGTCTGCATTGAAGACATAGATGTTAATGGAAAATTTATCTTGAAGAATACTTCTGAACAGGACCGACCAATGGGAGGCTGAAAGATGGTCAGAAAAATTGTAGATATATCAGTCAAGTACAAATCTATCTCAAGATATGTGCCAAAGGCAGACCAGACTGTTACACCTCGTCTGCAAATGCTGGTGTCACAGCCGTTCCTCCCACAGACCTCACCTGGAAGAACCAGAACTAGTGGTGCACTGGTGAAGATATGAAGGTTAGATTGAAAAATTCTCAGGGAGAAGAGGTTGCTCAAAAAAATACAGTCTTCAAAAAAAAACCCATACCTAAAGAGGAAGAAGAAGAGGAGGAAGAAGCTGAAGTGGCTGTCCAGGAAGAACTCCGGCCACAGAGATCCCCAACAGCATTCAATAGAAGCTGTGCAATTATGCAAATTTCTCAAGTCAACTGTCCTTCTTAAAATAAACAAGTATGGTAATCTTTACCTACATACATTGCAGAGCCTTTTCCGAAGCACAGAATATTTTTATATTTCCTTTATGTGAATTTCAAGCTGTGAATCTAATAGCCTTAATTTCCTTTTTTGACACTGAAAGTTTCATAAAAGAAATAATATGCATACACTTTGTAGCAAGATGTGAATTACTGAAGTAACTATGTGCTGTTTAGAAAGTGTCCCTCAAATTTTTTGACATTTCTGTATGTGTGTGTGTTTTTTTAGTTCTTATGAGAAAAGGAGGGGAGGGTCAATAAACCACTGTGTGTCTGGGCATAATTTGAAGATTGATATCCTAATTTAAAAATCTGCTCTTGATTATTCTCTGCTATATAAAGCAGTGATGTAATGGAGGGGGGAATACTTTTCAATATATTAAAAATTTGTAATGAAGTTTTTTTGTAATAAACAATCAAGGCTACAATTTTTAATAGAAAAGAGACATCATATAAATAAAATGTAAGACAAAAATGACATGATCACATCAATCAATGCTGCAAAAGCATTTGATAAAGTACAACACTCATTTATAATATAAACACTCAGCAAAGTGAGAATAGAAGGAGCAGCCTCAACATAATAAAGGTTATATATGAGAAACCTCCAGTCAACATCATACTCAGGGGGCTATTAGAAAATTCCATTTACTGTAGCAATAAGAAAAATCATGTACAGAGAAATAAACTTAACCAAGGAGGTAAAAGATCCATAATCAGAAAACTATACAACACTGAAGAAAAAAAATAAGGAAGACACAAATAAATGAAAGCATATACTGTGTTTATAGATTAGAAGAATTAACATAATTAAAATGTCCCTACTACCCAAAGCACCTATAAATTCATACAATGCCTATTAAAATACCAATGTTATATTTCACAGAAATATTTCAGAAATTTATATGGAACTCTAAAAAACCCTAAATAGCCTCAGCAATTTTGAGAAAGAAGAACAAAATAGGAGGCATCACAATACCTGATATTAAACTATATTACAAGGCTACTGTAATCAAAACAGTCTGGTACTGACATAAGAACAGACACACAGATCAGTAGAACAGAATAGAGAGCCCAGAAATAAACTAATGTCAATATGGCCAACTAATATTGGACAAAGGGGTCAGGAACACAAAATACAGTAAACATAGCCTCTTCAATAAATGGTGTTGGGAGATCTGGACAGGTACATTCAAAAAAATGAAACTAGACTACTGACTTATACTGTACACCAAAATGAACTCAAGATGGATAAAAGACTTATTATAAGCCATGACATCATAAAAGTCCAGAGGAAAACATAGACAGAAAAATTTCAGATATCCTACATAGCAATATTATCATCAATATAGTTCCTAGGGCAAGAAATATAAAAGAAAGCACACACAAATGGGACTACATCAAACTAAAAAGCTTCTTCACAGCTAAAGAAAACATCATCAAAATGAAAAGAGAACCAAGCATATGGGAAAACATATTTGCCAATAATACATTGGACAAGGGTTTGATCTCCAAAATATACAAAGAAATCACAGGACTCCACACAAGGAAGACAAACAATCCAATTAAAAAATGGGCAAAGGACCTGGGCATTTCTCCGAGGAGGACATACAGAGAACCAATAGACATAAGAAAGAATGCCCAATATCACTACCTGTCAGGGAGATGCAAATTAAAACCACAATGAGATACCACTTCACACCAGTGAGAATGGCCATCATTAACAAATCAACAAACAATAAGTACTGGTGAAGGTGTGGAGAAAAGGAAACCCCAGTGCATTCTTGGTGGGAACGCAGACCGATGTGGTGACTGTGGAAAACAGTATGGAATTTCCTCAAAAAAAATTAAAAGTGAAACTGTCTTTTGACCCTGCATTCCAGCTTCTGGGAATATATCCTAAGAATCCCAAAACACCAATTCAAAAAGAATATATGCATCCCTGTGCTCATAGCAGCATTATTTATAATAACCAAGATTTGGAAACAGCCCAAGTGTTTATCACTAGATGAGTAGACAAAAAAGCTGTGGTACATTTACAAAATAAAATACTACCCAGCCATAAGAAGAAGGAACTCTCATCTTCGACAGCACGGGTGGACCTGGAGATTATTATGCTAAGTGAAATAAGCCAGTTGGTGGAACACAAATGCCATATGATCTGACTTACATGTGGAACCTAATGAACATAATAACTGAAGAACAAAATAGAAACTGAGGCATGGATACATTGATCTGAGTGATAGTTGTCATAGGACAGGGGAGGAATTGGATGAAAGAAGGTGAAGGGGTTAGCCAAAGAATGTACGTGCCTAACCCACAGATACAAGCAACATTGTGGTGATGGCCAGATAGAAAAGGAGGTGACAGTGAGAGAGAGTGAGCAAAAGTAGAAAAATATGGAAACATCTGTAATAGTGTAAACAATAAAATAAAGTAAAAAAATACATACAAATTTTTTAAAAAGCAGATAAAAAACTAACGGAGCTCATCACTACCAAACCAGTATTACAAGAGATGTAAAGGAATTTCTAGAAGAAGAAGGAGGAGGAGAAGGAGAAGGAGAAGGAGAAGGAGGAGGAGAGGAAAAGTAAGATCAGGGAGATGAATAATAAAATGGCAATAGCTACATACCTATCAACAATTATTTTAAATGTAAGTAGATTAAATGTTTCAATCAAAAGAAACTTGTTAACTAAGTGAATAAGAACAAAATATCCATGCATATACTCCTGTCAGGAGATCCATTTTAGACAGAAAAACACATAGCTCCTGAAAGTACAGGGATGGAAACATATATTTCATGAAAATTAAAAAAATGATTATACAGGGTTCAGCACAAATAATGTCCCCTTTTTTATTACAAAATCTTTTATTACAGTATCATAAGCACATATTTCTGCAACATAATAATATCACATTCAAGCACAAGATATGACATTGTATTTTAGGTGAAATGCTCAAATTAAAAGTATTAGTTATTACCCTACCAACCACACTCACACAGGTCTTATTTCTGCTGGACCCTATATACCTGGGGTAGCAATACTTGCATCACAAACAGTAGACTTTAAAAAAAAGGCAAAGAAGAAAATTATATAATTATAAAGGGATAAATCCAGCAAGAGGATATAACCCTTGTAAATATTTACATACTCAACATAAGAGCACTTACATATATAAAGCAAATATTAATGGACATAAAGGGATAGATTGACAGTTATATAGTAGTAGTGAGGGACTTTAATGCCTCTTGGATATCAATGGGTACACCATCCAAACAGAAAATTACAAGAAAACAATATTTTAAATAATACATTAATTAAATTTATAATTTATTAATTATATTTAATTTATATTTTTAGAACATTTTTTTAAAGATTTTATTTATTTATTTTTAGAGAGGGAAGGAAGGGAGAGAGAGAGAGAGAGAGAAATATCAGTGTGCGGTTGCTGGGGGACATGGCCTGCAACCTAGGCATGTGCCCTGACTGGGAATCGAACCTGCGATGCCTGGTTTGCAGCCCGCGCTCAGTCCACTGAGCTACACCAGCCAGGGCTATTTTTAGAACATTTTACTTCAATGAAACAGAATACACATTCTTTTCAAGTGCACATGGAACATTGTTCAGGATATAGTACATGCTCAACAAATTTAAGAAGACTGAAATCATAACATGTATCTTCTCAAATTAACTACAAGAAGAAAAATGAAAAACATACTAACACATTGAAGTTAAATAACATGTTAATGTAAACAAATAAAAATAAAAACAAAATGACTCAAAATATATGGCACACAAATCAGTAGTAAGAGGAAAATGTACAGAAATAAAGTCCTACCTTAAGAAACAAGAAATATATGAATTAAACAATTTATCCTTATACCTAAGAAGCTAGATAAAGAAGAAACACAATCCAACATGAGTAGAAAAAAGAAAATAAAAGCTCAGAGCAGAAATAAATGAAATAGAATCCAGAAAACAATATAAAAAAATCAATAAAACCAAGAGCTGGTTCTTAGAAAAGCTAAATAAAATTCATAAACTTTTAACCAGTCTTATTAAAAAAGGAACCCAAATAAATAAAACAGAAATGAAAACCACTAATAACACAGAAATATGAAGAATTATATGCCAACAAATTGCACAATATGGAGTAAATGGATCAACTCCTAGAAACACACAATCTTCCATAACTGAATCAGAAACAGAAACAGAAAATCTGAACAGCCCAATAATTAGTACAACTACTACCACTACTATAAAAAAGAGATTCAGTAACCAATAAACTCTGTACATTATTTAATTAGATTGTTTTTGTGTGCATGGTGTATTGATTTGAATAAATTCTTTATATATATTTTTATATTAACCCCTTATTTTAGCTGTTGTTTGCAAATATCTGCTCCCATTTTGTTGTTTTCTTTTTGTTTATTGGTGGTTTCTTTAGCTGTACAGAAGCTTTTTAGTTTGATATGGTTTCATTCATTTATTTTCATTTTTACTTTTTTTAACTTTGGGGTCAAATTCATAAAATCCTATCTAAGATCAAGGTCCATAAGTTCAGTATTTATGTTTTCTTCTATGTCATTTATTGTTTCAAATCTTATTTTGGGTCTTCAATCCATTTTAAGTCAATTTTTGTAAATGGGTACAAACAGTAGTCTAATTTATGTCCTTTGCATGTAGCTTTCCAATTTTTACCACCACCATTTATTGAAGAAACTTTCTTTTTTCCATTGTTTGTTTTGGCTCCTTAGACAAAAATTAATTGCCCATATACATGTGGTTTTATTTTGGGCTGTCATTTCTGTTTCTTTATAATTTGTGTGTCTGTTTTTCTGCCAATACCATGCTGTTTTGATTACTGTCACTTTGTATTATAATTTGAAGTTACAGAATGCAATACCTTGGGTTTATTCTTCACCCCCTCAGGATTGATTTGTCTATTCATCCTCTTTTGTGGCTTTATACAAATCTGATAATTTTTTGTTCTATTTATTGAAAAATTCAATTGCATTTACATGGGAATTGCATCAAATATGTATATAACTTTGAGTGATATGGCCATTTTAACTACGCTGATACTCCCAATCCATGAGCTCAGATTATTTTTTTCATTTCTCTGTCTTTTTTTTTCTATATCATTTAATAATGTTTTACAGTTTTCATTGTGTCAATCCTTCATATCCTTTGTTTATTTCTAGGCATTTCATTCTATTTTTTAATGTAAAAAATTATGAGAGGACCTGAACAGACACTTCTCTCAAGGATACATATAAATGGTCAACATATATATGAAAAGATGCTTAACTTCATTAGCTATTAAGGAAATGCAAATCATACCTACAATGAGATACCACCTCATGCCTGTTAGAATGGCTATTATCAACCTATATATTTCTCAAACTATTCACAAAAATTCAGGTAGAGGGAAGACTCCCAAACTCATTTTATAAAGTCAGCATTACCCTGATTCCAAAACAAGATAGATGCAACAAAATAAAAGGAAATTATAGGCCGATATCCCCAAAGAATATACATGCAAAAAATCCTCCAGAAAAATTAGCAAACCAAAATCAGCAATACATTTAAAAATAATATACCACAATCAAATGGGATGTATTCTTGGGAAGCAAGGTTGTTTCCGTATCCAAAAATCCAGTATTGAGATATACCACATAAACAAAATGAAGCACAAACTTATATGACCAAATCAATAAATTCAGAAAAATCACTTGACAAAATCCAGGATCAATTTATGATAAACCTCACAGCAAAGTGAAAATAGTGAGAATATACTTCAACTGAGTAAAGGCCATATATGACAAACCCAGAGTTAGTATCATACACATGGTGAAAAACCAAAGCATTTTTCATAAGATCAGGAACAAGACAAGGATATCTACTTTCACCACTTTTATGTAACATGGCATTGAAGTCCTAGCCCAACATTCACACAAGTAAAAGAAATAAAATACATTCAAATGGAAGCAACAAGTAAAACTCATTGTTTTCAGATGAGTTGATGCTATACAGAGAGAACCCTAAAGAGTCAACATGCGAGCATGCATACACACACACACACACACCTGTTAGAACTACTACATTAATTCAGTAAAGTAGCAGAATACTAAATTAATATTCAGAAATCAGTTGCATTTTGATAACCAATAACATACTATCAGAAATAGAATTTAAGAAAACAATTCCATGTATTATTGCATCAAAAATAGTAAAACATCTAGAAATAAATATAACCAAGAAAATAAGAGTCCTGCATTCAGAAAATTATGCCTTTGATGAAAGACATTGAAGAAGATATGAATAAATAGGAGGATAAACTGTGCTCATGGATAAAATTACTGTCATTGGCAGGGGATCATTTCATAAATTATGTAAATGTCTAACACTATGTTGTACACTTGAATCTAATTTTATATTGAATTTCAGCTGTGATTTAACAATCAGGAAAAAATAAAATTTAGAATATGGAGTCTTAACTTTGTAAAAGTGAATTGATGTATAAAAAGGAAGAAGTTTTTGACACATGCTACAAAATGGAATACCCTTGAGAATGAGAGGATCAGCATATGTGACCCAGGTTGGTTATTTTGAGGTGAAGACTATTGAGAAATGGCAGACCCAAGAACTCTCTGCTCTCCCCCTTTTTGCCTAAAAACAGTGTATACATGCTCCCCCTCTTCTGTGACATGATGAGGAAAATAACCCTTGTCACATGATACAGACAGATAGAACAGGGATGAGTGTGCAAACACAAACCTTACTGAAATAACCCCTTTTTTCTATTAGATTATGCCATATATTTCCGAGTCACTTTCACAATTTATCAGCCCTAGAAGCCAGCTTTTCACCCCTTTCCAGCTTTTTCTAGTCACTTCTCTATAATTTACTGCTCATGTTAAAATGGTATATAATGGTAGATAAGCCGTGAGTCTAACCATTCTTTTAAATGTTGCACTTTTTTTCCTGTGAAGACTCTGCACATGTTAAAATATTAATATCAATAAAGTGTGTATGTCTTCTCTTATTAAAAAATAACATAAACAGGAAGGTTTCAAATATATGTAAAGTTCAGGCTATAGAAAGAAAAAATATGTCCATAGTAGACTCTTAGAAATGTTTAAAATTTATAAGTATATGTCATCTATATGTCTATAAAATATATTTAAAATATCATAATGGAAAATGTTTCTTAGTAAAATATCAAAAGTAATAAAAATAAATCAAAATAGAAGATTAAGTGGCATGCTAAGAAAATCTGGGATCAAGTGTTATTTTAACATCTAAGGAGCAAATAAATCAAATGTTATGTACATCATCCAGGGTCATGGAAAAAACAAAAACTATCATATCATATGTTAATATAATAATAGGACCCTGAACCAAACATCTAACAAAGATGACATTGTCATTTTCTATTGTCACTGCTAAATACAAACATTTTGTTTCCAAAAAGGCACATCAGGATATAACAATTATAATGATAAATTCAAACATTTAACACATTATATATATTCTACTTTATATTATGTTCTTTCTACAGTCTATCTATCATCTATCTATTCTTACTTGATGCTAACAAATTTATGAGGTTAGTTGCTGTTGTAATCCCCAGTTTATATAATATTAAAATGAGATTTACAGAGATTAAGAAACTCCCTTAGCAGTTTTGAGTTACACATGTAAGCCACTTGGAAGTTGCCATTACATTGTACAAACAAGTAAAAAGCAGAATAGACTGAGAAATCCTCAACTCTGCTAAGACCTATGAGAGAAGTAAGGAAACAGGGGAAAATGCACCTAAACTGGAGAAATTAACAGGCAAATACAGAAAAATCACAATTTACCTGAGCATAAAATCTAGAACAGACACCACAGCAGGAACCAGGGCCAGGTGGGTGAACTTGAAATGAATAAATTTCTGGAAGCTTCGTGTGGATTTTCTAAATCCATAGAATATACACTCCAAGAGTCAACTATAATGTAAACTATAAATTTTGGATGGTTATGATGTGCCATTGCAGCATCCATTACAGCAAATGTACCAGTCTGGTGAGTGACGTTGATAATGTGGGAGTTTAAATGTGTGTGGGGACAATGAGTATATGAGACTTCTCCATACCTTCCTCTCAGTTTTGTAGTTAACTTAAAACTGCCCTAAAAAATTAAAGTTTTTTAAAACCAATTTCCTCAGCACTACACTGTTGGTAAGTAAAGCAATAAAGCAAAATAGAATTAGTATTCTCAACCATTAGTTTATACTGTTATATAAAACAGTGTTTCACCCTAGCTGGTGTAGCTCAGTGGATTGAGCGCGGGCTGCAAACCAAAGCATCGCAGGTTCAGTTCCCAGTCAGGGCACATGCCTGGGTTGCAGGCCATGACCCCCAGCAACTGCACACTGATGTTTCTCTCTCTCTCTTTCTCCCTCCCTTCCCTCCTAAAAAAATAAACAAAATCTTTAAAAAAAAAGTGTTTCTTCTGAGAATATACAAATATTATATTTTTAGAGATGCATCAACATAGGTTAAGTAAACATTGTATAAATTTCATTATTACAGACAATTCTTTTATAACATTTAAATAATAAAATCATAAAAGTTATCAGCATATCACTCTTCACTGTCTCTCCTTTTTTCAATGTGACATAACTGCTTTACAAATCAAGCAATGTTTACATTATTTTACCTTTGTGAAATGATGCTGGACCTTTGACTTGCATTCACCAAAAGAAAAAACTAGTGAAAATTGTGTGATGTAGGGACCTTACACCTTAAGAGGCCTTATATCTTTTGCTTTCACAATCTCATATCCCTGGGATCACCAATGTGTGCAGAAGGTCATTTTACCTACTAGAGAATAAGAGACTATGGAAAGAAACTGAGGTCAGCCAGCATTCTGTACCTCTTGTTGGACTTAGATAAGCCATCTTCAACTTTCTAGTCTCAGCTGAGCTGTCAGATGACAGCATCCACCTACAATCTCAGTGGAGACACACAAAACAGTCCTCCAAATTGTCAACCCATAAACATTATCATGAGAAGGAATACATCATGATGTTTACACTACTGTTGGAGTTTTGCACAATAATAAGTTACTGATACAAAAAGATTATTCCCTTTCTATAATAGATAATTACTTCAGTTCGCCATATAATGTAGTACTTAATGGTTAAGTATAGCAAATCTTCAATGAGGTAGAAAATATAAATGGTTTAATAATGTATTGAATAGATAAAGTTTAATGATAAACACTCATGAAAGAGACTGGTTATGTCATGAGCAAACACATTTCCTCTTGCTGGGCTCACAGCTAAAATGCATTTCCAAGTCATAATGCATCCAGGTATGTCCATATCATTAGTTCTTACTAGTGAACTATAAGCATAAGTGACATGTCACTTCCATGCCGAAGCCAAAATGACCTTTTCCTCACTTATTTTCTTTCTCACTGGTTTCCACCGGGAATATCTGTAGATGTTTATCCATTTGTGGAAGACACCAGATTCAAAATTTGGAAGGATTCTAGGCTTCTGAGTTGTTACTGGAAAAAGTCCTCATGACCAAAAATGACTATCACCAAAAATCATATTAGGTAATAATGTCAGGAAGCAAGCACTCTTGCTCTGTTTATCCACTAAAATATATAGTTTATTTTTACCGAAATATTTTATAACCTATCTAAAATATATTATTTGTGAACCAAGTTTCTCATATTCCAAGTAGTTTATGTGGGTCTATTTTCCTTGTCCTTTGTGTTTAATGCATGACCCAGATTTAATCAGTAAAAGTCCATCAGTATCCAAGACCCAGTGAGTAAGTCAGGAATGACCCTTAACTCAAATGGGGACAATCAGCACATTCTCTGGGGAATTTATGCCAGAGTTATCTGTACAGACTTCTCCCTAGCATTGGGATTTGAAACTGAATGGATGCGATAAATTGAAGTGGCTGAAATCTATCCTTCCAAGCCTCATGATACAATTCATTTGTTATAAGAAAGAATGAGAGCAGATTGCAAATCAAAACAGAGTTTAGAGACAAGGAAATAAAAAATATTCCTTGGAATACCTCTTGAGGTTATGGTTTTAGTCATGCTTGAAGTCAGTCCTTCTGGAATTTTAGTCAACAGATGGTTAATTTTATTTATTTGTTTTCTTATAGATGTAAATCAATTTGAATTGGATATAATTCAGTAGCAGAGTCCTGATAGTGTTTATCATACCTATTTTTGAAAATATTTTGTTTAAGTTTTTTTACATTTTTTATTGTTGTTCAAATATGGCTGTCTCCATCCCCCTCACAACTCCCCCCATTCCAGCTATCCCCACTTCCCACCCTTGATCCTACTCCCCTTTGATTTTTATCTATTATATTAAGGAAAGCAGTATAAATTTTGGAAGACAGAACAGTTACTATTGAGATCGTATAAATGTTGATGTATGAAACCTGATTGTATCATTTTGAAATATATACAAATACCAAATTATCATGTTGTGTGCCTTAAACTAATGCAATGTTATATGTCTATTATAGTTCAATAAAACTGGAAATAAATGGATTGAATCAAGTAAAATTAACCAATCTAATGAGAACTTTCAAAGTGTGACATTATAAGATAAATATTCAAATAGCTTACTTATATTCTAAATCAATTTAAGTGTGCAAGATTGATTGTGTTTCTATTCCATGTCACTTCAATTGATTTATCCAAGTTTGTTTTAGTAGTTCCACTAATTTACCAGTGTTTGCTAGAAGAGTGGTTTTGTGATTTTTTTTGAAATGTGAAAGTGCATTAATTCTGACTATAAGAACTAAGAAGTTTACTAGTTTTGATAGAGGAGAGCTACTAAAAGTTTGTTATTAAGAATAACATAAATGCAGAGATAATCTGTCATCTTTCTCTGGATGCAGTAATATACGGAAGTGCCTGCTGGTACTAGACTAAACATAAATAGATTTCAAGATGTTAGAGTTCATTTATAACACCGCTGAGTTGTTGTCCCCACACTTGGAACTGGTGAGGCCTTAGGTCTTTCTTTTTTTGTTTCTTTTGTCTTCCTTCAATTTGTCTTGGCTAGTTAGAGTCAGCTTCCAACCAAAAAAAAAATTCAGGACTTATTCCCTTGAAAGTACTATGAGTATGTTGTTACCATGGATAAACCAATACAATATTTTAGGTATACATTTAAAGGTCAGTTCGAGCATTACTTCCAGAAAGACTTTAAGGATACCTGTGAGATTTGAAATACCCCCCCCCTTTTTTTTTTTCTGAGATTGGTTATTGTAAGACTGGCTCTTCCAGGGAAAGAATTATACTACTTAATATTTTTACTATTATGCCATAAGATATAGTGAGTTAAATAAAATCATTAGTGAAATCAACAAGTATTTGTGTATGAATGTTTTATCTCACCCTCAACAACCACAAAAATTCAACTTAATATAGTTATATAACATACCACAGCAGAGATAGACCAAAATTAAAAATGATCATAAGCAGAAAAAGCTACTCCTAGTTATGTAAATTTTTCATATCCTACTCTGAAGATTAAGGGCATAGAGCCATGTAGACCAACCTTTACATAAAGGACTTCTTCAGTACCTTATAGTGAGCAGATAGCAATGAAAATTGATATCAGGATTCATATGCAGCATTCAGAAGACTGGCAGCTGCCTGATTTTGTCTGCTTGGGGAATTAAGGAGGTCTGTTATTTTGGAATTGTGCAAATTTAATCTGCATAGGGGTTATAAAAAGCAAATATTGAACATATGAACCACTATAAGAGAGAACCATTTCATTTAATCTAATCAGAGGTAAGGGGGAAAACAAAAGCTAGTCTAGTACATATAAAGCAAGAAGGGATCCCCTGAAAACATGGGAAGTGTTAATAATGCAAGTATTTCTTCTTGCAAGGAACATATTCTAGACTGTGAAACTGATGAAGGGACAGACAAGATGGCAATAAGGGCAACTAAATGTAAAGTTGTAGATATTAAAAATTAAGCTGATTCTCAAAACTATATCTGAGATTTAGCAGGAGCTAATCTGGTATCAGATTTATCCAAACAAGAATCATAAGAACCGTTCTGCAATTCTGCTTTTGGTTCCTACAGAATCTATGTGTATTGTGCCTTCCTTTTGTCTAGACATAATTTTCATACTTTTAAAATGGGGAATGTAGCAAAATTCTCATATATTCGAAGGGCCTAGAGATAAAGGTGCTATTCCTTACCTTGTATAAGGCAAGATCCATCAAAAGGGCTCTTTCTGAACTCCAGCAGTAACATTAAACAGCAAGCAAGCAAGCAAAAGTTCTGAATACTTGTTTATCAAAGGGACACTGACAGTGTGATACACCTATAATTTTTTACAATAGTGTGAAAATTATCTTTATGAGAATCATGCACATAGATCTTGTTGTGACTTACTCAGGACAGTTGGTATACTAGACACTACTAGTTCCCCATCCATATTTCCTTCACCCACCCCAGAGGTCACCAAGTTAGTAGAAAAACTCATCCTTTGGAGAGCAACTGTCCTCTGTCCTTGTTCACCTCACTGCTTTTTCAAGGTCTCCATGAATAACACATCAGTCATGTTGTGTTGAATAAATGAATGGAGGCTATGCACTGGTCCAAAACCATGGACTTTTTCTCACAAAGGTTGATTAAACTAACGCCTTTAAACTACTACAGGCTGATTAAACTACTGCTAATGTTCAGCAGTCTACATCAGAGCCCACAATGAAACATCATTCGAGTATCAATAGTGAAAAAAACTAGCCAGCTACTACATGGCGAGTTAATTACATCTGTTATCTTCACACTAGAGAGCATAAAAATATTCTTACGTGAATTAATTTATCTTCTTAATATGGATTGCCTACCTGGACCGTGGTACCTCAGCTCCTCAACCTATTGAGGATTCTGTCCATGGTAGAAACTTTCACACTCCACTGGAAATTCAATGATTACTCATTAAAATTAAAAATTTGACCCTATCCCTTTTATATTTTAACTTTCCAAAAAGTCAAAAAAAAGCAGACAACACACCATACACATTATTTTTCAAAATACTGTTATCAATAAATACTGAAATAGTCTGCAACAAAGAAAGAGCTACATTGCAACGTAAGATTTTAGTATAATGTATACCAGGTTAATAAAAATTGAAAAATGTTCCCTGACTGGTGTGGCTCAGTAAGTTGGATGATGTCTCCCAAAGCAAAATCCACTGGTTTGATTCCCAGTCAGGGCACATGTCTGGGCTGTAGGTTCAGTCCCCAGTCAGGAGTTATGCGAGAGGCAACCAATCAATGTTACTCTCTAACATTAATGTTTCTCTCCCTTTCTTTTCCTTCCCTCCCCCTATTTCTAAAAATAAATAAATAAAATCTTTGTTTAAAAAATTGAAAAATATTCTTTATAATTAAGTGCTTCAGCCATCTGGAATGTGCTAACTGAAGTTGAGAGTTGAGTTTTGTTTTTCAAATTTCTCTAGTAATCAATTTGTGATTATATTACTAATTAGTCTATGAAAATTGTTTTATCCAGTAACTGTAATAAAATTAGAAGACCTTGTTAACCCTACTAAAATAAATTTCATTGTTTGTAATTTTGATCAAATTCTTTTTAAACAAATAAATAATAATCTGATTTTATTTTAACAAAAATACACATATTCTCACTTCTAACAATAAGATTTTTGAAACCACAAAATTGGTTCAGATAGTGTTAAATTTAAGATACAATTATTTTTAATTTAATTATTTGTATCATCTTTGTTTTGTTTACTTTAAATTTTAAACCAAGTTATATGAACTAAGCTAAGAAAACAAGTTCATAATTGACACAAGATAATGTTTATAATATCACTTGAAATGTTTAATTTTCAAAAGGGAAAATACTATGGGTAAAGATAGCATTCATAATAAATAGTGTTAGAACAACCGGATATTCACATACCAAAAAAAAAATATATATATATATATATATATATATGGACACAGATTGTACACCCTTCATTATAGTTAACTCAAAATGGATCACAGCCTAAATATAAAATGCAAAACTATAAAACTCCTAGAAGATAACATAGGAGAAAACCTAGATGACCTTGGGAATGACAATCACTTTTTAGAAATGATGAGAGCACAATCCACAAGAGAAGCTATTGGTAAACTAGACTTCACTAAAATTAAAAACTTATGCTCTATAAAAGATAATGTCAAGAGAATGAGACGAAAAGCTATAGACTAGGAGAAAACATTTGCAAAAGACACATTTGATAAAGAATTCTTATCCAAAAAATGCAAAGAACACTTAAAACTCAACAGTAAAAAAATAAACAGATTAAAAAAATAATGAACCAAAGACCTTAACAGATAGCTCATCAAAGAAAATAGACAGATGGCAAATAAGCATATGAAAAGATCCTCAATACATATGTCGTATGGGAAATGTAAATTAAGATAAAAATGGGACACCACTTTAAACGTATTAGAAAGGCCAATATCTGCAACAGGGATACAACCAAATGCTGGCAAGAATGAGGAACAACAGGAACTCTCACTCATTGCTGGTGGGATTGAACTATGGTACGGCCACTTTGGAAAACATTTTGTCAGTTTCTTACAAACTAAACACACTCTTACCATGTGATCCAGAAATCATACTCTTTTGCATTTATCTTTGAAGTTGAAAATGTACATTCATACAAAAACTGCATATGACCATTTAAAGCAGTTTCATTCATAATTGTCAAAAGCTGGAAACAACCAAGATGTCCTTTGTGGGTGAATGGATTAAATAAACTATACTTCATCATTCAGTATTTAATAAATGATTTATAAAACCATGAAATGACAGAGAAGAACATTATATGCATATTGCTGAGTGAATAAAGCCAATCTGAAAAGGCTATATACAGTATAATTTTTTATTATAAGCCATTTTAGAGAAGGCAAAATTATGGAAACAGAAGATCAGTAGTTTTCAAGAATCCTGGGAGGAAGAAGGGATTGCTGGGTAAAACACAGGGGGTTTTAAAGCAGTGAAACAAACAACCCAATTAAAAAGAGGTCAAAGAACCTGAATAAATACTTCTCCAAAGAGGACATATAGATATCCAATAGACATATAAAAAGATGTTGGATTAATATACCTAATCATCAGAGAAATGCAAATTAAAACCACAATGAGATATCACCTCACACCTGTCAGAATGACTACCATCAATAAATCAACAAACAACAAACGCTGGTGAGGATGTGAAGAGGGAACCCTTTTGCACAGTTGGTGGGAATGCAGACTGGTGCAGTCACTGTGGAAAGCAGTGTGAAGATACCTCAAAAAATTAAAAATGAATCTGCCTTTTGCCCCAGCAATCCCAGTGCTGGGAATATATTTGAGGAACCCAAAATACCAATTTGAAATAACATCAGCACCCCTATGTTAATTGAAGCATTTTTTACAATCACCAAGATAAGGAAGCAGCCCAAGTGTCCATCAATAGGAGAGTGAATAATACAACTACGGAACATTTACACAACAGAATTCTACTAATCCATAAAAAAAGAAGAAAGTTTTACCCTTTGCAACAGTATGGATGGATCTGGAGAACATTATACTAAGTGAAATAAGCCAGTCAGAGAAAGACAAACACCATATGATTTCACTCATATGTGAAATCTATTGAACAAATTGAACTAAAAAGAAAAACACAGACAGACTCATAGATGGAGAGCGGATGACAGCTAGTGGAGGGTGGAGAGGGTTAGGGAGTGGAGGTATTGAGCAAAAAGAAAAAAGGACTCATGTGTGGGGAG
Organism: Tonatia bakeri; assembly: GCA_004024845.1. NCBI lineage: Eukaryota > Metazoa > Chordata > Mammalia > Chiroptera > Phyllostomidae > Tonatia > Tonatia bakeri. The sequence continues at coordinate 385,315 of PVIA01000089.1, forward strand.
GCTCCACCTGCAGGTGCCTCCCCCAACCCCCGCTGCTGGCTGCCACAGATGAGAATAAGTCTACCAAGACATGATCTGCTTGGGGAGGAAAGGTGGCCAATCTCTCAAAGGAGAAGGGCCAGGAGCTTGTTCCTCAATGGGCTTTTATTAGGTTTAATTTGCATAGGAATATAGGGTGTATATGTAAAGCTCATCAATCATTGTCAGGCAGTAATGATCAAACAATAGATATTCAAAGAATTCTGAGGCCTATTTTGAGTCAGGATCAGATAGATAAAGGGCCATAAAACTTTGGGGAAACAAACTCATTTCATGTTTGGACCCTTATCATTTAAATTGAGGGTATTAGCAAAGTAGGTTTCACAGGACTTTATGTATTTTATGCATTTCTTAGGCCTGATTGCCCCAGGGAATCCACTCTTTCCACCACAGGGTCATACCCACCTCCAGCATTGTTTCAGGCTTAGGTCAAGCAGAGGAAGTAAGGCAGCCAAGAGATTAGGAGACTTCTTGCAAACAGAATGAGGACGCAGGCTATGTCAAAGCTGAGGGGTGAGGGTCTATCACCCTCTTTTTTATAGCCCCCCAAGTCCTTCCCTGAGGGCACCTTCATGACTATGCCTATCTTAGACCATCCCTCCTTTGAGGAAACCTACACATTATTGGATAACTGGTCATCTGCTTGGGGCCAAAGCAGGGTGAAGTAAAAGGGGGCAGAGGTGGCACCCCTACCAGGAAGATAAGCTTTGTCTACTTAATGGCTTGTGGTCCCAAGGTCTTTTTACTCAGCCTTAGCCATGAGAGGTTACAGTTTCTGAAACCAGGCAGGGAAGTTACCAACACTCATGGATGTGGATGACAGTGTGATGATTGTTGAGGGGAGGAGGGTATAAGGGAACTAAATGGTAATAGAAAAAATACAATAAAGATTAAATTTTTAAAAAATAAACCAGTGAAACTATTCTATATTATACTGAAATAGTGAATACTTGTCATTCTACATTTTCTGAAATCAATAGAATTTAAAACCCAAAGATTTATCTATGGTCTTATCGTAACAATGTTAACAGCATTGTTTCCTTAATTGTAATAAATGTGTTAAACTAATATAAGAAGTTCATAAAAGAAGAAAGAAAATGAAAGAAGAGAAGAGGACACTATATGGAAACTCCTGTACTCACCATGCAATATCTCTGTAAACCTAAAACTGCTCAAAAATAAATTTTATTAATTAAATAAAAGCATGAGGTATGAGTTGGCCAGAGATTCACATTAAATATAATTTTGTTTTTTCAAAATAAAAACAAAAGTCATAGCATACAAAGAAGAATAGTCCTAAAAAAAAAATCTGAGCCTAGATGAAGAAAACTTTGACCTGAAATAAAGATGCAGAGTTGATTATTGGAGTATGTGGTAGTATCGGGATTAGCCTTTGCCATCAGAACAGGCAGAATGCGACACTGTGCTCAGCAAGAACCTTTATGGACTGAGAATCAGAGTTAGTAGAGCAAGATTAATACTGACTGATACTTATACAGCATTAATTGTCTAAAAATTTTAGCAAACATGAAAAAAATACAGTCATTGCACAAGTTACACTTTTCATAAAAATTAATAATAAAAACCATTATATATATACACATACACACATATTTAAAATTGGGCAACCTTCATTTTAGATGCATGAGTCATGCAGATGGAATAAAAAACAACAAGGTAAAATGGGTAAAAAATGACTAAGGAAGACACTAATAACAAACTGTACTTGAGGCAAAATTGAAAGTGATCATAGCTACATACTTTCAATAGAAATGCAGAGGAGGGAGTTCAAAATTAAAACTTCTTATGTTGGATAAAAATGGAAAACTCAGAGCGATAAGTAAAAAGGACCTTTTTAAAGTAGCTCCCCCTTTAGCACGGACTCATCTATCTTGGAAACTGAGCTAGAGTCACTTTCAGCATAGATACAGCTTGGTTTTGTCAAGGAGGGAGAAAATATTGCAGAAAAGGAGTTATTAGGGCATTGAATGATATATACAGTTGGATTTAATTAGAGCAATGTGATAAGTGATGGTTTTAGCCCAAGAATTAACACAGATGGTCAAGAAAAAAGACAAATTTAGCATCTTCAATCTGGAAAATGTCAGGCTTAGCATAGATAATGAAATTCTTGAAAATAAAGAATGAAATAAGGCTCTACTTGAAATGGTAAATGATTCTAGGAATGAAAGCATGCACGGGCTATACTTAGAATTCTTAAATAGATAATGACCATATTAGATTAAATCAGATTCTCTGCTAAAGCAACTTAATGAGTACAAAAATTGAAAACTTTCATCAACGTAAACATTAGGCTAAAATTTTTAGATTTTTATTTTAAAAGAAAAATGATAAAGTGTAACAATCATTGTCCAAAGTATATATTGATTATTAGATATTTTGTGCCCAAATATTTTTATAACCCATTCTATTATAAAGTGGCAATTAGATCTATAAGTAATATGTAAGAAAAATGAGCTTTAATCATTATTTATTATTTCTTGGAACAATCAGCAAATTAATACTAAAAATTAAATTATTTGTATTTTTTATATAATATTATTGGTAATTCTAAGTCAAGTTCTATTATAGACATAATGGATAGACTATTATTCAAATTTGAGGTACAAAAGGTAGTATCAAAAGCAGAAAACACATCAAATTTTAAACTGAAGGAGAAACTAGTGTTAGTTTTTAATGAATTGAGATACTTAGACTTTTCATTTGAACATCATGAACATATCAGAGCCTAAAATTTCCCATGAAATGACCAGTGACATTGGTTCTCTATCAGGGTCATTGACTAACAGAGGTATTTGAAGCTAAATGGCACTTCGTAAATAAACTGAAGGCATGTACATTCTATAATAGAACCAGATAAAATTAGAGAGCGAAAGAGAGAAAGAGATTGCTTCCAAAATTCAGAATTAAAATGAAAGCAGTAGCTGGGACTGTGGCCATCGTACTGCTAGAATTTAGGTTCGTATATAAGCAATTCAGAGTTTTGCTCCCCTTGGGATAAAATTGTTTCTACTTATTCAAAGTATTAGAACCAGGCTTACTACTTACTCTTACTGCTTAAGTCAGAGTCTGCTGCTGATCTGTGCTCATAAAAGAGTACCCCCAAATCTGCAATCATGCTTACTCCTGAAAATTTTGCCTATATAAGAGTTAGAAGAAGCCATATTCACTTGATTGCATCTTCATTATCATAGCCTCACTATTGCAGTAAACATTAGTCAAAAATGATCTCTTCCCTGATCAGTGTGATCAAAGGCTAGGAAAACACTGTAGAGAAAAAACAAGGTAAGACAAAAGAGAACTGACAGACTAATAAAAAGTAAACTAAACTAAGTTAAAAGAAAAGTAAAACTAATAAAAAGATGAGGTGAGGGGGAAGAAAGAAAAAAATCAGTTCTTGTTACACCTGAAGACAAAAACCCAAAAGAGTAAAACTAATATGAAAATAAAAAATATAAATTATGATATCATTAAATAAAAATATAGAGCAATTTTAAAATGATTTTTAGGAAGAATTAAGTAAACAGATATACAATCAGTATGGATGATCTACAATTTATTCGAAACTATTTTTTGTGTAAAGTAACAATCATTTAATTTTTCCTTTATAGATACTCAGTTGTTCTCCTCTTCAATAATTTTGTTGTTTTTTTCAGGGTCTTTGCCTCTCCATATAACTTTTAACATTAGTTTCTTGATATCCACAAGACAGGGCTTGGTTTATTCTTGAAGAGACTCTTAGTTATTCATGACTATTTGCACTTCCATGTAAATTTTGCTTACAGCCTATTTAGTTTAACTTAATCTTTTTTGAGATTTTGATTGTGATGCATATTACCCATAAACCAATAATGACAACCTGTTGTATGAACTAGGTCTATCTACCATTTAATTAGTATCCTTACTCTTGATAGTGTTGTATACTTTCCTACATTATTCCAAGTTATTTAATATTTTAAGTGATATTGCAAATAATATCTTATTAAAGCATGTTCTTTTGAGGAGACTTCCAGTCAAGATACAGGCATAGGTAAAAACTCCTTGCTCAACCACATCAAAATTTTAACTATAGAAAAAACCATACTCATCACCATCAGAAATAGAGTCGAATGGAAGTCTGACAATTACGGAATCAAAGAAACCACATGCATCCAGACTAGTACGAGGGGTGGAGATGCAGAACAGCAGGTCCCACATCTATGTTTGGTGGATAAAAATTTGGGAGGCATATCTCAGGAGTGAGGAGTCCCAGTACCCACAAGGCCCCCCAGCCCTAGACTCCAATTACAGGAAGATAAATTCCCATAACTTTTGGATGCAAAAACCAGCAGAGATTAAGTTGGTAGAAGAAGCTTCTGGAATCCCAAGCACTACCTCTTAAACAATCCACTCATAGACTTAATCAGACTCACTCCATCTGAGTTCCAACACCAGAGTAGCAGCTTAAAAGTTACCAGTTGCATACAGGGAGGAACTGAAGTATCTTGCTTGCATCAAGGCAAGAGAGGGGGGTCAGCTTTCTCCCACACAGAAAGACAGGCAGAGGCCATAGCTCCTTTTCTGAACCCTCCTCCCAAAGAGTTACAGAGCCAGCAGGCAGATGTTATATCTGATATCCATCAAATGATCTAACACTGTATTTGCAGCCCTGGAGATCCCCTTACTTCATCACACCCAATTTATGGGCCCACTCAAGCTATTAACAGTGACTTTTCCATATGAATGACTGGTCTTGGCTCATGCTTTCACAACTTCCTAAACAAGCAACAGCTGGCCTCAGCAAGCCCCCAGCCTTCATAGGTTTTGTTAAGTGGCCCCAGAGCCAGCACTAGAAGCAGCCAGATTTCATTCACAGCTTGGCTTTGCCTAAGGAATCTGCAAAAATTTGGGAGGTGTATCTCAGGAGTGAGGAGTCCCCCACAAGGTCCCTCAGCCCTGGATTCCAGTGCCAGGAAGTTAAATTCCATCATAAAATCCCCAGTACAAATACCATCCATCTCAGATTGCTTTATAGCTCAGTCAGGGTGTCCCCAGGCAAAACACAGGTTGGGGCTGACCTTCACCCACACCACTCAGGAAAACTGAGATCCCACACACCCAGTGGACAGCTACAGACCATTTCAGAGCACCATCACTCAGCTCCTGTACAGCTATCATCCATGGAAGGCAGAGGTTGGTGGTGAGTGGACAGAGCCAGTCTTTACAGCTGACTGACCTGGGTAAAACCCTCCTATTGACCTAACAACAACAATCAAGGCTCAACTACAAGAGGAGGTTGTATTTAGCCCACCTGAAGGGTGCACCTTGAATACCCAGCTTGGGTGATAGTGGAGGCTGTGCCACTGGACCCTACAGGACATCTACTATATTAGGCCATACTAACAAGACACAGAGTCAAAGCAGTTCTACCTGATACAGAGCAATAAACACAGAGAGGCTGTCAAAATGAGAAGACAAAGAAACATGGCCAAAATGAAGGAAAGAATCAAAACTCCAGAAAAAGAACTAAAGGAAATGAATATAAACAAATAATCTATCAGAGGCAGAATTCAAAATGCTTCTTATAAGAATGCTCAAGGAACTTAGGGCATCAACAGCATAAAAAAAGATCCAGTGAGAAAAGAAGGATACACTAATTGAAATAAAGAACAATTTATAGGGAAACAACAGTAGAGTGCATGAAGCTAAGAATCAAATCAATGATTTGTAACATAAGGATGCAAAAGATAATCAATCAGAACAACAAAAAAAAATGCAAAAATTGAGGATAGTAAAAGCAGCCTCTAAGACAACTTCAAGCAGCCCAGCATTTACCTAATAGGGGTGCCAGAGGAAGAAGAGAAAGAGCAAGAACTTGGAAATCTTTTTTAAAAATGATAAAAGAAAACTTCCCTAATTTGGTAAAGGAAATAGACATGCAAGTCGAGGAAGCAAAGAGAGTCCCAAACCACATGGATGCAAAGAGGCACACTCCAAAACACATCATAATTAAAATTCCAAAGGTTAAAGATAAAGAGAGAATCTTAAAAGCAGCAAGAGAAAAGAAGTTAGTTATTAACAGGGGAGTTTTCATAAGACTGTCAGCTGATTTTTCAAAGCAAACTTTGCAGGTTAGAGGGATTGGCAAGAAATATTCAAAATCATGAAAAGCAGGGACTTACAGCCAAGACTACTCTACCCAGCAAAGCTATCATTTAGAATCAAAGGCAGATAAAGAGCTTTCTAGATAAGAAAAATTAGAGTTCATCATCACCAAACTATTATTACATGAAATGTTAAAGGACTTATTTAAGTAAAAGACAATCAAAACTGGCAAAATAAATAAAATGATAAAAATACATATCACAGATTGAATCTAAAAAATAAAATAAGCAAACAAGAAGAGAGACTGGATCATGGATACAGAGAGTGTTCAAATGATTGCTAGATGGTAGAGAGGTTGGGGGAATGCATGAAAAGGTGAATGGATTAAGAAGTACTAGTAGGTTGTTGATATGCGAAAATAGGAGACCAAGGATTGTGGCTGAACCGAAAAACCAGTAGATGAAAGGAGTGCTGCAACATAATAGGGTCCCGGGGATCAGCATGGGATCAGGGGGTGCTGCAGCCCCAGGCTCAGCACCCGCTGCTGGGTTTGCCACACAGTCCTTGGGAGAGAGCCTGGACAACTGCTCCCTCCCCGGCCAAACAGGGTCTGAGGGGCACCGAGAGGAACCCAGTTGCTAGCAAACACACAAGGGCTGTGAGCACCCTCAGAGTCTGTGGACACCAGCGGGGTTGGGTCGCACAACTGGCCGTGACCCCCATGGTCACCAGTTTGGCTGGAGAGTTGGGCTGCAGAAGAAGCCAAGCCACGGTGTGGAGCGACAGGCTTGAATAGGAGGAAATTCTCAAGAGGAAGGAGTGAAAAGACAGACACTGTTTAGGGAATTCTCCTACAGCAATTGCCAGCCTCCCTGCCACCCAGCTGGGCAGCGATCCCAAGTTTGCACAGAGGATTGTGCTTGTGTGGAGGACCCTGCGTACCCCCATAGTGCTGGGAAGGGTGAGGTGGTTGGCTGAGAACACACATGCGCACACTCGTGCGTGGGAGCGCATCACTGCACCCCAGTCCACAGCAGTAATCCTACAGAAAGACCTGATTACCACACCCGGGGTGCAGGGCCCAGGAGCCAAGATAGCTACCCTGACAGTGTGAGCTGCTGACCAAGTATACATTCCAAAGGAAGAAAAGCCATACCAATCACCCCTCAGCCTGCCGCAGCAGCCAGCAAGACCAGAAAAACCGATTTGGCCACTTTGAAACCAAGAGACTTTTTAATTTTATTCTATTTTTTAAAATAATTCTTATTTTTTAAATTTTTATTATTTTTATTCTTTTAATTTCTTTTTCCTCTCCTGCTTACTTGTTTTATTCCTTCCTCCTTTCTTTTCTCCAATTTTATCTCTTCTTCCTTCCTTAGTCTGCCTTTTTTATTTTTATTTTTTAAATACCTACAAGTGAGACAAAAACCTGGATCTGTGAAAAGACCAGAGTTGAACCCAAAGAAGGGAAATCACAACAGCTGTGACAGAGAAACAAATTTCACTCTGCTATTAGAGAACCTGCAAGTTATTGCATATTTGTATTATTATTATTTTTCTATTATTCTTACATCTTTTTTAATATTATTTTTGTATTCCTCTTTTTCCGTATAATATGCTTTGCTAGGCTGGTATATTGTATCACATGACAGGTTTCCCCTGATATCTCCTTTATAGTGTATTGCTAATGTACTGTCCTTCACCTCACCTGTGTCCCATTAGCATACTACTCAAGGTTCTATACTCCTTATTCTTGTTATCTCGATCTCATAGATTCGGTCATATGATTGTTGCTCTAATATTATGGTACATAATTGCTGTTCCATGCAATTGTGAATACTTCACAACACCCCTCCCAGACCTTAGCCCACTTCAAAATTTCCTGAACTCTATTACTGTAGTGGTTAACTCTATTCTCTCACACACTACATCTATTTACTATCCTTTACTCTCACCTTACCTCAGAATGTGACCCCCCACAACCTCACTGCTTTCTAGATCCAACTCACAATCCTTCCTTCCACAACAAGAGTCTTATCTTCTTTCCATCCTTTCTAAAAATCAGTTAGCTGGGTGGAAAATCATGGTTAATACTATACATAGCCAAAGGATCTCCTATCTCTTCTCTTCTAGCTGCTACTGTAAATATCATAAAATACTCTCTTGCTGTCTTAAACCATTTTGCCTTCCCCTCCAATGAATCACAAAAAAGTGTAGGTGGAAGCAGTGAACACCAGGATATCCACTGGAAGATGAAACCTAACAACAAAGGAACCACTAAGAGATAACAACAGAAGAAGGTGAAGGAGGGGGTGGAAACCACACAAACCTCAATCCAGGACCTATTTGGAAATACAACTAAATGGTAGAGAGAGTATCCAGTACAAACAACTGAACAAGAGCAAGAGAGAATCCTCAAACCTTATACACACGGGAGAACCAGCTTCAACACAACCTGCCCTCACCAGCACAACAAAATACAAGAGGTGGTGGACAGAGTGACCCTCATTTAACCAGCTGGTAGGAAGGAACCACCAAAGAAAGACCCAACAACAATCAAAACCCAAAGACAAACACAGAGCCTATTTAAATGACAGCCCAAGACCAGTGAGCTTGGGCAATCAAGGAGACTGCACCACTGAAATTCACTGGTATTCTACCACAGAAGTTCACACCACAAACCTAGGGAGCCAGAACAGATCCATTTAAGAAGCTGAGGCTAACGAGAAGAGTCTTACAAACAATAGGAAGACAAAGAAACAATCCCCAAATGAAAGGAAAGGAGGAAGCCTCAGAAAGATGCTAAATGAAATAGAGGCAATTCAACTATCAGATATTGAGTTCAAAGCAATCATTATCAGGAAGCTCAATGAGCTCACAATGAGCTCCCAGAAACTACAGGGAAACTACAATGAGCTCACTACAAACTATATCAATATGAAAAAGGAAATAGAAACTATCAACAAGGGCCAAAAGGAAATGAAAAATAAAATTTCTGAACTGAAGAACACAGTAGAAGGAATGAAAAGCAGGACTGATGAAGCAGAAGATTGGATCAGCAAGCTAGAGGACAAAATAGAAGAAATCACCCAGAAGGAACAACAAAAGGAAAAGAGGCTCAAAAAGAATGAAGAGGGATTAAGAGAAATGCAAGACAATATGAAATGTAATAATATCCATATAAAAGGGATACCAGAAGGAGAAGAGGAAGAGCAAGGGATAGAAAACCTACTTGAAAAAGTAATGGTGGAAAACTTCCTTAATTTGATGAGAGAAAGAGTCACACAAATCCAGGAAACACAGAGAGTTCCAATTAAGAACTCAAAGAAGGTCACTTCAAGACATATCATAGTTAAAATGGTAAAATACCAAGACAAAGAAAGAATTTAAAAGCAGCAAGGGAGAAACAGAAAGTAGCATACAAGGGAGCACCAATAAGGTTAGCAGCTGACTTCTCAATGGAAACACTCCAAGCCAGAAGAGAGTGGCAAGAAATATTCCAAGTAATGAGAACCAGAGGTCTCCAACCAAGGCTACTTTACCCAGCAAGGCTCTCAATCAAGATAGATGGCCAAATAAGAAGCTTCCCAGATAAAAGAAGTCTAAAAGAATACACCTCCACCAAACCAGCTCTGCAAGAGATGCTAAGGGGCCTGCTTTAAGGAAAAGAAGGAAGAGAGAGAGAGAGGATCACAGGTACAAAAATGGCTATGAATAAGTACCTATCAGTAATAACCTTAAATGTAAATGGATTAAATGCTCCAATCAAAAGACATAGAATAGCTGAATGGATTAAAAAGCATGACCCACACATATGTTGCCTACAAGAGACCCACCTAAGGACAAAAGATATACACAGGCTAAAAGTGAAGAGCTGGAAACAAATTTTCCAAGCAAATGGACAGGAAAAAAAGTTGGAGTAGCAATACTCATATCAGACAAAATAGACTTCAAAAAAGGGCCATAAAAAGAGACCCAGAAGGTCATTTCATAATACTCAAGGGAAGAATCCACCAAGACTTAAACATTGTAAATGTATATGCACCCAACATAGGAGCACCCAAATACATAAAGAAAATCTTAGAGGACTTCAAGAAAGATATTGACAGCAACACAATTATAGTAGGAGATTTTAACACCCCACTGTCAAAAATAAACAGATCTTCCAAAGAAAATATCAACAAAGATATTGTGGTCTTGAATAATGCCCCAGAGGAAATGGACTTAACTCTTCATCCAAAAGAAGCAAAATACACATTCTTTTCAAACGCACATGGAAGATTTTCAAAGATAGACTACATGATAGGACACAAAACAAGCCTCAACAAATTCAAGAAAATTGAAATTATACCAAGCATTTTCTCTGACCACAAAAGACTGAAACTAGAAATCAACCCCAAGGAAAGAAACCTAAAACACTCAAAATCATGGAGATTGAATAGCATGCTATTAAATAATGAAAGCGTTTAAAGAAGAGCTAACCCCTATCCTCCACAGACTATTCCCAAAAATCCAGAATGATGGAAGACTCACAAATTCTTTTTATGAAGCCAGCATCATCCTAATCCCAAAACCAGATAAAGACACAATAAAGAAAGAAAACTTCAGCCCAATGTCACTGATAAACATAGACACTAAAATCCTCAAAAAATATTGGCAAACTGCATCCAACAATACATTGAAAAGATCATACACCATGTCCAAGTGGGATTCATCTCAGGGATGCAAGGATAGTTCAATATTCACAAATCAGTAAATTGAATACATCACATAAACAAAAGCAAAGACAAAAATCACATGATCATATCAATAGATATGAAAAAGCATTTGACATGGTACAGCACCCATTTATGATAAAAACACTCAGCAGAGTGGGAATAGAGGGAGAATTCTCAACATAACAAAGGCCATATATGAGAGACCTACAGCCAATATCATACTCAATGGGAAAAAACTAAAATCTTTTTCACTAAGATCAGGGACAAGACAAGGTTGTCCACTTTCACCACTTTTATTCAATATAGTATTGGAAGTTTTAGCCACAGTGATCAGACAAGAAAAGGAAATAAAAGGCATCCAAATTGGAAAGGGGGAAAGAAAACTGTCATTGTTTGCAGATGACATGATAGTGTACATAGAAAATCCTATAGACTCTACCAAAAAACTGCTTGACCTAATAAACAAATTTGGCAACACAGCGGGATAACAGAGTCAATATCCAGAAATCAAAGGCATTTTTGTATAACAATGAAACAACAGAAGCAGAAATCAAGAAAAAAATCCCATTTGATATAGCATAAAGAAAAATAAAGTACCTAGGAATAAATCTAACCAAGGAAGTGAAAGACCTGTATACAGAAAACTACACAACACTGAAGAAAGAAATTAAAGAAGACACAAACAAATGGAAACATATACCGTGTTCATGGATTGGAAGAATTAACATTATCAAAATGTCCATACTACCCAAAGCAATTTACAGACTGAATGCAATACCTATTAAAGTACCAATGGCATATTTCACAGATATAGAACAAACACTTCAAAAATTTATATAGAACCATAAACAACCCCGAATAGCTGCTGCAATTTTGAGAAAGAAAAGCAAAGTAGGAGGGATCACAATACCTGATATCAAACTGTATTACAAGGCCACTGTAATCAAAACAGCCTGGTACTGGCATAAGAACAGACATAATGATCAATGGAACAGAACCGAGAGCCCAGAAATAAGCCCAAGTCTCTACAGTCTATTAATATTTGACAAAGGGGACAGCAACATAATATGGAGTAAAAACAGTCTCTTCAAGAAATGGTGTTGGGAGAACTGGACAGCTATGTGCAAAAAAATGAAACTCAAGCACCGATTTACATCATACACAAAAATAAATTCAAGGTGGATAAAAGACTTAAATATAAGCCGTGTCACCATTAAAGTCCTAGAGGAGAAAATAGGCAGGAAAATCTCAGACATTTCACACAGAAACTTTTTCACTATTATGTTCCCCAGAGCAAGGGACATAAAGGAAAGAATAAACAAATGGGACCTCATCAAAATAAAAAGCTTCTGCACAGCTAAAGAATACAGTATTAAAATAAAAAGAGAACCAACTGTATGGGAAAACATATTTGCCAATGATACCTCAGACAAGGGTTTAATCTCCAAAATATATAAAGAACATACATGACTCCACACTAAGAAGACAAGCAACCCAATTAAAAAATGGGCAAAGGACTTGAACAGAGACTTCTCCAAAAATGACATACAGAGGATCCAGAGACACATGAAAAGATGCTCAATATCACTAGCTATCAGGGAGATGCAAATTAAAACCACAATGAGGTACCATTTTACACCAGTCAGAATGGCCATCATAAACAAAGTAACAAACAACAAGTGTTGGAGAGGTGGTGGGGAAAAGAGGACCCTAGTGCACTGTTGGTGGGATTGCAGACTGGTACAACCACTATTGAAAACAGTATGGAATTTTCTCAAAAAAGTAAAAATGGATCTGCCTTTTGACCCAACAATTCCACTGCTAGGATTATATCCTAAGAACCCTGACACACCAATCCAAAAGAACATATGCACCCTGATGTTCATAGCAGCACAATTTACAAAGCCAAGTGTTGGAGCAACCTAGGTGCCCATCAGTAAATGAATGGATCAAAAAACTATGGTACATTTACACAATGGAATTCTATGCAGCAGGAAGAAAGAAGGAGCTCCTACCCATTGCAACAGCATGGACCCAACTGGAGAGCATTATGCTAAGCAAAATAAGCCAAGTGGTGAAAGACAAATACCATATGATCTCACCTTTAACAGGAACCTAAAGAAAAAACAAACAAATAAGCAAAATATAACCAAAGACACTGAAATAGAGAGCAGTCTGACAGTGTTCAGAGGGGAGAGGAGAGGGAATTTCAGGGGAAAAGGGGAAGGGTTTACAGGAAGAAGTACAAAGGACACATGGATAAAAACTAGGGGTGGGTGGAAATGGGAGGGAGAAGGGGAAGACTGGGTGGGTGGGTTGGGATGAGAGTAAAAGATAAAAAATTGTACAGCAACAACAATTAAAATAAAGTATATATATATAAAAAAAAAGAAGTACTAGTAGGTTGTTACAGACTAGCCATAGGGATGCAAAATTTAGTATAGGAAATGGACCAGCCAATGAACTTATACACATAACCCATGGATATAAACAATGGTGTGGGGATTGCCTGCGGTAGTCGGGGTTGCTGTGTGGAAGGAGACAAAGAGGGGAAAATCAGGACAACTGTAATAGCACATTCAATAAAATATAATGAAAAATATGTAGTTTTGTAACATAAATTTTACAAATATGTAAAAATAATTTTAAAATAACACATGTAGCAATGATCATTAGTTATATGTATTTATTTATTATTTGTTTATTTATAGTAGCTGTCACTAAAATATTAGTTTCCTGTGGGATTGTTGCTTTATTGATCACTCTAACTCAAGTAAATATCCAGCATACCATTGATCTTAGTAAATATTCATGGAATAAATAATTTACTGAATAATTAATGAATGTGTAAACAATTAAAAAGTGTATATTTTTAAAATCTAATTAGTAAACCTCATAAAAATTATACTCATTTCTCATTTTCTTTTAACTCTTTTGAGCCTCTTGCCCATCTTAAGAACTATTATTCAGCATATCCAGCATCCTCCTGTTGTTGGTGGAAATCAGGCTCTTCCACAGGATTCCAAGGAAAACATTCCAAAGACCTGTGCATGGGGAATGTGGTGTGGCATGATGATTTATTTCTTCATGGTGCAAAATCAAGAGTGCCCTTGTGTCCCATCACTGTCCATCCCACCAGGAAAAAGTTCAACCTGTCTTCAGCAAGGTCAAATCAAAAGCCGAAATATGGAGTTTCTGCTTCATATTAAAGCTTAGCCATTTGGAGCCCCTGCAGCCTGCTGCAAGCTGCAGTAGATGCTAAATCCACATGGTGGCATGTTCCTGAAAGAGAGAGAAATTTGCAGATGAACAGTGCAAGTGTGTTAGCTAGTAGGAGGGAGAGCAAGAAAGAGGTTGACTCTCTGTTCTTCTGGGATTATATCAGTTTGGGTTTGGGACCAAGTTCCTTTTCAAAAGAGCCAATCAACTTCCCAAGCATCACCGGCTTTATAATTGGACAACCTCCCAGCCAATTCTACTCTTCCCCACGTTATACTGTCAGGCCTGTTTGGTCCATCACCACCCCATGCATTCCTCAATAATCCAGTAGTGAAGGGAGGCAAAAACGTCACTCCCTTTGGCAGAGAAACACTGTAATACCCAGGGGTGTGAAGCCATACCTTCCTGGGTAATCAAATGAACTAATTCTTCCCATTCAATAAACTCAATACTAATGACTTTTGCTCTCTTTATTAGTATCTAGCTGAGTACTGTAACACTACCAGCACTTAAAACATGTACTTTGCCCTGGCCAGGAAGTTCAGTTGGTTAGAGCATCATTCTGATAACTCAAGGCTGTGGATTTAATCCCCAGTCAAGGCACATATAGGAATCAAGCAATGAATACATAAAAAAGTACAAAAACAAATGTATGTTTTCCCTTCTTCTCTCTGTAAAATCAATTAATAAATAAAAAGAAAAACCTGATGTACCTTGGTCCATCTATAATATTATGAAATATTATTTCTTTTCCTTTTGGGTGTCCCTTTTCTATGTTCCCCAATTATGGCTATTTATATAAAGAGAATATAATAATGCAGATAGATGATCAGGAGTAGATAAGCAAGGAGAAGAAATGAGTAAAGGCTGAGGGAGAGAATTTAGGATTTATAAATAAACAATTATTTCAACTTCTTTCACCATCTGTTCCAAGAAACACTCTGATAATGATGAATCTTTCAGACTGCTAATACACACTCCTGTGAAGTACAAAGGCAACTTTGTATTTGCTTATTATACTTACACAGTTAACACAAAAACTGTCAAAATGAAAATAGACATAAACAAATTCAAAGTATCAATAAAACATCAAATGTTTAATTCAGGAAATATGCTTCTTTCCATGGTCATCAAGGGATAACACTTACATTAACATTTGACTTCTTTTTTATTATTTTTCTAACAGACTAAAAACTTTTAATTTGGTTCCCAACAGTTAAGAAGGGTTGAGGTCTGTAGATCTAAGGACCTTTACATGATTTCTAAATTTTTTCCTCATCAATGGCATGCTTCACCTTTGGTAAATACAACTTCCTGGCAAGGAATCATGGTCCATTCTCAATTCTTATCAGCCTATTCCTAATTCTTGCCCTAGACTTCAGAGAACATGTAAAAGGTATTGCTGTTCACATCATATGTGTAATTCTTCCTCGTAGCACAAACAAAATGTCCTGAATTCAAGGAATTTTCAAGTTGTTAGTGGCCACACATGAACTCTTCTCTCAAATACAGTTAATGATTTTTTTTTGGAGAATAGAGGAAGCAACCATGCCAGCAGGACAAAAATTGTTTTACGGTTATGGCTGAGAAGGGAAGAATGCCAGCTTATATACATATCAAATAATATGCCTCTCTAGTGAGACTGCCAATAAAAGTGTTAAATGCATCTCAAAAGACTTGATGCATTTTAATACTTACTGCTGATCTTTTTCACCTTTGAAAATATATTCAATAATATGAAAACAATGAAAATAAAAAAGTTGTAGGGAAGTTAGGCTTTTACAGGATTAAATTGCTCACCATCTTTTAAAAAGAAGCTACAGTTAAAATAAAAAATACTTAAATTGAAAAATAAATCCAGTATTGAGAATGTAAATTAGTTTGGGTTGCATATAGGAAGTAAAAATCGGAAAGTCTGCTTCTTTAGTTTACCAAAGAGGAAGAATAAATGGATGGCTATTTTAGAATACCAAATAAGGAAACACCAAATCTTAAAACCTTACACTGGGTTACTCTATATACATCAACTTAAGAAAGAAATCTGAACTTTGGAATATTTTTTCCTTTAAGTTATGAATAACTTTTCAAGTTGTTCTGTTAACCTCATGTGACACCAGGTCAGAAAAACATACAAGAGTATGTCCAATATTTTCTGTGAATATAAAGAACATATTGAACTTGTGTCTCATCACCACTCCCCTAATATTATTTTATTGATTTTTTCAATAATTAGGTATAGAAATATATTTCACAACTATAATGCATACAGTATTAATTATGATCTTTCACTACACACAAAAGTGCAAAATGTAAGTCTCTTCTTTGCAGTCTTTACATTTCATTTGTGAAGATACAAGTTATATGTGAAATAAGTCAGGTGATGAAAGACAAATACCATATGATCTTACCATTAACAGGAACTTCGTCAGCAAAATGAATAAGCAAGCAAAGTATAGCCAAAGACAATGAAATTGAGAACAGGCTGATAGTGATCAGAAGGTAGAGGGGAGGGGATAATAGGAGAAAAGGATGAAGGGTTTACAGGAATAATTATAGAGGAAATAAGAATAACAATAAGGGAAGTGGGAATGGGAAAGGGAGGTGGGGAGAGCTGGGGTGGTGGGCATGGATGGGGAAAAGGCAGAACACTATACCTGAACTACAATAATTTTTTTAAAAAAGTTATAGGTTATAAAAATAGAAAATTGTTTTTAAATATTCAAAGAAATACATGCAAGTCAATGAAAATTATATGATTAACTATTTACAGCAATGTGTTCAAAACTTTTTTCACATAACACACACAAAATGATGATGTTTTTGGCATAAAGAGAAGGGAGCCTTAGCTGGTTCAGACCAGAAACTCTAGCCCTACCAGGGAGAGCAGTTGCTCAGCACACCTGCAATCTGTTATGTGTGGAAGGAGATTGCTAGAAAGAGTTTTCTTGGATTTGTTGACTTCTGAATATTATTTTAGATACATGTCAATTCATAAATGAATATTATAGATTAAAATAATAGTAATATAGAAAATCCATGGAAAAATGATGTGAAGAAGATTAGAAGAATATCATGTATGAGGAAAAAAGATCACTTGGGATCAGCCAAAACTGAGGTTTTTAAGGTGCTTGTAAAAATGTGGTGAGAAATAACACTACCAAGAGTGATATTAGTAGAAGCTATGATTCAATATAATGAACTAAGATTTTACGCAATTCACAATAACAAACTGGGGAGAAATCATCATTAGAATACTAGAAAAAGATATGACAGTTTTGCGAAATAGTTTCTGTGTTGGAGTTGTTACAGCAGAAATTTATCTTACTACAAAAATCTATAAATTTGCCCAGGAGCTGCCTAAAACTTATAAGCAAATTCTGTATTCAGTATGTTATTCAATGAACTACACTGTATTTCAGCATAGACAGGACTTTGAGCCAGAATGGCTTATGACAGCACTTTGAATACTATTTTGACTGAAGCTTATTCATTTTAGAGCATCATCAGACACTTTAAATGGAATTCAACTTTAAATTTAGTAAAATTAAACATTACTAACTGTACTAAAATTAAAATAAATAATATTAAATATATAATTAGTTTTTAAAAAATGCAGTAAGGGGTAATTTCCCAAGAAAGCCAATATACTTCCTAAAATATATATTAGTTGACTGTCTCAAGAATGTATGTCCTGTCTATTAATAAGAACGTGTTCTCAATTTGATTCACTCACTGTCTTTGTAAACTTTAACATTTTTCTCACATATGCAAATACAAGCACATATACAATTGAAACAGAGCAGTAAAACTATTCCTCGGAATTTCTTACTCTATTTTACAAGACTAAGCACATGGTTATCTGGTTAAAAGAAGGCCTATATGCTACCACCTTCATCGTTACTTTTCTTTTTAAGTAAGCTCTTAGGAAATGCTTACAAATTCTGTTGATTTTTTACTTTTATATATTTCATGAGAATAAATAGGAATTTCTGTTGAGCTTTGTTACTATGTCACCTGAAATATCAATGTGTCAACAGATGCTTATAAAACTTTACTAGCATTAATGATATTATGTAACATTAGTATAGATTACTATAAATACTAAAAACATTTGTGAAAATTAATAAATTTATGTCCTAATACAGAGAAAATATACAAGTGGTCTTTAAGAAATAGTGATTCAAAATCTGGAATATAAAGAGTTTTAAATTTCAAAACAATATAGACATATAACTAATAGACAAACAAGATTATTTCTGGGAAATCAATTAAATTTTATCTTGAATTTTATTACCATCATTTAGCAGTATATTTTAGATATTGAAGTAGGTATCAATTAATTTTATGTTGCATGAAGGCTACTACAAATAAAAATTTTAATGTAAAAATATTTTTCTCTTGATTATATACTCAAAGGATAACCCATACTTTAAAATATCTTGAAAATTACAATCTTTAAAAATGTTTATGTCTGGCATGCAGATTTCATGTGTCCCCATTTTTTTTTACTGTACTGCTGACATTATAGTCATACACAAAAATGATCTTTAATGTAAGCTACAATAATTTATATTTTTGAAAGAGATCATAGATAGTACTCTTTTTTTTTTTAATTTTTCCAATTAACCTTATGTCCAGAGATCAGGTCATAAGCTTCAATACCTTAATAAGATTTGTAAATTGGAAAGCATAAAATAATATGACAGCAGCATACAAATATAGTTCATATTGTTAAAAAACCAATTGGGATGATTTGTGTCAAAACATCTGGGTAAAACAGTCCAAAGTTAAAGTACCAATAGTGTGAGAGGCAGGGCAACTGTGTCCTGTGTTCCTTTATAGAATGAATTGTTTCACATTGAATCTTCACAATGAAGTGTGAAAGATGCTGACACAATCAATAATTCCCTCTTGAAAAAAAAGTTCAAAGATTCAATGTGAATAACATTATCCTATTTTCTCAAAAGCCCTTTCCTGCATAGAGTAATATGGCTTCAGACAAGGATTCCAACTGAGTTGTAACATAAAAGAAGATTACAAAGATTCAGCAGATCAGCAGGAAGCACAAAAAAGAAAGCATTTTATCTTGCAACTGGCTTGATTAAACTTAATGATCTAAGATAAAATTAAGATAACTAACATTATCAATATCTCCCAAGACTTTGCTTTCCTATTTGCTCAAAGTGAACAGATATCTGTTTCATTTTCTGATTAAGATATTGTTCTCAATTTATTTATTCATTTATTTTTACTTCAGATATTCATTCTTGATTGGCCCCTAAAGCTTCAGTCATATGAACAGGAATGGATGGTTCTGTCCCATACTTTTGATGGAAGCCTCTTTAACTGCAATTCCCTTAGGGCTAGATAAAACCCTAAACTTTTAGTTCTTATTTCCTTAAAAATGTCTAATAAATAAAAGAATAAGTGAGTATGCTGTTTAGAATTTTTTAATAATAAAATACTTCTCTCTGTTTAATGTTTAATAAAATTAAGTAAATGCTATTTTATCTGATAATTTTTAAGGTCAAATATTCCCACATACTTTTCTTTAATCTTTAATTCATTTGAAAAGAAATAGATGGTTATGTATAAATAGCAAAAAAGTATACTTATTAGATAGCAATTACATATTAATGTTTTAAATATATAATCATACTATGTAGTTCTCATAATTCTAGATCTTAATAGAGTTGCTCTATTCCTTTACTTTCTATTATAAATTTGAGAAGAAAGACACAGTTTATAGCAGTAATTTTTGAGCCAAAAGATTTTGGCAGCATCGACAGTCATACTGATAACCCCATTAACTAAGCCATTGCTTTTGATCATTATGAAGATATTACCATGAAAATCCAGCCAGCACCTGAAATAAGAGATGATCCATAGTGTCCAGGATAATAAAGAAGCTAAATTCTCATTACTGGGAGTGACCCAATTATATTTCACTATAAATAACATCTTTTAGAGCAACACCTGTTAGAAATACAGCTTTTTTCCCCAAGATTGTCTTTTCCATTATTTCAAAAAAATTGATTTTTCCCATTTTGTTGCCAGGCCACATGTTGCCTAGTTAGTATCTAGTGCAACTTGTAAATAAATTGAATTTGCAAGACCAGATCCAGAATGCTAAAATTAGTTAATGCCATCTTAGCCTAATACACATGAAGTAGAAAGCATAGAGGATTATTTAAGGCCGTTCCATCATCAAATTTACATGCTTACATCTCCCACTTAAGAATTTATCTGTTTCCCATTTCGGAATTATAGTCTGAGGTTTTGTAGCATGTATAGATTTTAAAAGTAGACACCTTCTGTTGGTGAACAGTTGACTTCCCCTAAAATCATAGGTTAATTCATTGAACTAAACAAAGCATATAACAGATAATGCTGCTTGAAAGTTACTAAAATAGTTCAAATTTTAGGCAATTACAGTGTTTATGAATTATCTTTATTTTATCTTAGTGGAACCTGGAATGCCTAATATAGTATTATTTCTAGAAGAAAAGACGACTAGTATCTGTTTATGTTCCTTCAAATAATGTCAAGCATAATGTTGCACACATAAACTTTTAATGATGTTTGTATATTCAAAGAGATCATAAAACATTTGGAAGGTAGAATTTGCATTTCAAAATAAATGTAAATAATATAAGTCTCTCTCTCTCTTTATACATATATATAGTTACTGTAAAGGAGGAGTTTAAATAGTGACAGGAGTTATTTTAAAGTAGGTATACTTGATTGTTGATCTTTGCCATAGTCAAATTTCTTCTTTTGTGACTTTAAAAAACAAAACTTGTGTTTTGCACTTTTCTGAATTTTGTAACAAAAGGGGCTGACTTTCAACAGATCCCAGGGAGGGGACTGCTGTGCAAGGTGTGAAGCCCCGTCCTCCTTTGTAAACATGTTTCAATCAATAAGTCTACATATTGTATCATTTTCATCACATTTGTACCTTGGGCTTTATCTTCAACTTGAAATTAAAATAATTTTACATTTATCAAAGGTTTTTCATTAGTTTTCGGAAGGAACAATTCTTTGGGGGGTTAGGTACAAAGGACAAGCAAACATCTTAAAAAGCCCACTAAAAGGGCAGCTGAAAATCAGGACCAAAACAAATAATTAATTTGCTAATTTAACCAACATAGACATTGTGTCAATTTTTTATTTGACAATAATAAGATAATAATATGTAAATCATAACTCAAGAAATTCACAATCAATAGAAGAGCTTACAAGCTTCCCCAAAACTTAAATCTGTCTCTCATTTTGACCAGGCTTTAGACTTTTCTCTAGGACCTAGGAGTAAATGGCCATGCAGAAATGTGCTTTCCTTAACAATTTTCATGAGTATGTACAGAGCATTCTAAGAAAGATAGAGATTACTCATGAATTAGATAGTTTTATAAATTATTCTAGGAAAAATATATTTTCAAATACAGAGCATGAAATAGACAAAATATGGTATGTTTTGAGGAACTATGCTGGATCAAAAAAGTAAAATGAAAATCTTTATTTAAAAAATAAATATTATCTATATTAAGTAAAGATATACCAGAAATGACTATGTGTTAATAGTTACTGTAAGTTCAAACAAAGGGAAAACTGAGACTTAGACATTTTCAGTTTATAGCTGTATTAATATCACTGTTTGTAAATTAACATACTCAGAATAGGGAAAAATGCTTCTGAAATTGGACAGAAATATGGAAATTGGATACATTTCTATAATAGCTTTACACTAGTATAAAATAAATATACATGTACATGTTAAATATATATATATGTCTAGTACATAAAGTACAGCATAGGGAATATTGTAAATAATATATTGACTATGTACAGTGTCAGGCAGATACTAGGGTTATCAGGGTGATCACTTTGTAAGTTATACTAATGTCTAATCACTATATTGTACATCTGACAGTAATATAATATGTAAACTATAATTAAAAATAAATTATAGTTTGTATGTATTTATTTACAGTCTGTATGTATTTACATGGATGTAAATTTACTGTATACTATATTCTTATAAAATTTGTGTTGAAAAATATAACTATAGACATTCCTAATCTATCAGATATTTGTTTTGCTAACACTAACAGTCACATTATTATATGTGAAAAAAAACTGTTAAATGACCTTGCAATTTGGTGCATTTTTTCTAGCTCCTCTTAGAAATGTTAACATAAATCCTGACCTCCATCCACCCTGCATTGCTCTACAATTTAATATTTTAAAATTTTTTGCAATAATGTCTGAAAATTTTCCCCAGAGTATTTGAATCCTCACAATATCAAGAATAGCAGCAATGGTAAGAAGAATAAACATTGTATTTTCATAACATACCTAACAAGATTAACCAAGAAACAGCACTGGAAATTTTTGGATTTATAATGGTAAATAACATTAATGACCTCATCATGACCTCAAAAAAAAAAGAAACATATTTCAGTTTTACTTTTAGATTTAAAAAGAACAAAACCATAAATGAAAGCTATGATAACTTTCAACACTCTTAGAAGACTTCAATGGAAAATTTAAACAGAAATATGTTGTTAATTCTAGAATGCAGAATGAATAATGTATATTCTTCTAAATTTCTCCTGTAAACATGTTGCCTATCACTTATTCTAAACTACATATGATTTATTTTAATCATATTTAAATAATCACTATGTTTTAATAAAAGAAGACAATTTTAAGTTGAAAATTAAAATTTTAAATGTCACCTATATTCAAAAATAAAAAAAGCTGAAGACACAATGAATAACATTATAAGGATGCCTACAGCCTAATATGTAATAAAAGAACACTCAAGTGGGAAAATCAAAGCACCGATGAAATTTAGGACAAGAAAAATATCAAGGGAGAAATAGGCTGACTATTCATTATAAGTGGTATGATGCTGAAAGTCAAAAACTGTGGTGTGAAAGAATACCGTCCCGCAGTATCCATCTCAGCTGCAGATGTTTGCCAAAACACGCGAAATACACAGAAACTAGCATGATTCTGTGGGAGTATAGAGAAACATGGCTACTCTCTCTAGTGGGGAGCACCCTGTTCCTCTACCCAAGTAGGTTTTTATTAAGAAAGCAGACTCAGTTTGTGGATTCACAGTCTGGCAGAAAGGATCAGAGGAAACAGGTAACTTACAAAGATGCTAACAGAACTCCTGCTGATTCTGGGCAGAGATTGGAGTTTTATCATATGAAAGGACTACATGGCTCAAAGGTCTAGTTTTGGTTTCCTGTCTGTGCCTTTAAATTCTAAGTAAATAACATCCTCCAGCAAACAGATCTCACAGGATCTTGCATATTCTATGTCCCAGGCCTGATTACCCTGGGGGTCCACCCTCTCTGGTCTGAGCTGCCCCTTGACAGGCTTGGGCCTGGCAGTAGACAAAGGCATTCAGGAGACTTGGATTTCTCACATCTAAGTACAAAGACTCAGGCTTAGAGGGGGTAGGGGTTGATGTCGATCACCCCTTCCTTTCCACAGCCCCTTCATTTCCACAGCCCCATGAGTCTCATCCCAGAGGCCTTTTCATGATCAATGCCTGTCTTAGGTCCATTCTCTATCCTAGAGAATTGTTACCCGTCAGTGGCTAATTGATCAAGCATTAAAGGCCAGGCACAGAATAGGTAGCGTTCATGCCAGGGGAATAAGTTTTGTCTCCTTAGTGGCTTCTGGTCTGGAGGTCTCTCACTCAGCCTAAGTCACAGGGGGTTACAGACCAGGCAGGGTGGTCCCCAACACTGTGGAAGCTGAATGACTGAACTCGTTTTTTTTTTTTTATAGTAGTTTTTTTTTAAAGAATGATATTTACTCTTAAAAAAAAACTTGAAGTGCTTGTTAGTTCAGCTTGTTCATTAGATTCCACAGATCAGTGAAATGGTATGGTATTTGTCCTTCTCTGACTGGCTTATATCACTTAGCATACTGGTAAGTCAAATGGGTATTAAATTGTCCAATCAGTATTTTGTGAAATTCACATTATTCTCCTGGTAAAAATTAGAACACTTACTCATCTTTGTTTTATTTTAATTCATTTTTATTTTTTGTTTATGCTATTACTGTCATCCCAGTTTTCCTCCCTTTGCCTCCTTCCACCTAGTCCCTCCACTCCCTCAGGCAATCCCCACACCGTTCGTTATCCATGTCTGTGGGCCCTGCGTATATGCTCTTTGGCTACTCTGTTCCCTGTACTTTATATCCCCATGACTATTTTATGATTAACAATTTGTACTTCTTAATCCCTTTGCCTTTTTTACCCACCCCTCAACCCCTTTCCCATCTGACAACCACCAAAATATTCTTTGTATGTGTGATTGTCTCTGTTCTGTTTATTTGTTTATTTTTAGAATCAGTTATTAAAAGGTATATAATCATTGCCTGTTATCACTTTTTCCTGACCTGATAATTATCACAGGGCTTCCAGTAACAAGTTGGAAATTTTATACATCCAATTAAGCATGTTTGGTATATTTTGTTGAGAAAAATTAATATAATTTAATTTCAATTCATTTTATAATCTGTAGACTTAATTTAGATTGGTTTTCATATACCCATACTGCTTCAACCCCTTGCCAGATGGGAAAGAGGTTGAGGGATGGGTAAAAAAAGTGTACAAATTGTTAGTCACAAAATAGTCATGGAGATATAAAGTACAGGGAACAGAGTAGCCAAAGAGCATATACGCAGGGCCCATAGACATGGATAACGGTGTGGGGATTGCCTGAGGGAGTGGAGGGACTAGGTGGAAGGAGGCAAAGGGAGGAAAACTGGGATGACAGTAATAGCATAAACAAAAAAATAAAAATATATTTAAAGAAACAAAGATGAGCAAATGTTCTAATTTTTACCAGGAGAATAATGTGAATTTCACAAAATACTGATTGGACAATTTAATACCCATTTGACTTACCAGTATGCTAAGTGATATAAGCCAGTCAGAGAAGGACAAATACCATACCATTTCACTGATCTGTGGAATCTAATGAACAAGCTGAACTAACAAGCACTGCAGAGACAGACTCACAGATACAGAGCAGGCTGACAGTTCTGGGGGATGTGACCGTGGGGTGGGAGGATCGAGTGAAAAAGAAGAACTCATGGACTTCAGTGTTGTGATTGCTGGGGGATGGGTAGAGGTGGAATAGGGTATAAGAATATAAATAGTAATGGAAAAATATGATAAATAAACTATTAAAAATACCTATTTCGACAAGATTATCATAGGGGTTAATAGAAAGAAATTAGGACAACTATTTTTAAAAATTGATGATTCGTACAAGACCACTGTAGGCTCAATAGTTTTTTTTATTGTTAATATATTAAATTAACTTGCATTTAGTGGCTTAACACAGCACATTTATTGTATTAGAATTTTCTAGGTCTTAAGTCTGATACAAATCTCACAACATTAAATCCAATGTGCTGACAGAATGCATTTTTTTTTCCGAAGACTCTGAAGGAGATTGTATTCCCTGCTCACTTTGTTTTTTTGGCAATTGTTAGAGTGGTTCCACAGTTTATTTGCTTGTTGTAAGTTACAGGTCATTCTCAGCCTCTAGAGGCTTTCACATTCCTCGATTCTGACCCCTTTCCTCCATCTTCAAGCCAACAATGGTGTGTTAAGAACTTGTCACACTGAATCTCTATGATTTTTCAAATCTCTCTTATTCAATTTTTAAGAACTCTCACAATTAAAATGTATCCACCTGGATAATCCAATACAATTACCTCTTCTCAAGATCCTTAACCTTGATCAGGTTTGCAAAGTCCCTTTATTCTTTAAATTAACATGCTGACGGAATCTAGGGATCAGTAGATGAGCATATTTGGGCACCATTACTCTGCTTCCCACAGTCTGCCCTCTGGTGCCCAGAAATTATTGTCTCTCATGCGGATGTAATCATCCCAACATCCCCCAGTCTCTACCCATTAGAACATCATCTCAATGTCTAAAATCTCTTAAATTTCATCAGGTTGAAAATCTCAAATCTCATTATCTGAACAATCTGAATTCAGTATGGTAAAGCTCTGAATATAATCCATTCTGTAACAAAAGTTCTCTCCATCTGTGGACCTATAACCTCAAAATAGAATCATGGGACAAGAAGGGGCTCTCTGTTCTCTTAGTCATTTTTACTTTTTCTTAAAAGGTAATACTTGTTTTCCATAAATAGTTTTATCAATATGTTTCTACAAGTAGAATTTTTGGGTCTGGAAATTCACCAGTCTGCATTCATTTCCTGTTCTCTCAGTCCCTTTCAGTTCCAAAATGGCAGTGTTTCTGCCAATACACATTCCTCAGGAACACTGTGGGCCTCCTGTGTTTGCTTGTCACAAAGATCCACTACAATGTAAACAAGAGACTGGTGCACACACCTTCTAGATAATTTCACTTTTAATGTTGGAGTTTTCTGCAATGACTAAGATAATACATAATTAGGTTTATTATTCACTTCTGTATTTATTTTAACATTTACACAATTAATATAAGAAAACCACATTTCCAGATTTACAGATAAATAAAAATTGCAAAACAAAAACCAAATTAAGTAAAAGAATAAATATGCAGGACTATTCCAATAGAAAAAAAAGGCATGAACAGCTCTATGAAAATTCCCTTTGTATATAACAGCCAGGAAGTTGTATCCTGGGAGTATTGTTCTAATTCCAGGAACTAGAATCTGTGCCATGGGAAAAATTTTTGAGCAATTCTCTGAACAATCAAGAGATGAGTAATCAATCAACCATAGGATAAAAAAGTAGCATCTTCTCTGTCTTCAACTATTTAAAAATTTCATACAGGCAATGATTAAACTTATTTTGTTTGGCACTTTTTAAAGTTGTTTAAAATGCTATAAGCAAGATATTAAATATTCAAGAAGATAGCTTTTCAGCTGAGTAACTTGGAGTGTATGTTGCCCAACAATATCTTTGAAGGTGTTTAGGCATGTTTGGCTGTTGGAGAGCAAGGTCAAACGTTGGAAGTGAAATCGGGGGCAATACTTTTCATGTGCTTATAAATGATGTATAAATTAG
Source organism: Tonatia bakeri (assembly GCA_004024845.1). Lineage (NCBI taxonomy): Eukaryota > Metazoa > Chordata > Mammalia > Chiroptera > Phyllostomidae > Tonatia > Tonatia bakeri. Next base: position 412,455 of record PVIA01000089.1, read on the forward strand.
TTGTAACTTCAAATTTTTATGTATTTTCATGTTTGTTGGGATTGTATAGTAAAAAAGGAACAAGAAAACTAATACTTTACACATTTAAAAGGCACATTCTGATATTTTGCTATTAAAAGGAAAATATATTCTACCTCTCCTTTCATTTAATTGACTGAAATTCAATTGAAGTAAAAAAAAAAAAAAAAGGGACTAGACAGATCCTGTTTCAACATTTTCCATATAAGCAACCTTAGACAAATTGACAAAGAAGCACATGAAACTGTCCAGAAAGACTTTTTAAGGCAAGAAAGACAAATGTTCTGGGAAATAATGGAGCTAACACCAAAATTTAAAGATAAATTAAATGGATGGAAGATAAATTTTAGAAAAGAAAATAAGATGTAAACTTAGAGGTAAATCTTAATTGATTTGAACAATATGATGATACTCGTCACTTGGGAGGAGCTTTGTCTTTGAAGCCAAGAACAGAAATCAGATTGCAGATTCAGAGAAGAGAGCTGGTAGTAGGAGGAGAAGGTGGGAGCACTGAATGAAGATCGCTCTCTTCAGAAAATTCTGAATTAAAAATTTATTCTGAAAAAATTGTTATTCAGTAAGAATAGGAATTCAGTAAGAAATTCTGAATCATGAAATCAAACATGATTACCTCAAGTTATAAGGAAAAAAGGGCTAGGGGAAAAGGGGAAGGGTTTGCAGGAACAAGTATAAAGGACACATGGACAAAACTGGTGGGGGTGGAAATGGGAGAGAGGTGGGGATGGCTGGGAGGTGCGCTGGGATGGGGGTAAAAGGCAGAAAACTATTTGAACAACAATTAAAATAAAAGTTAAAAAAGATAAAAGGTGTTTTCAAGGTTTTTTAGCAGGTTTGTGTGACAAAGAGAAAGAAGAAATTAAAGAAAAGGAAAGTCAGGTACTTCATGATGTGTTGTCCTTTGCTTAATGGAAGAGGACAGGATTTATTGTACAGATGGCAGGATTAGCTGTGGAAGGGTAAAGAAGGTATTCTCCAATGGAATATGAAGAAAAATGTTAGAATTTCTTCACTTCACTTCACATGATCAGCTTTCTGAGAAATTTTGCTAATGGGTGCATTTTTCTACGATGTCAGAAGTTTATAATATATGAAAATAGAGCCTTGAAATTTTAACTTTTTATCTTTCAAGAATAAAGTACAATACATAACTAGACAGGCACTTCCATACAGTTTATTAGAAAACTCATTGCTCAATACTTAGCCACAATGTTCTATTCTTCTCAAAGATAAGCAACAGTGGGGGATATCTATTTATAATAATTACATTCATGCAACTGATACAATGTAATGAGATTAGTTACACACATCATGTTTCAAGACTAGAGCCATAGTAATTAAGAGGTATAGCTTGGATTCAATTTATTAAAGTAGAGTTCCAGGAATAATAGAATACAGTGGGTCTAGGAAAAGATTGCAGTTATCAGGTATTTTTTTCCTTTACATTGAAGAAAATATGTTTTCCTAAAGTTTTATCTTTCATTTTTACATAGTTTCTAAAGTGACTTTTTTTGGAGTCTAGAAATTGGCTATTTTAAAAATTCTCTCCACTTATTATTCTTCATATGTCAATGCTATAAAACTAGCTGACTATGAATCAATGTGCCTAAGAACAACACAGAAATGGATTAAGAAGTCAGTTTTGACTCAGTCTATTATTTCAAATATGTTTATCTTCTAAATAACTATTATTTAGTTTTTGCTTATATAAGAATGATTATTTTTATATTTAGGAATATTATTTCCATAAGCTTATTAAACACAAATTAAATCTAGAATCTGTAAGTATTCAAGAAATAATATATTATCTATAAATATGATTTATAACCTAATGTGCTGCATGATGATTTAGAAGGAAAAGAATAAAAGTTTTTTGGGAGATACAAGTGATTCCTGTACCATAATTAGAGTACAGATAAAATGCTAGTGTTTTAGATTGTTCAGACTGCTGGAACATATTACCGTAGACTGGGTGATTTTAAACAACAGAAATTTATTTCTCGTAGTTCTGGATGCTGGAAAGTCAAATATCAAGGAGCCAGGAAATTTGGTGCCTGGTGAAGACCTGCTTCCTGGTTCACAGACTTCCATGTTCTAGCTGTGTCCTCAGATTTCAGAAGGTACTAGAAAGCTCTGGGGTTTCTTTCAGAACAGTACTAATCCCATGCATAAGGTCTCCACTCACAGGAGCTAGTCACCTCCTAATACAATGACAAGAAGGCCTCACTTCCTAAAACAATCACATCAGTGGTTAGGATTTCAACAAATGAATTTTGAGGGGACACAAAGATTAGGTGTATAGCTATTAGTACACACAAGAAAGTAAATATATTAAAATATTGCCTTTGTGGAACTTAAATCAATTCAACTCTTTAATATTATATTTTAGAATCAATCAAAATGTACAAACTTTTTACTTAGAATTTTCTATTTCAAGGAATATTGTGCATACAAATAAACAATTAAAATAACAAAAGATTACATCGTTTTTGTATCCATATTGAGGGAAGTAAGAGAACTTTACATTTTCATATGCTCTGTCTGAAAATCAAAGTGTACTACCTGGCAGAAAGCCTAGAGGAATATAGAAAATGTGTATTTCACTTTCTTCATTCAGCACCTAGTACCTATCATGTACCTGTGAATGCTAAATAAATAATTTTGATAAAGATAATGATGACTATATACTGGCACTGAAAAGAAAGTTATAAAATTTGAATTGCATTTTGTAGTAACAAAAATTGCAATGCACTGTTTCATACTGATTCAGCTTCCAGTATTTCTCTCTAATCCTGCCACTTCTGGCACTAGCTTCATGCCCTTTTTCTGTCTTTGGTTTTCTGTGCTGTAAGGTGATTCCATAAGCAGGGCAAATTAGAGTAAGATCATCTAATTGCCCCATTACCTTTTAGCATGAAACCATAAATGAATAACTTTTACTGAATCTGGTATAAAGTAAATTGCAGTGTAGTAAGATACCATTGCACATTAGTGTTTGTTGTAAATAATGAAAACCTATTGATTTCATAGAGGGCATCATTTGGAAACCCCTACCCAAATTAAAGATCTCAACCATATTAATATTGTCTTCATCAATGATCTATCTATTTCTACTAATAAATATGTTCAACTCTCAACATAATATATTTTGTTCAGGTAGCTCCAACTGTTCAAACTATTTCATTCCTTTAACCAAATTCTAAATTTAATTAGTTCACAGTCTTTCCCTTTTGTTCGGTTTTTGAGAATATGTACAGACTCAATCTCATTACATTTCAATGTGACAGCTTTAAAAGAAGTTAAAATCTCTTAACATTTGTTTTAAGTAGTCTGACCAGATTTTCTGTTTGCCTTGGAAAGTTCTAGTTTATGACTATTACCCTGAAAGAGATTTTGTCCACCAAAACATTGCCCCAAATTTTTATTTTTTAAAAAGTGAAGTACTAGTATTAAGAGTTAGATAAAATTAGACAAATTGGCTCTGTAGCCCTTTAATTATTTCTCTCATCACCTGGAAAGATATCATCTAGAGCATGTGACAACTGTTACTGAGCATGTGACATATGCTCAGTATGCTCAGTAACAGTTATCAATGTAACGTGATTAAACTAAAAAAAATGAACGGAGATAACTCATCACTCTTCCTCAGAACAGTTGCTGATAAAAATATAGTTCTAAGGATCAGAATAAGGTAGGAGCAGTAAATCGGATCCAGCCTTGTAGAACAGTAGGAAAATTATTCAACCATGATATCCTTGAAAACTATCTGTGCCAGCCAGCTCTGCCACAGCCTGTGCCACAGCTTGTGAGATGCACAAAGCTGCCAAGCTACCAGTCAGTGAGTTCAGTAGGACATGTGAGGAATTACACATCAGATAGATGTGAAATATATATGGGAAGCATAGTGAGTAGTATCACCACGGAGCAAATAGAGAAAAATCTGAATATTCTTGCAACAACAGCTTAGTTAATTCTACACGTAGTGTAAATCTTCAACTCTTAATTTAATTTGATATTTTTTAAATTCATGCTATTCCAATAAATATTAACTAAACTTTTATTTCTCAACCAATTTAGTAATAAATATGTGTTGCATGAAACTAGAAAACATGAAAATGGTAAATTATTATATACCATGGAAGAAAATGTATTTTCGTATCACTTTAAGGTATGAGAGTTCCTATATCAAGTAATTGTTTTTCTGAGTAAATTTTAGTCATTTTCCATTTCTAAGTTTTTGTGAAAGTAAAACAAAGAAATCTTAAATGATTGTTATAGTTTTAGTTCCAATAAAATGGAAGCAACTCACAAATATTTAAATTGTGCCATTTTATACTAATAGATGTTTTGAATAGAAAAACAGGTATAATCATTGAAATAATAATTTGGTATTTTATCCAATAAATGAAAGAAAAATAAAGATTTTGGAAGTTCACTGAACATAATTTTGAATGGTTTTATAAATCCAGCTAAAAAGTTTTACAATATGTAAAAATTAATGGAATATGTAGTAAGAATATTAGTAACAATATTGGCACTAACAAAATAAATTTTGGTGACCTACAGAATTATGGTAAGAACAATTTTTTTTTGTAAATTAGAAATCCTCTGCATCCAGTGCTGCTGAAATTAGACATATAAGTGAATAATTCCTAATTGCATCCAAATGAGCTATGATAATTTAGCAATAGAAATAGAATCTATAATTGTCAATTTTTACATGAACAGAAGTCACTAAAATACATAACCTTTTGTGATAAAGCTGAATGTTAGTCACCATCATCGTCATTTCCTTAGCATGGAATACACACTTTTACTCTTTGCCACCTGGCATTAATTGCATTTTACAAAAGCTTGAAATGTATTTCACTATTTTGTTATAAATCCATTTCAATAGGCTACGATTCTGCTGAACCTTTTAAAAAATGGCTCCTATACATTTAATTACATTTGCTTCATAATCAGTTGGAAATCTTCAACCAAAGTTTTCAATGACAAAGAAGTCAAAATAGGTCACCTTTTGTAGCTTTTAGCGAATTTTAATTATTGAAAATAAAACTTGTAAATAAGACCATACTACAGAAACTTACTAAAATGTAGTATTGCAAAGTAAGAGATGAATAGTAAGAGATGATTAATGAGGGTTTAAATAAGGCATGAGTTTTAATTCTGAAATTCTGTAAGTGCTCCATGCTATGTATTTTGAGAAAAATATTTTGATATAAGTCTTATTTTTATTGAATACATTTTTATTTAATAGTGGAATAGAATTCTATTGAGGTGACCTGAAATTTGCCACAACCACATTTGAAAAATTTTTGAAAATAAATATTTAAAAATTATCTATTCAAGAAATTTTAAGTTGAAAATATATATGTTTTAAAGGGTTATCTAAAGATAGGAAAAAAAGCCTGAAAATACTTGGACTACATTTTTATGTATTTAAATATTATTAAAAATTAGTATTGAGAATATATACAATTTAACACAATTGTCTAAAATTTTCATTTAATTCAGAACTATAGATTATTTCCTCATTGAAAAACATGTAGAGAGAATTGATTTAAAATGATAATAATTTCAAATTTATTATAAATTTCAATTTTGAAGACAAAGTAATTTTATTTAAAAATATTTAAAAACACTATGCTGGAAAATTTAAAAATCTTAAATTTTATATTTAATTGTTCTTTTCATAGGCATACTTTGGATAAACTCAACTTAGTCCTGATGTATTATCCTTTTAAAATATTGTATTTTTTGCTGAGATTTTGTTATGGATCTCTGCATTTATGATCCTGAAGGAATCTGTTCTGTGATTTACTTTTTCTTTTTTGTAGAGACTTATCAACTTTTATGATAATGATTATGTTGGTTGGCCTCATGAAATTAATTGGGAGTCCATAAATATCTGTAATAGATCATTAAAATTCTCTCTGAAGCCTCAGATTGAGCTCACCAGAGGAAGTCTACTCCAGAGCCCTCCATGGTGTGAACCAACACTGCTAGGAGTGCCCCATAAGTCATCGCCCTGTCTTGTCTCCTGCTTCATTGTTCTTTTCACTAATCTGCAAGTTTGTCCAGAAAGTATCCAGCCATGCACTATAAAAAATACAGACATTCATTGAAAAACATACAAGATATAAGAAACATTGTACATGGACAATGATGCCTTAGTCCTCTTCAAAGTAGGCACCTTGGGACTTCACAAAGTTCCCTCAGCATCATAAGGAACTGCAGCAGGATGTTCCTTCTGCTCTGGTAGCAGAAGCCACAGAACAAAATTTGCCACAACATGTTTCGTGCCAAGACTCTGCATCAAAACCTTGGACACAGTAGTTTTTGGAATCCACACATCAGCTTCCAGTTCTCACACTGTCAGTGGCCAGTCTTTGTTAATTGTAGTTCATACACTTTCAACATTTTCAGATGTTCTGCTTGTTGCAGGCCTTCCAGAGCATTGATCACTTTCAACAGATTCTCAACCATCTTCAAAGCATGTGTCACACTTCTATTTGTGCTGCATTTGTTTCATTGTCCCCAAAAGCCTTCTGAAACAACCAAATAGTTTCCACAGAAGAAAGTTCAAGCTTCACACAAAATTTGATGCAGATTCATTGCTATACTCCATCATTTTGAATGCAATGGCCACACACAGTACACAGGCTCACTCAATGGCATCTACCATCCCTACTGACTAGTACAGTGAAGTCATCATTGTTTGTGCATGTACATTCCAGTCCATTCTCCTTGGCTGCTAGGTAATATTCATGTCAGGCAAGCTGTTCTTATTATATGAACAATTGCTGGACTTTTTCAAGACATGCATTGTATATCCCATTATGAGTCTCTTGTAAATGTCTTTCTTGCTAAACTATCCCAAGAAACATAACTTTCAACAATAATAATGCTGATAAGGATTATCACGAGGCTAATATTTTATTCTACATACATCATATGCACTGTGTTCCTTTGATAAATGATTATTATATTTGCAAATGACCTATCAAAGGGCCTATCTGTAAGATGGAAAGTGTTAATAACTGATTAATGGTCCAAGAATATCCTTGCAAAGGCACATGATGAAGGCACTTGTTGATCTAATATTTTCTTTGAGAATATATAATAATTAACTTTGCTTATTCTGTGAAGCCCTGTGGGGGTTAAGGATTGCAGCTCTGTTATTAACAGCCCCATATTCTACTGATTCAAGAGAGAAAACCTGGATTAATTCATAATCATACTAATTATACTAAATGCAGTAAACACAGTCAAGCTCCAATTATATATTTACCTATAGATGTATAATAAAAATAAAACTACTCCAAATCTTAAGTGGGTTAAAACAACTATTTTACTTTGTTTACAATTTTGCAGATCAGGCATTCACTGAGGGCTCAGCTGGAAAGTTTGCTTCTAATTAATGTGGCATCAGGTGGCCTTGATTGAGGCTAGATGGTCCACTCTGAGACAGATTTCTCACTCATTTAGCTGGTATTTCCATGTCCATTACCCTCTTTTTCATTGTCCATCATAAAATGGATGTTTTATCCTTTAGACACTTTACCCCTATGGCCACTCCAACTTGATCCATGATTCCAGTTTCTTAATTAGGATTCTGGAAACAATTTTCCATCTCTCTTCATTCCAGTTTTTGACTACTTCATTCTACTCTTCTTTTCTGTAAGATATAGACCATGTTCATAATGAAATAAGCTTCTCAGCCCATTTCCTGCATAAAGAAGTTTAAGGGCTCAAAGATATTGCATTTTATATTACCTCCATTCTTCTCAGTCTAAGCTGATATATCCTTAAGACTTTGTATGCTTGGACCTGGCTGGTGTGGCTCAGTTGACTGAGTGCTGGCCTGCAAACCAATGGGTCACTGATTCAATTCCGTGAGGGTACATGCTGGGGTTTTGGGCCAAGTCCCCAGTAAGTGGTACACAAGAAGCAACAACACATTGATGGTTCTCTCCCTCTGTTTCTCCCTCTCTTCCCCCTCTAAAAACAAATACATACAATCTTTAAAAAAAAAAAAAAAACAACAACAACTTTGCTTGTTTGTTGTGTATGAGATCCACTCTATTATATGAAAGTTGTATCCTCATTTCCAAAACAGGCCCTGCTCTACCTTGGCTCAGAAGTCTCATTGCTGTTTAATATTTCCCTTAAGATTCTTATCACAATTTTTATCCAGTTGAAAAGGTTCATATGGCATGTCCTTAAGATTCTTAGAGACATTCTTTTTTGGCAGGGGTGTGGGTGTCTAAGTACAATCTTGAAAGATTCCTAGAAGCTCTAATAGGTATGACCTTAAATCTTTCTGAGGTATCTAAGTCATTCCATTGTGAAATTGATTCTGAAGCCTGTTTCACTGGTACCACAGTGGATTTGAGTCTTTCCTTGAAACCACTTCTTACTTTGAGAATCCTAAGCTAAGAGATACTAGAGATAAAAACTATTTTTTTTTCCTGAAATCAATTATGTGTGGGCCCTTTATATTTTGTCTGAATTCTGCTCAAAAACTGAACAGTTCCTTCTTTAGTTCATCTCTCTATTTTAACAGAAGCATCTAGAAGAGACAATGAAACTTTGTAAATACCACATAAAAATTTCCCTGGCCAGAATAAAAGTTTATTATTTAGCCTTTCTGCTTTCCACAACCTCACAGGTAACACTGTAACAACTTTAAATGATGGGGTTTTTTTAAACTCATATATCTAGTGCCTTGATGTTCTTTAGCTTCTCTCTTTTGCATGTTATCTCTTCCTACTAGACTTCTCCACATGGCCTGAATTATTACATTTTTTAGCATGCTAGTTAATGTTTCCTACTATAAGTTTTCTAAGAAAAATCATTCTGAGAAGTCCAGGAAAGAAGCCCTAAAACTTATTATAACCTAGCTACAATGTCACTTCTGCTGAATTTTGTTAGAGGCAGGAGTGAGGCCATGTGTTAGACTGCTGGGGCCGTACTGGACCTTTGTTCAGCAACCTCATACTGGAGTTCTGGTGAGGAGAGAATTCAGAGCTAAGACTCATAAGGAAAAGTTTATTTAGAAAGTCACACAGGTAAAAGAAGTGGGCTTTAGGTGTCACAAAGGCAAAAGAAGGGCCTTTGGAGCTTAAGAGAGATACAAGGAAAATGGGCCTGGGGGAAGAACAGGAGGAGGCAGAGAGGAATGGGGATGTTTTCCCAGGAAGTAAGGGTACTGACTGGGTCCTCCATCCTAAGGGCTTTTAAGGGTGTGGATTTCAGAAGAGTACACAGGGGAGGATCTCAACAGAATATCAGTTTTCCCGGTGTGTCCTTTCAGGTTCCATTGATTGGTCAGTGCCAGGGCAGGGTATCATCAGTCAATGAAGCTGTTCCTGAGGTAAGCTATGGTGTTGCTTGTCTGGTTTTGCTGCCCTTTTGGTCCTGGACCTGAAATACAATTGAGACCTAGATATATTTGACATGGGTCAAATCCTCATTACCCTTGGGATCTAATGCTTAAGGGCTATTCTCTGGCCCCCTTTGTTTGTTCCCACACTAAGGGGGTCTAACCTGTATGACTAGCAACATGCCAGGGGAGGAAAGACCAAGGAAGGGTTCAAACTGCTTGACCAGAGATATGCTAGGCAAGGATATGCTAGGAGAAGAAAGGCTCATTGGGGGCAAGGTCCTTGTTTTTCCAGCATTGTCCATTGTGAGGTACCCAGGGCTTTCTGTCATGGTGACCTTCTCTAACCGGTCCATGGTTCTTGCTCTATTCATGTCTACATAACTGCCTATCACAAATTATTTGGTCAAGTAAGTTATTAAAGTCAGCTTAATTAATAAATGAAGGGGCCTGACCAGTGTGGCACAGTTGGTTGGGTGTCATTCTACAAAACAAGGGTTCGCTGGTTAGACTCCCAGTCAGAGCACAGGCCTGGGTTGCAGCTTTTGGTCCCAGTTGGGGCACATTCAGTAGGCAACTAATTAATGTTTTCCTCTCACATCGATGCTTCCCTCCTTCTCTTTCTCCCACCTTTCCCCTCTCCCTAAACATAAATAAATAAAATATTTTTAAAAATTGGGGATAAATTTCAACTTTTCAATGGAGTAATAGCATACATTTACAATAAAGAATATAATTAATTATGATCATGTATGACAGAAGCTAACAAAAGTTGTAGGAGTCACAAAACCTAAACAAAATTTTGTTACAGAATAGACCCATTAGAGTGTCTCTCTGTACTATGGTTCTTTGCCTATCACCCTTAGGAATTGTGGCACTCAATGCCAGAGCTTGGTGAAAAGGACAGGAACTATGTATTCAAAAGTTATATAGGTTTAGAGTAATGACAGAATGCGACCATTAAAATTCCAAAGTCTCTAAAGCACCCACAAACACACACAGCCCTCCCTTCTTTCCTTTGCCCTGGCAGACTAGTCTCAGAACATACCAATCAGAACTACTGTCCTCCAAAAGAAGAAGAAGACAAAAAAAACACCAGAAGTCCACAGTTTTCTTCTTCCAGTTCCTCTCAGTTATTCGTGCTCCACTGGGTAGGTTTCCAGCAGTCCTCAGCACCATCAACTGTATCACTGTGATCTCTAGTTCTTAATCCAAAATCACATGGCACCTTCTCAAAGCCCACCAGCGAGTCCTTTTACCACTTTCCTTCCCTGCAAGGTATCACATTGTCCTCTATCATTGTCCCCATCCCTAGTCCTGCATTGTCTCTCTATCTCTCATGGCGGCTTTAGTTTAAATCCCAGCCTGGGACCTCCTCCCTAACCTCATTTCCAGCTCCTCCCACAACTGGCTACACCTGTCAGCACTCGCAGTTTTCAGCTTTTCTGGGCTGCCATAGTAAGTCCAGGCAGGAGTGGACCTGTGGTGTGGGATGAACCATCTCCAAGCTCTCACACAGACACTGAAACTAGGGGGAGCTGCCTTCCAGTTACATCAGGGGTCAAAGTTATGTACCTTCTGGCACCATTATGGCTAGAAGTCTAGTCTGCTATTATCGAGATACAAAATAACCATTTTTGCATATCAGGTAGGTAGCTGGCCTGCAAAATCTCTCTCAATGGCCCTGCTCTATAGGTCCCTCCCCCCAGTCCAGATTTGTGGGGGTGGGGATATCCTATATTTCTTTTTTTCCTGGACACCTGTGTTCTGGACCCTGTTACAAACCCTTCAGTTCTGGGGCCCTGGCTGTACCCTGTTACAATTTAGTATATATTTTATAAACAAACTGAAAAGCCTCACTGTTTTACATTAAGCAATCATAGATTTTATAATACTCAGTTTACAATCCCTTTATCTGAATAACTTGAATAATCTAAATTAATTTACATATGTGACTAAATTAATTTATAATGCAAAGAGATATCGAAAACAATTTCTAGCAGAACTTGGAACAACCGCATTACAAAAAGACATCCTTAAGTAACTGCTTGCTCTAGGGAATTTTAACCCTCATTTACCTCTCATAGTTGAGAGAGAACTCCACTAAGAACAGACCTGACCTCTCTAAAACTTAAACTAGTATACAGTTCTATAAAGACTCTGGCTACAAGACTAAAGGTCAACTTACTTAAGAAATCAGGATCTCAAGTGAATTGGGTTAAGAAAAAGTTCAGAAACAACTTCTCTTGTAAATGCAAAGAACTAATGATCACCAATTCCTATTTGCTGAGCCTGATCTCCTGGGAAAAGAACAGGACCCTGAACAAGTGATAATGGGTCTGTGCCCTCAAGGCAAGGCTGGCCTTTCAGTGGTTTGGAGTTTTACATAGTAAGTTTCCCTTAGCACTTTAAAAATGAACCCACTCTCAGAATCTAACCATTTTCTCAGAAAAATATAGAAGTTCTTTCCTTAACACTACAAAACTTGGTATCAAGGGACAGTACCATAAATTTTTAGATTTTCACTGTTACAGATAAGTCAGAGGCTTATCTGGCAGGATAAGACCTGGTTTGTTCCTGGAGGTTCAGCTCAGAAATCTCTAAGAAGAAACCTATAAAATTTGCTCTCTTCAAAAATATAACCAATTTGGAGATGGATATCACTAAAGAATTGGAGACCTGAAATCTGTAATATTGTGTGGCGCTACTAATTGAAGTAGTCATTTAAAATTTCCAGAATGATCTGCTGGTTTGTGTTCCAATTTACTGCTGCCAATATTATTCTGTTTGGGTTAGCTCTATTCTCAAAATATTCACTGTTCCAAAGTGATTGAGTTACCCAATTATTTTGCTATTTACCTTTCCTAGACTTCATTAGAATCATCATCATCATCATCGTCATCACCATTCAATGAAAGACTATGAATGCTGTTTCAAATATTGTTAGCAGCAGTATTATCAACATTTATGGAAGATCATGAAGCTTATTCTCTGCTAAAAAATGTGTATACATATTTTACAACAATACTGTAAGGTAAATATTACCTGAAAGGGAAAGAAAATGACCAAAAGTCATTAACACAAGCATTTATTAAGAATGTTGCAGCCCTGGCTGGCATAGCTCAGTGGATTGAGCACAGGCTGCAAACAAAAGCATCGCAGGTTCGATTCCCAGTCAGGGCACACGCCTGGGTTGTAGGCCATGGCCCCCAGCAACCACACATTGATGTTTCTCTCTCTCTCTCTTTCTCCCTCCCTTCCCTCTCTAAAAATAAATAAATAAAATCTTTAAAAAAAAAGAATGTTGCAATAATACTGAGATCAACTTAAAATTAGTGTTCTCTAGAGAATGAGTAGCTAACGTTTTACAAGGCTAGTTAGGGGGGCCACTCAAAGTTTAGTTTTTTATTGAGAATAGTTTACTGTTCAGATTTTTAGAAAGTATGTGAAAATTAATTATGCTAGTCATGGAGCAGGATGTAGGTACAGGAAGGTGGAACCTCAGTTTAATATCTACTGGCTATGTAATTTGCATTTAGGAATAAGGGGTGATGAGGAAAATTTAGGGGCTATGATTCTTGGGGGATGGTTAAGATAATCAGTTTTGATTTTCTGAATGGTTGCAATCATCTCTTGAGTTAGCATTCTATACAGAAGCATTTAAGATTCTGGGCAGCATAAAATATGGAATGACTCTGCTCAAGAACACATGAAGTAGTGTCATTAATAGACCCTGAAATGATTAATTTCACACTTATCTTACCTAGTCCTGACCAAGAAAGCAAATCCTTTGGACGAAAGCAATTGTTTAAATGAATTTGCAAATGTTCAAATGATCTTACTTATGTTCTACTTTTAAAGTTGTCTGGGCTATAAGTTTGGCTGATGAAACATTCATTAGAAATATCCCCCCAAAATTTAAGTAAAATTACACTACTACACTGATCTAATATTATAGTCAGTTTGAATCTATTATTTTGTTAGCCAGTAATAGAAGCCTTGGAAAGTATGGAACAGTTTGTTGAAGGATAACAAAGAATGAATTCATGTGGATTTAGTCAATGATTACTCTGAAAGTAATCATATATTCTAAATAGGGCAGACACTGACCAATCTCCAGGGTCTTTGACATAATAATAAAGCATGATTAATAAATGACACTAATTGTTTCCATTTGTGATATTATTAATATTTAGGGAAAAAATTAAATTATAGAGAATTTTGGTATTAGTTTGTATATTTGAACTTAAATGTGCTTCCTTTTTATTAAATTTATTAGGGTGACATTTGTTAACAAAATCATACAGGTTTGCAGTGTACATTTCTGACACGATTTAAATATTGCATTGTGCGCCCACCACTCAAATCAAATCATCTTCAAGTCACCATACATTTGGCTCACTTTACCCTTTATTAGACCCCCTTTTCCTCTGATCTATGAGCTTTATATCCCACATGTAAATGAAATCATACTGTTCTTAAGTTTTTTCTGACTTAGTTCACTTGGCATGATATTCTGAAGGTTCACCTATGTTGTCACAAGTGACAGTATTTCATCTTTTCTTATGTCTGAAAAGTGTTCCATAGTATATGTATACCACATCCTTATCTAATCATCTAAAAAAGGACACTTTGGTTGTTTCCTTATCTTGGCCATTGTGAATACTGTTACAATAAATAATAGAGATGCATGTATCTTTACAAGTAAATGTTTTCAAGTTTTTTGGGTAAATACCCAAAAGAAGGATTGCTATGTAATATTGTGAATATTCTTAAATTTTTGAGAAACTTCTAAACTGTTTTCCATAGTGGTTGTGCCATTTACATTCCTACCAGCAGTAAGTAAGAGAGTCCCTTTTTCTTCACATGCTCTCCAACACTTTTTATTACCTGTCTTATTGCTACTAACTATTCTAATGGGTGTGAAGGCATAACTGGCATTTAAAGAGCCTTCCACCCAAAAATATTAGATTATTCATTCTTCTCTAGTGCATATAGATGACTCTCCAAGACAGATCATATGTTGGATCACAAAACTAGCCTCAATAAATTTAGGATGATTGAAATCATACCAAGCATATACTCTGATCACAATGCTTTGAGTTTAGAAATCAACTGAAAAAAAGAAAGTAAAGAAACCTACAAATCGGTGCAGATTAAACATACTATAAAAATAACTAGGGCAAAGAAGAAATAAAAGGTGTTACCAAAAGATACAGAGAGACAAATGAGAATGACAGTGTAACATGTCAAAACTTTTGGGATGCCCTGAAAGAATATGCTTCTTTTAACACAAGTAATATGCATTCATCGAAACATATTTATATTAATTTATCTTACTTTCACAATGTAAAACCATTAACAACTGCATTTCTCTTAGAGTCTGTTAGTTTTTCTCCTTTTAAATTTGGTAGAGACAGAAATCTGACAATAATTAGGATTTAGTTAAATTTTGAGAATTACTAACAACCATTATTATTTTTCTTATCTTCCTTTTAGAAGGTGAAGAAGCAAATCTTCTATTCACATTATTTCAGCAAATCCAATAAAAGTTTTATATATAAAGGGTATCTTTAACAGTTACACTTGTAGCAGAGAAAAAATAATTTCATCTCTACCACCTGAGTTCTTAGTTGAGACTCCTGTAATAAAAAGCAGATTAACAAGAGAACAACAACAGAAGTTTAATAACGTATATATCACATGTACATTTAGGAGGTACCCAGAGGGAAATGAGTAACTCAAAGAGGTAGCTTTAGAATACAGAATTAAATCTCAATAGAGAATGTGAAGAAGAAATATGGGACTTTTAGGGCAGAGAAAATGATTTTTTAGGACAGAGAAATAGATGGGAGATATAATAATCTGTAACAAAGTTTTACTAGGTTTGGTGTTGACTTCTAGTCTTCTCATCTGTGTAACCAGTCAATCTCCCCCGGTTGATGAACTTCCAGGACAGGTAATTTATGACAACCTAGTTCCTTTTGGAGGATAAGGAGAGTTCATAGAAAGCCACTTCCTGCATTCACTGTTTCTGAGTACCTACAGCTGAAAACAATATATCACAGCAGTATATTTTGTGTTAGCATGTCCTGAATTCCTGCATTCATATTCTACTACCCTTCACAGTCTTGAATTTGAGCTTGAATATAGAAAAGTAACATGTTAATAAACTGACTAGAAGAAATAGTTATTAGAAATTCATAGCATTGAGGACAATGGTTAAAAGGAACTTAACATTTTTAAAAAATAAGAAATATGTGTTGTCTTGGCAGATAATAGCTAGTTTATTTTATAAAAAGCACCACAATTTCTAATATTTTATAATATCTAGTAATATTTTATAGTAAATAATTTATAACATTTTTCTCATGAAAAAATAGATTAATGTTGAGTCAAGAGTGTCAAATGTTAACATATTCATGACTTTAATATTAAGACATATTAATCATACCTTCATAAAACATAATTTTAGGTTTAACAAATACATAATTGTATCAACATATTAGACCAATGCATATTTATATTAAAATTCCCATATCAATGGATTGTAACTATTTCGTTAAGAAATATACAAACCAGCCCTGGCTTGTGTGGCTCAGTGGATTGAGTGCTGACTTGTGAACCAAAGGATCACTGGTTTAATTCCCAGTCATGCACATGCCTGTATTGTGGGCCAAGCCCCCAGTATGAGGACCGTGAGAGGCAACCACACATTGATGTTTCTCACTGATGTTTCTCTCCCTCTTTCTCCCTCACTAACCTTCTCTAAAAATAAATAAATAAAATCTTTTAAAAAATTACACTAACTTCTTAAAAAAGAAATATACAAACTATATTCATTATCTTGTATATATTCATATTTTTCTATAATAATTATATTAAGCATAGTCTCAAATACCTTTCATTAATTAAGATTTTTAACCAAAGTAATAAATTCTAGTTTCTTCCAGTGAGAAAGACAGAAAAAATTGGAAGATAAAATAGTCACTAACTCTCTAATTCTTTATCTTTGTAAGCATATATTTTACATTAACTTTAAAAATTTTAAGATGGCAAGAAAGATATACATATATGTCATTATCAAATGCATTTGCATATTTTACACTATTTATTATAAAATGTTTTACACTTTAGCTGGTGTGGCTCACTGGATTGAGTGCTGGCCTGCCAATCACCAGCACCATTCCTAGTCAGGGCACATGCCTAGCTTGTGGGACAGGTCCCCAGCAGTGGGTACATGAGATGCAACCACACACTGATGTTTCTCTCTCTCTCCCTCCTTTCCCCTCACTAAAAATAAATAGAATCTTTTTTTTTTTTAAGTAGAGCTCTGTATCATACCAACTGTATTTAAAAAATAAAATGTTTTACAGTAATTAAGGTAAGTAAAAACAAAGTTCATCACTAAAGTTTATAGCTTTTTCTTTGAAAATGTTCAGGTACTAACTTTAATACATTTTAAAATTAATTAAAAACTGAAATACTGCATGGCAGAAAGAAAGAAGGAGCTCCTACCCTTCACGAGAGCATGGATGGATATGGAGAGCATAATGCTAAGTGAAATAAGCCAAGTGGTGAAAGACAAATACCATATGATCTCACCTTTAACTGGAACCTAATCAACAAAAGGAAAAAACAAGCAAAATTCAACCAGACACTTTGAAATAAAGAACAAACTGACAGTAATCAGAGGGAAAGTGAGAGGGGAATAATTGGAGAAAGAAGAACGTCAGAAAGGAACATGAATAAAGGACCTATGGACAAAGACAAAGCAGTGTATAGGGAACCGGTCCCCATGGCAATGGTGAATTTAGCTCAGCCCTGGTTTGGGAAACCGACAGGTGCAAGACAGAACACAGGAGCCAGGCACATGGATCGGCTTTCCCATGGGGAACCAGGTCAGCATTATATCTAGGCTGCTTTGAGGCTTGCTTTTGCTAAAACTCCCTCACCCTGAATTAAGGCAGCAAATGTTTAATGCATATCTTTGAGGTAACTTCCTAAAGTCTGTGCTAAACCTCCCAAGGACGGAGTGTAACCAGTTTGACCACCCTTCCCCTTGTATTTGCAACGTCCTTTTCTTTGTTATCTATAAGAAGTAATCAGCAGTATCCTTTTTTTGTTGTTGTTATCTATAAAAGGTAATCACCTAAAGCAATTCTGTGCATAATAAATGAGGACCCTCCTTGAAGTAATGCTCCCAGAAATCAATAAAAGCCTGTCCAGGCAAGGGTCGAGGTGCTTTCTTACTCAGAGAGTGGCCATGCCATCCCTCTTCTCCACAGGACTTCTGCAGTCCGTGTGATTTTGTTGGTTGCATCCACAACACCATAGACATCACTGGTCAGAGTCTGCATGGGGGTGGGTAGGATGGAGGGTGGGAGGCGGGGATGGGTGGGGCTGGGGGCAATGGTGGAGGGAAAATGGAGACAACTATACTTGAACAATAAAAATAAGATAAAATAAAATTAAATTAATTAAATGGAAATTATTTAAATCAATGCATTAACCTCTTATTTTAATGTCTGAAGAATTTATGAGATTAACCTTTTTAAAAAGATGTCTATTTTCACAAGTTTATTTAAACAAAATTTTTATATTCAAAATTTTAAATTTTGTGAAAACAAAAAATAATTTGATCCTCAAAATCAATGTAAGAAATTTATTATAGCTAAATGTAGTGTTTACTCTTAGTGTTTCACTATAATGTTGTGTTTACATTAATCTTACATAATGAAGTATAGAAGGAGACAGCAATCTTTAAATTAATATAATTAAATAATGCAAATTTCTGTGAAGATTTACATATTTATCCAGAATTGTACACAAAGTTATTATTAATATAATTTACATGTGTACATAAACTAAAGTACAATGACTCTTTAAATCATGTTTAGAAGTACTGTTCCTATAGAGGAACTAAAGCTCTTTTTCTCATCTAGTGACTAGTGAACAGGTTATTACTCATTTACATGATCAGCTAAAGATTTCTGGGACATAGACATATTTTAAGCAAAATAAAAGCAGCAGAATTTTGCCTTAATTCTTTAAGAAACTTCTAAACATGTACCTAGACTACATATCCTTAAATTGAAAAAAATAGAGAATAAAATTTGATTAATGAATATTCAAAGTATCTAATGAGGAAAGAAATAGAATGGAAAAAGAACATATATGCACACACACACAGAGACACACACAAGACAATTAAAAGGGAGCTTAAGGTAGACAAAAATAGAATTTTCATTGTTAGAAGTTAATTACCTTCCCTCTGCAAGAGAGAATGGTTATGTGCCAAAAGCCTGTTTTGAAACCTACACATGCACACTGACTCTCACAGAAGATAATTATTAGCATTTATTTTAGAAAAGCAATCTTTCTCTTAAGTTACCTATCTTTTAGATAAATTGTGAAAATTTCTCATGAGGGTTTTTTACCAAATTTTCCTAAGGCACTTTTCTAATAAACCTATATGTTTACATAAAAATTTACTGAAAATTTTTATTTTAATTATAATTTTTTTCTAGTGAAATGCCATGAAGTATTCAAATAATTAAAGTTGTGGGCACCTATATACAGAGGCACCATTTCAGTGTGAGGTATTCTACTGGGAACTTTCTATTGTATTCTAGTGATGAGAAAAGAAAAAGACAAGTAAACTCCCTCAATCTAATTCTTACATTCTTTCTTTACCTTAAAGGGCCTTATCAGTGACAAAACAATCAGTGAGAAAACAATCTTATACAAGGATAATTAAGATGATGATGATGATAAAGGCTGAGCAAACTTTAATACAAAAGGACAGAGTGCCAAGTAGAGGATGAACTCACTGAGCATTCCAGCCCTAGAGTCCCATAAGAAAGCTAGTAAAGGGACTTTTGCAAGTCCTATACTTATCAATATTTCCCACGTACTAAAAAAATCTGTGGGAGATGAAAAACCAAAGCAAATAAATTATTTTAATCATTTTCTAAAAGCCTTTCAATGAGATAAATGTGAATGAATAAGTAGCATACAGATTTTATAGGGTTCATTGGGAAGGTCAGTCAAGGTTTAGTTTTTTTCTAACTATTACTCACTCTTCAAAATCTCAGAAGGTACATTGGAATTCAGGATTTGTTCATTATGATACAGGATGCACATACACCAAAACTCATGTATCACTTTCCAGGTTTATGCATAGCTTCTCTTAGTTTTAGGACATCTCTCTGCAACACAAGAAGACAAACTTAGCTGTTTAGAGAATAAGTGTCAGGCCTTATAATAGAAGGCCAAATAACTAATGTGCAAGTTTTTTGTTTGTTTGTGTTTGATTTTTGATCTGTATATTTGCTTCTAATAATGTTTTGTTTATTTGTTTTTTGCCAGAGAATGGAACCCACCTGGGATAATGAAGCATTAAAATAATAAAAATACATCTAGTGAGCTACATTAACAGTGTGACTGAACTAAACATTTACCTTCTAACAACCTGTTCATTGATTTTTTTCTCAAACTCCACTAGTCTAAAGCTAATTACCAAAAATTATACTCATACTCCACAAAGATTTTTCCTATCTAAGAATCACTTTAAAACACCACAGCCTGCCAACCTTAAAAAAAAAAAAGCTTATAAATATCCTTCTTTCATTTCCTTGATTTGAGGCAACACTGAGATTTCCTTCAATACTAAGGGGGTATACTCCCTTATTTTAGGTAGTCTAATAAACTTAACTTTTCTTGATCTACATTTTTGTTTGTTTGTTTCTAGCAAGCTCACAGTCAACAACAATCAAACTAAAACTGAATTCAATATATTTTGTTTACTATGTTCAAAACCATCATTTCACCCAAGTCACTGAATTGAAAATATATATGTATATTATATCCCTTTTTCTCCTTCCTTTGTGTCTGAATTAATATGTCCATCACTTTTTCTGTCCTTCTACTCTCATATTACTAATAATGACCATAGTCTTTGCAACTGAGAATTAACTGCATAGAAACACTCCTGATCCTACTGCAACAGTTCTGAACTTGTCTCCATGGCACAAATGTATTTCCCCTGCCCATTTTCACAATAATATACATATTCATAAAAATTTATGTTAATTTACTAAATGTTTTGCTACTGCTTAAAATAAACAAATTTGGGGGGTTTCAAGATGGCTGTAGAGTCAGTAGAAGCTACACTCACCTCCACCCAGCACCAAATCAGATTTATATCTAAATTATAGATCAATCAACCTGAATGACCAACTGAAGGAAAGTTGTAAAGGAATATTATATCCAGGATTTACAGAAGAAGCAACATAGAAACTGGGAAGAAAGGTAGAGGCATGAAGAGGGCCATCCCCTGCACCCACATATGGTGGCCGAGAAGTCAGAGGGTTATTTTGTTTGCAAAAGTGCCCCACGAGGAGTATGGGATATAAGTCCTTCACCAGGAACCCCATAACAGAGCACAAAGACCTGGAAGTAAAAATCAGATTTCAGGGCATCTGGCAGTGAAAATCAGTAGGGATTGTGTCCATCAGGAAAAGGAGGGAGTCTGGTAGAATCCCAGATGCTCTTCTAAAGAGCCAACTCACAGAAGCTTACTCTTCAGTATTCACCCAGGCCTCTGGTAGGAGGAAGATGACTAAGGGCATAGAGTAATAAGAAAGAGACGACCTAGGTGGTCTGGCCTCAAGAGAGATCTGGAAGGTCAACTACTGAGGTCCCAGTCCTGAATCAATACCCCACACTGCCCTCAGGTGCTATCTTACAAATTTGGGCACTCCTATTCTCACAGCATCAGCCTGCAGAGTGCACTAATTTGGTCCTCCAAATACTGATGACACCACACTTCCAAGCTTGAGTCCAGCAGAAAGAACTTTTGGCTGCACCCAATAGACACCTTTAGTGTGCTCCTCTGGAAAAACTGTGTGTGGGGGGGGTCCACCCGCAGAGGCGCCCCCCCATCCACCATGGATGAGAATAAATCTACCAAAACATGATCTACTTGAAGAGGAAAAGTGCCCGATCTTTCGAAGGAGAAAGACCAAGAGCCTTTTCCTCAAAGTCTTTTATTGGGTTGGTTTACACAGGAATTCAGGCAAAGTTCATTACTTGTTGCCAGGAAGTAAGGATCAAATAACAAGGAACTCTGAGGGCCTAATTTGAGTCAGGGTCAAAGAGCTATAAAAGACTTTGAGGAACAAACTTACTTCCTCCTTGGACCCTTCTCATTCAATTGAGAGCATTCTAAACAAAGCAGGTTTCACAGGATCTTACATATTCTTTCTTAGGCCTGATCACCTGGGGAACCGCCCTTTTCAACACAGGGCTGCACCACCCTCCATCATTGTTTCAGGTTTAGGTGGGGCAAGGGAACTAAGGCAACCAAGAGATAAGGAGATTTTCTGACAGACCATGAGCACTCAGGCTTTGTCAATGCAGAAGGTTGAGGGTCCCTCACCCACTTTTGCTGTAGCCCCCAAAGTCCTTCCTTGAGGGCCTCCCATGTGATCGTGCCTGTCTTAGGTTATTTCCCCCCTTGGGGTATCTTACCTGTCATTGGCTAACCAACCAAGCATTGGGGACCAGGCAGGGTGAAGTAAAAGGAGCAGAAGTTGTGCTCCTGCCAGGGAGATAAGCTTGTCTCCTTGTTGGCTTATGGTTCCAACATCATTCCCTCAGCCTTAGCCTCAGTGGGATTATAGCTTTTGATACCAAGCAGGGTGGTTCCCAACAAAACTATAGGCAGACACCCAGGCAAACATTAAACTGTAATGCTTTAGAAGGGGTCAGTCCACCTGCAACCTATAGTCTCAGCCAGCACACTCCCAACAGGAGACTGATTTGTTTTCTCTTTCTAAATTCTGGTGGCTTTGCCATGCTGAATTCATATCTGCAGAGGGAAGGGAACACCACTCAGATCTGGGACCTTCAGAGCACATCTCACTCAGAGCCTCACGCAGAGGCTCATGCAGAGGCTTATGTCTGGCATGAGCAGATGCAGCTCTACAGCTAAGGAAAGGTGCAGAGCTTGTTTCCCTTACGCAGGCTTAGCTGGTACCACTCCCAAAGGAAGACTCTTCTAGACTCTCTGAATTCCAAGATTCAGTAGCCCTACCTTGCTGAGCTTGTTCCTGCAGTGAGGACTGCTGGTTGCACCCAACCTGAACCAATGGTATGCTCCCCATGAGTAAGATAGAGCTAAAGACTTGAGTTGAGACTGAGTGGTATGGTTCTGGAATATGGGCCGCATTCTTCCTATTGAATGCCTGACCACACTGCTCTCAAGTAGGAGAAGCACTAACCCCACCCTACCAACCTGATTTCCCTGCCCTAGAGAGCTTGCACCAGGAGGGCATGGCCAGCTTGAATGCATTCTACAGTCTTTCTTCAAAAGGCAACCTCAGAAGTGGCAGAGTAGCTGACAAGTAGCCACTGACCTCAGAGAGCCTTGGACCTTTTATTGATCTACCCTCACTCAAAACTGCAGAAAGCCAACCCTTGTATCCAACTTGACCCCTCTCACACATACCCAAATCCAGTAAACAGGGACACAATCAATGAATAGCATGGTAGCTACAGACAGATAGACAAAAGCAGATTACACACAGAGTCTGACACTGACCTGTTGGGAACCCCTGCCTGGTTTCAGAAACTGTAAGCCCCCCATGGCTAAGGCTGAGTGAGAGACCTTGGGACCCTAAGGAGAGAAAGCTTATCTCCCTGGCAGGAACACTGCCTCTACCCACTTAACCTCACTCTGCCTGGCCCCCAGTGCATGACCAGTTAGCCAATGATGGGTAAGATTCCTCAAGGGAGGGACCACCTAAGACAGTCAAAGTCATGAGGGGGCCTTCAGGGAAGGACCTAGGGGGCTATGGAGAAAGGGGTGATGGACCCTTGCCCCTAGGCTTTGACATAGCCTGAGTCCTCATTCTGTCTGCAAGAAGTCTCCTAATCTCTTGGCTGCCTCACTTTCCCTGCTTGGCCTAAGCCTGAAACAATGCTGGAGATGGGTACAGCCCTGTGCTGGAAAGAGCAGGTTCCCTGGGATGATCAAGCCTAAGAAAGAATATATAAAATCCTATGAAACCTGCTTTGTTAATACCCTCAATTTAAATGATAAGGGTCCAAGCGTGAAATGGGTTTGTTTCCCCTAAGTTTTATGGCCCATTATCTATCTGACCCTGACTCAAAATAAGCCCTCAGAGTTCTTTAATGTTATCTATTTGGTTATTACTGCCTGACAATAATTGATGAGCTTTCCACATATGCTCTGTATTCCTATGCAAATTAAACCAATAAAAACCTGTCAAGGAAAGGGTCTGGATGCTCTCCCCTTGAGAGAGCAGCTGTGCAGTCCCTTTTCCTCCACAGGATGCAGTAATCAGTATGAATCTGTCTTGTCTCATTCACAATGCCGCAGACACTGCTGGCTGGTGTCCATATCACTGACTTACACTAGAAACACATCAAAGTGGGTCCAGACCCAACATGGCCAGTGGAGGGCTGCAACCTCACCAGAGCTTAACCTAATTTGCCACACAAGTGGCACAGACAAAGGGGGACTCCAGCAGGTACCATAACCTGCTGGGAACAACTCTGCCTTGGAGGGCTCCCCCTGAACAGCAATTCATACATGGTGAATGAGTTCTATCCTTATATTCAGCCAGCCTGAGGGTGAACTCCACTCCCAAACAGGCTAACACCATTCAAGACTCAACTACAACAGGAGGGGGCACATACTCCACAGAAAAACATTTCTGGAGCATCTAATTTAGGTCATGAAGAACATTATGCCACTGAGACCCACAAGCACCACATCAGAAAGCTTTTCATAACAAGCTTGGGAGTCATAGGAGATCTACCTAACACAGAGAGGCAGAGACAAAAAGACATATAAAATAGGGAGACAAAGAAAAATACTCCAAAAGAAAGAACAAGAGAAATCCCAGAAAAAAAGAATTAAATAAAATTGAAGAAACCAAGATACCAGATGTAGAGTTTAAACAATGGCTATAAGGATGTTCAAGAAACTTAGGAGAGGAATGGATGATCTCAGTCACAATTAAAATAGATAGTAAGCATTAAAAAGGACTTAGAAACCATTACAAAAAAGTCATAACTAGTATGGCTCAGTTGGTTGGGCACTCTTCCACAGGGCAAAAGGTCATCAGTTCAATTCCCAGTCAGGGCACATGCTTGGGTTGTAGGTTTGTTCCCTGCTCAGAACAAGTGCAGAAGGCAACCAATCAATGTTACTCTCTCACACTGATGTTTCTCTTCCTCTCTTTCGCCCTCCTTTCCCCACCTCTGAAAATAAATAAACAAAATATTTTTAAAAAATAAATGAAGAATATAATATCTGAAATGAAGAATACACTAGAAGGAACTGACAGCAGGTTAGATGAAGCAGAAGACTGAATCAGCAGTTTAAAGGACAAGATAATAATGAGCAACAAGCAGAGCAACAAAAAGAAAAAGACATTCTTTTAAAAAAATGAGAAAAGTTTAAGATACCTCTGGGAAAACATCAAGTATAACAACATCTGCATTATAGAGGCAACAAGAATGACAAGAAAGTGAGCTAGGAATTGAAAATGTTTGAAGAAATAATGGCTAAAAACTTCCCTACCCTGATGAAGGGAAAATTCATACAGGTTCAAGAAGCACAGAGTCCCAATCAAGAAGAACACAAAGGCCCACAAAAATATATAATATAATTAAAATGACAAATGTTAAAGACAAACAGATCATCTTAAAAGCAACAAGAGACAGTTATTTACCTGCAAGGGACCTCCCATAAGGCTTCAGCTAATTTCTCAACAGAAGCACCTCAGGTCAAAAATGATTGGCATAAAATATTCAAAGTGATGAAAAGCAAGTAGTTGCAATGAAGAATACTCTATCTAACCAGGTTGTTGTTTAAAATCAAAGGCAAAATAAAGAAATTCTCAGACAAAAAAAGACTGAAAATTTCATTACCACCAAATCAGTAGTTCAAAAAAAGTTAAAGGGTCTGCTTTAAAAAAAAGAAAGTAGAAAAAAACAAAAAGACAAGGAACATAGATACAAAGAATAAAAGGGCAATAAATAAGCACCTATCAGTAATAACTTTAAATGTGAATGGATTAAATGCTCCCATCAAAAACAGGGTAACTGAATGTACAACAAAGCATGGTCTATACATAGGTTGTCTATAAGAGACTCACATCAAAACAAGGGATACACACAGACTGAAGTACAGGGATAGAAAAAATTAATTCCATGAAAGTGGAAATAAAAGCAAGCTGGAGTAGCAATACTTATATCAAACAAACAGACCTCAAAACAAAAGACATAAAAGGACATTACATAATATTAAAGTAATTAATCCAACAAGCTAATATAACCCTTGTAAACACATATGCATCCAACATAGGAGCACTCCAATATATATTCTTAGTGGACATTAAGGGAGATATTGGCTATAGTACAGTTATAGTTGGGGATTTTAACACCCTAATCACATCAATGGATAGATCTTCCAGAAAAAAAAATCAACAAGGCAATAGCAACTTCCAATAACTCACTAAACCAGATAAATTTAATTAATATTTACAGAATATTTCACCCAACGCAGGAGAATATACATTTCTTTCAAGTGCACATGGATATTCTTTAAGATAGTCCACATTCTAGGACACAAGATAAACCTTAATAAATTTGAGAGTTTGAGAATATATCAAATATCTTCTCTGACTAAAATGGTGTGGAAGCAGGAATCAATTACAATAAAAAAAAACACACGTGGAGGCTAAATAACATGTTGTGAAACAATGAATGGGTTAACAATGAGGTTAAGGAAGAATTCAAAAGTTATCTGAAGACAAACAAAAATGAAAATGCAACAACTCCAAATCTATAGGAAACAGTGAAAGCATTCCCAGGAGGAAAATTCATAACATTGCAGGTCTACCTCAAGAAACAAACAAAAAAACCTCAAATAAATAATTTAACCCAACACATAAAAAAAAAATAGAAAAAGAGGATACTATATGATCTCACCTATAAGTGGACCTAATCAACATAACAAATAAATGAGCAAGATAGAACCAGATACTCGGAAATAAAAAAAAAAAAAAACTGACAGTGACCAGAGAGAAAGAAGATAACAGGGAAAAGAAAGGGCGGAGGCAAGAAAAAGAACATGCATAGAGGGCTCACGAACATGGACATTAGGAAAGATATTAACTATGGAGAGAGTAGGGGTGTGGTAGTGATGAGCAATGAGAAGGCAGGACAAAGATAACTGAGGAAAAAGTTTTTTAAAAGAGTAAAAAAAAAAAAAAATTGATGAATCTTTAACCAGACTCATCAAGCAATAAAGATAGAGGATCCAAATAAATAAAATCAGAAATAAAAAAGTAGAAATAACTACTAGCATCACAGTTACACAAAGGATTATAAGAAAATATTATGAACAACTATATGCCAACAAACTGGACAAACTAGGAAAGTGTATAAAATTCTAGAAACATAAAATATTCCAAAACTGTATCAGGAAGAATGAGAAAAATCTGAATAGACCAATTACAACTACTGAAATTGAAGCAGTAATAAATAAACACCCAGTGAACAAAAATATTAAACTAAATGGCCTCACAGGTGAATTCTACCGAATATTCAAAAAAGAACTAACACCTATCCTTTTCAACTATTCCAAAGAATTCAACAGGAGCAAAGAATTTCAAGATAATTTTAGGAAAGAAAATTATAGGTCAGTATCCCTGAAGAACATAGATGGTGAAATCCTCAACAAAATATATGTAAACTAGACCCAGAAGTATATTTGAAGCATCCTACTATGTGATCAAGTGGCATTTATTCTGAGCAAGCAGTTTGGTACCATATTCACAAATTAATAAGCATGATATAGTACATAAAATAAAAGATAAAAACACATTATCATATCAATAGAAGCAGAAAAAAGTATTTGATAAAGTCCAGCACCTTTTTATGATAAACGTTCTCAGCAAAGTGGGAATAGAGAGATCATATCTCTTCAAATAAAGGACATATATAACAAACCCACAGCCCACATCATAATCAATGGGCAAAAACTACAGCGATTGTCCTTAAGCATTAGAACAAGACAAGCGTCACTGTTCTTATTCAACACAGTGCTGGAAGTTCTAGCCACAACAATAAGACAAGAAGAAGCAATAAAAGTCATACAAATTGGAAAGAAGTAAAAGTGTCATTATTCAATGATAATATGATACTGTGTGTAAAATACCCCCAAAACCCACTGAAAAACTACTAGAACTTGATAAATGAACTTGGTTAAGTAGCAGGTTACAAAATTAATATTCATACATTGGTATCATTTTATATACCAACAATAAATTATTAAAAAGAGAAGTTAAGAAAACAATTCTATTTACTATAGTAACAACAATAAAAAATAGGTACCTAAGAATAAATTTAACCGAAGAGGTAAAAGACTTCTACTTGGAAAAGTATAGGATACTAAAGAAAGTAATTGAGGAAAATAGAGATAAATGGGAGCATATATGTTGTTCATGCATAAAAAGAATTAACAATTAAAATATCCATATTTCCCAAAGCAATCTATAGATTCAATATAATTCCTATTAAAATGCCAGTGGCCTAACTCATGGATCTAGAACAATATTTCGAAAATTTATATAGAATAACAAAAGACATTGAAGAGCCTCAGCAAACATGAGAAAGAAGAACAAAGTTGGAGGTATCATAATACCTGATTTCAAACTATACAACAAAGCCATAGTAATCAAACAGCATGGTACTGGCATAAAAATAGGCATATAGATAGATCAGAAATAAATCCATGCCTTTACAGCTAATATTTAACAAAAGAGGCAAGAGCATACAATGGAGTAAAGACAGTCTGATTAATAAATGGTGTTAGGAAAGTTGGATTCATACAAAAAAAGATGAAACTAAACCACCTATTTACCCCATACCCAGGAATAAACTAAAAATGGATCAAAGACTTAAATTTATGTCATGAAACCACAAATATCCTAGAAGAAATCATAAGCAGTAAAATCTCAGACATTTCTTGTAGCTATAATTTTGCTGATATTTATTTAGAGCCAGGAGAACGAATGAAAAAATAAACAAAGGAAACTGATCAAACTAAAAACCTTTTGCACAGAAATAGAAACCATCAACAAAATTAAAAGAAAACCCACTGAATGGGAGAATACATTCACCAATGATACACCTGATAAGGAGTTTATATTCAAAGTATATAAAAGATAAAAACAACTCAACACTAAGAAAATAAACATTCCAATTAATAACTGGGCAAAGGATCTGAATACACACTCCTCCAAACACAACAGACAGATAACCAATAAACATATGAAAAAATAAGTTCAATGTCACTAATTGTACAAAGTGGAATACTACTTCACTATCACAACTATAAAAAAGAAGGTAATCTTACTTTTTGCAATAGCATGTATG
This sequence comes from Tonatia bakeri, assembly GCA_004024845.1. Lineage (NCBI taxonomy): Eukaryota > Metazoa > Chordata > Mammalia > Chiroptera > Phyllostomidae > Tonatia > Tonatia bakeri. Next base: position 441,358 of record PVIA01000089.1, read on the forward strand.
GACCTGGAGAGAATTATGTTAAGTGAAATCAGCCAGTCATTGAAAGACAAATATTGTATGATGTCACTTATATGGGGAATGTAATGAACAATATAATTTAAAAAAATAGAAACAAAAGCATACATCCATAAAACATACTGACAGCCGTCAGAAAGTGTTTGGTTGGAGAGGGGTTATGAAAAAAGGAGAATGAATTAAGCAAAAAACAGTTAGAAACAGACAACAGTATGGTAACAGCCAAAGGGAAAGGTGGGTGAGCAGAGGTAAAAGGGAAAAGGGAAAGGAGGACACAAATATGAACAGAAAGAGGTACACGATGCAGTATGCAGGTGATGTTTTGTTGAGTTGTATATTTGAAATATGTATGGTTTTGTTAACAACTCTCCCCAAAAAACTTAATACAATTTTTTTAAATGATGTTAATTCTTTCAATCTATGAATATGGTATATGCTTCCATTTACTTGTGTCTCCCCTAATTTCTTTCTTCAGTGTTCTCTAGTTTTCTAAGTACAAGTATTTTACCTCCTTGGATAAGTTTATTCCTAAGTATTTTATTTTTGTTGCTGCTATAGTAAATAAGATATTTTCCTAATTTCTGTTTCTGATATTTAATTGTTTAAGTACAAAATTGCCTTTTATTTCTGAATATTGACTTTGTATCCTGCTCTATGCCAAATCCATTTATTAGGTTGAGTAGTTTTCTGAATAAATTTTTAGGGTTTTCTATGTACATTATCATGTCATCTGCAAACACTGACAGTTTTACTTCCTCCTTTCCAATTTGGATGCCTTTTATTTCCTTTTCTTGTCTGACTGCTGTGGCTAGAACTTCAAATACTATGTTGAATAGAAGTCATGAAAGCAGACACCCTTGACTTTTTTTCTGATTGTAAGGGAAAAGCTTTTAGTTTTTGCCCATTTAGTATGACATTGGTTGTAATTTTTTCATATATGGCCTTTATTATGCTGAGGTATACTCCTTCTACTCCCATCTTTCTGAGTACTTTCATCAAAAAGTGGGTGCTGTAGTTTATTGAATGCTTTTTCTGCATTTATTGATATGAGCATGTGATTTTTGTCTTTCCTTTTGTTTATGTGGTATATTACATTTATTGATTTGTGAAAATTAAACCAACCTTGCATCCCTGGGATGAATACCACTAGATTATGGTGTGTAATCTTTTTAATGTATTGCTGGGTGTGGTTTGCCAATATTTTGTCAAGGATTTTAGCTTCTATTTGTCCATGCAGGTTTTGTCCTTAATATTATTTATGTACATACTACCCAACACAATTTATAAATTCAATGCAATCCCTGTCAAAATACTAATGACATATTTCAGATATAGAACAAGTACTTCAAAAATTTATATGGAACTATAAATGACCCCAAATAGTATCAGAAATTTTGAGAAAAAAAGAACAAAGTAGGAGGAATCAGAATACCTGATATCAAACTATATTACATAGCCACCGTAATCAAAATAGTCTGGTACTGGCATAAGAACACAGAGACCAATTGAAGAGAATAGAGAACCCAGAAATAAAGCCCTGATAATATAGTCACTTAATATTTGACAAAAGGGCAAGAATATGAAACAGAATAAAAATAGCCTCTTCAATAAATGGAGTTGGGAGATATGGACAAGTACATGTAAAAAAATGAAACCTGACCACCAACTCACATCATACACCAAGATAAACTCAGGATAAATAAAAGATTTAAATAGAAGTCATGGCACCATAAAAGTTCTAGAGGAGAAGATAGGCAGGAAAATTTCAGATATCCCATGCAGCAACATTTTCATGGATACATCTCCTAGGGCAAGGGAATAAAGAAAATAATAAACAAATGGGAATACACCAAATTAAAAAGCTTCTGCACCCCTAAAGAAAAATCAACAAAATGAAAAGGGAATGAAGAATATGGGAAAACATGTTTGCCAATGATACAGTGAACAAAGGTTTGGTTTCCAAAATATATAAAGAACTCATACAACTCCACACCAAGAAGACAAAAAATCCAATTAAAAAATAGACAAGGGACCTGAACAGAAACTTCTCCAAGGAGGACATACAGAGGGCCCACAGACCTGAAAAATGCTGAAATCACTAACCATCAGAGAGATGCACATTAAAACCACAATGAGATACCACTTCACACCTGTCAGAATGGTCATTATTAAGAAATCAACAAACAGGAAGAGCTAGTGAGGTTGTGGAAAAAAGGGAACTCTAGTGCACTGTTGGTGGGAATGAAGACTGGTGCAGACACTGTGGAAAAAAAATTTCCTCAAAGAGCTAAAAAGGGAACCGCCTATTTATGCAGTGATCCCACTGCTGGTATTATACCCTAAGAATCCTGAAACACCAATTCAAAAGAACCTAAGCACCCCAAAGTTCATAGCAGCTCTATCTACAATAGCCAAGTGCTGGATACAGCTTAGGTGCCCATTAGTAAATGAATGATCAAACAACTGTGGTACATTTACATAATGGAATACTACACAGAAGAAAGAAAGAAGGAACTCTTACCCTTCACATCAGTATGAATGGATCTGGAGAGCATTATGCTAAGTGAAACAAGCCAGATGGTGAAAGACAAATACCATGTGATCTTATATGAGTGAAACCTAATTAACAAAACAAATAAACAAATAAAATAGAATAAGAGGCATGGAAATAAAGAACAAACTGACATTGACCAGAGGGGTGGGGACAAGGTGTAAAAGGGGAAAGAAGGGGGAGGGACAAGTCAAGGAACATGAATAGAGGATTCCTGGGCACAGACCATAGGGTGGGGATTGACTGTGAGAAAAGGGTGGCTGTGAGTCAGAGTAGTACAGGGAGAACAATGGATGAAAAGGTAGGAAAACTGTAACTGAACAACACTAGACAAAGAAACTTTTCTGTCACTAGAGCCAATATTATTTGAATAAGTATTGACATATTTATTCATTTTTATCTCACAAAACCATGTTCTTCAAATACTATGTGTTTTTCTTGTTTTGTTTTGTGAATCATATGGTTGCTTTACTTGTCCTAAGTCAGCTGGATGCAGAACACATTTCGTTTAAAACTGGATTAAATTAGGACTTCCATTCAAGATGGAGGCATAGGTAGATACACTGTGCCTTCTCGCACAACCAAAAGAAGGACAGCAACAAATTTAAAAATAAAAAAACAACCAGAAATGTAAAAAAAAAAATCTAACTGTATGGAAGTCTCGCACTCAAGGAGTTAAAGAAACATTCATTGATACCTGTAGGAGATGGGCAGCTAAGTGGAGAGGAATTGCAGCAAAGCGGTGGCTGGTGGACCTGGCTGGGCAAGGTGGTAGCTGGCAGAGTGAGTGGTTCCACATTTGTGTGTGGATAAACCAGGAGAAACAACTGGGAAGCAAGACAGACTGCACATCCCAGGGTTCCAGCACAGGAAATAAAGCCTCAAAATGTCTGACTGACAAAACCTGTGGGGGTTGAGGCAGTGGGGAAACTCACAGCTTCAAATGAGAGTTCATTAGGGCTGACCACAGGATCCTAGAATGTACACAAATCCACCCACCTGGGAATCAGCACCAGAAGGGCCCAATTTGCTTGTTGGTAGCAGAGCAGAAGTGACTGAAAACCTGCATAAAGCTGCACATGCAGCATTGTTCCCTCTCAAACCCTTCCCCCACATACAGGGACACAAAGCAGTGATGTTGGTTGCCCTGCCCTGGTACCTAAGGCTCTGCCCCTTACTATGTAACAGGTGTTCTGAGACAAAAAAAAAAAAAAGTGGCCCAAATGAAAGAACAGATCAAAGCTCCAGAAAAAAATAAAACTAAGTGATTAAGAGATAGCCAACTTATCAGATGCACAGTTCAACACACTGGTGATCAGGATGCTCACAGAAATGATTGAGCATGGTGGCAAAATAGAGGAAAAAGTGAAGGCTATGAAAAGTGAAATAATGGAAAATGCATAGGAAATCAACAGTGATGGGAAGGAAACTGGGACTCAAATCAATGGTTTGGAGCAAAAGGAAGAAACATTCAACTAGAACAGCATGAAGAAACAAAAATTCAAAAAAGTGAGGAGAGGCTTAGGAACCTCTGAGACAACTTTAAACATTCCAACATCTGAATTGTAGGGGTGCCAGAAGGAGAAGAGGAAGAACAATAAATTGAAAACATAATGAAGGGGAATATCCCCAATCTGGTGAAGGAAAGAGACTTCCTGGAAGTCCAAGAAGCTCAGAGAGTGCCATAAAGGTTGAACCCAAGGAAGCACACACCGAGGAACATCCTAATTGCATTACCCAAGATTAAAGATAAGTGGAGAATCTTTAAAGCAGCAAGAGGACAGGAGACAGTTACCTACAAAGGAATTCCTATAAGACTATCAGCTGATTTCTCAAAAGAAACCTTGCAGGCAAGAAGGGGCTGGAAAGAAGTATTCAAAGTCATGCAAGGCAAGGACCTACATTCAAGGTTACTCTATCCAGCAAAGCTATCATTTAGAATGGAAGGTCAGATAAAGTGCTTCCTAGATAAAGTCAAGTTTAAGGAGTTCATCATCACCAAGCCCTTATTATATGAAATGTTAAAGAGACTTAGAAAAAAAAGATTATCAAAAATATGAACAGTAAAATGACAACAAATTCATAACTATCAACATGCAAACCTAAAACAAAAACAAAAACAAACTAAGCAAATAACTAGAACAGGAACAGATTACAGAAATAGAGACCACATGGAGGGTTATCAGTGGGAAAGGGGAGGGAGAGAATGGGGTAAAAGGTACAGGGAATAAGTAGCATATATGGTAGGTAGAAATGGACAAGGGAGGTAAAGTATAGTATAGTATAGAAAATGTAGAAGCCAAAGAACTTATATGTACAACTCATGGAAATGAACTAAGTGCAGGTTGGGGAATGAGGGTGAAAGGGGGTGTTTTCAGGGTGGAAGGGAATAAAGAAGGGAAATGGGACAACTGTAATAGCATAATCAATAAAACATATTAAAAATAAAACTGGGTTAAATTAAATGTTAATGGAAGAAAGAATGCGATAAATATTAAATCAAAAAATTAATACTTTAAAACCAAAAAACTGGAATAAAGAATTATTGTCTAAAAGTGATACATCTTAAATATGAAGATGAAGAGAGATTGAAAGTAAAATTTGGACAAAGATGGGACTTGTAAACATTAACGAGAAGAAAACTCGGGTCCCTGTAATATGGGACAAGGTATGCATTAAGAAGAACTACTAGAGATATATAGGAACATTTCATATTAATGTGTCAATCTGCAGGATTATATAGTAATTTTAAACATGTATGCAAACATGTAAAATAAAAATTGGTATAACTCAAAAAATAAAAATAGGCAAATGAATTATTCTAATAACATAACAAATATTATCATCTCAGAACTAAAGTTTTGTTTGTGCAATTACACAGTGAATTTCCTTAAGGGAAAAGAAAAAGAGGAAAATGGGAGAGATTAATGATGAAGTAAGTCTATTATAGAAAAGTCTCCATAGGGGAGAAGACAAGAAATCTTTGCAAAAAGCAGGCAATAGGAAGCAGAAGATGGATTAAAAAGAGGCCTGGATAATTCATAAACTGCAGTCATTGCCAGAGACAGTTGTAAATTAAATAAATGTCCAGCTTCTTTCCAAATAGTACCACATTTGCAAAACAGCTTACTAAGAGTTGTCAGTATAACATGCATAAGAGATATAAATTCTATGTAACATCACTCTAACATCAACTATGTTACAGTTTGAAAATTAGTGTAATTGATCCATGTAGTGATACAATGACATGCAATGGATTTTATGATTAAATAATTTAATTCATTTATGATGACAAATGCTTTTTTAAATGTAATGAATAAACCTTTTGCAATGCTAAGTTAACAGTTTGAAAGGCTTAGTCATAAAACTATGCATCATAGTTTGATTTCTTTGCAGTTTATAGTTTTTATGGTATGGGTTACTTAAATGGTGGCAAAAATTGATTCTTATTAGTTCTTATACTTTGCCATTTATTCTGAAAGTGTTTTTAAAGTTATTACAATGACTTCTCTGCATAATTGTCTATACTTGCATAAAAAAAAGAGCATCTGATTGCTAAATTTTGACTTACTAATTGTGTAAAATGACAAATTAAATACATTATTTTGGGGTACTATTTTTCCTAAAAAATATTAGGACTCTAATGGTAATACAAAGATACCTCAGATTCTCAATTTGTGTTAGTCAGTACACAAATAATATAGCTACAGAGTTGGGAGAAACATACAAATATTTTTTTCTACATGAGACTAAACTTCAGATGTTCTGCTACTCCCTGAATACTTTAAGTGCACATAATCTACAAACTAGAATGCTATCCTATATAACCAGATTGCAAACAACAAAATCAGCTAGTAGAGAGTAATGCTTTACAACAATCTAATCTGTATACTTGTTCATGTTTTAATAATTTATTTTATAGTGAAACAATTGAATTCAATATCACATGAACATTTTCTGGTCTTGTATGTTAATACCCTTTAATCTGGAAGTTCCTCAAATCTTTCATTTATTTTCATTCTATTAAAATGCTTTAATTTGGATTTGTCTGACATTATTTTTTTTAAAGATTTTATTTATTTATTTTTAGAAAGGGAAGGGAGGGAGAAAGAGAGAGAGAAAGAAACATCAATGTGTGGTTGCTGGGGGCTGTGGCCTGCAACCCAGGCATGTGCCCTGACTGGGAATCGAACCTGTGATGCTTGCTTTGGTTCGCAGCCTGTACTCAATCCACTGAGCTACGCCAGCCAGGGCTTAATTTGGATTTGTCTGACATTCTTTATGCACAGATTTAGACTATGAAATTTTGGTAGGAAAATTACATATGTAATGATGTGTTACTCTCATTACATTTTGTTGAATCTCCCTTATCACTCTTTATATTAATTTTGATCATTTGATTAAGGTGAGATCTCCTAGGTTTGCCATTACAAAATTGCTTTCCCCCTATTTTAATGAATATATACTTCATGGGGAGATATGTTGAGTCTAAGCAATACCTTATCTGCATCAAGTACTGTGAAATACTTTCATAGAAGTTCTAGTATCCATTCACAAAACTTTTCTAATCAAATGTTACTCCAAAGTTTTCCAAGAGTGATTTAAAAAGTTTCCATTCTTCCTTCTATGCATATTAATGGGTGTTTCAGGATCAGGTAGAGCTTTCTATTTTCCTACTGTACATATTAGTTTATTGGTCTGTATCAGTGTAGGCACACAGCTTACTTTATGCAATGGAGTATAATCTATTAATATCATTATTCGTTTGATATTCAAATTGTCCCAGTTTTGGCCAGTGGGAGTTCCTTCAAATGGCTTCTGTGTCCTTTAAATAGTTCTCCATCTTAATTTGAGTACTTTCTTAATTTCCAGTACAAAAAGATGTTCCAGGCTTATCTCATACTTTCTCTATCTCAGCCCTATTATAAGAGTCCTGAAACCCTACAGTGATGAAGGTATTTAGAGCCCAAAATCTGTATATTTGGTGTGTGCTGTATGCTAATACAGTGCTACTTATCCTAGGCCTTCTTACTGAGCAGAGCTAAAAAATATATATTTATAATATAGTTTATATCAGCATTTATTTCTATACCTATATTATAACCAATAATTATTTCTACATATGTCTATGTCATTATTCCCTCTGCACACCAAATTGGCATGGGACCCTAATATTCTTCTGAGTTCTTCTGTCATGTGTGAAGGAGATAGCTTATTTGGGCCCTGGATCTCAAGATCTTTTGGATGGAAATATGCAGGATGTAGAGAAGACAAGAAAAAAGGAAGACAAGGAAAAAAAGGAAAGGTTAAGTCTTCATTTTCTGATACTATTTGTATTACAAAATGCAAGCAAATTATATTATTTTTCAGCCAAATATAAAAATTGTCTAAATAAATGTAGTATATAGTTTCACATTTAAATCCCCCCATCCTCCATTGAACCTCTAGAAGGTAAGTGATAATGAGGGAAAAAGTAAATTAATAAAATAATGTTTATACAAAATAGAAAGCTGCATCTTTGACATAATTCAACCTAAATAATAACTGTGTTTTTAATAGCTTCACACTTTTATACAGTTTACTCTGATATATTGATGGTTTCTTTATCAGCCTTATATTCTGTATCAACTTTACTTATTTATATATATTTTATTTAAAAATAGGTAATAGTTCCAAGAAAAAACTTTAAATTTTATTTAATAAGTCTGCTTAATTTTCATACTTTCAGGAGACTTATTTGATTTCAATATAATTTAAATACAATGGTAGATTCCATTAAGCATCAAGGATTAAGACAACCTCATTAAGCAAAATTATAACAGTTGAATACTTCACATATTTACTTTTCAATATCTGAAGAATCAAAGATTATATTGCCACACTTTTCTATTTACTTTTCTAAAAAGCAATAAGCAGTGTGAATTTTTTTTATTTTAAGAAAGCTTCATTTTTATAACAAGAACTTGTTACCTGCCATTAAAAAATAAATATCAGGTTAGCAAGTTTCAAACTATTTTTTTCTTGAATTCTGAGTGCTCTTCATAAAAGAGTAACAGTTCAGTATGTAGCACAGCATACAGCAGAGACCCATCACCATTATTTAAAGACATGTGACATAAAGATGACATATAATGCCAACTAAAATATGTAACAGTATGGGTCATTTGTGATAAACCCCATGTCATAAATTATGAAAATGTGTAGCAAAAACAAATATTGGGAGTAAAATATAAGCTTAAGCAAATAACCTAATAAGTATCTTTAATACATGTTCTAACAGGTAAACATTTGTAATATTATGAAGATGTTTAGATATTTTTCTTTCCAAATACATTTTCAAAACATTTTCTTGTTTTTATTGTTGTTCAAGTACAGTTGTCTTCAATTCCCCTCACCACTCTACCCTGCCCCTTCAAGCCCCACCTCCCACCCTCAATCTTACACACTTTTGGCTTTGTCCATGTGTCCCTTATATATGTTCCTTTTTCATGTTGCACACTAAAAAGATTATGACACTAAGGTTTTAGTTTCATTAAATATCTTATGGTAAATTTTCATGAATGTGTACTACACGATTAAAAAAAGGCCATATTTCTCAGTCATGATGTCTCTAATCTAATAATTATCACATATATAAATATGCAGTCTAAAATTAAAATTATTAACAATTATATAACATATTTAAATACACAATACACAAATCTCTTATCATTTCCCCCCAGAAATGTATGCATTATTTACCCTTTTCAGTGAATCAATTTTGATATTTTTTATCTTTTGTTTAATTTACTACATAATGCCTAACTGAATAAAAAGTATATAACATTAATTAAAACAAAAATATTTAGTATATAATTTTTCAAAGACAACTGTTATATTAATATTATGGCACAGTTTTTATTTATAGAAATAAGTATAACTGATAGAGATGTCATACATATATATAACATATATACTTGTTATCTATTAACATTCCTATGCATTCATGAAAAATCTTCAAAATATCTACATTTATCACACTAGTATACGCATTCAATTATCTTTATGTATATAATAAGCACTAAGTTTAACTTTCAGGTTAGCATCAAAAAATTTAGAAAATATACATCATAGATAGTAATATGTGGGTTAGGACTATTTGGAGACTTCTAAGAGCAGTTTTCTATTCACTCATTTTCAATATAAATATACAAATATCTCAGATTTTTTTGTATAATCTTGGATAAATGGAAGAATGTAGCAGGATAAAATATGAGTGCTAGGCAAATGCAAGCTTGAGTAGACCTTTGCCAATCAAAGGTAAAAATCTGGATGCTTTTCTTTAATAAAATAGAATGCTATTAAAAATTGTAAAAGGATAGACAAGACAAAATGAGGTAAGGAAGGACAGGATTGGACAAGAAAAATAGAAATGACAATCTACATGACATTTGAATGGTATAAACCATTGATATTAGAACACAGAGAAATGGGATGGCAAATGTAAAGGCATTTTCAGTGGTCCAAGAACTTTTTGAAGTTTTAGTCCTGTTTCTACCTTTGTTAGAATATGATTAGGCATCTCCTCTTGTACTCCCTACACTGAAAAATGCAACTTCAACCTCCTTATCTTTAAAAACAAAAGAAAACAAAATTATCATCTGACTTGTCCATCTCATTGTCTATTATAAAAAATAAATTCAGAAAAGCTATACATAAAATATAAAATTATATGTAAAAATGCAATGTCAAATGTGAAATGACATATAAATAGGCAAATGGCAGTGCTGAATAGCATGGAATTTGTAGAAAGATTAAATTGACTACTAACAGTAGAATTGTGTCTATTTCCTGTGTATTCTTAGGAATTCACTAAACTCTGAATTTCAGTGTCTTTACCTATAAAAAGGTAGTAGTGATAATTAATTTTTGAGTTATTAAAAAGTATCATGTGATAAAATACATAAATTATTTAGTTACAAAGTCTTACACACAACAAATAGATAATAAATATGTTTTTTAGTGGAGGCAGTGTAGTAGTGCTAGTGGTAGTATTACTCATAACAGTAGGATTACCATAAGTCAAGCTGTGCCATTGTGCCTTTGGTTATGAAATGCTTTGGGACACTGTTACAGGGTGCAGCCAAGAGGGGGAGACCCCAAATGGGCATTTGGAATGGGGTCCAGAATTCAAGGTGTTCAGAAAATATTAGGATGTCCTCACCACTCCCCAGGTGTGGGTAGGGGGAAGGGACAAATGGAGCAGGGCCATTGAAAGCTATTTTGCATAGCAACAGCATTGCAGCTAACCGCTGGGGTGGTCATTTAACATATCTATAACCTTTGACTGGTTACATAGATATGTTAAATAGCTGTGGCCATGCTCTGAGCCAGGGGGATGGAAGTAACTTCCCCACCAAGATGTAACTGGGGGGGGCAGTTCCCCCCCAAGTTACAGCACCTGCGAGGGAGCCTGGAGATGATTGGCTCCATGACATGGGGTCACACCTGCCCAGACCCATGATGGCAGCCAGAAAGGCTGGAAAGAACAGCAGATTGAGGGCAAGTGTGGCCAAGTGTGGGAGGAGTCGGAAATGGAGCTGCAGAGGAAGATTGGCGTGGGGATTTAAACCCAGACGCCACAGCCATTGAGGAAAGAGCCATGCGCTTCTGGCAGAGTGAGGACTCCCTCAGACCTGGGAGGGAGAACCACTCGGCCTTTAGCAGAGTGGGGACTCTTGCAGCCCTGTGAGAGAGAATCATCATGTGGCTTTAGCAGAGAACCACCACTCGGCTTTGGCAGAGTGGCGACCACCCCCCTCCTTGCAGCCATTGAGAAAAAGAACCATGTGGCTTTGGCAGAGTGGAGACTCCTGTGGCCCTGGAGGAGAGAGGACCACACGCCTTTGCCAGGGTGGGGACCCCCGCAGCTTTAGAAGGGGGAACCACCACCTGGCTTTAGCAGAGATCCCCGCAACACAGCTGATGGTGCCTAGAACCAAGGAAGGCCTACCAGCTGTAGACTGATTACTGAGAAGAACCAGGGGCTGCCTGAGCCACGGACTTCTATTTCTTTTCCTGAGGTATGGTACCCCAGACTGGGCAAAGGGGGAAGGAAAGACTGTGTGTGTTTGTGGGTGTTTTAAGGGACTTTAGGATTTTGATGAAGACATTGGGTCACTATTTGAAGTTTGTATACCATTAAAGAAACATTTTGTTTCCTTTTCACAAATCTCTGGCATTGAGAGACATCTTTCCTATAGGTGGCAGACATAACGGACCTGGGGGTTTCTTTCAGTAATAGTATATCGTCCCAGGCCCCCCTTATTTGTTTGGTAACAACACTTTATATGAAAGTATGCATTATTCATTTCATACCCTTTGAAAAGACTCACTATACTTTCTATATAGGAGTTTTATTCAAAATTGTAGCAAACAATTTTGATTTTAATTTAGTTGGTACTGGTTTTAATTCCTAAATATGAAAAAAAGTGCTTAAGCTTTTTTTTTTCATTTGTAGGCTTGTGTACTTTGAATTAGCTTGCAGAAAAGGAAAGAGTTTAAATTCTACATGCATAGCAACATGATTATAAGTGAAATTTGTCTATCAACACCTAACTCACTCATCTGTAAAATGGCAATAATACTACCCAACAGTGATGTGTGGGAAATGACTATGCTTTCCTTACTTGTTCCTAAAGAGTAAAGTGAGTATTATCACTAATTTTAGATCACTCTTTCAGATGTCTTGGTCTTTTTCCATCTGATACAATCCCCAAATACATGAATTTTATTATAGAAATATAAAAATCATATCAGCAATATTATTTCCTGGATTTTGGACTTATGTAACTATAAATATTGATATTTATCTCAATTGAATTAGTAATAAAATAATCTTTCGCTGGGCAACTACCTTCAACCTTTTCTGTTTTTCCTGTTGCTCAAAGAAACTGCCTAAGCATTTTTTATCTCTTTTACCTTCTGTAATTTACATGTTTCCTATTTTTGATGTAACTACACAGACAATAATAAAAAAAGATAAACTAGTAAAAATGACTTTAAAATATAAGTTGTTTTTTTAGGTCCAAGAATGTTTTTCACATCTAGTTTTTCTCTCTTTTTCCTACAGTTTTTATACTTGCTTTCTTTTGATTACTTTTTAAAGTGTTACATTCTTTAAGAAGTAACTCTTATAGTTAATATTTGGACAAAGCAATAACTAGTTTACACAAATTCTTATAACTATGTTCCTATTTCCAGTTTTCTTAAAATTATTTTTCTCCTGTCACATACTCTGGTTCTAAACAGCCAGGCTGTCAAAGTTCTCTTACTCCTGTTTTCCTTGCTGAAATTTTCATTTAAAGGCCACCAGGAAAACTTGTTGATCATTCAAGACTGACTTTATTAAACTTCCAAGGCAGAGTACAATCTTTTCAGTGTCTCAGGAGTGTCTCTGAGGGGCAAGTCTGGCAGGATTGGTGATATTTGGTAAAATGGATGATTTGCTAGCAAAGTTGCTGAATTCATTCTTGGAAAATGAGTCTGTGAAATGTGAAAGTTAAATTAGCAGATGTTCTCTTATCCTGGAAAATACAGTTCATGAGTTCATGTACAGAAAGCCGTGAAAGAGAATTGGATTAGAGATGAGCAGTGAAGTTGTCCCCACTCCCTCAATATTCCTGGGAGCAGCATGGTACATGCACAGATATTTGCTTGAAACATACAACAATCCTGGACATGAAATGTTGTCCCTTTTATGTGCCAAACATTAAAAAATAAACAAAAAACTTTAACATTAAAAACAAAAGGAATAATTTTTCTGTCTGAAAGTGTTAAAGGTTTGTGGATCTATATTAGACAACTCAGTGGCTTTGCTCCATGACAGATCTGTAAAATGAAATAACATACACTACAAAGTTTAGACCAAAGTGATGAATATAAATGAGGCGAGATAATTTACTTAGATGTTACTTTGCATTTAAAATATTTTAGAGTCCTTCTTTCAATACATTAACCATAACTTTGTATTTATTTGTGTGAGTGAATTTTGTTGTCCTAGTATCTGAATTTGGTTCAAGTCAGTGATTCTTCCTGTGATTTTTATTGAGTTGGCCCAAGAGTTCATTTTATTTTTTTTCTATAAAATAAAAGATTTTTTCTTTTTCATCAATAACTTTATTGATTTGTGTAGTTTTAGTATGTCAGCCATCTCCCATGTGGTATAACATTAATTATTGCCAATTAATGTCTCGATTTGATTACTGTCAACTTCCTCTGGTCTACCCAAACATGGAGCATCATCCAGAGAGGAATCTCTAGCACAAAACTTCTCAAATCACTCTTGATACATTCAGTCAAGAATGTATCTTCTCTGTGCAGCACCTTCTCTGTGCACTGAGCAAATATTTTTATTTTTCTGTTTTTCAGTTGCATATTTACCTTTCTTGAAGTAATAAAGCATAATATGCCAAAAATATTGCATATTTTCTTCTATCTTTAGTATTAACTGGTTATGCAAAAATTCACCAACTTTTATAAGTTTTTTAAAATGCATGCTGATATGACATCTGTGACAATACAGTTGAACAAAATTGTTTCAAATGAAGTTAAAGACTACTAAGTGCTACTAGAGCCATCTTATGGAAAAAAAAAAAAAAAAAAACTAATGAACTTTTTGGCCGACCCAATAATATTCTAAACTGACTAAACTCAATATGCTAGAAACTTTAAAGAGTAAAAGCAAAACAAGGTATGCTTTTCAGAGGAGCAGCAATGGAGAAAGAAGTCTCCCAAAGTTGGAAGAGATCCTTGAATAGTGGAAACCAGCTAAACATTCAGTACAGGCTCTTTGGATAGTTACCAAGGCCTCAAAGCAGCTGCATGAGGGGTGTCCCAGGAAGGCCAGGCCCTAAGCGTTCAAGTGTCTACCTTAGTGGGTTGGGCCCCAAGTTTGATGTGAGAGCTAAAATGATAGGCATCTCAAATTAACCAGGGTAGTCAATCAGTGCTTTGACAATGCAACAAGCATTATTAGAAGAAGTAATACCTGAGCACATTCTTGTAGTGAATAAAGATATGAATGCTAAACAAAATGCATGAAAGTAAATCTACACACTGAATTGTTATAATGAAATGCAAAACACAGTGTGTTAGTTTCCTATTGATGCTATAACAAATTACTATAAGATTGTTAACTTAAAATAACTCAAATTTATTTTCTTACAGTTCTGGAAGTCCAAATCCTGAATTAGATCTTACTAGGCTAAACCCAAAACATTTCTTCTGAACATTTCTTCCATGTACCTTCAGTACCTTCAGGGAGAATTGGTTTCCTTGATTTCTCCAGTTTGTAGAGGCTACTGGTATTGTTTGGCTGGTGACCTACCTCTTCCTTCTTTAAAGTAAAAAAAAATCGCACCAATCCACACCCTGTGTCTCTTGTTATATCTCTTTCTATGAGTCTGGATCTCCTACTTCCTTCTTTGATTTATAAGCCTTCTTCTAGTTACATTGGGAGCAACCAGATTATTCAGGATAATCTTCCTCTCTCTTTCTTATTACCCTTAACTTGCTCACAACTACAAAGGCCGTTTTGCTTTGTAAGGAAATGTATTAAAAAATTCCAGAGACTAAGATGAGGGTTTTTCATTGGGCGGGAGGGAGATTATACTGACTACCATGCAGAGACAAAATTTTTTAAGGGATCAGAGACATAGGACAGTGGCTTTTAAAATGATATAGATTTTAGCAGCTGATGCCTCTGTCATTCATTTTATTATTTAATAAACTAAATATCTATATAATGAGATGATTACAGAAAACATTTAATATCTCAAGTCATGGGAACCATATTAGACTAGTATAATGCTTTAATAGGGACTTAAGACAGTAAATGTGCCCTCCACCAATTATTATAAAATATATTTGACTCTAGAAATGGTCAAATATTTGGGATTTGATACAATATTTGGGACTGAGAGAGAAAAAAATTCCCCAAATAATCTCCAAATAGAATGTCTTTAAGAAAGCAAAGCTCTAGGCACAGTATGAGAAAGGTCACAGAAGGACAACAATGAAGTCTGAGGATTGGGTGCTCCTTAGCTAGTGGTTCTTGAGGTCTAGTCTCTAGGGCAATAATGAGCCAGAGAACTAGTGAAATGACTCAACAGCAGGAGTGCAAGATGAATGAAAGATTCACCAACAAATTATGTAATCAAAATGTTTTATCTTCAGAAATTGCTAAAAGGAGAGACCTGTGGTACAAAATGTACTCATGAATATTAAGGGTGAAGGATCATAATCATTTCAATTTAAATATTTTAAATTATGTGACTTGGAATAATATCTTTGGAGACAAATTTGTAATGTCTGAACATTTTAAATGCAGTAGCCTATGACCCAGGACTCCTGCACTGTATTTACTATGAGAAAGTCCATGGGCACTTTCAGACTTTTTTTGTGTCAGGCTCCTTTCACTAAAATTTATTTATGTTTAGAAGATTTGTGCTTGTCATGCGTGATAGAAATGTTTTGTTAATGTCCGTTGCTTAAAGGATTTCATCAATATCTATGTATGCATTTATTCATTCATTGAGTCACTGCACTGTCAATGGATATTTGTGTTGATTACAGTCTATGACTATTATGAATAGCGTTTCTGGGAGTATTCACATACGTGTCTTTTTTGCAAATATATAATCATAACTTTTGGCAAACACATAAACATATAATCCACTGGCAAACAGTGGATTTTCTCATTATAGGGTATATCTGAATTGAGACTTTACACATACTACAACCTAAATTATCTTTCAAATTTATTCCCCAACAGCAGAATATCAGAGTTCCAGTTGTTCCACATCTCTCCAACACTTGGTATGATCAATCTTTTAAATTTTAGCTATCTGGGATATGCTTAATGGTATTATTTTATTGTAGCTTTAATTTGCATTTCCTGATGAGTAAAGAGAATAAACACTTACTGGCCCTTTGGATATTACCTTTGTGAAGGACCCACTCATCAATTATTATTCTGAATTATATTTTATTTTCAAAATGCTACCAATTGTTCCCTGGCTGGTGTGGCTCAGTGGATTGAGCGCCAAAGGGTTGCAAGTTGAATTCCCAGCAGGGCACATGCCTGGGCAGCTGGCCAGGTTCCCGATAGGGGGTGCTTGAGAGGCAACCACAGATTGATATTTCTCTTCCTCTCTTTCTCCCTCCCTTTCCTTCTCTAAAAATAAATAAATAAAATCTTTAAAAAAAGATACACTTTAAAAAAATACTACCAATGTGACAGCAAATTGTGATTCAATGCACCAAGTAGGAGAAACTGGGATATTTACTTAGAATTATTTATGGCTTTAAGTATATTTGAAATGCTTCTATATTTTTTGAAAAAGGTAAATATTCATGCAACCAAATCAGATTTTAAAATGGAATATGACGGAACTTCTGCATCTGGAAAAGACTAAGTGAGTAAGTGTTAGCAACTGAGATTTATTCTGACAGGAAAAAAAAAACTAAACTAAAAAACAAACAAAAATATATGCAAATATATAGGAATCATGGGCAGCATACTTAAAGGCAGAAACTGAAGAGTAAAAGCCAAGTAATTATTAAATATTCCCCCATGGACTAAGTCACTTTATGAAAGGTCAGTTCTAGGGTGACCATTACACAGTGGGTTCTTATATATGTTCCTTTCCATGTACCTTCAGTATTAAAGGTAGTGAAAACACCTTACTATTATTAGCCCCAAGATAGTAAACCCTCCATTGTTTTTTTTTATTCTTACCCTATCCTGACTTCTTTAAAAAGCCTGTCTGTTGAACTTTTCTCAATTACTCTGAGTATTCTATATATGTCCTGCAAAAACTCTGTAACATTGGAATAGACTCTAGGTCATAAAGAATACATTTTTATGGTTGATGTAAACCTTCAATGTTATTTAAATTTGATTTTTTGATGAAAATAAGCAATATTTTTTTTTAAATTGTGTTTCTCTAGGAGGAGAAAAATATATAGCCCAATGAGATATTTGTCTCTGTGCTTTTGATGAGCAGAGATGTCCAAATAATCAGTGCTTTGCAGGATTTTCTTTGTATAAAGTAGAATCTGCCTATACGATTTAGTTGAAAATTTTCAAAATATTTCAAGAGATGAAGTTTAGTTATTATAATGGAAACTGAATGGGATGTAAAAGAAGGGGTGGTAAGAGAACAGTACATGAGTCAAGCTCATGCTTTTGAGCATGGTATCATTAAACATTCAAACTGAAGCATTTTACTAATTTTATTTAACCTTTTTAGCCACTGCAATTTTGTGTGTGGCAAGGGAGCTTTCTCGTGGCAAAGAAGAGAAGAGATAGTTCACAGTTAATTTTATAAATTGCTTTTAAAAGGTCACTTATGTCTTCATACCTTTTTAAACCTATATTTACAAAAAGAATATAATTGTCAGTCATTTTTTTTATTTTAACTAGCATGTACTTTTGAACTTTATGTACATGATTTCTGTGTTTTAGCATTTCTTCCAATTATTTTTCAATCCAATTTTTTGCATACAGAGTTCTCCATAAAAAATCTGACTGGTTCTTTGCCAGTGACTGTCTTATTGATAAATTGTAGCTATAGATCCTTTCCAGGCTCTGCTATTGTAGAAAATCCCTGTGCTTTAGGGCACTGTTAACAAAGCTTGAAAAGACAGAATAACACTCTGTACTTATAAAAGAAAAGCTAAAATAAAAAGGAAAAATAAAGCACTTTTAATCTAGGTTTATATGTTGAATACAAGTCTAAACTTTTGTAGATGGAATTTTTCTTGTGGAATGATAAAATTAACCTTCATGGAAGACAGAAAGAGTGGACTGATGAACACAAACACACTGAACACAACTAACCTGGACTTTAATATATAATGTGGGTTTAAAAAGGGAAAATAAGATAAGGGGGTAGGTCTCTATCTCAAAACTAGACTAGCAAGAACTTCACTTCTTTATGGATTAGGTAATTCATATTAATATCAGTAACAATGCTAATTTGTCTGCAGAATCACTGATAATTAAGGGTGAGCATAATAGCTGTGTGATAGAGAAATTCCTACCCTCTGTATAAAATCATTTCATAATCATTCTGACTTAGAAGCTTCATTTATGACTGAGACCAAATACGCCTCCACCTGTGATCTTCAATTTGATCCCTTGAGCCATACAGAATCAATGTAGAGTTTCTTCTGCAAGTCAGTGGTCTAGTATTTGAATGTTGCAAAGAAGTGCCAAAAGCAATTTTATTTTCATGTAAAACAAGAGAAAATAGCATTTTGATTATTTAAGAGCACAGACTGTGGAGCCATATTGTCTTAATTAAAATCTGGGCATCTCTCCATTTATTTGTATGGCTAAAGAAATGCAAAAACCTATCCGTGCCACAGTTTAATCTTCTTTAAAACAATTAATAGAAATGACTAGATCTTAGGCTTGTTGCCATTAGCAAAATGCTTAGAACAGTGAAAAGTATAAAACAATATAGAGTGATAATACATATATATTATACTATTTTGAATTTTTGTGTCAAACTCTAGTGTACCTCAGTCTTTACTACTTTGTGGTGTTTAGAACCAAAATTGGTGCTTCTGGTATGACTTGACAAATCTGACTCCTTTCTACTAATTGTGCTGCTGTTTTCTCAATACTGTATGTCATCTTTTTTTGAAATAACATCTACTTTTGAATATCAAACAAGGGATAAAAATCTCAATGATTTGATGATAAACTATGATTATTTCACACTGAACTTATGAATTTACTTGTCTGACTTCTAAAGGAAGACCTCACATTTTTCCAACACACTGCATCTTATTATGCCCAAAGGACTTCAATAAGAATACCAATCCATCCATTTGGTGAATTAATTACCTGTGATAAACATTAATTCTGCTCATCTACTTGTCCTGATTTTCTACCTCCTGATTATCACACTTCCAGGTCCTACTTTGACCAATAAGGTGAGAGTAGAAAGTGAATGTCTCTACTTGGTGTAAGCCCTCCATCATGGTTTCTCTTATCCACTTGAGTGAGGGCACAATGGACAATGCCCCAGCTTATCTACAATGAGAATGATGCATCAGCACCAAATAGGATATTGAAATATTCAGATAACACAGACTCCGTGAGGAGTCTGAGATTTTACCCTGCCTATAGGCCAGCAACATAGCCTACTATACTATCATGTACAAATACAGATAGAAGAACGCAGACCATTGAGCAAGAGTAATAGACTGTCTAATAATAACGCTCAGCAAAATCAGCAACCAGAGCAATTCCCCCCAATTCCTACAGTGTAGTGGGTTGAGGGTCAGTTGCTTACTTGTACATGCAGAAAACTGCAGTAAGGGATAGGAAATGCAAACTGGCAGATTACCACATATCCCCTTCTCCAGAGAAAGAGATATTATTCACTAAGCAATTCTCTCCTAGGGAAGATAGAGAACGAGTCTCTATGTTATTATCCTGGAGTACAAGTAAAAATGTTAGGAGAAGAGAAGAGAAAAGCTTTCATCTACAAATCTCTCTTGAAGAATACACTATCTCTAGCTTCTAAGGTATGTTTGTTTATAAAACATGTTCTTAGTTCAAAAGATCTAGACTGCATGTTCATGAACAAATCTCTGAAATATTATACAATATTACTGTGATGTGGGGATCATCTTGTCTACATTTTTTTACCTATTTAAAATCAAATTTTTATATAATCTACACTTAAAATCTTTTTCACAAAAGCAAAAGTGTATGACATTCCCTAAAAACATTTCTTATCTTAATTTTAATAACTTAACAAAAAATGTATTGAACATATATATGAGCACCTATCTTGGCAGAAACAATAACATCTAAGCAATTAGATGTTGGCTCTTTTACATACACACAAGCACCAAGTCTAAAACTAGCATAGCTATTCAAAGCAGTCTTAAGGTCTTTGTATTTTTTAATCCTCACCTGAGGATATATGTCCATTGATCTTAGAGAGAGAGAGAGTGAGAGAGATTGATGTAAGAAACATGGATCAGTGACCTCTTGCACATGCCCCAACTAAGGATCAAACCCACAACTTAGGTATGTGCCCTGACCAGGAGTGGAACCCCAAACTTTTGGTGCATGGGCTAATACTTCAGCCAATGGAGCTACCTGGCCAGCATGGTCCTGAGGTCTTGCTAGTCACTTGGGTGCTTGTAATAGATGAATTTGATCAAAATGTGCTTGTCGTAGTGAAAAAAAAAATAAAAGGAGTAAGACAAATGTCCTTATAATATAATTTTGAATTTTTCCCCTTAGGTATCTGTAAAAGCAGCAGTTAGAAATAGATTAAATTGTGAAGAAATCTGAAGCAAGGAATAATCACTGGATAAATATAGATATAAGATGCCTTAAATTTCTTTGAACCCAGGGTCTTTTTTCTCACAGAGCACATTATTAAGATCTTGTAAAAATACTATTCTGATAAAAGAAATTGCAAAGCACTAATAAGCAAAACTAGATATAATAACCATTAAAATACAATTGTATTTGGAAATATGGAATGAAATAACATATTTTCAGAAAAAAATCCTCAGGATTCAAGATCAACTATACACAGTTAGATGAAGCTTTTGCCCTTTGGACATATGGTTTCCTCAATCTAGTTTATGACCTCCCTCTTCAACTGTAAAATGAATGCTGTTGTCAAAGCATCATAAATTCAAATTTGAAGATTTATGCTGAATTTGTGGTCAAATATACTTGTACAAATATACAACCATAGATGTTGTGAATATTTCCTAGCATTAGTCATGACTGACTGAAACTAAGTTTTTTTTCTTTCTTTATTTTTTATTTTTTTCCAATTTTATTTTAATGATTGTTCAAGTACAGTTTTCTCCCCTTTACTCCCAATGAAACTAAGTTTTTATGCCTATTTACTTCAAGTATGTCTTCCTGAATCATAAAGTTCTGAGCTAAAACTGCATTTCCCAGAATACATGGCAATGGAGATTCTGGTTGTCAATCAATTTCACCAATAGCATGCATTCATGCAAAATTTGTAAGGCAGTTGCCTTACAAGAGTACTAGTTTCTTCACCCAAGGACGAGGACAAGATCTAGATAAAGTGTCTCTCAACTTCACATGAAATAAGCGAATGAACATCAGGCTGTGAAGACTGGCCACTGCTGCCACCACAGTACCTACAAAGTTTATGACTTAAACACCTCCTAAAGGCCCCATCTCCAAATATAATCACATTAGAGATTGGGGTTTCAACACACAAATTTTGTGGGGATACAAACATTCAGTTTATAGCACTTGTCTTCAGTTGATTCTCATCCTAACTCTAATGGCTGATTCCATCTGTGGATTTTACCAATAAAAAGTCCAAATTGAATCATATCTGTTCAAAAAAAAATACACAACAGAACTGCTAACCTCAAGAATTCTCTTCTTCAGAAACTGTTTGCCATGAAAATAGAAAGGGGAAAATATTCATTGGTCTAGCATTTCCTTGAAAGACAAAGTTCATGGTCTCTATGGACTGAGCTCGAGAGCTGACAACACGATCTAAAACTCTCTGGCCTATTTAGGTGTGATGCTTATGTAACAGCTGATAACACATACTGAGAATGGCAGCCCAAGAAAACAAGACTTATCTCACGCTTTCTGAGAATCTTGGCATAGTCTGATTCCATTATCACATTTATTAGCCACACACCTAACAGTACACTTAATGTGCTCTTGATCGAGACTACCAACATGATTTCCATCCATGTGGGTTGTGTCAATTTATTCTACCAGCAATAAAAGAGAATTGATAGTTTTATGTATCAGTGCCAATAGAGTGAGTTATCAGACTTTTGAACTTTTGTTAACGTTATTATAGGTGAGATGATATCTCAGTTTTAGTTTTAGTAGTTTAGTTTATATTTACCTTTATAAGGTAAATATAAAGTTTATTTACCTATAAACTGTAGTTTTAGTTTATATTTACCTTTTAGTAAATGTGATTGGACATCTCTTCATAGATTTAAAACTTTTTTTTGAGTTTTTGTCTATTTTCCCAGTTTGTTAGGAGGTGACTGTTATTTTGCAAGTGATCTTTGTTTTTATGGTAGAAAGAGAAGCCCTGCTAATTGATATCTATGATACTGTGTTGTAAACATCTCCCAGCTTGTCGTTTTAAATTTGATTTAGTACATGTTATTCACAAATGGTGCTTTATTTTTATACATATATAGTAAAACTGATTAGTTCTCAGGAATATAAAAATATAGTGATTATATATATGTGTGTGTATATATGTGTATATAAGTATATACTTATGTATACTTAATATAAGTGTGTGCCTGTGTGTGTGTGTGTGTGTGTGTGTGTATAGTCTCAAGATCCTGAAGCTTTTATGGCAGGTTTGCTTGAATTCAATGTTATTTAATACTCTTGCCTGCCAAAAAAATATACCTAAGACATTATTTTAAACACTAATTGCAAACCATAATTACTACAGATATTTTTATTAAAATGGTATCTACAGCATTGGAAAATGTTATTAAATAAAAAGAAAATCTTTGCACAAAAATTTATTTGTATCAGGAAAACCTCAGTTAAACAGTTTAAGATTTTTATTTTTTAAATATTTATCTAGTTTTAGACAGAGGGGAAGGAAGGGAGAAAGAGAGGGAGAGGAACATTAATGTGTAGTTGCCTCTTGCTTGCCCCCCTACCAGCAACCTGTACTGTAACCCAGGCACGTGCCCTGACTAGGAATCAAACCAGTGACCCTTTGGTTCACAGATTGGCACTCAATTCCACTGAGCCACACTAACTGGGCTAAACACTTTAATATTTTTAATGGTCAGTTGTCAAAAGTTTAGGAAGAATAAATACAGTCATAACTTTAAACCATGACTTTAACAAACGTGAGCACCTTAATTTACTGATTTTATTTTCCCATATATTATTAATTTAACCTAGGTTTTACAATCATTCCAAAATCAAATAAAGGTTCTACTTGTTTCCGCATCACATTTATAGAATCAAGAACATGTTGCTTAGGCCCTTCAAGTTGTAATAACCACAGATGCATTTAGAATACTACACACACACACACACACACACACACACACAAACTGTTTTAGGCTGCCTATGAACTAGAACAAAAACTGAGGATAATCTAGCAATCTTCCCTTCCAGTGGTATCTCTGAAATACTTTTGCTTATTTTCATCAGGTCTGCTCATTCTCTTTGTATTCCAATAACCAAATTTTAGTTGGTTAAGTTATTTCATTTGCCTCTATTGGGCAGAGTGCTTGGTCAAATTCAAAGTACCAATGGGTCAAGCTATAGCTTCCTTTAAGGAAGCAAAGAAAATGGAGATGGAAGGAAAACAGGACCAGGAATATTCTTCAAAAGTTAACTGAAAATATCTAACTTTTGTAGTTCTATCAATAACTATCACAGCTGATATTCACATAAATAGTGGAATTTCTTCAATCTGTCAGTAAAAGCGAGTCTATATTTTTGCATATTCTCCAAAGCAACTCTGACCATTTAAGGCTGTGTTATAAAGTTGAAAGAAAATCATTAAAAGACACAGATTTGTAAATATTAAACATATAGATCAAAAATCTATGGTACATCTACATGATGGAATACTATGCAGCAGAAATAAAGAAGGGACTCCTCCCCTTTGCAACAGCATGGAAAGGACTGGGGAGTATTACGCTAAGTGAAATGAGCCAGGTGGTGAAAGACAATACCATATGATTTCAGCTTCAGTGGAACCTAATTAACAAAGCAAACAAACAAGCAAAATATAACCAAAGGCATTGAAATGAAAAACAGACAGTAACCAGAGAGGAGGTGGGAGGGGATAATGCAGGGAAAAGGGAGAAGGGTTTTCAGGAACAACTATAAAGGACACATGGACAAAACCAAGGAGAGGTGGGATCAAGGGAGGGAGGTGGGGATGGCCGGGGTGGGGGGAAGTGGTAGTGGTGAGAAAGTGGAGACAGTTGGCTTGAACAACAATGAAAAAAGTAAAAATATTAAAAATAAAAAAAATAAACATATTAAGACATTTATATGAAGTCACAATTTTCCAATTACTGGTATATAATGTATAGAACATCTTTCTTTAAATCAGGACATTTATTAAAGCTGGTAAACACACACACACAAAAGAAGCCCTGTCTTTCTCCCTCATCAGTGGCTGTTCACACTGGTTCCCTCCCCCACCCACTCACTTACACACACACACACACACGCTTACAAATACACACACAGCATCTGACAACGAAAATCATATCATATAACAATGAAAATACAATATTACATCAAATTACAATAAAGGACACATACCCCATCACTTTTCCTGCAACTTTCCAGCGTAACAGAGGCAATTAAAGTCAGATTATTTAGTCTTAACTACATACTAATTTATAAAGGTAGACTGAGAAAGGCAGAGAAAAGCTTAGTTACATTACCTTCATTAATGTAATGGAAAGTCTCACACCTAAATTTACAAGTATTATATTTCAAATTAAACTTGCTGTAGTTTATTTTCTGAACTTTATTCATTTTTTCTTTAAGTATAGGGTTGAATTAAAAAAGACTGAATGGAACTTCTCTTCAGAATATATCAGGTGGTATGATTAATATAGAACCATGTGGTAAACAGTTTGATTCTCTGAATTCAGAAAAAAATATTTTGTTTTTTTTTCTAGTATTTGGAACTATAAATTTATTTTAATAGTTATTCTTGAAATATTGATGAATTATTTTCATGATAAGTTATTGGGATCTATGTATTTGAGGTTATGTATATTAAATAATTGAAACATTCACCATTAAGTTGGTATGTTAGGGACCATCAGAGAAAAGAATAAAAAGAAACAAAATCAAATCATCTGAAGAATAGCAGTGTGAACCTGTAAACAATCTCTAAAGCTATTTTAAGAAACCATTCTAGGAAATATTAAGAAAAGACTGTAGTTTCCCCCATGAAGTATTAAATAGAGCTCCTGAGGGAAATGTTCCAATAAGCTTCAAGTGAGTGCATGTATGTATTCCTACCTGAGGTGAATACCAATTAAGTGTATTTTAAATACAGATTTTCCTTCTAGTGGAAAAGGGTAAAAGTTTCAAGAAATACCTCCGTACCTTCCATTTTATTAGAAAGGATAAGTTGCTAGGGTATTTGGAAAAATAACCCAAGCTAGAGATGATTTTTAAATGATCAAAATAAAATGAAAAACAATGTGATGTAACTTATGACATAAAATAAAGAAGTACATGACACTGAAGAACAGAAAAGCAATACTGACATTATACAACATATGAAGAACTTGCACATAGCCCCAGACTTCACAAGGAAAGTGACTTGCTTTTTCCAATGTACAGCAGCCACTCCACAGAGAATGCTGAAGCTAAAAACAAAATAATGTATTAAAGTATGGGTAAGTTGTTTAATGAAGGTGTAATTTCTTTATTGATCATGTATCCAAGATGCGGCAGAGGGATTCCCATAACTATTCAAATTCTTTCTGAATATCTATAATAATGTATGACTTGTTTAAATGAAATATGGAATGAATCTCTTTATTAATTTGAATACCTAATTAGAAAACAGAAATGCTAATTCTGTTGGCATTTGAGTATTGTCTTTCAGTCTATGTTGGTTTTAAATAAATAGGGATATAAGAATTTGCTAAAGCAAACAATATATCCATTTTTCTATCAGATTTGCAAAACATAGTTTAAAAATTAAAATTATTAAGAATTTGAAGATGGTAAAACCAAAGCATATAGTGTCCTTCTGTTGACTGTGGAAATGGGGCCCTTCTGTGTAGTTGCAACAAAAGCATCTCAGGGACCCACATCTGGGAGGATGATGTATAGTGGTAAGATCTATTGGAAAATAATAAATAAAAGGTTGTACACCGGTGGTCCCTGGTGTCTCATCTCCTCTGTCCCCTGTGGAAGAAATTCAGCTTTTCTTTATTAAGCCCAGATGAAAGCCAGAGCCCAGAAATTCTGTGCCATTGATTCAGTCCATGCCAAAGTTTATACCAGTTCAGTCTCAGTCCCCATCCGCTAGCTTAGTCTCTTCCTGACTGTGCTCTGACTGCCACTGTGTTGTTGTACCCTGGCTTGCATTTGGAGCCAAACTTGGGTCCTGCACTTAGGGACCATGTGGCTGCTAGGCTGCATTGCTGCTATGAAGAGAGAATGCACAAATGAGCAGGTGAACAGGCATGTATTACTAGCCCAAAGGGCTTTGCTTTGCTTTCATTATATTACCTCTGGCTTGGGAAAGAGTTGGCTCTCCTTTAAATTTACCAATTAATTTCCCAATCCTTCTGGGGCTTGTTCTGGACCCTCCCCCTAACCAATCTGGTCTCTTAAGATTAGACACTTATTCTTTATGGTCAACATCTTGGCTCCTACCTCATGCATACCTCAGCAGAAGGACCTCCTTCTGTGATATCTTGACTTCTAGTGAGCATGTGCCCAGCAGAGGAATTTCTCTTGCTGCTTTTATTCCTGCCTCAGGAATCCCAGCTAATGACTGATAACAATCCTTCCTGCCACTTTAGGGATTAGTTCCTCAGGGTGGAGGGTGTAGCAGTCCCCTGGGGAGCCTATTAATGCTGAAACTTCATATTGATTCAGGCTTAATGTCCTATTCAGCTCCTTAGTTTATTGGGCTTAATGTCTGATTCCCTTTGTTCCCTTTCTTTATTAATATCTAGCTATCTATACTAACACTTCTAAGTTTGTACTGTGCAACTACACATAACACACATCCATGACACTCATTCAAATGACCATTGTACTAATCCACCAGCAAATTTTGTTGATTATAACTTCAAAATATATACAGAATCTGACTCCTTTTTACCAATTCAGTTAAGACCACTGTGGTCCAAACCATCATTATCTTTTAGTTGGACTATCCCTCTAGCTAACTAATTGGACTCCATTATTACAGCTCTGTCTCCTCACACCTTCTCTTTACTATGTTCTATTCTCAAAACAACTATGAGAGCGATCTTTTAAAATTAAAAACAGATTATATCATCCTTCTCCTCAGAAGTTTTGAATGGTTTACTATTTCATTGAGAGTAAAATCTAATCCTTACAGTAGCAAAGAAGGTTCTGTGTGTTCTGGCCCTCCCCCATTTACTCAATGACCATTTCTTCTATTGTTTCTCCCTTCCAATTAGGCTCATCTCCTGCAAAACTACCACTTTTCCCAATCTTTAAACACATTGAGTATGCTCAGAGCATTTTCTCCTGTAAATCAGGATAACACTCCTTCCTGAAAATATCTTCATGACTAATCTATTCAGCTTCTTCAAGTGCTTGCTCAAATGTCACCTCAGTGAGGCTTTTTCTAACCTATTTAAAATTGTAAAAAACACATGCTCTCATTTCATTTACCTTCTTCATATATCTTCAAAATATTTAGCACCTTATAACATCCAATATAATTTATAATAATATATCCAATACATCCAATTATATTACAATAATATAAACAACACATAGACAGTAATTTTTACCTATTTGGCTAATTGTTATACATTTCATACATAGAATAGGTCTGGTATTTCAGACATTGCTGAATTCTATTAATAGATATACTTCTGATTGCATTGAGAAACTTAGTTGTATTTTGTATGTATGTTTATGTGTGTAAAATAGAACCTGAATTTATTAGCTTAAATATAATATTCAGAATATGTTTAGAAAAACTTTAAAAGTTTATAAGCAAAGAAAACTGCTCTAGTGTGAATCATAGAATTCTTTCTGATTTTACCCAGTCATATTCTCTCTAAAATAAATCTCATTAAAACTCACAATGAAAATCAATCATTTAGGATGTGCTTGCTACATTCGCAACCATGTAAGAGCTGCCATAATTAGGTAGTCCATCCTTGTACATATATTTACATTTATCCAATTTTGTAAATTTATAATAGCATGTCACCATCCATTTTATGTGCAAATTCCTCTCCTTCATAATGATAAGAAAACAGTTTAGTAGAAATTACATCAAAAATTAATTCCAGCCTATTATATTAATCAATTTGAAGTACAGTATTCCCCTCTTTATCTGTAGGGGATATGTTCTAAGACCCCCAAGTCTTAGATGCCTGAAACCATGAATAGTACCAAACTGTATATATGTAAACACACACATACATATTCATATATCTATGCATATGAGTGTGTTCCCTATACATACAGACATACATACATATGATAAAACTTGAGTTATAAATTAGAGTAAGAAATTAACAATAATAAAATAGAACAATTATACTGTAATGAAAGTTATACAAATGGTGTCTCTCAGCAAACTAACACAATTTTATTTCCTTCAAAATTTCGTGGATAAAATATTTATTCTTACAAAAATTTTTAACAACATCATCATGCAACTTTTTTTCTTTCCTTATGAAGTCAAGAACATTCACT
Source organism: Tonatia bakeri (assembly GCA_004024845.1). NCBI lineage: Eukaryota > Metazoa > Chordata > Mammalia > Chiroptera > Phyllostomidae > Tonatia > Tonatia bakeri. The sequence continues at coordinate 470,412 of PVIA01000089.1, forward strand.
GTTCATTTAAAGGAAGCATTTTATGACATATTTTATGACATTTCTTTTGCATACTTGAATTTCCAGCATTATTATTCTTGCCCTTTGGGGAAATTATTAGGTAAAATAAAAGTTACTTGAACATAACTTTGGAAAATGGCAAGAGTCCATTGGATCACAAAGATGGCTGCTAAGTGACTAAGGGGTAGGAAGCATACACAGTGTGAATACTCTAAAAAATGGAATTGTTTATGTCTTGGTTAGGATGAAGCAGGACAGTGTGAGATTTCATCAAACCACTCAGAATGGCATGCAATTTAAAATTTATGATTTGTGTATTTCTGAAATTTTCTAATTAATATTTTCAGGTCATGACTGATCCTGGGTGGAACGTGAAAAGGGGGACTGGTGTATACTCATTTGACATGACAAATATTCATAAACAGTTTCAAAAATGGTATGTGCAATACAACTCTCTTAGTAAATGTATGTAAATTTACTCCATGCAAACATCTTTATATAATATATTATATAATTAACAAAGTACATTTATAGATGGTAGAAATTCTTGAATAATAAAAATATAATATGGTTATCAGTTTCTCATTGATAAATGCAAATTTGGTTTTCTACAAAACTTACTCCATTTCAGGAACAATTAGGTTTTAGGGCCAACAAGCCATTTTTATTTTTATTTTATTTTATTTTATTTTATTTTATTTTATTTTATTTTATTTTATTATGGAGATAATTTTTCTTGTATAATAAAAAGTTTAGAATGCTTATTCTGTTTTTTGTGCCTATAGCATTTCAATAATTTTAACATAATAATATATATAATCAACATTTAATTTTATTCCTATTATAAAAGATATTAAAAATATTAACATAGGATTCTAGGAACACATTGGGGTCAACAGTGACATAATCTTTTATATTTCCTATACACCACATAAAAGCAGACAATACAATAAAGTAGGAAACTGGAAAACAACTGGACAACTTTTGCAACAGAACTTGTTAACAAGTGTTCCCCATTAACCTGCAAATGTAAGTATGTATAGACAAAAAACAGCCAAAATACCTACATAGCATGAACATCTATGTAGAACAAAGGGGAAGGTAAACTGATAATCTAGAGATTGTGCTCTCAAGAGAGCCAACAGGAAGTCACTGGAGAACAAATGTCAATGGGAAAACAGCAGCTGAAATGTGAGGTATTTCTCCCTGTCAAATTGCACATGGAAGGCAAAATATAAGGTCCAAAGCAACTAGAGTAGTCTGAGCTTTGTGTACTCTTAAATCTTCTACAAACTATAAAAGCTAACCTGGACCTCATTCTAAAAATACAGAAAAAACAATTTTACATTAAAATGAACAGCAGAAAATATTGAAGTCAAAGATTCTTGAAAGTCACTATGAGAAAAAAAATAAAGGCATGTAATAACATCCCCACAAACAATATAAACACTCCAGAAAATCATAGCCTCGAAACAAATAAAATCTGTAATTTACTACTTCAAAATATGCTCAATGACAGTTAGAAAGAATAAAACATTATATTAAAACATACACCAAATTCTTTTTCTGAAGACAGAATCAATAATTAGCTATACATAGTCAAAGAGTAACTTAGCTTGTTATCACCAACAGAAATTTCTTGGTTCTATTCATTGTAATTATTTTCTTCCATTTTTTCATAAAAACCCCTTGCTCACACCTTATAATTGGGACATTATTGGGTTTCTGTCTGAATCTGTGTTTCCACTATTGCTATTCTTTTTACTCCCAAATAAATGCTCGGTGCCTCTCAAAAAGAATAATAAACTAAATAAAAAGTAAGTCAGAAGTAGAAAAATCTCAGAAATAACATGGAACACATGAAGGAAATATAAATTTTTTTAAGATTGGAAATGAAGACTTTAGTTAGAAGAAATGGAAGACTACATAATGATTGTATGTAAAACCTTTAAAAACGTTAGATGAAAATGAAGAAAAAATATACATTAAAATAACATGATTTGCTTCTTGCCTTTTGCTTTCCCTTTTTTCCCTCCTCTTTTACCTCCTAAATAATACTGGATATTGATTTGCAGTTGAAGGCCACCTAGTTCTTGTATCTTGTTTTCTAAAAACTATACTACTCCTTAAATGTTAGGATTATAAAACTGTCCAAAGGCACTGAAACTAGTTTCAAGTGGATCACAGTTGCCAAATCATGAAAAGTTTAAGAATTAAAATAAATAATTATAAAATACATTGTAATCTATTACATGAACTTGAAATTCATGAATATAGTCATGTAAAGAAATAGTAAATAAATGTATAAATGAGAAAACTCTCTTTGAACTAGAATGTCAATAAGTAAATGCAGAATGGAAGAATAGAATTTAAAAATTGTCATTTGTTAATCATCAAAATAATAATGAATTCAGGTAAAAATCTTTAATAGATCATAAAACACATGGTAAATAATAAGGACTAGAATGTTTATAAGTACCCTCCTATAAAATACTCATTAAATGGAAAAAGCAGTGATTTTTAATAAATAAACCTGTTAGCTATTACTTTTAAAAATGAGGAATACAGCATCATTTCTACAATATTCTTACAAAACTTCATAAATTGAATCTATGTATGGAAAATTATAAGGAGACCCAAACTGAGAGACATTTTATGAAATAACAAACCTATAATATTCAAAAACATTAAAATGATGAAAATCAAATAATGACTAATAAACTCTTGTCCATTGAAGGAGACCAAGCAGAAACAACAAATAAAGATACGTCATTGGGACGCTGGCAATTTTCTATGACTCTTTCACATTTTCAACACACCTTGTGAATAGAGATACTGATGGAATTTGTTCTGTGCTATCTTTTCAAGGATTCTTTATCACAAACAGCCTTGGCAGTGAGAGATAAAACTTTTCTTTGAGGCAGACAGAAGGTTTGTTTGCTAACTGGATAACTAATTTCAAGGGCAGTACTTCTCTCAGGGCAATGGTTAGGGAGGATAGGTTTCAGCGCATTTCGAAAATACTGAGGATTCCTAGGTTCAAAATTTTTCATCTGTGGTGCAATCACACTGTATCGGCACCATCTTTCTAAGACAAACCACGTTCTTTTCATAAAAATTAGGAAGCATTATTGGCAGGAAAACAAACACACAGAATAATGGCCCAGAATTGAAAGCCCAGAAATAAAGCCACATGTATATGGGTAAATAATTTTCGACAAAGGAGCCAAAAACATAAAGTGGAGGAAAAAAAAGCCTCTCCAATAAATGGTGCTGGGATATATTTGGAAAGCCACATGCAAAAGAATGAAACAAGACTACAGTTTGTCACCATGTACAAAAACTAATTCAAAATTGATCAAATCTCTAAACATGAGGTCTAAAATAGTAACGTACTAAACTTATAGAGCTTGATCTTAAAGATTTATGAATATAAACTCAAAAGCAAGGAAAGTAAAGGCAGAAATAAATGAATGAGACTGTGTCAAACTAAAAAGCTTCTTCACAACAAAAGAAACTGGCAGCAAAATGAAAAGGCAACCAACTGAATGAGAGAAGATGTTTATAAACAATAAGAGGTTAATATCCAAAATATATTGTTGCAGACACTGGCCCTTGGTGTCCGTGTCATTATGGATGAAATGAGACATTCACACGGACTACCGAGTTGGGTGGAAAAAAAGGGACAGCATGGCTTTTCTCTCAAAGGGAGCAAAAGCTGTGGCCTCCATCATGACAGGCCTTTATTAGGTTTCCTCGTGCATTACATGATGGTCCTCAGTTACTATGCCCAGGCTAGCTTTAGGTGGTTATCTTTTACAGAAAACAAAGGAGCTAATGCAGCTAATCACATCACAGAAGAGGGACATTTGCAAATGAAAAGGCAAAAGTGGTTGAACTGGTTACACTCATCCTCAGAAGGTTTAGCATGGATTTTAGGAAGTTACTTTGAAGTAAATGTTTGCTAAAAATCAGGGTGAGGGAGTTTTCAGCAAACAGCAAGACTCAAAGCAGCCTAGGCACATTGCAGGCTTGATTCCCCATGGGAGAAACTATCCATGGGTGTGGGTCCTGTGCATCTTCGAGTGGGAGTTGGGCCCATGCTACGCAGCAATGGTCTCCTACAATATATTTAAAAAATCATACAACATAACACCAAACAATCCAATTATAAAATGGGAAGAGGACCTGAACAGACATCTCTCCCAAGAAAACATACAAAAAGCCAACAGATATATGAAAAGATGCTCAGCTTCACTATTAAGAAAATGCAAATTAAATCTACAATGAGATTCCACCTCACACATGTTAGAATGACTATATCAATAAGACAAGTAATAACAAGTATTGAAGAGCTATGGAGAAAAGGGAACCATCATTTACTGCTGGTCGGAATGTAAACTGGTACAACCACTAGGGAAAACAGTATGGAAGCTCCTCAAAAAGTTAAAACTAGAGTTACCATATGACCAACAATATCTCTTCTGGGTATTTACCCTAAAAAATTGAAAACAGTTATTTTAATGATATTTGCACTCCTATATTCACTGGAGCATTATTCACAGTGGACAAGCAATGGGAAAAACTAGGTTGTCCCTTCATAGAGGACTGGATAAAGAAGATATGGTATATACATAAGACCATATTTCTGGACCATATGTTTCATATGGTCCAGAAAGTATCTAGCCTTGTACTATGAAAAATAGAGACATTTACTAAAGAAAATATAGATATATGGTACATAGAAAATACAAGAAACATTGTACATAGGACAATTATGCCTTAATCCCCTCCAAAGTAGGCACCTTGGGACCTCACACAGTTCTTTGGGTATCATTAGCAACTGCAGCACGATGTTCCTTCTGCTCTGGTAGCAGAAGCTGTGGAACAAATTTTGCTATGACACATTTAATGCCACAATCCTGTATCAAAATCTTGGACACCATAGTTTTTGGAATTCCCAGATAAACTTCTAGTTCTCACACTGTCAGTGGACAATCTTTGTTGATTGCAGCCCATACATGATCAACATTCTCAGGTGTTTTGCTGGTTATAGACCTTCCAGAACATGGATCACTTTCAACAGATTCTCAATCATCTTTGAAGCATTTGTGCCACATTTTTCCTTGTGCTGTACTCATTGCACCATCCCTGAAAGCCTTCTGATCATCCAAATAGTTTACACAGAGAAATGTTGAAGCTTAAGGCAAAATTTGATGCAGATTCATTGCTCTACTCACTCAGTCTTTTGAATGAGACAGCCACATAGTACACGTGCTCACTCAGCAGCATCTACTGCCTCCTCTGACTAGTACAATGAAGTTGTCATTGTCATGCATGTGCATTCCAGTTCAGCCTCCTTGGCTGCCAGGTTACATTGATGTCATGCAAACCATTCTCATTATATTAATAATGGCTGGACTTCTTTTGGACAGACCTCATATACTATTGACCACTACTCAGTCTTAAGATGAAATACTGCCATTTGAGACAACATGACTGTACCTTAAAAATATCACGCTAAGCAAAATAAAAATAACTTAGAAAAGATGTTATGTGTAACAGCTTAAATTAAATGGTATAAAATTAAAACAAAAAAAATTAAGCTAAGAGAATAGATGGTTATACTACAGAGACCTATTTCAACAATGTTTTTGACACTAATTGTTCAAATTTGTTCTTTAACATTTGCCTTTGAATTTCCTCATCTTTAAAGTATATACATTTCTTTTTGTTATTTAGAATAATGAATGAAGAAATCTATATAAAATGTTTGATACAGAGCAAACCCTCAAAAAATACTAGTTTTCTACCAAACTACCCCCTCCCAAATCATCCACCAATACTGTATCTTTCTTTAAAAAAATAGTCTTGATAATGATGTTCAACAATATATGTTTATTTATAAAATTTGTTAATTTTAGAATGCAATATCAAAATAGTGTAAAAAAATCTATGTTGTCTACCTTTGTCTACCCAGAATTCAAAATTTCAGGTTAATTAAAATTTTCACTGTGAAGAAGTATATGTAGGTAGGTGTCTTGCTCTGGTATTTAATACCACCTTACTGAATTAGAGATATATGAATATATTTGTTTCTAATAAAAAAGTAACAAGTAAAAAATAAATACAAATTATACATATACAGCTTTAAATAAAATATGCATATATCTGTATTTTAAAAGGCTTTTATAATATGTATCATTCAGAATTTTAATTACTTTTAGAAAGATTAGTCCAATTATCATTCCAGTCTTACTACTAAACATGTGATTCTTACTTTTTATTGTACTAGTTAACAAGTTCATCTGAAACAAATAATTAAATTTATAGGCACAAGGCCATGAATAGTCCCATCAATGTGATTCTTATTAATCATCTAGTTTCAAATAGTCATACAAGACTTCAAACATAACAAGATAGTGGCTAGACCATATGTTTCAACTCATTACATTATTTTGGAATAAATATTTATAATAAAATTTAATATAAACATGATTTATAGTAATTATTTAATATAAATATTTATTATAAAATACAAATATAAACATATTTATTTAAATAAAATATTTAATGTTATATATTTGATATATAAATGACATTGTTAATTATATTAATAATATTAATATAATATTTAATATTTAAATATAATATATTTTACTGAAAATATATTTTAAAGAAGACTAGTACACTTTATACATTCAATTGGCATCAGAGTTAAAATAAAAATTACACTGGCCTTTTATTTAGATATCTCTTCTAACTGTACATTGTGGAAAGCATTAGTATTTTTAGAGAATAAAAGATGCTTAAATGGGACAGTACAGGGATATGAAGAGAGAAATTTAATACAAGTAATTATTTTTGAAACATTTTTAGCAACCATAAACATTTAAAACTCACTATTTTAAATAGAAAAAAATTTAAAATTGAAACAAATAAATTAAAAGGCAAGACAAGTTGAATGAACATGAAGCTCATGTAGCTTGCTATATTGTGAGCAAAAATATCTTGTGACTGATACAAGGCTCACATGGGTACGGTTAGTATCCATGAAGCTGGGATAGGTTAACTTGTTAATTTATAATTTTCATAAAATCTAAAAATGTCTTAACAACTGTCAAAAATTGAATATGCCCAGGGATTAGATAGAGGATCTATTTTCATAAAATGTCTAAAATTTTCATAAAATCTAAAAGTGTCTTAACAACTGTCAAAAATTGAATATGCCCAGGGATACATAGAAATAATGTATCTATGTTAATTTTCTGATTTTGATATTTTTGTGTGATTTTGATATATACTATGTTTGTGTTATATAACAATTACATAGTCAATTATATGATGATGGCATTCACCACATAAAATACATACATCCTGAGTTTAAGGAAAAATTGTGCTTATAATTTTTTCCATAAGTTTAAAATAACTTCAAAATTTTAAAGCTATACTAAAAACCTAAGTTACAAAAAGATAAAATAGATCCAAAAATACACTAAATATTAGGAGGCAAATAAAATCAAACACACAAATATTTTTCAATTAAGAAAAATCAACAATAAAAGGACAGAATAAATACAAATGTTATATGCTTAATAACAATAAATAAAATGTAGAAATTAAATATTTAAAAATGTAATTAAAAATCACATATATCTGAGAATATTGAATAACAATGACTAACACAAAAATGTTCTAGTTATTATATTGGCTTTTTTTCAAGTAGAAAAAAAATTGGGTTTTTGAGAAAACAGAGTAAAAGACTTAAATGAAGAAGAAAACTAGATCATAATCTGATTTTTTTCTGACCTTAATAAGAATAATTTTTCTGTATTTCTTTATAGTTTTTATGAACAAATTTCGGTGGTGTAAGACAATAGATAAAAATATTTGGTATTTCAAGGAAAGAAAATGTGAGGCAAGTGATAACTGTGTTAAATGTAGAAAAAACAAATGAGTAATTATAAGATAATCAAATTCCTTCTGTGTTATTGAGAACCAAACTTACTTTTGTATAAAAAAAGGAAGATATTGACTATACACATACATTCCCTAAGGCAGTCCTCAGCAAAGGACTAAAATCAATGACTGGCCTAGTAACAATGAACATCCATACCACTTAGATTATAACATTGAAATACCACTGCACCTTACAGAGACCAGGACTTCTTGCAAAAACAGTTATTTCCAAGTCCAGAGCAGAAAATATTCAAGAAGATCCTGGAACATCTTATCATATTAGAAATTAAAGAAGTTATCAAAACTGCCAGTTATGACAAAAAAAAAGAGAATTAGAAACTATGTCTGAAAGATTTCCACTGCCCAAAGTTGAGGCAATTTAAACTTCAGTAAGCATAATATTTGCAAATAATTGAAACCCATGATTATATTTAAATCGTGTTCTTAATAATTTTTTTTTTAAATCAGCTAATAGGTCACTGATGAGGAATAATAGAGAACTATTTTATTTCTTTGAAAAATGGTCAATAAAGGAAATAATTAAATATTTATCCTGACTTTTCTATATGAAGTAAATCAAGGGGTAATTAAATAGTAAATAAGGAAAGCAGATTTTCAAGAGACAACCAAACTTACTGTCTAATGCTGAAAGGGCAAAGGCCACCATGGTCATTCCAAAGAGCTTGGACCTGGGTCTGATCAAGCCTTTGAATCCGCATGACACTTTGCAGGGGATACAAAGACAAATATTGAACGTTGAATATGCGATTGGCAAAATTCACACTGTGGAAAATCCTACATATCAGACTAAAGGCTTGGTTCAGATCCTTCAACTGTTACAGGTCAGGAAAATTATTACTATAAAATATGGAATAGTGGTTCCATTCAGTAGGAAGAAAGGGATTGTGATGGTAATAATAGGGCATATACATGGACATCTACAGAGGCTGTCCAAGTTGTAGTTTTTAATTAGGTTTTGTATTTCAATAGTGTCTGCCTTAAAATAATTATGCTCTAAGTATTTTTTGTGTGGCTATATAGTTTTCTGTTAGTCTTATGTGTACTACAGTAAGAAGGTAAAATTAAATTAACTATCTATGGGAAAATGAGATTATAAGAAGAAATAAAAGATACAAGCATTTTAATTAATCATGCACTTATATAAAAAGCTATAAACAGTAATACATTATTTTGACTCATAAAAATTTGGGCCCACTGACATATGGTGTATCTTTTTTTGGTGGGGGGCTTCAAAATTAGGGCCTTTATTTTAGGATTGTCACCAAGGTTATTTTAGATTTCAGGCACATTGTGAAGTATCACAGGAACAGTGGGTCAGTAAGACACAGGAGAAAAGCTACATGCAGTGCAGGTCATTTACTTAAGGGAGGAGAATCCACCACAGAATGGAAAACCATTGGCTTTGCTGTGCTGGATATAGAAAAGGAAGAGGTGATCAGCACAGAACCTGCAGATGATTCCTGCACACCCAAACATCACAATGGCAGCAGTGGCGAATGTAGCCTCCTTACCTTCCTCATTGACCTCCTCAAAGGACTTGTGTATGACCTTGGACAGAAACAGTTCTCTCCTGGACATTCCAGAAAAGTCTGCCCCGTCCAACTCAAAGGCATCGGTCATGCCCAGAGAGTGAAGGACGTCGCCTGTGCTGTAATTCTCTTACAGTATTTATACTAGAGAGAGGAACTCTTTCAGATTTTCCTCATTCATTGTATTTGGTCTGGTCCATTCTGGGAATTTTTCAGAAGTAAATTGCCTACCATTTCCAGATCGACATTTTCATCAGGAAGTAAGATTAATATTCAGCTCTTTGCTGACATTAGGCAGTACCACAATTTTGGTGACTATATCTCCTATGCAGGTCATATTAAAGGTAGATTTCTTAACCATTATTCTCACAGGCTGCTCCTCATTCTTACTCAGTTTGAACAGTCTTTCCTTGGTCTACTGTTTGTTAAACTATCACAATTTCCCTTGAAATAGTTGGCATTCCTGAGAACCAGACACATAACTTGATTAACTGAATTGAGAGACAGCAACTCTGTAATTTTACCTCCTGACTTGTTAGCTGCCCAGATGTTTATGTCTTCTCCTCTTTCCTGTAGCTTTGAAGAAGTCAAGACCTTCCCTCCTTGCTTGGTAGAATTTGTAGCAGAAATCTTTAAATGGTGAGTTGAAATCATAAGAGTTTTCTTCAAAGAACTCATTTGCTCTTCCAAGTAAGTACTGCATGCCAGTCCTGTTAACCTGGGTGAGAAGTGATTGGAAACCCTGAGAGATCTTTACCTCTGTCACCACTTTTAATTAATGAAGTGCCTGTACCATCTGGGCTGTGGTGTTTCCCTTGTCCCCCATGAAGACCATGGCCAGGGAAGAGGAGATGCTCATGGGAAAGAAAAACATGTTTTTCAAGTTGTTCTCCCCCAGCTTTTTCAAAAAGTATAAGGCAAAAGTGTCATTTGCTTCTGACAGAGTATTCATAAAGGTAAGTCCCAGAGTGTTGGTGGTGCAGCTGGAGTGAACAGAGCAGTGGCCTGTTCATTTCTTAACAGCAACTTGAATTAAAAATATATGAACATGAAGAGCAATTAATATTAGTGTAAGAATCACAAACTTACAATAGTGAGTGAAAGTTACAAGATTTAAAGTAAGCAAGTAATGTGGTGACACAAATTCTATTCAGTGAAAACAAATCAATAAAATCAATAAAGTAGTTTATGATTTTATTTAAAAACGTAAAAATATAATTAAATTTGTTAATCACAATGAGAAATTTTAGTCATTAGCATATGTCAGAAAAGCATTATAGTATATAGAAAATAAATGAATATGGAAAAGAAAAATTATAGTCTAGTTTAGTAAGCAGACTAATAAACTGCTATACTTTAAAATAAAATAAAGTCTTCAAATAGTCAACAGTTCAGAATGTTATTTAAGAATGGTATCCAACTAGAGATGAATGATTAAAGAGAAAACTCACAGTGTAAGTAAAACCAATAGAAGCACAGTAATAGTGATAAAGAATTTGTAGCTTTTTGGGATCCACCACCATCCTATTGTGGTAATTAAAGGTGCTCCTCATAAAGTTTCAAACATACTTGCTGTTGAATAATTACTTTATTTTATGTTAAGTTTAGGAAAAAAGAGAAGAGAATAGTATTTTCCTGTTATGTTTTTTTCTGTGGATGTGAGAAGATTTGTAAAGAGAAGCTCTTTATGTAATCGTGGTTTTAATTAAGTGCGTAAATTAAATATTCTTCTAATGCCTGGACATGCAGCATTCTACATGTTTATACTGGCATAAATATAACAAAGAGAAAGATAACTAAAGAGGGGGAATCAATGTGAATTAACAAAAGAAAGCACTAGCTGAAAAGAAAAAGTAATGCAGAAAACAAAGTGAATGCATTATAAATATATGAAATATTAATATCAACTTCCTAAAATATAAACAATAGGCTGAAAGCATTAGGTTTAATAAAGGTATACTTTATTAGGATTAGTTTGATCAGATGTTGAGAGATTAAGATGTTAAGCAGGGGACCACAAGAATGCCAAATACCTGAATTGCTAAAATGACGTAAATGCACACTATGAAGAACAACTCAACCATGATGACCTTTTATCTTCAAATATAATAAAGGCAAGAAAGACAATGAAAGAAGAAGAATCCTAGTTTGTGATATAGTTCTTCATTATATGTTAATGGCCTTACATAGATAACAAATCCTCTAAGGCTTTATAACCCTTCTTATTTAATCACCTCAAAATCTAAGTTAAAATAGTACTGATTTGTTTACAAATAAGAAGACTGAAGCTCATGAAACTGAAATACTTTGCCAGAGAAGCACAAGTAAATAAGACTTTCTTCCTTATTTCTGTTCCATTCTAAATTTTCTTTGGCTTAACTCACTAGGGATTATTTTCTAGAAAATGCTTTTCACTGATCACTATTTTAAAATAAATGTATTTTAAAATTTACAAATAATTACATTATAAACTGCTGTTCTGTTCTTTCAAATGAGGTTTTTAAAGTCAAAATTGAATTTGAAACAGAACTTGTTGATCTTGACCTTCAAGGGAAGAATTCTGTGGCTGGAGACAACCATGTCAGGATGGATTGAAAACTGGGCTTTGCATGATTAACTGGCATCATCCCTCCATTACATCTATAATTGTTCTAGATTTATATTGTCTTCTCAAGACATTACCGAGCTAATGAGAACAAATCAGAGTACAGTTCCAGGTTTACTGTATTCCCTCTTAACTCTGGAGTTTAACAACTATATTTTAGGAAGTACAAAGTTCAAGAAGGGCATGTTTAAAGAGAAGATGATCAAATCATTGTATTTATAATCTTATAGATTTATTCTCTTTTAATGTTTAAAATGAACAAACACTGAAAAAAATATTGAAAAATATTTGTGAGAAAAGCAGTTATAAATATAGAAAAATAGAAAAAATAAATCCAAAAAAAAGAACCACAGAGTTGGGGATGGAAAAAATTAAGTGGAATTTTAAAAAAATAAGATAATGGAGGGAAAAAGGGGAAGAGGTTTCAAGAACAACTCTAAAGGACACATGGACAAAACCAATGAGGGTGGGATCAGGGGAAGGATGTGAGGATAGCTGGGGTGGGTGGAGCTAAGATGCAGACAATTGTACTTGAACAACAATAAAAAATGACATTAATGAAAGAAAAAGAAAGAAAAATTAACATGGTGATAATAACCGTTTCATAAAGTTGTCATCAGAAAATAACTAGAAAGGGAGAGGTCTATGTACCCATGCATTTCACTGTATATTTTTTATCATTAAATAGACACAAATAAATGTAAAATATAAAAATAAAAAATGGGATATTTAAATGTCTTTAAATATTTGAAAATTCTCTTAGAAGACAGAATAGATCAATTATACATAGATTCATAAGTATAGTTTACAGATCAGTGTTTGAAAATTAAGGAGTTACATTTTGATGAAATGAAGGAATAGTTAATGTTGTCTAAAGATAGGATAAGTTACCTTTCAGAGTTTGTTTCCTCCTCTCTAAAATAAGAAATTTGGATGAGGTGATTTCTAACATCCTTTTCAGTTTTACTATTGTACAGTGTAATGTTTTAGATATTGACACCCTCCCCCAGTGCCTTTATGGGAGCTATTCTTGTGGAATAGATATTTAAAGTACATAACATGAGATGACCCACCTCCATACATCTGCTTAGCACTCACCATCTGTATGAAACTCTCTCCCTATTTATTTTAATGAAAGACAAAAATGAATCCAAAGCAATTTTAACAGCTTCCTGATGCCCATACCTTTCTTATGGTAATAGATCAATTTTTATTATTTATTATTTTTAGTACATCATTTATTTCCTTTATAAGCAATAAACATTGTTTATAAACTTCCAGTGTGGAAGGGGATCTTCTACAATGAAAACATTTGGGGTTTTAAAATACCTGAACCTGACTCTAGAACTACAGGGAGCCATGAGTTATTCTCTGTATAATATGCTGAACTTTATTCTTAAAGATACTTAGTGTATAGAAGAACTGCTGCAAGTTATTTTATTTACCCATGTCTCCTCCAACTCCCATCAATCTTGGCTCAATTATTATTAATACACAGGATCAACCTTCTTATTTGCTGATCTAATCTTGAATAAATTTTCAAGATATCTCTATATCCTCAAATTCATCAGCCTAGGCAGGCCAACGTTAGTGTTGTTATAAACCTTGCTCTCTGAGAACTATTTTTCTGAACACTTTCCACTCTCCATTTAGGATTTAATTAGTATTCTGTTTCAAAATAGACCAAATGGAAACATTGTATTTACCTGTTTTATTAATGATACAGTTTACACTATCCCACCCTATACTTGTCCCATCATGATGAACCATCTTGGGTGATTTATCTTTGAGGCGATCTCAAAGACAGCCTCAGTCAAGCCCAAATATATCATCTCCCTTTAATTATTCTAGTTGGAATTCCTTTTACCCAAAAGTGGGGCCAGCTTTATAACTAAGACTCCTTAGTGGCCCAGTCCTATCAAAGGTATGCAAGTCTACTTCGTCCTGTACTCACTAAGCCTCTATGAGTGGAAAGCCTGCTTTTTGGGTGAGAAAGGATAGAGGGAAGTCCTATCCTCACTGAAAAGAGGCATTTAAGCCAAAATTACCAAGCCTCAAAACAATCTATCCCTTTTTCTTTTCATCTCTCTCCCTCATATGCCTAGATAGGGTGAAACAGTTGCTCATTAATTCTTAAAATTCATTTCAAGTATATAATGGACACTCTCAATTTACTGATATTAAAATACATGGTAGTTATATAACTTTATGTGTGTCCAGAATTAATCAATAAGTCAACAGAACTATTAGCAAGGAAGGCAGTCAAGGTTCAAGAATTTTATCCAAAGCCTGAAAAGGAAACATTCCTCAAATTGCCATTGGTTGTCATGATCTGAGCAAACGAACAGTGTTCTTGCACAATGTCAATGGCCCACCCTGTATGTCCTATTTTGCATTTTACAGACTGCGAAAAGCCCAACAGCTGTTACTGAGTTAAGAAGAACTAAAAGATTTATAGTGGGTGGTACCACCTGTGCTTTTCTTGTTCCACCCTTCATTTTGGAACTGGGTGAAGATGGCACTTATTTAATGTCAGGGAGGGGGGCGAGTAGTCAGCTGTGGCTCAGTTCTGATTTGAAAGAGTAACATCAGCTTCACATGTCACAGGAATGTGTGCTGATGAATATCTTCTCTTGCTTTTGCTTTATCCATTTCAAGTATCTAGCAAAAGACCATAAATAAAAAGCAAATATGAATTCAGCTGACTTCACTGTAAAATGAAAGAAAGATTTACAACCCAGATAGAATGCAATATCCTGTATATATGCAATTAATGATCTTTCCTACGTCATGCTTCATTTTAGCTTCTTTACGATAAAGACTATAAAAATACCCTTGCCAAGTTACTACCTACTTGATCCTCTTAGCTGTGGAATTTCAAATTTAAGCAGCCACTTTGAGAAGCATGTCTTCTATTTCCAACTGAAGTGTTTAAGGGATTATGAAAAAGAGAAGTCATGTGGGGACAAAAATCATTTTGAAATGTGGTATATTGAGTTACCTAACATTTATATATGAAATTTCCCTTATGTGCTAAATTCTAAAATGTAATATAGAGAATAATTTAAGGCATATAATACAAAGTTTTGGACAGAAGCAAAAGTACTGAGTGCTTCAATTACATCAGAGAATCCTTACTTAACCAGGAGGTGATATTCCTGCACCTTGCCGTCCTAAACCAGCGATTTTCAACAGGTGTGCTACAGGAATTTTTAGAGCATGCCATACCTGACTATTTAGTCAAGGACACTTACCTCTTTCCCTTCAACTGTCAAAAAAAAAAAAAAAAAAAAAGACAGTAGCCAATGCAGCAGTAACTGTCCAGTGTGAACAAATCAAAGTTATATTTTTTCTGAGATTGGCAAAAAACATATTTTTTGTTGTGTCAAAGAATTTTAGTGATTATTTGTGCCATGAGATGGAAAAAGTTGAAAATGCTGTTCTAAGATAGTCAATGTCACATAAATCCAACTGGAACTCCTCCAATGAAGAAAACCACCAGGCAATAATCTTCTATCATCTTTACTACTTTTCACATTTTCCATAGTTAAAATGTAAATTTGCTCAATACCAGAGATCCAAACATCCAAAAAATGTTCTTCAGTATTTTTTATTGATTGATGCAGATGATAAGTGACAAGACAGGTAGAGAACTTAGAGACAAAGGACACACAGCAATTCAGTGGGGAAGAAAAAGCATGGAAAAAATCCATAATTTTTCGTTCATTGATACCAGAATCCATTAATTAGTTATATTCATTTCTTCACATGACAGTCAAATCTTACTCTAATTTTGTTTTCTGAAGAAAATTTTCCTAAATAAACTACTTCTCAATATGGTATATTCCAACCCCATCTATTGTTTTCTGAAACAAGGAAGGAAAATAATACTCTTGGATGAAAAAAAATATATAGTATAGCTTGAAAGCATTTTCCTTTGGATGACTCAGACTAAAACTTTAGCTAAGGAATGATGCTGTTTTTCTGCTGTTTTAGAAAAGCATTTGGACCAATCTAAACATATTAACTGGAACTTTCATTTATAACATTAATATATGTTTCACTTATAATCATGACTTAAGTACTCACATAATGGCCCAAATTTACTCAGACTCAGTTCATGTTATTCATCTTAAACTTCTCTATTAGCTGTTCCCTGGCACCTTTTTTTTCCATAGTAAAATGAGTAAATAATATCATATCCTGATAGTTCTTAATTACTCTGAGCACACTCTTTATTGATGGGGTATTTACTTAATTTTTTTTTCTCTTCAATCCATTGAGACACATTTTTCTCGCAGTACGTATTGGCAACAGTATTATCCCACACATTAGTTGTTGGCACTGCTACAATGAATTTATCTAGATAGCCGTAAAATATCTGTTATCAGCATTTGTCATGTCCAGGGCATAGTCACTGATGTTTCTGGTGCAGTGCTTAGATTCAGAGTGTAAAGTTTGGGAGAGTTTGTGACAAGTGACTGTCACTTGTCAGCTGGGAACTGACAGCTGAGACCCATCACTAGAAAGAAGGAACATCTCCCCGAAGGCAGCGTCGTCAGGATTGTTCACTGTAAGACACCATTTATCAAGAATTACCTAATGTAAAGAACAGATCCTCAAGTGATATTTTTCCCAAAAAAGAGTGTCAGACTTTCTTTTACTCATCCACAATTACTTCTGATGACTAGAGGAACATGTAGCAAGTAGACTGATAGAGCAGTTGACACCTGATAGCTCACCTCTGCAAAATGAGAAGGGAGCTGTACCAAGATACAGACTCATGAAAGATAATCTAGTAAAAAAAATCAATGTGGAATAAAATAAGTGGATAAATGAAACTAAGAACTTAATAGGAAGCATTTGCTAAATTAAATAAATTCTTAAAGAAAAATATTTTTTAAAACATAGGTCACAAAATGTGTGCCACTAAAAGGGGTGAAAGAACAGAGGTCAAAGAATTTATATGGGGAGGGGTCTTGACTTTACAAAAAATGAGGACATGAATAAGAAATGTTCTGCCCTGAATCATTACAAAATTTAGGTGACTATCTTGGGTTACATCTCAGTCCTCTTGAACTCTTATCCAAGTTTCTCTTTTCAGCAGACTATGCTACATCAAATTTTAATAACTGATGACTGCCAATCAAATCATATTTCAGACAGTGAAATTAATGAAAGTGCTTAGCCTGTCTAGAATGGGAAAATGATAAGGCCATTAATTCTAATGTGAAACCACTTAGCATTCTAAGAATTTTATTTATGATTCTAAATGTACAGTTGACAGGAGTTATACCTAAGAGCAGAGAGAAGAGATCATACCATTTCATCTAGGAATATGTAGATAGGTGTGTTACTATATTGACTTACCAAAAAACATACCTTCCAGATAAATTTTTTTGTTTTTTGCTTTTTTGGAGTTCATTTAATAAGATATATTTGTATTAGTACAAATTATGCTCAATGCATCTCTGAACATCATGAAAGTTTGCAAACATGGTCACAGCTCATATGACATACTCCTTGCATTAAGATGTCAAATGTATTTTCTCCCCTGTTGAATGTGGATTGGACTTATGACTTACTAAAATACATTTAGAAATGTTTTATGAATGTTCCTCTTCAAGTAAAGACTTAGTGCCCAGCTGTGAGGTACACAGTCATTTCAGAGTATACATCTGTCACTCTGCCTCAGTTACAGAGAGCCCTATCACTTAAAGTACTTTTCTTTCCAAGATGGTTAATTTCAGAGTGAGAGCATAAGAAGAAAATAAGGCCCAAGTCACTATGGCCCAATGAAGGACAATCTGATTGGCAAGACTTTCTCCAGAGCTCACCTTGTTGGCTAAGAGTGTTGAACCTGCATCACAGATCAACTTCTCTCTCAGTCTAATTCTGTTTACTCTTTTCCTTTTATAGATGTTAGTTCATAATAAATAACTTATATATCCCCAATACTATAATAGCATCTGCTTCTAGAGAATACAAACTTTGAGATTTGTTTTGGCCAATAAAGTGTGGCATAAGTGGCACTGTACCAGCTCTGAGATGAGACTTTAAAAAGCCTTGAAGATTTCCATTTGTGCTGGAAACCCCACCAAGGCACCATATGAAGAAGTTCTGATAGTTTGCTGTAAAATGAGAGACCATGTGAAGCAGCTATGAACCATTCCAGGCAAGAACTTCCAGAGCAATCCCACTCAATCAACCCAGCATTTGACTGTGGACAAACCCCTTTCTAGACTCATAGAACAGCCCAGTCGAGCCCAACCCAAATTTCTAAGTAGCAGAATCAGGAGCTATTGGAAATAAATAAACGCTTACCATTTTAGGCTATTAAATCCTTGGGATGATTTTTCTTGTAGCAAAACTACCTGATTATATATGTATACTTAATATTTCTAAAAATAAACTTGAATTTGTTTGAATTTTTAATATTTTAATTATTTTTTATTAAATGGCTATAATTAACATACAGTTATACATACAGTTAGTACCATAATTTTCCATGTGTAATGCATACTTTTTTTTGCCAAATTTTTTAGGGAAAATAAGGATATGCATTATACATGTGTAGTACTAATTCTATATCTATATAAATGTTTTTAATTCTTTTACTTATGCTTATGTGTTAAAAGTTTAACTCTAGGAAGCAATAACAATATCCATATACAAAATAATAACCTGAAGTATGAAAATTGGTTTTGTTTTTAAATATAAATAAATAAATAATTGAATTAATAATTAAAATGAAAGATTTTTTCCTAAAAGCTTGGGCCAAAAACATGGATGCTCGTTATGCATGGCCAACTACAGTATTTAACATTGCTACTTTCACAGGTATTCACATATTTCTGTGCTTAGCTCTGGGGGATGCCTGAAGATACAGCTCTGACTCTTGGAGGAAATAAGGCACTGGGCTAAAGACTTAGTGTCTGCTGTTTCAGATCTGAAACTCCCTTGTGGCACCCAAGCACAGTTGGTTTACCATAGCTTACACTTAGAGTAACCAGTTACACAGCCTGATTTAACTATGTAAACAAATTGTCACAAAAGACCCTACTAAAAACTTTCAAGTAGCTCTCCCCAAATCAGTATTTATTGCAAAAGTTCTGGTGATTCAATTTAGAGGGAAAAAAACACTCTTATATTCACAGAAAGTACTTAAGAGAAGTGCTTCCGGACAATTTTAGGCCCCTGTTTTTTGCCTGAACTCTCTTTCTCCCTCTCTTTCATTTGCTTTATAGTATCCTTTGCCTTTATAAAAAGACTTATATTGACATGCTCTATAGTGTCTTATGAATCATTTCAACTAACCAATTCATTGCGGTCTTTGCAGATGTGTGTGTGCATATTTTTTAGGTACTCTATACAAATTCAGAAGGACAAGATTTATGAAATTTCTTAGAAGGCATAGACGTAAGGAAACCATATTTGCACACAATCAAGATCAAAATTGATCTGATTTTGCTTTTTAATAAAGGTCTGTATGTGTGTTTGTGTGCTCACATTTTGTTTGAAATTTTTGTTCTGGAGAAACATTATTATTATAAAGAAGTTCAATTACAAAAATTAAAAACAGGAAAGTCAACTCAGATATAAAAGGTAAATATATATTATTAATAAATATAAGAACAAGAGAGTAGAAAAATGATTTAATCTCAAAACAATGATGAAGCAAAATAAAAATAAAACATTTAATACAGAGAGTAAACTTCACACATGCAGACAATAAAACGCAATTAAATAATATTAGGGCACTGGAATAGAATGCTTGCTCAAAGTAACATTCTTTAAAAACTAGATATGTTTCCCAAATATCCTATGATAATCATTCCCTGAAGCTAATGACTTAAAGGTTACCATTCTTGGTAAAGTGTAAATATGTTACTAAAATCTTAAAACAACTTTATTAATTAAACAATATACATTCCAAAATTGTGAACAGAACAATTATTTTACAAATTTCCTAAAGGAGAAAATTCCTGATAAAGCTGATTATTGCACAAAAGACCTATGAGTAAAATATTTAGCAAGAAAATACTCAGGGGGGTATAACAGAATAAATACAGATTATGCCACAAGGGAGAGTCCTTAGGAACTTGACAGTAATATGAGTGAGGAGAGAAACACTGAAGAGAATAGAGTCTCAACAAGTGCAGTAGTTACTTAGTGAGGATTATGCTTTCTGCATAAATATACAGAATATCTGTGTTTTCACTTTTGCAAGAGGTAATACTACAACCTGAAGTATTGAGCTGAGTATAGCACAATACTCAATAGTTTAATGTATTTAACATATGAGTGCAAAATATAACTGAAAAGTAGCTTAATTCCAATAATATGTGTTCCTATGTGTTGTAGGTGATAGATTAATAAATTGTTTCCTCCTTCTTTATGAGAATTTGACCTTAGGTTAGCTTTTAACTATGTTAATCTGGCATCTTAATAAGATTATGGTATGCTATATTTCTAAGCAACAAAGATTATGGTGAAGATAACCTCTGTGGCAAATTTCATCTGGACTAGGATATCTAAAAACGCTTGATACAAAGACATAGCTTCACTATTCACTGAGTGTGATGATTCTAGGCATATCTCTTGAGAACTGTGAAAACTAGGTCTGTGGAACTGTACAAAAGATATTGGCTTCTGTGGGGTCTGTGACATTGACCTCATGTCAGGCACTACACTCACCTGGTGACATCTCCTCTCCTTACAGGTAAACAATGGGGCATGAAACAACTGCAGAAGAGAAATACTTGATGCCTCCCAGCTGACAAATTGTATTTTCTATCTTAAATCTTTCTTAGGTGACAAATGTGGCATTTGAAAGTCTTAATCTGTTACCTCATTCACAAAAATTTCACTTCATACACTGTACAGAAGAAATACACTAGTAAATTGTGAGCAGCTCTTCACTATTTTGAACCTGATCATCTGCAAAGGCCCTATTTCCAAATAAAGTTATATTCATAGATAACAGGGGCTAAGACTTTAATAGCTTTTGGGGGGACACTATAAACCCTTAACAGAAACATAGCAATGCAGGGCTAAAATCATAAGGGTCAGACAGGTTGCTTGTTAATTTTTAAAAAGGCATCCCTGAATGTTGTTAGATAACTTTAAGTTAAAAGCAGAATAGAAATAGTGTTTCCTTCCACTACCAGCACAGCTTTCCTCCATCAACAGCCAAATTGTTTCCTCACATGAAGAAACCAAAGTGAAGTGAAAAAGAAACACTTCCATTCCTTTCCAGTCTCCAAAAGCATGTTTTGATACAAATTCAAGATGTAGGTTTCAATGTACATGAGAAATATTGAGTAAGAAAACTATGTAAGCAGAATATTTAGAAAAATAGTCTGGAAAACATAAAGGTGCAGAGCAGTAGTCTTTCTCATGTACTCCATTAGTCAAGCCTTTATTAGAGTATATTTCTGATTTATGTGCATGTTAAAACTGATACACAGAAATGGAAAACAAACTAGTATATCAAATCAATAAATACCCTAGGATGTGTAAACTAAAATTAACATGTTAGTTTTATAATAAAAAGTCAATTTATAATATGACAGATTCTACTCATTGTTAACATGATTGTCACTATTTTTTCTTTTTTAAAGATTTATTTATTTATTTATTTATTTATTTATTTATTGGGGAAGAGAGGGAGAGAAACATCAATGTGTGGTTGCCTCTGTGACACCCCCTAGTGGGGACCTGGCTTGCAACCCAGTCATGTGCCCTAGACTGGGAATCGAGCTGGCGAGGCTTTGGTTCACAGGCTGGCACTCAACCCACTGAGCCACACCAGGCAGGGCTGATTATCATTATTTTTCATTAAAATTTGCTTCTCTGAATACTTGAAGTTAGTAGTTGGAAACCTAATTTAAGTTTAATTTTCTAAGAGCTACCAAGAAGTCCTCTAAAAATCATCCAAATATATATTTTAATCATATTTTCAGCTAAAATATACTTTTAAAAGTAAAGGTGATATTTGTCTACCAGAAATGTAATCTAAAATTTATTCCTAACTTATTTATGTTACACATCTTTGTTTTTTATTATGACTTACCAGGAAGAAATATTTAGTGCCATGCAAGTCCTCCAAAAAAAGAAAAAAGAAAAAAAAAAAGAAAAGTAAGGGTGAGAAAGAGTGAAAAAGAAAAGAAAGATGATGGGGAAAGAAAGGGAAGTGTTGTCAAGGAACATGTATAAAGGACCCATGGACAAAGCCAAAGGGGAGAATGATTAGGGCGGGAGGTCAGGGAAAGTGGTGGCAGAAAATGAGACAATGTACTTGAACAACAATAAAAAAAAATCAAATGAGCACACTTTGCCAAGTTCCTAGGTTTATGATCTGTAGGATAAACATCCAAACACCCCATATTAAGCAAACTATTTAAAATAACTCTAGAAAATTATGAAAAATGTTATTTTTTATTATATGTGAATCACATGGGATCAAATCATAAGCATGATGGTATGATTGTGCTAAAGCTCAGCCTTTGGAAGGTTGCCCAGCGTGTGTGCTCCACATAGTGCTACACCAGCATCTTGCAGCAAACTCAGATGGCCCCTCAAACCACAGTCCCTGTATGGATTTACATTTCCTTAAAAGTACCCAACATGTCACATAAAATTACTGCCTTAGACACATACGTTATAAAGAATACCAAAATAGCTTAAAATGAAATTTGTATGTTTCCATACTCACAGAATTTATCCTCTTTTTTTTCCATTTCTGAGATGTTAGATTATTTTTATTGTTGTTCAAGTACAGTTGTCTCTATATTCCCCCAACCACTTCCCCTAGCCCGACTCATCCCCACCTCCCACTCTCAATCCTACTCCCCTTTGGCTTTGTCCTTGTGCCCTTTACATATGTTTTTTGATGACTCTTCCCCTTTTTCCCATTTTATCCCCTCCCTAGTCGCCTCTGGTTACTGCCAGTTTGTTCTTTATTTCAATGTCTCTGGTTGTATTTTGCTCGCTTGTTTGTTTTGTTGATTAGGTTCCACTTATAGGTGAGATCATGTATTTGCTTTTCATCGCTGGGCTTATTTATTTACCATAAAGCTCCCCAGTTCCATCTATGCTGTTCTGAAAGGTAAGAGCTCCTCCTTTCTTTCTGCTACATAGTATTCCATCATGAAAATGTACCATAGTTTTTTGATCCACTCATTTACTTTAGGCATATAGATTGATTCCAGCACTTGGCCACTGTAAATTGTGCTGCTATGAACATTGGGGTGCATAGGTTCTTTTGAATTAGTGTTTCAGGATTCTTAGGGTATAATCCCAGCAGTGGAATTGCTGAGTCAAGATACAGTTCCACTTTTAGTTTTCTGAGAAAGTTCCATACTGTTTCCACAGTGACTGTACCAGTCTGCATTTCCACCAGCAGTGTACTAGGTTTCCCTTTTCTCCCCATTCTCACTAGCACTGGTTGTTGATTTGTATATTATGGTCATTCTAATGGGTGTGAAGTGGTATCTCATTATGGTTTTAAATTGCATCTCTCTGATGGCTAGTGAGCTGAGCATCCTTTCAAATGTCTCTGGCCCTTTGTATCTCCTCCATGGAGAAGTGTCTGTTCAGGTCCTTTGCCCATTTTTTAAATTTGGTTGTTTGTCTTCCTGGAGTGTTGTCATGAGTTCTTTATATATTTCGGAGATCAAACCCTTGTCTGAGGTATTATTTTCAAATATATTTTTCCATGTATGTTGATTCCCTCTCTATTTTGCTGATGTTCTCCTTAACTGCTCAGATTTTTATTTTGATGACATCCCATTTGTTTATCCTTTACTTTATGCCCCTTGCCCTAGGGGACATATCAGTGAAAATATTACTGCATGGAATATCTGAGATTTCCTGATTATATTGTCCTCTAGAACTTTTATGGTTTCATCACTTACATTTAAGTCTTTTATCCATCTTGAGTTTGTTTTTGCATATGGTGTAAGTTGGTGATCCACTTTCATTTTTTGCATGTGTCCAGCTCTTCCAACACCATTTATTGAAGAGGCTATTTTTATTCCACTTTATGCCTCTGCCTCCTTTGTCAAATATTAATTGACCATAGAGACTTAGGTTTATTTCTGGATTCTCTATTCTGTTCCATTGATCAATGTGTCTGATCTTATGCCAGTATCAAACTCTTTTGATTACAGTGGTCTTGTAATATATTTTGATGTCAGGTATGATCTCTCCTTCTTTGTTCCTCCTTCTTAAAATTGCTGAGACTATTTGTGGTAGTTTACGGTTCAGTATAAATTTTTTAAATGTTTATTCTATATCTGTGAGATAAGTCACTGGTTTTTTTTATATGAATTGCTTTTAATCTATAAATTGCTTTGTGTAGTATGGACAATTTGATGTTAATTCTTCCAATAAATGAACACAGTGTGTGATTCCATTTGTCTGTGTCTTTCTTAATATTTTTCTTTAATGTTGTATAGTTTTCTAAGTACAGGTCTTTTACCTTTTTGGTTAGGTTTATTCCTAGGTATTTTATTTTTCTTGTTGCTATATCAAATGGGATTTTTCCCCTAATTTCTGTTTCTGATATTTCATTGTTGGTGTACAAAAATGCTTTAGATTTCTGAATATTGACTTTGTATCCCACTGTTTAGTCAATTTCACTTATTAGGTCAAGTTTTTTGGTGGAGTCTGTAGGATTTTCTATGTACACTATCATGTCATCCGCAAACAGTGACAGTTTTGCTTCCTCCCTTTCAATCTAGATGCCTTCTCTTTCTTTTTCTGTCTGATTGCTGTGGCTAGGACTTCCAATTCTATGTTGAATAGAAGTGGTGAAAGTGGACATTCTTGTCTTGTTCCTGATGTTAGTGGGAGAGCTTTTAGTTTTTGCTCGTTGAGTATAATGTTGGCTGTAGTTTCCTCATACATGGCCTTTAGCATGTTGAGGTATGCTCCCTCTACTCCCACTTTCCGAGTATTTTTATCATAAATGGATGCTGTGCCTTATCAAATGATTTTGCCACATCTATGGATATGATCATGTGATTTTTGTCTTTCCTTTTGTTTATGTGATGTTTTTATTTATTTATGAATATTGTACCATCCTTGCATCCCTGGCATGAATCCCACTCAATTATCATGTGTGATCTTTTTCATGTATTGCTGGATGCAGTTTGCCAATATTTTGTTGAGGATTTTAGCATATATGTTCATCAATAATATTGGCTTGTAGTTTTCTTTGCTGTGTCTTTGGTTTTGGGGTTAGGATGATGCTGACTTCATAAAAAGAGTTTAGGAATAGTCCCTCTTCTTGGATTTTTTGAAATAGTCTGTGAAGGATAGAGGTTAGCTTTTCCTTAAATGTTTTATAAAATTCTCCTGTGAAGCTGTCCAGTCCAGGGCTTTTGTGTGCCAGGAGTTTTTTGATTACTCCTTCAGTTTCACAAGGTGCTATCAGTCTGTTCAGGCTTTCTGCTTTTTTCTTCATTCAAATTTGGAAGATCATATTTTTCTAGAAATTTTTCCATTTCTCCTAGGTTTTCAAATTTCTTGGCATATAGTTGTTCACAGTAATTTTTTAACAATCCTTTCTATAGTAAACTATTACTTAACTTTCCCTTTGAATTTCAAGTCAGAAGTTGTGATACCAACACAGGTAATACACATCTCCTAAGTGAAATAGAGACTTAATTATTCATTGAAGGGTAACCATGTCAGTCCTCGAGTTCTGTTTCCATGTTTGAAGGTGAACTTGTCTATACTATCTTTTTTGCCACTTGATTAATCCAGAGTAGTCTTTGTACTAGCACTGTGAAAATTTCAAAAACTCTTCCTCAATTTTATCTATGTTTAAGGGCCTTGTGAGTGTTCCCTTATTCTAGAAAGGCCAGTGGTGAGAGAACTCTCTCTTCTAGCAGAGCTGTTAATGCTGCAATGCCCTTTAAAGATAATATTAGAATTTATCTGATCATGACTCACAGGATTACCAAATTAGGTCAATTTTTAAAATCACAGTTCTAGTAGTGAAAAGTTGCACACCCATGATCTGTGTCACTCCAAAGCCAAACTTTTCCTGTCCCATGAAGCTAAGTATTTCTACCACTTACTAGCTATTTCATCACAAGGAAGTAATCAAAACAATCAGAATATTTGTTTTTCATAAAAACCTGTTTTGTACCATGGCTATATAACCTATTACCTAACATGAGATATTTTTGAGAGTGAAAGGGCACTTCATAATTATGCCAGAAAAAAACACACACACAATGGGTGGGCAAGGTGGTTCTCCTCAATAGACTTCTAACTGGTATATTCTCGCACACTTACAATCTCATTCAATACATTTTTCATAGGGTAATTATTGGTGGCTCCTCCCTCACCAGACAAAGATATACAAAAGTAAGGACCTTTCTGTTTTTGTTCACTCTTTTATTCCCAAAACATAGCACAAATATCTGTAAATTACTAGACAATAAATGATTTGTTTAATGTATAAAAGAAAGATTAGTTGAGACCATGATTATTTGGGTAAATCAATTAATGTTTGAGGGAAAAAAAAGGAAAGAGTAAACAAGGAAAAAGCTATTAACCAAGTATAACTACATAATACAGATTACTAAGAAACAGAGACGGCTGTGTAGAAAATCATAAAGTTTGTTATATACTGGTACAATAGAATCTACTCCAAAGAATTCCTGCACTATTTTACCTCATCCAATGTAGTGGTGTTCACAGTGGCCAGTGAACATATCTGTAAATAATAGTTATTAGTCCTCTGTTCCTAGAAAAGATTTTTGGCTAATGGCCTTGGGAAACAATTATAACTAAAGTTAAGTGAATAGTTAAGGTTTATAATTTCACACATAATGTGATTACATCTCTTTTATACATTAAGATTTATGAGGCATATGTAATCTTACAAAATGTGTAATAGTCCCCTCCAGAAGACAGAACTTCAGGTAATTTTTCTCTTTGCTGCACCTCACCGCCTTCCCCCACATAGTCTTTTATATGCCTGGAGATTTTAGGTAAAAACCTAATTGAGTGTCTTATTCAAAAATAGTTTTGAAAAGCTGTTGAAAAATTCTTCCAAATGTGATCTAAATATATGGTTTAATCATATTTTCAACTATGATGTCATATATAGATATATGTATTTATAGATAGATGAAAACATATTTCTGCTTAATCTTAAGACTTTGCAAAAAAATTAAGTAAATCAGAATAAAATGTCTCTTAGTAATGTATGTATAACATTAATTTTCTAGTATATAGTTGAAAACGATAAGTTTCTCTACCAATTACTAAAGTTTAAGTAAGTCTCTTAGTGATAGTTGTTTTTTCTACTTTATTCTTGGCCTTTCAGATTTGGATAACAGCTGTTACAGAAGTTTAAATATATGAATAAACATCTTCAATTTATGAATAAAAAATTCTTGAGTTTATATCTGACATTCATTGTATTGAGAAATATAAAAAGTTATTAATTTTTAATTATGTGAGGCAATAACTGAATTATATCAACTTATAAAAAATCATCCCCATAATAAACCAAACATCAATATTAATCAAATGAATTCTAAAATCTACAAAATATTATAAGAGACAGAACTTTTTTTCTTATTATTTCTGGGATTAATCAGTGAATGATAAAATTTATTTTTACCTAATTAATAAATAGCGGCAACTTGGAATAAAATAGAGAATGGTAATTTAAATGTGGACCTGAATTGCTGCACACCTTGTGCACACAGTGTGCATTCCACATTGAAAGTACCACAGCAAGTCTCTGATATATATTTCATGAAATTCTCCTTTAGGCTACCCATCTGTAATGATATCCCACTGCTGTCATCTGTATTGACTTTTCCCTGTCTGTAATAAAGGGAGAGTGAAGCTAAAAGATTATTCATCATAGAAATGAGCTACTAACACTAAAGTTAAAATGCAAAAAAAATAGGTAAATAAGTAAATTTAAAAAAAAATAATGTAAAAGGTTCTTCTTTTATGGCTTAGGAACATTTTCCCCAGGTTAGAACCATTTTTGATATTTTGCAACCAGGAGAATTTTGTCTCATAATTAACTAGCTTGGAAAATAGAAAGATCTAGGGATATTCATGTCCCCTGTGAACAAAGTTTGCTTTCATTTTATTATCTTTATTATATATTTTGTTACCTTTTTAGTTAGCCTCTTCATCCCCCACCTAAACCCTAACAGCTGATACTAAGAAGCAGAGTACGCACACACACACACACACACACACACACACACACACACACACACACGTATATATATAAATAAATGTAATTTCACCAAGGGAAAGTCATCTCATGTTCTTGAGTACAACAGATGCTATATATTATCAAAATAAATGAGTTAATAGCTTTTAATCACTTGATGTATTAAGAAAGACATCATTCAGATCAGAAGTATTATTACTCTGGAAGGATTAAATCTCAAAAAATTAATTCTAAGTAGTTTAAAAACGTTTCCTTTACAGTGTATATATTTTCTTACCTGATAGAATATTTCTACTTGTGGTGCCAAAAATGATATAAAGAAGTTGTCATTATTAAAAATCTGGTGATTAGTAGGAAATACTGAAAGTGTTAAAAAATCAGATATTTTATTAACACAATTTGTGTTTCATTAGAAACCTTTCAGCTTCAGAAGTTTGGCCAAAGTGTGTTAATATAATGCCTTTAAATAACTAATTCACATGCATTGTGAATGTATTGATACCTTCCATAGAATTTTTATGATTTTCTCTTTTCTATGCTTGTATTTAATTCATCCACCCAGGAAATTGTGTGCTTACCCACAAGTACTTCCTTTGCTATCCTGACTGAAAAACTATGGGCAAGGAATTTTAGGGAAGCTAAAGTCTCATGCACATTTATTTAAACATTCAGGAATATAGTTTTACTGAAAATAATAAACATATAAAAATTAAATATCAATGTCGAAAAAACTACTTCAAAGCATATTTCTTCCAACTGTCACATGGAATAAGACAGGGAATGAGACAGCTTGAATAACAAGGTTAAAACCTTTTAAATAATTTTTACCCCAGCATGCCAGTGAAGACGTTGATTGCTGTATATTAATGAAACCTTTGGTTCACTGAACAAATAATAATCTATTTTTCTTCTTCTTTCTGAACTTAATCTCATGGATAGACTGCAAAAACATGAATAAACAGTATACATCTTGTCAAGAATGCCTATTTGTATGAAGGAAATGTAATAGCCAGCCCATCAGTTTGAAAACAGTCTCATTCTGTGTTCTGCTAAAATCTCTTTTAAAAAAGGAAAAAGAAAAAAAGTGGATAAAGCCCATCAAAAATGTATTTTACACTAGAGAATAAGAATAAAAATTTGAGAAATAATTGCTATGCTTTCTTGTGTAAGCCTAGAGAAAAAAAAAATGAGACATGGAATATATAGGTTGCTTCCACAAGGAAAACTTACTGATTTTTTAAAGTACTGATTTGAAAATTGCTGTCATTTTAGCCCAATCACAATTAGAGTGCCATAATGATTCCCAGTGCCATTATGCCATTTTCTTCCTTAACTATACTTACAGAAGCAACAATAGTGAAGAGAGAAGAGTTTTAAAAATTACTGTTTGCGCCCTGGCTGGCGTAGCTCAGTGAATTGAGCGCGGGCTGCGAACCAGGCATCGCAGGTTCGATTCCCAGTCAGGGCACATGCCTAGGTTGCAGGCCATGTCCCCCAGCAACCACACATTGATGTTTCTCTCTCTCTCTCCCCCTCTCCCTTCCCTCTCTAAAAATAAATAAATAAAATCTTTAAAAAAAAAAATTACTGTTTGCTATATAGCATATAGCAAATAATCTTGACTACATATTTCATAAGACTGAATAAAGTAAAAACTGTTAAAAATCCTGAAATCTTACTCCAAAACAATAAAATATATGTACCTTTATTTCATTTCTTACACTGATTTCCCCAACAGTTTTGGAAATTTACTGGGTGTGTGTGTATATATAATGACTATTTATATACCTAAGCACACATACACACACACATATAATTATATTATATATTACGTTTTATTGGTATGTGGCATCCAACCTTACCTGCCCAGCAATATTACAAAATATGCAAAGCAACATAATATAAACCTCAGATTTTCTGGAAGCTAGAGTTATGAACTCAAATTAATGAGAGGCACTTATTCAAGTTCTGGAAAATCAGTTGAGCCACAGATCATCTTTCTGGTGCAGTTCCTAAAAGCAAGAAGGTCACAGACATGTAAATATTGTGAACTTCCTCTCAAGCCTCCATGGATATCAGCTTCAAGAGAATCTTGAAGCAGTTGAGTGGGATGCTATATGCATCCCAATCACTAGCCATCAACTTCATGAATGGGAACAGCTGAAGAGGCAGAAACCATATATTCTATTAAAACATGGATTAAACGCAGGATTAAAATGTGGATTAAAACACAGAGCAGGCTGGCAGCTCTGGAGGGGAAGAGGGAAGGGATCAAGCAAAAAGGAAAAATAACTCATGAACATGAACAACAATCTGGTGATTGCAGCAGTGAATGGGTGTAGGTGGAAGAGGGTATAAGGGTGATAACTGGTAATGTAAAAAAATACAATAAAAATAGGGGCTGGAAAATTGAGCATAAAGAATAAGGGACTCTTGGACCTGAACAACAGTGTGGAGATTGCTGGGGGTTGGTGGTGCATCTAAAAGTGTTGAATGATAATGGAAAAAAATACAATGAAGTTTAAAAATAAGCTATTTAAAAACTAAAAGTAAATTATTAGTATATATTTGGAATCATTAATCCACTGGCAGCCAATTTAATTTTGTTTCTTGAGACACTCCAATAATTTTCAAATATGTAATGTCATTCATGAAAATTTTTTTTGAAAAAAAAGTTTCTTGATTCCTGAACAATTATCCTGATGATAACACAAATATGAAAAAATAAAATTCTCCAAAACAGGCCTTGGAAGACTGTGTAGAATTGTCCATTATTTTCATCTCAATATTATACCTCCCTCCTTACACTGTGTGCTTGAAAAATATATTTCATCTGCAGAGATTGTTAATAATGAGAAGGAAAAAATATTCTGAGCATGAGTTCTACACATATATTGGTGATAAAAACTTTGAAACCTCAGTGGAATATGTAGATTGTGGGGAGTAAAGACTAATTTTGAAGTTGAGAGCATTTCCATTTAGCAGAGCTAAAGAATTAATCACAGAGCCTCTCATTCTTTTGTTCTGAAAAATTATGAAATTGGACAGTGCATGGCTATTTTTTTGCCCTGAATCCAATTCTATGAAGAACTGTCTTTTCTTGATTTGATAACTTTTTTAGCCCATGCAGATAAGGTATGCCCGATGTCTTGATTTCAATGTCCATGGCTCCTGAGCATTCACGGAGCTTCATCATCTTGACCACTATTATGGTTTAAATGTCCATCTGATCAGAGCCTTCCTTGGATTAGAATCTATGATATTTCTTTCCTGGTATCAAAAGCTGTAAACCCTACTAAAATGAGTTCTCAGGGCTACCCTATATCTGTGTGGAGAGAAGTCTGTGAATTAAGCCATGACAAGATGAACAAAGCAAAGAATAGGATAAAAAGAGGCATCCTAAAAATAATTTTGAATGTCTAGAAACAGGTATGCTAGGAGGGCATTCACACTGTATTCTTTTCAGTAACACAGGCATGTAAGCTTTGAATTTTTTTAGCTTAAGCTTAAATGATCACTTTCTAATATTGAAACTCAGTGGATCTTAATATGATTGAGTAAATATAAAAATAAAATCAAAGGCAAGGATCTTAGGTGATGATCTCAATGGAATATTCATCAGCTTTTTTCAAGTATGTCCTTTCAGGGTTGTGGGCTCTACTGATTGGTCAGTACCAGGGCAGGGGGTTATTAGTCATTGCAGCTCATCATGATGGCAACCATTGCTTCCCTTCTCTGGTCTTGTTGGTTTTCTGGGCCTGGAGCTGAAAAACAACTGAGGCCTAGATGTCATCTCTGGTTTTACCCAAACCTGTGATGAACAGACCTGAGGTTTTATTTCTAAGATTATTTGATGTGGATCAGAACTTCACTATGTTGAGGATTAATGCTTCAGGGAGTGGTCACCCAAGGGCTTGAATGGGAGTAGGAAGCTATTCTCTAGGCCTAGTTGTTTCCTCCCTAAAAGGGATATACCACATGGCTGGTGACATGCCAAAGGAGGAAAGGTCAGGGGAGGGTCTGAGCTAGATGAATAGAAATATGAAAGATGAGGGATTTAAACCACATGACCTACATGCTAGGAGAAGAAAGATCACCCTGGGGATGAAGTCCCACTCTACAGTTGTGTGTTGCTAGGCACCAGGGCTTTCTGCCTTGGGTGACATTCTTTTGCACCTGCTTATCATTCCTGCTCTGCTCATGTCTGTCTAATTGCCTACTATATCAAAGCCATCCAAAGTTACTAATGTTGATCCTACAACAGTTACATCTAATAGGAATTACATTGTGTTATGTTATCAATCCATTTAAATTTCTCCAAATGATTTGTAAAATCATATTACATGTTGGGGCCTTGTCTTAACTATTATATAGTAAAATATTAGAGAACTCCAGAAAGATAATCAGAAATGAAATGGAACTATAAACGTAATGAGAGATAGCAAAATTTCCAGTAACCAATAACATGTATGCTCATAGGAAGAAACAGACATTTCGCTAGATCTAGAATTCAGTTTGATACTACAGATAATAATCACAGTCTTTGGGTGGGTCATATTTTACTCCTCTGAGTATCACAAAAATATTTCTGAAGAGAGGGACTTAGCAAAATGACCTCCTAAAATTAAAAAAATAATGACACTATACACGTACCAGTTGGCTAAATAAAGATGGTGAAGGTATTAACCAAAGAATATGTATGCACAACCCATAGACAGGGACAAAATGGGAACTGACTTAGGGTGGGGAGAAGGTGGGAATGGGTGGAGGTGGGGAAAGGAAGAAAAAGCAGGAACTGTAATAGAAATGATAAAATAAATTTTTAGGTATATTTTATTGATTATGCTATTACAATTGTCCCATTTTTTTCTCTACTTTATCCCCCTCTTCCCTGCACTGCCCCTCCCTTCAGCACTCCCCACCCTTAGTTCATGTCCATGGAAAGTATGTATAAGTTCTCTGACTTCTCTTTTCCTATACTTTTCTTAACCTCCCTGTGTCTATTTAGTAACTACCAATTATGCTTCTTATTCCTAAAAAACTAAAACTAAAACTAAATTAATTTTAAAAAATTGACAACATTAAATGCTGGCATGGATGCAGAGACACCAGATCACTCATACATCATTGATAGAAAAATGAAATTGTATAGTCAATGTGATATAGTTTGCAATTCTTATAAGGCTAAACATATGACTATTACAGGATTCAATAATTGTACCCTTAATTGTTATTTCACAGATAATTTATATTCACACAAAAAACCTCATATAAATATTCAAAGTCACTTTACTTGTAATACCCCAAAATTGGAATCATCCCTTATGTCCTTCAATGGGATAATGGTTAAACTATGATGTATCTATATTATGGGATACTACTCAGCAATAAATAGAGACAAGCTTTTGATATACAAAAACCAGATGAATCTCCAGAGAATCATGCCAATGGAAAAATATTTTCAAAGGTCACATATAATGTGATTCCATTTATATAACATTTTTGAAATTAGAAATATTAAAAATATAGGATAGTTTAGTGGTTTCCAAGGCTTTGGCCCTGAGTGAAGGTCAAGTGACTGCAGGGAGATGGGTGTGGTTATAGAATGATGTTGAGGTATTGGAACTACTCAGCACCCTCATTGTGGTGATAGATATACAAATTACACAGTGTTATAAAATTATAGAGAACTTAGACTTAAGCACATACAGAGTAAACATAAAACTGGGAAATTTTCAATAAGATGGGTGGAATGTATTGATGTCAACATCTTTGTTTGTGACACTGTACTAGAGTTTTGTAAAATGTTACCATTTGGGAAAATTAAACAACTACAAGTGAATTTACAATTATCTTAATGACAATATCAATTTAAAAAATTCTCTGGGTCCTTAAAAAAATTGTTTGTCATGTAGACAGTAACAGGAATGCAATTTCATTGTAAAATAAAAACAAGACTAGTGAAGGATTGAATACTAGGGATACCACATTTTGCTGTGCATAATGAGCACTTTTTGCCCAAATTTCTGATGGAAAAATAAGCATGTGTGTTATACATGGGTAGTACTAATTCTGTATCTATACAAATATTTTTATTTCTTTAACTTATGTTTATGTGTTAAAAGTATAACTAAAAAGCAATAATAATATCTATGTGCAAAATAATAATCTGTAATATGATAATCAGTTTTGTTTCTAAATATAAATAAATAACAAACTGAATTAAAAAGTTTTAATGTAGGAGTTTTTTTCCTGAAAGTATGGGCCAAAAACATAGGTGCAGTGTACAAGGCAAAATATGATAAATTTGAAAGTCATTTTTAATCCTGTCTGAAAACAAGTAGAATTTGACTTAAATGGAGCTATAAATTAAATAAATAATAAATTTTATGAACTCATATATCTTGTGATGTGTAGACTTCTGTGTACTCGAGTGTTTTTGTGTGTGTTTACTTTTTTCCCTGAAATTTTAAGTATTTCCACTTCTCTTTTCAGGTAAATTCTTTAAATAGGCCTATTTCACAACTAGATTAATTTGAAGGATAACTTGGATTTTTATTTTCCTGTTTCAATCATATACCATGTTTTGCCATGCAGAATGCACTTCTATGTATAATGTGCACCCATGTTTCTGTGTACATTATATGTGGGATTATTATACCCATTATGATACCTGTGGTATGTAATCATTATACCCATGTATATATAGTATGCAATCTTATTTTTCCCTCAAAAATTTGGGCAAAAATGTGAGCATTATACATGGCAAAATACTGTATTATGGTAAACAGGCTAAATAACTGTTCTCATTTATTTTAAAACAATTTCATTCATTGATACAGTAGAAAAGAAAAGATGCTTTTGATTCACATTTTTTTATTCAGATGTTAATGTTTGCTAAATTTTGGAGAACTCTTCTTTGAATCTTTTTAATTATCCTAGACTACTTTTCTCTTAGGAACTTTACTCATATACCAACAGAAAAAGAAGGAAAACATTTTTTTTTATTCCTACTGAGTTATTTTTAATCTACTTTTTCTTCTTGAATACCATTTTAAAATTGAAACTCAATTCTAAAATTTGTATCAACAGTGTGCTCTATGTTTTCTTAAATGATATCAATTGTATTTTTTCCTTCTTTGTGAAATCTTCTCTGATCATCTCAGTTGGAAGCAATTCTTTCTTGCTTGGCAGCCTTCTAGCATATATTGCCAGATATTTTGTTTAACACATAATTAAATATAGTTTATTGTTAATCTTACATATAGTTTCAACTCATGGAAAGGGAATTAGATATAATTATTTCTTGGTTTTCTTCCTCATCTTTCCCAATGATTCCTATTCTATAGGAGTTAATAAATATTCATTGATAGTGGACCAAAATTCACCATATCGAACAAATAATAAAAGCACATACCTTCCTAAATAAGCAGGATATGATTATTATGTAGATCAACATAATACTATTCCAGGCACATATTAGATCCTCATATTTTGTATAGATAATCCATCTTCAGGCAACAAGTGAACCATTTATGAGTATGCTTTGTAAATAGTCACCTCATACAAAAATTGAAATTTCCACATTGGCTAACAGAAATTCCTTTTCCTTCTCTATAATCTCAGAAAGTGGACCATGCACTCTACATTTCAGAAGCTTCAAGGAAATCTTTTTTTTTTCTAGGGCATACTAAAGAAGAGAAATTTGTAAGAGAAAAGCAAATACCATTCATAATACTGTGCCTTAAGCTGAAAAGTATTGAGAGTGATTTGTCATAGAGACTAATGTTTAAATTGTGACTAAGCTTTAAACGGTAGTTTTACTTTATTGTAGTGGCATCATAAACTAAAAGGACTTTTTGTGTATGATCTGATAAAATAATATGCATAATATAATTCCCTTGGGAAAATGCTTTATGTGTTTCCAATAACTGACTCGCATCAATATTTTTATGCACAAGGTTTAGTGAGTTTGGGATTGGCTATACTAAATTCTTCCCAGAGTTTCATAATTCAGGATATGGGGACTGGGTAGAGGACCAAATTAATTTTAAAATAGACTGTTTTGAAAATAGTAATGCCAGTATCAAAGCTATACAATGTTTCAGAAGAGAGCAACAATTACTAAAGAGAGTCTTCATTTTGACCTCCAAATTTTGACATAACTCTTTTACAGAGCATGGCACTCATGTACTCTTCTTATCTACTAAAGTATCAGTGAGAGTCAATGGGGTAAATTTTAGTAGAATATTTAGGAGGGGAAAAATTAACTGGTCAGATGAATATATATTATATATACACACACACCATCAATCCTTTGATATATATCATATATATCAATCCCTTGAGATATATATAATGTGTATCATATAATATTCATATATCATATAATATTCATATATCATATGATGTGTATCACATATATCAATATATCTCAAAGAATTGAGGTCTAAGACAACATACTTCAATGGGAATTTGAAAATTTGGATTTGAAGTGGGAGATAAGAAATAGGGAGGGAGAAACTGTCCATTCTTTGGAACTGTTAGTGCTTTCTAACAAGGTCTTGATCACTTTTTATTGTTTCCATCAGGTCAGATTCTATGCAATTCCTTTGACTTTTTAAAGCTTCCTCCTGAACTGTCAGTCACATTCATTTCCTCTTTAAAAATCTGTTTTTAACATTCACTTTTATTTAATCATGTCAGTTTCTTTCCTTGAACCCCAAGGTTCTTGGAGGGGTCCATAATCTATGACAATATAAAATGGAGTGAATGCCTTTCCTGGATAAGTCACTTATTTTTCACGTGTTTATTGCATTGTCTGCTTTATTAGATCAAATCAATGTCTATAAAGTGTTTCACACTGATGTCCCTCAATAAATGTTTAGTCTGATCATCCCTGGCACCAATGTTAATTAAAGAGGCTTTATAAGAACTGTTTGCAGAATGTTTTCAAATGCCCAGCTGATAGTTGTATAAAATGCATCTCCTTGATTAATATTTATTACCTATTTAAAATTTATATAGTAACTATCACATTAGAACACAGACATCTGGACAACAACACTATTTTAGCACTAGGATAAAATGGAAAGAAAGAATATCCTATTTGTTATGTTAGTCCATGCCCAGGGATAAGAAATTCTATGCAACTAGGTAAGTGTGGCTTCAAAGATGATTTGTTATTTATAATTAATAGTAGCACTCCTGTCCCTTATCCCCCTTATTTTTTCACTGATCTTTACTCTCCACTTCCCCTAAATATTGTTTGCACACTTGCACTCAGTGGCACTCATCGACTTTGTTCTGACACCTTTGTTACCTCTTCCTTGGTCCATCACTCTGATATTCATGTTCCCCTTTTACTCATGCCTACATGCCCTCTTATCTCTCTGACACATATATTTTTATTCCTGTTTTCCTTCAATATATGTGCTATTGTTTTTTCCACACAAAATTTTGGGGTGGAAAATTTATTTAAACGCATGATGGTTTGAGAAATGAAGGTCCTATTCCATTTGGTAATTCTATACATGGGCAAAAATTTCAGTGACTAAAAATTATTTTCTGTAGATTTTATAAAAGACTATTTGAAGAAAAGTAATATACTCCAAGAAGAGATAAGCACTGTCTTTCTTCTGTAGGGATATAACTCAGAGAAGACAAGACTTGGCCTAGCATAGTAATTCTATTTTACATCAATAATCTTACTATAAATAATGAGCTTCGTGAAATATACTTTTCTTTTCCATATGCACTTAATAACTTTTTAAACATTGTATGGAATACTAAATTATTTTCCTGGAATCAGTACAGCAATTTCTGGGACTTGTAAGAAAAGTAATTTTTATTCTTCAGAGCACTTTCAGTGGCATGATCAAAAGCCAAAAAGGCCTGAGTGCTTTTTCAGAAACTAAATATTTTGAAATAATCTGATATACTGAAATGTTTAGGTAGTATATGAAAAGTAAAATTAAATTGACTCTATTAGTTCTATTTTCTAATGAACAAGGATTATTTAACATATCAATCATTATAAAGCAATAATCTTGACTACTTTTTGTGTGTGTGTTTTATGTGTGTCAGGGATATCCTATACTGATTTGATGATCACCTGTCCACATTCTATAAAGTATCATATAATTCAAAAGGTATTCTGATGATTTATCTTTTATCAATAAAACAGCCTCTATCCAGTGTGTTGAAGATGGGTCTGATTGTATTTTAATACACAACAATTTATTATCATATAAAAAGTGATCCAAATTTATATTTAGGATAATAAAGTCAAGACATAGAGAAAAGTTTCTTTAAAAAGACTCAACTTGATCAAAACAGCTCCCATTTTGCATCTCTTCTCAGAAACCTGTAGGGAAGGAATAGGTATCAGAGCAAAACATTTCTTATTGGTTGAGGAATTAAGCAAGAATTTCAGAAAGTAAAAATTACCTTAAGAGTTGAATTTGTTTTCTATTTCATGTTCCATTGAAGACCATAGTCTATCCTTAACATGTTGAAAATGTATACAATTTCTAAGATATAATCAGATATGGTCAATTCTAACCTAGTTTCTCTGAGATTAGTAATAAATACACTCAAAATGCATTGAAGAAACATCAGCTGAGCACTTTACACTAATTTTACCCATGGTTTTGATAACTATCATTGCCCTTAGTTTTATTAAAAGCTAGGAGTGAGGTATGAATCCATATCAAGCTGTATTTCAGCATAAGTTTAAGGTAATTATTATGCCCATAAGGATAAATTAACTAAACCTTAAATTATGACTGCAAAAATAGAGTAGTTTTAACTCTTTGTCTTAACTCTAGTATACATAGAAGATGGATTTATACTTCATTACCAGAATGAATGAGAAAGGTCATTTAAAGAAATTCAATTAGCCTCAGACTAACTATACGAAAAAGCTGTGAATCATTAAGTAAACTTCAAAGTGAATTTTCACAAACTCTTTAAATAAACTTTTTAAAATGCAATATTTTCACATTAGAAATTTGAATTAATTTTTATTACTGCTTGAGGAAAATAAAAACGAAGTAAATATAATTTATATCTTAAATATTTCATTAATATCAGCCAATATTTTATTATTGTCAAGAGATAGTTGCTA
This sequence comes from Tonatia bakeri, assembly GCA_004024845.1. Taxonomy (NCBI): domain Eukaryota; kingdom Metazoa; phylum Chordata; class Mammalia; order Chiroptera; family Phyllostomidae; genus Tonatia; species Tonatia bakeri. The sequence continues at coordinate 509,879 of PVIA01000089.1, forward strand.
CACAAAATTAAACAATCCATATGAAGATATGAGTAATAATATCTATTTTGTAGCATATGATAAAATCATTGAAAAATAAGTCAATGATTCTTAAAACAGCAATTTGAAGATTTCTCAAATTACTAAATCTAAGGCTCAGGATTTTATTTTTATTTGTGTTTGTATTACTACAAAGAAGTGATAGCAATTAAATTGCATACACACATAACAACACATAGGTAAAGGTTAGGCTGTATTGTGCATTGAAGGAACTTCATACCTTTTACAAACAGTTGAGAGTAATCATATTTGCACCCAATGAACTCTGCATTCCAATCCACTTGTACCCATATATTTGAAATTTTACTTATGCCCTTTGCCATTATTTGACACTCTGTTCAGTAACAATCTGCCTTAACCCAAGTAGCAAAAGGAGGGAAAACATCCATAACTTTTAAAGAAGTCTAATTGAACAATGATAACACCCTGAACCCTCTAGCAAATTATCAAGACCTTATCAGCCACACTGTCAATAACCGTATTGTGTTCTTTTTACCAGTTTTTGCACTTCAGAATGAAAGACACTTGTGTTAAAGTGAATTAGGGATTATATTCTGTAAGAACCACTATGGGTGATGGACGCCTAAGTGAACTCCCGCTGCTGGCCTTAGGCCTTGAAGCAGCTGAGAATACTAATAGCAGCAAAGCAAGAGCAATTTTTGCTAGTTTAAGATCATGCCAGTCTCTATTGATGTAAACAGGGATTTGATGGATGTAATGATCTGTCTGCTCTCCACAAGGAGCACGTAAAACTTATTTTAAATTGTTTATTTTCTTAGATTTCATGTGAAATGCAGGACGGACTGTGACTGAACTGATGATAACATTGGAATACGACTCTGAGGCACACAATTAAACTAGCACACTGCCTCTTTTCTCACTGTGTCTTTTTGCTTTCTGTCTGTTACCATCCACACAGAATTCAATGGAAGCCAAATAAAATTTAGAAGAGAAAAATGAAATGAAAAAAATGATGCTCAGAAAAGAGCTACTGCTAAAAATCAGGGATGAAGGAAGTATCCCCAGCTACTGCTGTTTGGGCTGTAGAAGCAGCATTTAGGGCCCTAACACAAATGCAGATTTTCACACCATATTCTATTAGTATGTATGAGTCTGGGATGTGCAGTACCTCACAGCAAGATACTCTCCCATGGAGAAAAATTGTTTTCAGATTCTTTGTTCTGTGAAGTCTTTCTCTCCAGAATTCACAAAATGCACTCCTGTTTTCCAGACTCGGCATATATTTCTCTAGGGTTTTGCTACTGAATAATAGTTATGAATGGTTTGGCCTAAAAATGGCACCCGTTTAGTGAATTGTTGTAACAGTCACTAATGTGGAAAGGTGATCTGCAGATTTCCCTGTGTCCAAGGCCCATTTTATGGTGTAATCACAAAGCATTTCTTCAAGCATCAGAGAGCTAGAGGACTGATATTTCTAGAGATGGAAGTGTTGAAATTTTTGTAAGGAAAGGTAAGAACTAGGCCTTGAAACAGTAAGTACAGGTTGGGGCAAAAGAAGGTTTACAGTTGTAAACGTGCAAAACATAATTTATTCTTGTACTATTATTTATTTTTATTATTATATTATTTTCCATCTGAACAACACTAAACCTACTTTTGCATTGTATTTCTCAACAATGCTTTCATATCTGTTTGATTAGCCAAGCTGGTACCAGAAAAATGGCATCATACTCACTTGGCAAATGCAAAATATTAAAAATCAGAGACAAAGTATGGGACTTAATAATTTTTAAATCAGATTTGCCTCAGTGAATGCCAAAGCAATGCATATAGAGCTGCAGCTTTTCCTTGTACAGACATATTTTGTTTTATTGTGCTTCACAGATGTGTGTTTTCTTTCAAACTGAAGGCATGACACTCTACCAGCAAAATGATTATGACTCACCTTACTGTGTCACTCACTTTATTGTGGTGGTTTTTAACTGAACCAGCAATATCTCCAAGGTATACCTGCATGTCCCCTTACAAGAGCAGTCCTACAGAAATTCTTTCAGAAGCCACTCACACCTATGTTTCCCTCCTTCTTTATGATCCATTACCTACTCAGTAATATTTATCTTTACTGCTCTCATACCCAATGCTGTTTCAATGTCTTTTATCCACTCTCCAAATTTGAGCTCTTTCCCTCCCTGGCTATGTTCCAGATCTTCATTTTGAGTCTACGCAGTAAAAAGGAACCTCATACTTGGTAGTCTTCCATTGTGAATGCACTGGTGAAGCATTTAAACTAAGTTATTAATAAATAATCATTTTTAATATGCTTATACTTCCAGGAACAAAAATCCTATTTCATAGTGATAAATATCAAAGGGAGAAAATGAAGGTACTACATATTGGGGCAGTATATTCTCTTTTATGTCTCTCAAATGTCACCTCATCCTTAAGGAAGTGTGTTCTTCTCTCATTTGAAATAGACTTCACAAGAGGACTCCCATAGGAGTCTTGAGAAAGAACATGCATCCCCAGGGGATGAGAACAATTCCCCTGGAGGCCTATATTGTACTTCCTTCAGGAGTGATTAAGACATTTCATCTTTGCTTCTGCTAGAAGGTTGTACATTACATCAGTATAACAGATATTTGTTAAAATTCAATTCTCTCTCTAGCATAATGCAAGATATCAGAGACTATGCCTACAAGAGTAAATAGTACTAACTCAAACAATTGCTTGTATTTAGTTGTATATCCCTATTTACTTATATGACCTTAAAACCCCCTTTGAGTTTATTCCTAGCAACTTTAAGCACATCTTTATATGACAGTGCTAAGAGATACCATTGACTTGAACCACAGACTTATGGATGGATTTCCTTAATCCAAGTGTATTTCTCAATTAAGCTTGATCTAACAGCCTACTAGTAGGTGACAATGAAGCACAGATGACTGCAAATTCTGTTATCACTACCTATACTACACAAGAGGTACCCTTTAAACAAGCATCACCAATATCAAGGACCATTGATACAAAAATCAGTTCAGTGTTTGCAACAAAAATGATCTCCCTCACCTAAGTCACTGTGAAATACTAAAACAGTTATAATCATAAGCATATTCTGTACATTTGCAAAATGTTATAGAGTTTTCAAAGCATTTATCATCTCATTTTATCGATTTAAAACTTAGTATTTAAAGGTTAATGGATTACAAAATGGCATAAATTTTGTAAAGCTAATGAATTAGAGAATATTCTTTCCCTGAAAAAATGTATATTTGGATTATATTTTAGCATTTGATTGTATTTGTTATAATCTCTTAGTATATGAAAAGAGATATAAATATATAAAGTTAATACTTAGTAAACAAAGCAAAACTAAGTATAGAGCCCAGATTTTCTAATTCCTTATGAAAGTGCTCCTCAGGCTGCTCTCTACACTTCATGCCTTAATACTCAGCCCACTCTTATTTAAAATGAACAATCCCCCATATCAATCCAGTAACCAAAGCCACCAACATTGCCATTCTTTGATTACAATGCCAAAAGGTATCAAGGACTGTAGGTTTGGAAATGTGGCCTCTTAAGTTATTATAAAATATTCATGGATCTCTCACAGTGTTTGATGATACCGTTTTAAGCCCAACTGAAAAATCTGCACTTTTTCTGCTAGGACATTTTAAGAAATCAATGGTTATCAGATAATAATTATTTCTAGTCTTCATTAATGTAGAATCTGTGGTGAGAAAAAGATGTTAAAGCTAAAATAAAAAGCATACAAAAAGAAAACAATATTTACATCATTAAGTATATTTCTTTTTTTTAAGATTTTATTTATTTATTTTTAGAGAGGGGAAGGGAGGGAGGAAGAGAGGGAGAGAAACATCAATGTGTGGTTGCCTCTCACATGGCCCCCACTGGGGACCTGGCCCGAAACCCAGGCATGTGCCCTGACTGGGAATTGAACCTGAGACCCTTTGGTTTGCAGCCCGTACTCAATCCACTGAGCTACACCAGACAGGACTAGTATATTTCTTAAATTAGATTCTTCCTTAATTATAATATGTATAAGAATAATTCTAATCATTTAGTTTTTTTTCCCATAATCTAATTTTCTTTCTGAAGCCAATCTGTCTGAACTAAAAATAGCTTTCCAAATATGGCAACATATTATTTGTACAGATTTTAAAATTTCCCTTTCAAAATTACATTAATGCTCTTTATGTTTAATATAAATTTTGATGCTGGTATTTGGGTATTATTTTAACAACTTTATAAATAGAGGCACATAGAATTAAATTTATGTTTTTAAAAGGTTTTTGGAGATTGCACAGTATTTAAGTACGTTTAATGCTGACTTGAGTAAATTCTTCCACTAGTACAAAGATGTTATACTTGAGAGAATATAAAACCAAATGTCAGGTATGTCCAGTAAAAAAAAAAATAGAAAAATTGTAGACATTGCTTATTGCTGTTTTCTATATCACTCATAAAGAAACATGCACAGAATGATAATTATCCTCTTGGGCATATCTTCTAACAAGTAACTTTGGCAATTTACTTCATGATGGGTTCTGTTAAAGAAACAAAAATAATGATAGAGACAGTACTTCAGTATTGGCTAGTCTAATTTTGGTAGATAGTTTATGTTTTTAGAAGTTCATGTTACTAAGGATTTGTTTTTACTCCAACACAGATTTCAAATCAATTGTTAATTTTTGTTGTTTTCTCCTCACAGACATTATCTAGAAGTTTTATAATAAATTCTTATTATGAAAACTAACAGTAGGAAAATAATCTTCCTATTCCCTGTCAACTAGAGAAAAATCATATGATTATGCTCAGCCAATAATTTAGAGACAATTCATGATAAGAGTGACAATAGAATGGATGATAAGAATTTAGGAACAATGAATCCAGTGACATGGAAACAAATGTCATATTTGGTGGTGGTATTGCCAGTGACACACTAAGTAACACAGTCTTGTGGTAAGATTCAGTTGATTTTTGTTCCTTGGTCCCTGGCAGAGTCTGTTATCCTTAACAAATTATTGATTTTTTCAGTAAAGAATCTTTGTTTATTATTATTCTTTTATGGCTGTTCCAATTTTTCCCCCTTTGCCCTCCTCTGCCCAGCTCACCCCTAGTTCCCACAGTCAATCCCCACACTGTTGTCCATGTCCATGGGTCATTTATACATGTATTTTGACTAGTCCTTTCCCCTTCTCTCCACCATTATCTTCCTACCCCCTTCCATCTGGCTGCTGACAGCCCATTCCATATGTTCAAAGCAGTGCTATTTATAATAACCAAGTGCTGGAAACAGCCTAAGTGTCTTTCAGTAGATGAGTGGATCAAAACAGCTGTGGTACATTTACACAATGGAAAACTACACAGCAGAAAGTAAGAAGAAACTCCTATCCTTTTGCAACAGCATGGATGGAACTGGAGAATATTATGCTAAATGAAATAAGCCAGTTGGTTAAAGATAAATACCGTATGATCTCACTTATAAGAGGAATCTAATGAACAAAATAAACAAAAAGAAATTGATTCTTGACTTAAATTCTTTTTTCTATAGAGTTAAATTTAATAGTTATTTTGTAGTTTGCAACAAAGATTTCTGACAAATTCATGACTATGTGTGTGCATGGATACACATATTCTATTTTCATGTTTTGATATAATTTTAATGATTATGGCAAACACAAATTTTCATAAATCTGCTCAGATTTAGCAATTCTCAAACTGTAAAATATGTCTTCAGGTTATCCCTACCAATACTGTCTTGGTTGAAAAGAATAGTATTTGAGTTAGCCATTTGTGAACAGGTCCACGAAACAAAGACATTACCTTTGGGAGAAGGAGATTATTTATTTCACTGAAGTAAAATGATGAAAAGAAAGGATGGAGTAGATGTGGTTACTTTTGAAAGGAAAAGGCATTGCTATGGGTGTTTATGCTTCTATAGCCCTTAATCTCACAGGAAACTCCTGATTGATAACACAGAGCATTAGAGCTCTGGGCCGCTGCTTCTCTGCTTTGAATGTTAGAGATATGAAATGTGAACAATATCAAAAGATTCCCGCTTTTACAGGAAAAATGGAAAGTTTGACCTTGCTACTGTAGGTGGTAGCATGACAAGCTTGATTATCTCCCTTTTTCTCTTGAGTCATTTCTCTCTCCTCTCTCTGTCCATTCCTATCAGGACATATTATACCCATTTAAAAAAAAAAGAAAACATTTATTCCAGATGCCCCGCTAGCCATTACAGTTTCTCTCTTTCTCTTTATCAAAAGTTGTACAAGTAGTTGTCCCTCCTTACTGCTTGTGCTTTTTCAGTTTTATCCTGTATTGCTGGGATTTCTTCCAGGCCTTTGTCCTAATTAATCTTATCAAATAACAAATGACTGCCAGGTGGCCAAATCCTGTGTCATTATCTCTGTCAACCTTTCAGCAATTTGACACCCTGATCACTCCTCCTGTCGTGAATCATCTTCTTCACTTTGATTTTATGAGCTCCCATCATCTGGTTGGCGCTTAGCCTCATAAGCTGTATCTCTATTCAGTCTCCTTTCTGAATCTGGCCATTTTACACAAACTCTAAATGATGAATTGTCTTGGGACTTCAACTTTACACACTTTTTCACTATATTTACTCAAATATAGTAATCTCATTTAGTTACGAGGCTTTAAATACAATCTCTATAGTCTACTTCCCAAATAAATGTCTATACAAATGACCTCCCTTCCTTAACTACAGACAATTATCCAACTGCCCACTCAAAATCTTCCTGTGAATACCTACTTGGTAAATCAAACTTAACTCAGTTTGAATCAGCCCAAATCTCTTACTCCTAAAATCTTGCTCATTTTGATCAAAGTAACTCACTCATCCAGTTATTTGAACTACCCTGGAGCTGTCCATGACTTTTATTTTTCACACTCAAAATTTAGTCTATTAGCAAAATCCTCTCACTGAAACTCAGAATACATGCCAAACTCAACCATTTCTCATCACCTCCAGCTGAGTTCCAGGAATCATTGTCTTTCCTGAGCTACTGAAATAGTCTCCTAACTGATCTCTCAGGTTCTACTTGTGCCTCTTTGCAGACTATTTTCTACACAGTTATCAGAATGCTCCTTTTAAAGCATAGGCCATTTATAGTCATTTGTCTGGTCAAATGTGGGTTTTCCATAAAATGTAGAGAGAAGGAGAGAGAGAGAGAGGAAAGAATAAAGAAAATAAAAGAAAAAAAGGAAACTGAACTCTTAGCATGGCATACAGAATCCTGTAGATCCAGGACTCATACCTACTCCCCATCTCTAAACCATCATTTCTGACTATTCCATGTTATATACCATTCTACCCTCAATGGCTTCTATGCTGTCCCTCTCTCTGCCTTAGGATCTTTGCAAATGTTGTTGCTTCTGTTGGACTATTTATCACCCATAGATCAACATGACTCATTTCTGAGCCACCTTTAAGTCTCTGTTCAAAGATCACTTTATCAGACATATTCCCTGAAAACTGTATGTAAAATAGCATACAACCCCAAACTTTATCTATACTATTTCTCATGATTTCTTTTCAATACTCTGTGATCACCTGAAATAACTTGCTTATGGTATACAGACCATCCTTTAGAATGCAAGCTACAAAAAAAGCAACATTTATTTAAACTGGTTCCAAGAACAATACCATTTTATATTGGCATAGTAATAACATAGTGACATAGAGAAACACCAATAAATCCTTTCAAAGTACACAAAGAAACCAATGATTGCATTTGATGGACCACCAGCTACAAGTGATTTCAGTGAATTTCAAGCAATGAGTGAGAAGGCTATAAAAATAAGATGCCATTTCACTAAAGAGGCAAAGATGATATTTTTAGAATATGATATGCTACAATTTTGAAATTATTTGATGTACTGCAATATAATTCCTAAGTTGTTTGTACATTTTGTTATTGCACTTTGCTATAATGAATATCTGAAAATACACCTTCATGAGCATCTTTATATATTTATACTATAAATTCTGAGAAGGGGAATTATTAGTCAAAGGATTTAAACACTTTAAAGACTCTTGACAAATACTATCAAATACCCACCAATAAATTTATATTAATTTCTTCTCTCACCAAAGAATATTAAAATACAAGTTTCACCAACCCATGCATAAACATTATACACTGCTAGTTAAGATAAATGCAAAAAAAAAGATGACATGACTTGACCAATGTAAGAGATTGCAAAGTCATTTTTTTCCCATTACATTATTAATGAGACTGCACATTTTATAGCTCTGGAGACTTTTATGTAGTTTGTGATTTTTCTTTACCACTGCTCATTTTGTTCTAAGGAGATAAGCATCTTTACCTCATCTTTCTCTCCTTTGTTCTACAGATATTTGTGCAAATATTCTTTCCCAGTTTACCTTTTGAATTTTGTTTATGGTGCTAACATTTATGTGATCAAAATGTTCACACGTTCGTGTGTATTTACTCATTTAATAATTTAATAATTAGTAGTAATTTTCAATTCTGAGAATTTTTGTGTGCTTTTACTTTTCACAAATTTGACCTTTTATCAATTAAGAAATATTTGGTAGTATGTTACAAAGCAAGTTTCTTATTTTTTTTCATAATGGTTAACCATCTGCTAGAAAATAACTTATTGAATAATCCTTAATATCCCCATTTTTTAAACATCTCCAGATACCAGTTCTGTTCTCCTAACTTCTTTATTCACACTCATTACAATACTACACAGACAGCAATACTCTTGCTTTGTATGTAGTCAGGGGCTTTATCTATCTTGCATTCTATTTATCTTAGAACTGAGCAAGCATCCAATGTGTTTTTGAATTATGAATGAGGTAAGAGTTACTGTATGCAAAATAGAGGGAGTGGAACAGGACACCTGTAGAATGAGTATTATCCAAGTCAGGATATCTGGTCACAAAGCCTTGGCCTTGTAAATGGTCTACAATACTCAGAAAACATAAGAAACACTCATTTCCAGTTTTTTTGAGGTTATGCTGGAAAACTAAAGCTTTCTCCAAGAGAATATTTTTAACAGTCTTTATCATCTGCTGGTCAACTGAACTGTTTGGGAAACATTGGAACAAAGTGAATCTGGTATTTTGTTAAAAATAGCAGAAAGCATGGGCTTTTAGTCAAGGTGGTAGTATATGTAAACACAGTACTTGTATCTTCCCACAACCATGTCTAAATTACAATTAAACTACAGAACAACCATCATTGAGAGCCACCTGAAGACCAGCTGAATGGAAATCCCATCAGTAAGGATATAAAGAAGAAGCCACATCAAAATTTGTAGGAGGTCTGGAGATGTGAAAAAGGCAGATCCCATCCCATGTGTGGTTGTTAAACATCAGAGAAATACCTCAGCTGTGGAGGCTTCCTTTGAGGAATGAAGAGTTCCAGCCTCACATCAGGGTCTCCAAACATAAGTCCTTGCAGAGGCAATTGTTCCTTTGCTAAGCCTTCCCCCATTTAAATGCAGGCAGGTACCATATCTGAGTCTTCATCAGCTAGGCTAACATCTTTCAATCTGACCTGATGATTTTTTGACATCCTGCCTCACCTAACTTCCTAGAGTGTTTACATACAAAGGGCTCATGTTACAGACTTTCCTAAAATCTCTCAAAGGCTCATAAATACCATACAAAGAACATCTGGCCTCAGCATGCCCTGTACCTCTTGCTTAGCAGCCTTAAGCCTGACATCAGTGGCAACTAACCTTGATTTGCTGCTTGGCTTCTCCTGGGCCAAGTGGCAACCATCTGAAGATTGTTTTGTACATCATGTTAGGTGGCCCTGGGAAGGGCATAGGCAGTGGCTGCATTTGTCCTGCACCTCCCTGGAGGCTCTAGAGCCAGCACACCTAGTGGACAGCTTCAGACCACACTGGAGTACTGACTCAATGACCTTCATGGGTAACACACTCAAGGTGTAGACTCAGCTGGTATCAGAGTTCCACTGAAGCGAGAGTTCTGCTCTTTGGGATTTGCCCTTGCACAGCTGATCATCCATGGTGGTCACAGCCAGTCTTCACACAAGATGGGTCTAGGAATCAATCCCTCCCATTGATGTTCCAATAGAGATCAAGGCTGAACCACAACAGGAGAGTGCACACATGTCAGGGTGAGCACTTAGAATTCCTTACTCTGGTGATCAGGGAGGCTGTACCACTGGGCCTCACAGGACATCTAATGCTTTAAACCACTGTACCAAAATGAGAGACATAGCAGCTCTGCCTAATACACAGAAACAAACATAGCATGCTGCCAAAATAGAGAGACAAAAATCATGTCCCAAATCAAAGAACAGAACAACAACAAAAAAAGGACTAAACAAAATAGAGACAATCTACCAGATGTCGAGTTTAAAACACTGATTATAAGGATGCTCAATGAACTAAGGGGAAGAATAGATAAATTCAATGAGAACTTCAACAAAGAAATAGGAAACATAAAAATTATGATAGAAAACATTTAAAAAGTACCAGTTAGATATAAAGAATGCAATTATTGACATTAATAATACACTAGAAGGAATCAACAGATTGCATGAAGCAGAAGATCAAATCAGCAATTTGAAAGCTAAGGTAGCAGAGAAACATCTAACCAAAATAGCAAAAAAAAAAAAAAAAAAAAGAAAAAAAAAAAAAAAAAAAAAAAAAAAAAAAAAAAAAAAAAAAAAAAAAAAAAAAAAAAAAAAGAAAGAAAGAAAGAAAGAAAGAAAGAAAGAAAGAAAGAAAAGAAAGAAAGAAAAGAAAGGAAGGAAGGAAGGAAGGAAGGAAGGAAGGAAGGAAGGAAGGAAGGAAGGAAGGAAGGAAGAAAATGTAAAAAATGAGTATGATTTAAGGGTCCTCTGAACAACATAAATATACCAACATTTGCATTATGGAGGTCCTGAAAAAAGAGAGAAAGCAAGCAATTGAAAATCTATTTGAAGAAAAATAAAAAAACAGAAACCCCTTAACTTGGTGAAGAAAATAGACACAAAGACCAGGAAGTGCAGAGTCCCAGACAAGATGAACCCAAAGCAACACACACCAAGACACATCATAATGAGACTGGCACAAAACATTCAAAGTGATGAAACATAAGGACCTACAACCAGAAAGAATTACATTACCCAGCAAAGCTATCATTTAGAGTCAAAAGACAGGTAAAGAGCTTCTCAGACAAGAAAAAACTGAAGGGGTTCATTACTACCAAACCAGTATTACAAGAAATGTTAAAGGGTCTTCTTTAAGAGAAAGAAGAAAAAGTTCAGACCTATAAATACTAAAATGGCAACAAATATATATTTATGAACAATTACTTTAAAGGCAAATAGATTAAATGCTCCAATCAATAGACACAGGGTGGCTGAATGGATAAGAAAACAAGAGCCATATAAATGCTGTCTACAGGAGACTCACTTCATATTGAAAGACACACGCAGATAAAAAATAAAGGGATGAAAAGAATATTTCATAAAAATGAAACAAACAAAAAAACTGAGATAGCAATACTTATCAATCAAGATGAACTTTAAAACAAAGACTATAACATGAAACAAAGAAGGACTCATCAATTCCATTTCTGAATATTTACCCAAAGAAACCTAAAACACTATATCAAAAAGACTTACGCATCCATATATCAAAGTCTATCAAAGCATTATTTACAATAGCCAAGAAATGGAAGAAACCTAAGTGCTCATCAATAGACAAATGGATAAAGAAGTGGTACATATGTACAATGGAACATTACTCGGCCATAAAAAATGCAATATTACCATTTGCAATAACATGGGTGGATCTACATGGTATTGTGCTGAGGGAAACAAATCAGGCAAAGAAAGAGAAATACTATATGATTTCACTTATATGTGGAATCTAAAGAAGAAAATAAATGAACAAACAAAACAAAAACAGACTCATGGATACAGAGAACATTTGATAGTTGCCAGAGGGAATGAGGGTTGAGGGGCTAGGAGGAAAAGTTGAAGGCATTAAAAAGCACAAATATGTAGTTACATAATAGCCATGGAGATGTAAAGTATAGCATTGGAAATATAGTCAATAATATTGTAATAACTATATATGGTGCCAGAAAGATACTAGATTTATTGGCATAATCTCTTTGTAAGTTATATCAATGTTTAATCGCTGGGTTGTATACATGAAACTAATACATGTCAATTTTAATGAAAAAACTTTTTTAAATTAGAAAATTAAAAGTGTAATAGATATATTCAACTTCTTGGAAGTGTTCTTAGAAGGAGAATATGGATGGTGTGGGGTGGGGGTGGATAGTCCCTTTCTCTTACCTATACTCCTCTTGGCTGAAATGTGGATTAGATGGCTGAAGCTGGAACAGTAATTCTGGACTACAAACTGAGGATTACAGAGGAGGGGGCTAGAAGGAGACTGGGTGCCTGATAATTATGGAAGCACCATATAAGCCCTGAACTATATACATAAGTTTCTATCTTGCTTAAATTATTGTACTTTGAATTATCTGTCACATGCAAACAATGTTAATATTAATGGAAACATCATAAATAATGTAAAAAATGGCAGAAAGCCAGTATTGATATCTAACATTCTGGAATATTAGAATGCCTAACTCCTGAATATATGATTTGAGAATAGGGGGTGGGGGCACTTAGTGTCATCATCTTGTACTCCAGGGTGAAAGTGGAGATCTGTAAGTAGAAAGTTGAAGCATATGAAACTACAAATCACTAAATCCAGTGCATCCCCCTAAATCAGATATCTAGTTTTTAATACAAGCATGTTTTATTGTCATTTGGTCTCATTTACCACATAAACTCAGGACAAATATTCATTCCTAGGTGAGACTTTGTTGCTTTCCTCTCCCTGATCCTCTTTTCTATCCTGGATCACGCTTCTTACCCTACATCCAGATATGCATCAGTTTTCAAATTTCTCAAGTTCAGCTCCTACAGATTAGGAATTGCATCTGTACTGCCAATACCTAGTACAAGGTGTCACACAGGGTAACTTTTAGTAAATGTTTATTGAACTAAGTCCTCAGTGATTTATATCTGAATCAATGAAACCCTAAAGTTCAATACCTCTTCCAGTGCTTAAATTCCCTTTACAACATCCTATTTTGAACACTTAAAAATAAACAGGTTCTGACCTCTGGAATTAGCTTATTTCATCACCAGTAAACCCAGAGTTTGAAAGTTCTACCTTCAGGCTAAGAAAATCTTATCTGCACCTTCCACCCAGAGCAAGTCTATTAATACCTCTTTCATATGACAACTATTCAAAGATTTCAAAACCATTCATTTTTTTTCTTCAGGAAAGACATTACCAGTCTTTCAAGTATGGCTCACTGCTGGGGTTCCAACTTTGGTCTCATTTCTTCAAAGGCATCCTACTTACCACAAAAGCAAGCAGGACCATCACATTCCCCCTCTTTGCCCTTCATCTTATATTTACACCAACTCACAGTTTATAGCACAATCACTATTTGATGCCTTCAGCACACTGTGAATTAAATCTCCTAAATCTTTTTTATACAATCTGCTGCTAAGGCAAGCCCCTGCCCTGCCTTCCTAAAGAGCTTGCACTTGGATTTTTTAAGTCTCAAGAACAGTTTGAAGAGTTAATTTATTCCTGTTAAATTTTATCTTGTTAGAGCTCTCCACTGCTCCAGGCATTCTAAGACTTCTGTGAATCCTGGTGCTTTCATCCATTGTGATTGCTAAGAAATTGTCCTATGATTTGTGCCATATTTAGACTAAAGGCTTGATCTTTGGGGCCAGGGTATAGCACTTTTACTGTCACCCCCCCGAAACGTTGTCTCCATGGCCATCCCCAGGTGCTGCCATCTTGGGGAGGTGGGCCACAACCTTGAGATGGACAGCAGTTAAGACAGTTCCATTATTGATGTGAAAAAATAAATTGGCACACTACCCAGTTTTTCTAAGGACCAACTATTTTAAATGTAACTTCTTACATCAATCTATTTGGGTCTATTTGGGACTAAGGGAATATTTCTTAGCAAAGCACCCTCAGATGCAAGTATCAGCCACTCCTCACATGATACGCTTTTTAAATATTTTTTAAATTTTTAAATGTTTCCACTTGGGTAAGCAAAATGACTACCTTTCCTAGTCCCTGTGTTTATAGATAAGACCTGGCAAGTGATTTTAGCCCACTAGAGTATTGGTGAAAATAATTTGTGCCACATGCATGCCAACTATATAATATCATTCATCCTTTCTCATGACTTTTTCATGCTCACACCCCTGGACATGAAGTTTGAGAAAAAGAGGAGTCATGTAAGAAAAAGAGTCTACATTCTGAGGTCACTTCCTAGAACAAGGATCAAGGATATTTGCAATGGATTTGCATAAACTAGAAATAAAATTCTTAGATTACACTAACATATTTGGAATTTGATTATTCATTAAGACAATCCTAACACAGCTAGTATATATTTAGCAATGAGCAATGCTAGTCCACACTGTTTCTTGAGACTGGTAATATAAATTTTCTCACTTAAGCAGGTAAATAATGAAAAAGAAATAGACCACTTCTTCTTGAACAGATATTTCACCTCACTTCACATTCTCTCATTCACATCAATAATATCTCTTCCATTTTAATACATAGGAAATTAAAAGTCTTGCCTTTAATTTCAGTATTGGCTTTATTTGTACAATGAGAAGCTACCAATTTAGTGCCTATTTCTTATGAGGAACATCCAGAATACATTTTATGCCATTATATAGGTAGCTTAAATCATCAAATCAAAAAGTTAATATGTAAGATTTTAACATATATATACATGGCTCTCTAAGTTCTGGTTTCTTTCCCTAAGGATTTTATCAAAAACTGAAAATCTGTCTTGCTTTATAAGACACTTCAAGCAAATGAAGAGACAAGTTGGCATAACTAAATTTTAGCAAAATTTTGTTCAACATATGAGATGTCTTAATAAAGCCATATACTGTATTATATTTTAATAGAATCATGAAAACAAAGAAAATGAATTAAAGCACATGATAAAACAATAAGGTTTGTACATTTCAGTTTTGCACACATGGTATTTAGCACTTTGACATAAGAATCATCATATTTATAAATGCTGAGGATTACAAAAATGCATTTTGATTCTTTCAAATTCACTAGTTTGCTGTAAGGGTACATAACTCATAAGCAAAGATATAAATAATATCATAGAGATGGTAGAGTTTATGAATAAAAACTAATAAACCAATAAACAAATATCACATCTCATGTTTCTAAAAAACCCCACAAAAATACAAAGCAAAGGCAGAATGAGATAGAACAGAATACTATCTAAGAGGAAGTAAACTTATTAAAGTTATGAGTTCATGTCAGTAAAGGCTTGACAGTTTTGAAAACTTATCTAGATGGTGTCAAACACTCAATTTCTATTCATTAGGGTCATAGTGTATATAGAAAACAATCACAGTTAATTTAAAATAATTTAATAAACAATTCATAAGTGCATTAGTAAAATATTACACTGAAAAAACTCTCCAACATTCATCATCTTTCAATATCTAACATCTGTTATCAACATCAATAACAAAGCAATTAAAAAGAGAAGAAATGGGGTGAATATAAAAATGGAAATTACTGCACAAAACTAAAAAGCAACATGAAAAATGTTAGGGAAAAATTAGTTACAAATCAATATTATTAACTTTTGAAAATACACTACAATTGAGTGATAATCCCATCTTCTACCAGAAGAGGGAATGCTAACTAGCTGGACATAAAAGAGATGATGACATAAGTGACCAAAAAGCCATTTTGTAATTATTCAGGCCAGAAGCACAGTGGGACAAAGTTACAGTAGTACCAATGATACTGAACAAATAAAATACATATTTGTAGTATATCTCTTATTTTCCTCAACAGGAAAGACTTTGACATTATGAATGCCATGTGTTTTTTTTTTTTTTTTTTGAAAGACAGTAGAATAAAATGATAGTGAAGGCTGATGAAATAAGAAACTCTGGAAAATGTGTAGCATTAAAGGTAAAAGTTACAATGACTTCCCAATCTTGTTAATTTAATTTAGTTTTGGCAATTTTTAAACCATCAAAACATATATATAATAGGATCACAAACATTGGTAAGCAAGCACATATTCTTAACATTGATACAAAACACTATAAAATTAAAGAGCACTTTCAAATAAATGCTACATAAATTTCACTGAAATTTTCTTTGATTTTACAACCAGGTGGAAAAAATGGTTGATGGTAAATTGAGCATCCAAGATTAAAGAAAAATCATTAGAATGATTCTGCAAATTACTAGAACTTTTTGTATGTCAGTTCACAAAATGATGTGTAGAAACAAGGTTAAATAGCATTTTCAACATTTAATTGTCAGTGTCAAATGGTTAATTTATGTAACAAGACACCTGTTCTGCAGGGCAGTGACCTATCACAAACAGACACAGACCCAAGATAGCATTCTGCAATTTGAGCTTTTTAAACTGTTAAAATAGGTGCTGACAATTTTATTTTTGCTTACAGTATTTATTGTTGTCTCTCTGTTCATTTACTAAGAAATCAGAGAATAATTTTATTACTTTCCTTTTTTAAGACAATAATACATAAATTCAATTATGTAAACTTCCAATTCTACACAAAATTTTCTATCATCACCACCCAAATTAAGATGTCTTTTTGTTTTGACTCTATTTATTTTTGTCTCTATTTCAGTATTTATGTATTTTATAGACATTATATGTTTTTCTTATTTTATAGGTGACCATTACCTCTTATATGATGCAAATTTCTAAAATATATAAGACAAAGGGAATGTAACAAAAAAAAATAGGGTGCAATAATCTGTGGAGTTTCATCTACTTAGTAAATGAATTTGTTGTACACTATGGAAATATTGGCTATTAAGTGTAGTTTCGTCTTTTAAGAAATTCGCTGAGAGACAACAGACATCAACTTGGCCTGTCCCCATCTGTGCTATTTTTCTTTTCCACCCTTTCTACACACAGATGCAGAATATAGGCAACATACAAATTAGACATACAGTATTTAGAAAGTATACTTGATATTTCTTAGAGATCTTTTCAATTTAGATATGGTAGGTCTTGTGTAAGAATAAATGTTAAAACTAGGTAAAGCTCAGAAATAATGTTTCCCATTATCTGTCTCCACAACCTGTCTGTTGTTTGGTGATATAAATTTGTTTATCTATTGCAAAGGACTATGGGAAAGACACTGGAGACTTATGATTGGTTTTAATACCACAAAAAAAAATGGGAACTTTTATTGAGTTATTTTTCCAATTTGACAAGATTTTAGTTTTCTAAATAGCTACCATAATTGAGGTTTAAGTACAATATTATATGTACATAGGAGAAAAAAACTAGAACTCAAGCAGGTTGAAACAATGTGAGAAGCTATTACTGAGAAGTTGCATCCAAATTCAGTAAAGAACGAGTAGGTATCTGTAGAATAAAAAAAAAAAAAATGAAAGCCATTCCAGTCAGAGAAGGACAGAGATAAATGGATATTTTGTGATGAGGAACTTAAAACTGTTGTAGAACTCATAGGGTAGAAGGTTATGTTGCAAATATAGATATAGTTACAAGTCATGATAAGCAGTTTGAGCTTCACTGTATAAACAAGTTAAAATATAATTACAAAAAACAAATAGAGAAATTTCACTGAGCATTTATTATTTACCAACTGTTTGTCTTATTAATTCTTAAAATAACTTTATGAAGAGGGTATTGTTATTATTTCCCACTTACCAAAAGGAAAACTGTGGGAGAAGACAGATTAATTCATTTACTTCTGGTGGCAAAATCCTCATTTGTACCCAGGCAATCAGAATTCACAGCCTGTATTCTTAAACACTGCAATACTCTACTATTCTAAGAAATCATATTTTTCTACTGTGATGTGAAAGTATAGTCAAAAGACACTGCCTCATTATAATTACTAAGTATTGTTTAACTGTATAAATTTTATTTTAGTTCAAAATCTAATGAACAGAATATGGGTATCTTGAAATTACTGAAAATGTCTCATTAAATATTCTCTCATGCTATATTTCATACAATGAAATATTCTTTCAATAAACATTCTTTTATACTTAACTTTCTTGCTGACATTCCTTAGCATTTTTCTATCACCTTTTATGATCCTATTACTTTATAAGTGTTTCAGAAATCAATGTTAGAAACATAGTCTTAGTTTCTAATAGTTTCTAGTCTTAGGTTTTTACATATCAGAACATTCCATAATGTATCACCTTTGGACCAGTCAACTCAGAGTTAGGTCTCAATAAAATGATAAAATTTACCTTTAAGGTGCTCGATTCCATAACCTAAAACAAGTAGAAAAGGCTTTGGAATCATGGATCAGTGCATCTCAATTTTAAAAAGTATGATTCTGTGTGAATACTCAGCTGGGTTCAAATCCAAGATCTGCTGCTTGCTCTCTCTATGATGCTCTGACTTCAGAAGATTGCTAGCTTTATTTGAGGTCAAGCTTTCTTATTTCTAAACTGTAAATACTAATATTTTGCTCATGGTTCTGGTGAGGAATATAAAATATAGTATTGAATTGTGTAATATACATGGTCAGTTTCAAAAAACAGTGCTACCAATGTTATTCTTTTTGTTCTTGGTTCTGTTATCACCCATCCTATCTACTTAGTGACTGATATTCACTTATGCCAGATTTTCTATTTTAATTTGAAAAATATTTCTTAAAAAAAGTTACCTCTACTCAAGCTCTTTTACCAGTGACTCTATTAAGTGACCATAGGATGTATGTTATTCCTAGCCACATCCTTTAAGAGTGATGCTTTTGAGGGATTGGTCTGTATCTATTTTTCTTAGCATATTGATGAACGTCAAGCAAAAGACCCTTGATACTTAACATAGAGACTGTTCTTTCAACTATTTTAGCATAAGAATAATATATTTAAGGAATTATGTTAAATCAGTTGAATCTAATTGGCTGAATTATTGTTTTTGAGGGGAGGAAGAGGCTAAGACCAACACATTCTAGTAGATATGATGCTATACTGGGTTTTATCTGCAAAACATATCAGTTTCCAGATAGGATTAAAGTTTCTCAGTAATACTGAGAAACAGAATTCTCCCAAAGATCAGATCAGATGTTGCTGACAAATAGAATTGAAGTAAGGAAAGACAAATATTCCCTGCTTTGCTTATCTATGAAAAATTTGAGTCCTATAATTTTTCCAAGAATTTAGGTTCTAATGAACATCTTGAATTAATAGATGGAACAAAAACATGTAAGTATAATTATTACCCTTTCCTTTACAAATTGAAAACTTACTAAAACCCTTTTTCACTTAATATTATTAGTAATCGTGCTTAAAAGTATTTTTCTTGAAAGTATGAGTCTTAAATAAATTTGTATATAAGTAATATATGAAAGTATTAAACCATTTTTAGTTTATTTAGTTTTCCCAACATTGTAACACAAAAGATGTATGAGCGTGCATATATGTTTATATGTATATATACATGCACACATACACACACACATATATTTACACAGAATCATCTTTTTAAAATTGAGATGAGCAAGTCCAAGGTGGTGGAGGAATAAATGAAAGCTACACTAACCTCCTCCCAGGACCAATCTGGAATTACAACTAAAGTGTAGAGAAATTATCCTGAATAATCAACTAAACACTAGCTAGAGAGAAGGCTTGTAATCATGGGCAGACAGAACAAACCACTTCACCATGACACTGGTAGAGAGTGCAGAGGAGGCACAAGAGGTCTGGTGGGGCTCCCATGGGCAGTAGCCGAAGTTCTAGAGGGATATTTCAGTGGCCAGAGAGTTTCCCCTGAGGAGTATGGCATCTAAAGCCCAAGATGGGCTCCCTACTCTATAGCACCAGAGCCAGAAAGGAAACCAGATAATATCCAACAGTGAAAAGCAGCAAGGTTTCTGTCTACCAGGGAGAGAGGGCTGGAGACGCAGAAAGCCTCTGAAGGACCAATGCACTACACACACACACACACACACACACACACACACACACACACACTTTGTGACAGTATATGTGGACCTGAAGAAGATTATGCTAAGTGAAATAATCTAGTCACAGAAAGACAAATACCATCTGATTTCACTCATATGTGTTATCTAAGGAACTGAACTGACAAGGAAAATAGGGATAGACACATAGATGGAGAACAAGGTGGGGGAGGTTAGGGGGTTGGGGGAGCTTCGGTAGCGGAGGGATTGAGCAAAAAAAGGACTAATGGACATGGACAACAGTATGGGGATTGTTGGGAGGAGGGGTGTATAAAAGGAGTAAATGGTAGTGGAAAAAATAATAAAGATTAAGTAAAAAATAAATAAAAGCATGATGATTTTTATTTCCCTTTTATCTTATCCAAAACTTCACTTATTTCTTTGTTTTCTTTTATATTTTTATGGTCTTCACAGAACTTGAACAGATATTCCAAAAATTTATGTGAAACCATAAAGAACCCTGAATAGCCACAACAATCTTTAAAAAATAATAATTAAGTTAGAGGAATCATCCTACCTGATATCACACTATACTTGCAAGGCCATCATAATTAAAACAGCATGGTACTGGCATAAAAACAGACATATAGATCTATATGATCTATAGAAACAGAATAGAGAGCCCAGAAGTAAATAAACTCAAGCTTTTATGGTCAATTATTAATAATATTTGACAAAGGAGGCAAGTATATCTATAGGGAAAGTTAGTCTATTAAATAAATGGTATTGAAAAAACTGGGACAGATACTTGCTAAAAAGGGAAACTAGCCCATCTTCTTATACCTCCTTAAGTTTATTCTTAAGAAGAATAAACTTAAAATGAATTAAAAACTTAAATGCAATAGGTTCTTAGTCCTTCCACCTTTTGCCTATTACTAATTGTTTTACTCTTTTAATCAAATAATCCCTTCAGTCTTACTATAATGCAATTTCTTTCATACCACAGTCTGCTGGCAGCTACAAAATGGTGAATAAAATCAGAACTTCACTAATTGTATTTGCTACTGCTTTCAAAATGTTTTCAGCATTTATGAGCAGAAATTTCTCTACAACTTTTTTTCATATGCCCAAATGTCTTTCAACAGAAAGAAGAGCAAGCCTCTAAATAAAGAGTTAAAAAATAATGAAAAGCAAACTATTCCTATAGAGTTACCCAAACCCTAAAACCTTAATGACTCTCCCAGGGGTGCCCAACCCATGGCCCATGGGCTGCATGTGGCCCAGGCTGGCTATGAAGGGCACCCAACAAAAAGTTGTAAATTTACTTAAAACGTTTTTTTGCTCATCAGTTTTTGTTTGTGTTTGCATATTTAATGTGTGGTCCAAAACAACTCTTCTTCCAGTGTTGCCAAAAGGTTGGACAACCCTGTGAGTCTAAATCTTCACTGGTTTTACCTTCTCCATTGAATACATAGCATTTGCTTTCTTATGTCATTGTCATATATTTTGCAAAAAACTTCCTTGCCATATTCCTGAACTTGACCCCAATAACCAAGATTTGGAAGCAGTTCAAATCCCTTCAATAAATGAGTGGATAAAAAAGCTACATTTACACAATGGAATACTACTTGGCTATAAAAACAAAAAAAGAAAGAAATCTTTCCCTTTGAAATAGCATAGATAAATCTGGAGGGCATTATGCTAAGTGAAATAATCCAGTCAGAGAATATCAGTTTCCATGTGATTTCATTCATATGTGGAATCTAATGAATAAAATAAATAGATAAAACAAAATGAGACTCACAGATACAGAGAACAGATCAATAGCTTTCAGAGGAGATGAAGGTTATGGAATTGGGAGAAAAAGATGAAAAGATTAAGCAAAAAAAAAAAAAAACAGAAACAAAACAAACAAACAAAAAAACCCTCACTGACCCAACAGACACAGAAAACAGTATGGTGATTACCAGAGGTAAAGCAGGGTGGTGAGGTAAAAGGTAGAAGAGGGTAAAGAGGGATAAATTGTGATGAAAGGGGACTAGGGGCAATGAACACACAATACAGTACATAGATGATGTATTAGAGAATTGTATACCTAAAATTGTTATAATTTTTGTAACTAATGTCAACACAATAAATTCAATGGAAAGGTAAAAAAAAAAATCCCCCTGAGAAAAATACATAAGTACATATTTACCAGGTAACAATTAAGTCACATAGGCCTGGGAAGAATTCTTTCCTTTTGAATGACTTGCATATTTCTGCTCTGTTCTATTGTGTGTATTTCACAGTTACTTTCTTTTTTTTAATAATTATTTTATTTTAATTGTTGTTCAAGTACAGTTTTCTGTCTTTTACTTCTTAAAGAGCTGTTGTACTTCATTCAATCCAAATTCTTGAGTGAAATCTAACTATGGTCCCAAGTAA
Organism: Tonatia bakeri; assembly: GCA_004024845.1. NCBI lineage: Eukaryota > Metazoa > Chordata > Mammalia > Chiroptera > Phyllostomidae > Tonatia > Tonatia bakeri. The sequence goes on from PVIA01000089.1 coordinate 532,336, forward strand.
TACTTCTTAGATTCATAAACTATTTCTCATACAACAGAAGTTGGATTAATCATAACTTATGTAATGTGCAAAATATCTTTAAATCCAGTCATAGTAGAAGAAAGTCATTGATTAAATGATTAAATTTAACAAATTGTGTTTATTTATGATTTACAGCACAAGTTTGTGAATTTTAGCAAAAGGACCAAGTTTCTCATGATTAACATGACCAATCAACAACTGAAAATATATCACTATAATTAAATTAAATTTACTGAACACATCATATTTTTGTTAGGAATCATAGAGGAAAATTTCTGCCATTCTGTTTTAAGAATCTTTGTATGATAATCCCTGTATGTTGAGACTCTTCACCAGGAAATCAAATGACAAAGCAGAAAATGTAAAAAAATCCAACATATTAATTATAGCTTCAAACTTAACATAACTATTAAAATTATTTCCTTGTGTGGTATAAGAATGATTATGATTATAATAAAACACAAACATAAAATTTCAAAGCTTGCTCTGTCAAAGCAAATTCCCCATATTCTCTGTCGAGTCCTGTTGAGAAACAGTTAAACTCTATTTCTAATTTTCCTGGAACCACAACTATGACTCTCAATGTTTCTGCTTGCTTAAATATAGTTAGTTGAAGTTGAAATCTGTCCATGGCTGACAGAAATTTTAACTATACTTGTAAACCGACTCCTAAATCCAAAACCCAGCCATCAGATTAACCCTACATTTTTCAAGACCAAAAAGAAGACAACTAATTAGAGGCAGAGAAAAGTTAGTATCTTCATGTGTATGCTGTTTCTAATCCTTTAGAGGATATCACATCTAGAACTTTCTGAATGGCATTCTAGAAGGAAAAATGTAGGTAAGCCATATATCAGATCATACAAAAGAAGAATTTTTTTAATTGATGCTTTAAGCCAAGTAATAAAATACAAGTTTTTTTTTATGTGGTATGTAAAGTATTAATAGATTCTTATAAGGTTCATGGAACATCAGTGTCAGCATCACAAGGAAGCTCTTTAGAAATGCAGAATCTCAGGTTCTATACCACACAATCTGCCTTATCAAATTCTCCAGGCAATTCAGATATGACCATGATGTTTGAGAGGCACTGATCTAGACTGTCTTCACCAAAATTATAAATTATATTTCATGTGAGTTTTTTAGAAATTTGTGTTAACTATGTATTTATTTCAATGGTTTAGGAATTATACATGCATATTCCTTCTTAGTTACAAGCAGTAAGTCAATAAGACAATTCAGATGCTTGTTATAAACCTCAAAATACATTCAAGATAAGCATTACCCAGACTAAATTTTGTAAGAATGTATTTCAAAGGAATTCAATATATCTATTTTAACTAATTAACACAAATATTTTAAAGCATAATTTTGATGCCTATAAAGTTTCAAGAGGTGTGTGGGGGTGGTATTTGCTAATACCAGAAATTTCAGAATATTATGCATAAATCCTGAAATTTAAAACTAAAGTTTTAAAGTGCATTTAACTTAGAAAACTATGATTTACAATTCTAATCCAAATTAACATTATTTAAAGTAATTTGTTGCACCAAAGCTCCAATATAAAGAAAAATCCATTTTAAGCCATCAATCTGCTATTTTTAGCACTATGCAGCAAAATATAGTGATAGGCTTCAATTACATGATTTTAAGTAAAATTTTAAAACTACTTATGTGTGGGTGAATGCCTAATTTTTCCTTATATTACCTGTTAAATAATTTTCAGATATTAAAGCTAAAAATGTGATCTTCTTCATAGGTGAGCTGTTTAGCTGTAGGTGAAAGATTGATGACAACATCCTCAAAAAAAATCTCCATAAAGTGCAATAATTGCCAAATACCTGAGCAAAAAGTTGAGAAGAGAAAGGAAGAGAAAATTAATGGGGTGTACAAAGTCTGAGAGGATGCATAAATTATATAATCAGATCTATCATATTTCCCATAAATGAGTAAGAGAGTTGCATTAGCTCCTTAGTCAGGAATTGGCTAGGCTGACTACTCATTTGTCTCTCTTTCACTAACATATTTGTCTTCTTTGTCCCTTAATCAAATGACTGATCAATATGATGTAGCTATAGGGATATTGACTTGATTTTCCTATGGTCTCAGAGAATAAGATTTACTGATATTTTAGTCATATATAATTCTTAAAATAATACTACTGAAAATGATAATCTATCACATCATTTTAAGTACATTAAGTCTACTAAAAACAAATTTTAATGAGTTGCCCCTTCTCTAAATTACCAATACATTTCTCTGAGTTACTAAAACTTTATTATGCAAGGAAATAATGCATTTTCTTATATTTATCACTAATTAACCAGAGAATTCTTATCTATGCTATGCTCAAAGTTAAACAGATGTGAATTGGGATAGATTATATCAACTGCCCTTTCTGAAGCAAGTGCAGTCAACTTTCAGTTATGAAACAGATGTATCTTTTATTTGGTTTCAGTCCTTTCCTTTCTCACCCACCCTTCCTTCCTCTTTTCTACCCCCCCCCACTTTTTTTTTTTAAACAGGGCCATTAACCTAGGGTCAAATCCAATCGAGGAGTTATCAAGAGCAAAGAAGATCCAAATTCATAAAAACTGGGAACAAAAACTGGGCCTTTCTCTTGTAATATTCCTTCAACACTCAGCACTGTGCTTATGATTGACAGGACCTGAGTATGCTGGCGTGAATTTATTTTTGGAACAAATAGCTATACGTAGAAATACTGACAATGGTAAAGTCTCATTTTCCTCAAGATTCATTTTTTATAGTAGTCCATACACTTACAGCCTAAATTTCTAATGTTAAGCAATATTTTTATTCTATTTTAATAGTTGTTCAAGTACAGTTTTCTGTCCTTTACTACCATCCAAGCCCACCCACCCATTCTTCCCCACCTCCTTCCCATTTCCACCCCCGCTAACTTTTTGTCCATGTGTCCTTCATATTTGTTCCTGTAAACCCTTCTCATTCTCCTCTGAAATCCCCCCTCTTCTCCCTTGTGGTCTATGTACCCCAATGTTCATAGCAGCACAATTTACAATAGCCAAGTGTTGGAGCAACCTAGGTGCCCATCAGCAAATGAATGGATCAAAAAACTGGTACATTTACAGAATGGAATTCCATGCAGCAGAGAGAAAGAAGGAGCTCCTACCCTTTGCAACAGCATAATGTTAAGCAATATTATAGAGGGGTCTAATGAGACTGTCCTGTCATCATATGTGAAGCCTAATCTATCCCTGGGATCTCTCAAAAAGCTAGTTTAAGGTCATACAAAAACAAAGCCAAAATTGGTCTGTAAGACACCAAATCTTATTAGATAGAGCTGCAGTTTCTTAAGGTGAATCCTTAAGGTGAATCCTTACCTTACACCAAGCTGTGAATGTGGCCCAACACAAAATCGTAAATTTACTTAAAACATTATAAGATTACATGTTACAATGTATTTAATATGTGGCCCAATACAACTCTTCTTCCAGTGTGGTGCAGAGATGCCTAAAGGTTGGACACCCCTGAGAGTCTAGGGGAAAAGGCAACTTTGAATTAGGTTGTTTGGTGTAATACAGTTTCTTCTACCTCCCCTCATGCTCTTTCCCTCTGGTAATCACAATATATCACAATACTATTGTCTATGTCTATGAGGATTTTTTTTTAGTTTTTTTTTTTTCACTTAATCTGTTCACTGTCTTTACCCACCTGCACTTAATAGCTGTCAGTCTGTTCTCTGTACCTGTGAGTCTATTTCTATTTGTTTGTTAATTTTTGTTCATTTGATTCCACATGCAAGCGATATTGTATGGTAGAAGGGGGTCAAAGGGGGGTAAATGGTGGTGGAACAAAACTTGACTTCTGATGGTGAACATACAATATAATATGCAAATGATGTATTATAGCTATTTACACCTGAAACCTATGATTTTATTACCTAGTATCACCCCAATAAATTCAATTATAAATAAATAAATAAATAAATAAATAAATAATCCAGTTTCTTGCCATCTAATTGATATTTCCCAAGTGTAACAGTAGGATCCTTTATGCCCTGCTTCTAAAGCAGAATCACTAGGTTTTGACCAATTTCATTCCCCTGAAATCTATTCAACTACCAAGACTATGAGATCAGACACCAAACTTTTTTCAATCTTCATATAACACATATACTCAAATATTTTACACTGTAGTCTCAAAGAATCCCTATCATTCTGCCTAATGAACTTGAATATTGGCAACCAATTTGGTAAAATCTATGAACAAATTAACACTTTGTTTGGAATTTATCTCTTGACCAATTCTGTTAATTTCATTATTTTACTGAATAAAACTCTGAAATTACATATAAGCCCTAATAACTCTCAGCTAGCCTTGGTTAAATTGAAGACAATCATTACCAAAAAAAAAAAATCTTTAATTTAGTTTAGGAAGAGAGAAAATATTTTGAAGGGTGGCAGAAGGTAGATACGACTGTTATAAAAACAATTGAAATCACTGTTTGGATTGAAAATGGGTTGAAAAGTGATTACTACTCACTACATACTGTATTGAAACTTTGATGTTTATACTATGATCATGTGTGATATATTTTAAAAAACAAATAAAGCCTAGCATTTTTTGAAAAATTGTATTTATTTATTTTAGAGAGAGGGGAAGGAAGGGGAAAGAGAGAGAGAAACATTGATATGTGAGAGGCACATCAATTGGTTTCCTCTCACACACCCCCAAATGGGAACCTGGCCTGAAAACCAGGCATATGCCCTAAATGGGAATTGAACCAGCGACCCTCAGTTTGTAGGCCAGTACTCAGTCCACTAACCTACACTAGCCAGGGCAAGTATTAGCATTTTTAAGCAGTCAAAATCAACTCAAAGATAGAAATACTATTCTATTTAAAGCTAAAGAAATTATATTAAAGCCCCATTAAAGAATTTTTCTGGGCTACATTAAGTCACTATTCTCAAACAATTTCATGTAGCAATAGGATACTGGACACAATGAATTCTTAAAAGAAAGATAATAGGATGGAGTGAGGGAGAAATAAAGAAAAAAAGGAATCATTTCATGTCAAGAAAAAGCAATATTTTTTTCTTTCCTCTTCTAACACACACAGAAAGGACTGCAGTGAGAGGTTTTGAAGAGTCAAAGGAGGTGCTTTGATGTCCGTTGTCTGATTGCAAAGGCAAGGGGATTAAGTTGTCAGTGATGGAAATAAGAAACTATAGTATTATAAAAAGATACTATGAAGAGAGTGACCAAGAACTTCAATGCAAAAAGTCTAAATGTTAAAAAATAAATAAAACATTCTTGTAAGTTAAAATAAAGAGACATGTGTTTATTTCTATGCAATGACCTGTATTTACAACAAACAGAAGACACAGAATTTACAGAGCACTTCTACTTAATTGGAGGCTTGGGAGTCAGACTCCTGTTTTTGAATCCAAATTTTACATCATTATTAGCTAAGCAAACTTGAACAATAAATATTATATATATATATATATATATATATATATATATATAATCTATTTATTTCATCTTTTTTCTAATCATTCTCCATACTGCATAGAACTCTTTTAAAGGTTGAGTTAAGACAAACAAACAAACAAACACAAAGACATGGCAGCAGAAGAAAAAATTACAGACTCATAATCATATTCACATTTGCAGCTTTTCATAAATGTCTCATCAATCTACCAGTTTTTTTCTCTTCAGGAATCAATATGTGAAAATAAAGGACAAGAAGTTGGGGGATTCCTTGGTTTTAAGATTCACTTCTCCAATTTAATATTTCAAAGTGAGGCATATTTATCAAACCTCGAGTTACTTAAACATAATTAAAACTCATAATCACTTATCAAAAATTAACATAGTTTGTATGAGAACATCACATGCAACACATCAGACCTCTCTAGGAGCATCACCTGCAGAGCTGCTAATGAACAGGCATCTGTGAACATGCCTTGACCTTGTTTCTTTAAATAGAGGGGAAAGAGTACAACACAAAGAGGGCAGAAGGAAAGTTAACCAAGGCAGATATGATTTAGAAAACTTATATATAAATGTAATTTTCCAAGGAAGAATAAATGATTGCAATGATCGTGTAAAGAGAGCCATGTGTGTCATTCATGTAATCAACTAAAGAAGCCCTAGGAACTCTATCTCATGGCAGAAGTACATAGACAATAGCAACTTTTCAGGTATATGTGTGTCCAGTTCCGTAGGCTATTATGTACTATATAGCTGCAGGTAAGGCAGTTTAATGGTTGAGAGCTGCAAACATATGATACTATGACACTATTACCTTGCAAAGAACACAGATTTCAGAGTGTTACTAATATAACAAATACTATCATGAAGTATGATGAATTAAACAGTATTTATGTTTTATTTTTTATCAGAGAATCTTGATACTCTGACAAAACTTGATATTTAAACTTGAAGAATCTACATTTTGGAAGTTATAAAAGTGAGCAAGTAAACACTATAATATAAAAGATAAAAGAAATTCAAATGACCAGAATGTCATTCACAAACACATATACAAAAAAAAAAAAAAGCAATTTTTATGTGACTATGGCCAGACCCAATTCTCAGGATATTTCTATTTAATAAAAGAGCCATTCTTGGGACCTACAATGTTAAAACATCTTAACTATTCCTTACCTGATGTAAATAACCATCATCTTAGTTCAGAGAACCATGATTTTGAACAAATTATGGATTTTCCTCCTTATGTTCACCGAATACCAATGATAGTACACAAGGAAATGTATGCCATGTGTTTCTGTTAATTAAGCTCCCTTGATTGTAAGTCATTTCAAGAATTGAAGAGAAATTGCAATTCAGGAGTCTCCAGATATTATTGACACATAGTTAAATCATTTCTATTACTCTTATAAATATTATTAATTTCCAAGAGCTCTTTTATTTAAGAAACAGTTACCACATACAATAGATTCTCTCTTGATACTGATACCCAAATAAGGTTACATTTTTTTTAAATATTTTATTTATTTATTTTTAGAGAGGTAAGGGAGGGAGAGAGAGAGAGAGAAAGAGAGAGAGAGAGAAACATCAGTGTGTGGTTGCTGGGGGACATGGCCTGCAACCTAGGCATATGCCTTGACTGGGAATCGAACCTGCGATGCCTGGTTCACAGCCCGCGCTCAATCCACTGAGCTACACCAGCCAGGGCAAGGTTACATTTTTTTTTTCCCAAAATTACATATGGTTTTTCAGCAAGCTTGGAACTAAATCCTATTATCCCAATTCACAAATGGGCATATAATTAATTGATATTATTATATAATACTTGGGCACGTAATGGGAGGAACTCCTCCAGGAAACGCACTAATGTAGGGAAGGACTAAAGACCGGGCAGGTGTGTATTGCCCTGGCAACCGGGACAATGAACACGTGACACAGATTAAAGGAGGTGCCAAAAACCGAGAAGATGATTCGATGAGGGAGTTAGCCTCCTATCTACTTCCATCTACCAGGGGATTCTTGGGGAGTCTTTAAAAGGACAGTCCACGGAAACACTGCTCTCTTGGATTCTCCCCTTCCCGACTGATACGGGCTGGAGTTCCAGGGCCCGGGACCTTCCAGATTGGACCTGGTAAGCTCCAAGCCACTTCCCCAGGTGGGAAAGCCAAGCAGCTGTGGCCCACCCACGGCCCACACCTCCAGCAAGCCTGGCAAACCCAACGGCCCTTAAAGGGCAAGAATCTGTGGTGGTGGTTGTGTGCTGGTAGCCCACGCCAGTGCAGGCCTGTTGGCTATCATCATAGTACAGCTGGGGAGGGTCAGGCCCATGCTCCACCCTGTGAGCTTTAGGCTTGACCAGGAGTACAATAGATACTGGGAGCAAGGCTGGTAAAAAGGAGGTGGCGGGGGCCAGGGGAGAGATTTGGGCCAGCAAGTCCAAGAGATTATCACTACCAGTGACAAGCCCCCTGCCCCTCCTAGTGCATGAAGCAGCAGAAAACCACTGCAGCAGCCACCCACCAGAAGCCTGCTTGCTCCTTCAGCAGCAGGGGGTGAGCATCAGGAAATCTGTGTATATCTGTACCTAAGTAAGAATTTCGTGTTCCTTTCCACCAGACTGTCTCCAGAGTTACTGCCCATGGGCTACAGGCAGTGAGATCCCCACTAGTTTGGTTACAGGCATGGTTATTAGAATTCTGAGTTCCATTGATTCATAAGCTTCTTATATTCTGTTGGTGGAAAACTTAGCACTATTCGATATTTATATTAAATAAAGAGCCACTCACTCTTGAGTCTCACTTTACTGGGAGGTGAACTAGGGTGTTTGGGGCAACACTATGAATTTTGGACATTTACATTTAGAACACACACATACTTGCTGCATCCCAGCCTAGTGTGATTTAACTCTGGGAAAGTGTGCCTCTAGATAGACGTAGCAAAGTTATACCACAGGTTAATCTGAAATTTGATCACTGAGAAATTTACTCCATATTTTAATTTCTGTGGGCCTAACACTATACTAGACAAAGTTGTGTGGTCTGAGTATTCTTTTATTAATATCTGTATGGCAGAAATTAATGTCAGGTTGTGGGTTACACTGAGGGCACACATATCATATCTGAAAAACTGAAAACCCCGAAGTTTCCGTTGAATTTAATTTTTTTACAATATGTATTTTTAATCTTTATTGTAATTTTTCCATTTAATCCCCTTAAATGCCCCTCCTCCCAGCAATCCCCACATGTTGTCCTTGTCCACGAGTCTTTTTCTTTTTGCTCAATTCCTTCACCCCCTAGCTTCCCCCAGCTGTCATCCTGCTTTCCATCTATGAGCCTGTCCCCATTTTCCTTGTTAGTTCAGTTTGTTCATTAGATTCCACAATTGAGTGAAATCATATGGTATTTGTGAGTTTCTGGCTAGCTTATTTCACTTAGTGTAATGTCCAGGTTCATCTATACTGTTGCAAAGCATAACATTTTCTTCTTTTTATGGCTGACTAGTATTCCATTGTGTAAATATCCCATAGTTGTTTTATCTGCTCATCTACTGTTGGACACTTGGCCTGCTTCCATATCTTGGCGATTGTAAATAATGCTGCAATGAACATAGGGATGGCTATGTTGTTTCAGATTGATGTTTTGAGTTCCTTCAGATATATTCCCAGAAGTGGGATTGCTGGGTTAAGATCCATTTTTAATTTTTTGAAGAATCGCCATGCTGCTTTCCACAGTGGCTGCACTGGTTCCCATCCCCAACAACAGTGCAGTAGGGCTCCCCTTTTTCCCCATCCTCATCAGCACTTGTTTGTTTGTTAATTTATTGATGAGAGCCATTCTGATTGGTGTCCTATAGACATATAAAAAGATGATCAATGTCACTAATCATCAGAGAAATGCAAATTAAAACTGCAATGAAAGATCATCTCAGTTCATTTTTAAAGAGTAGAGCAGATAATTAAATAAATTTGTTTTAAAAGAATCAGCACTACTTACTGCTTTAACAATCTTTGCATCAGACAGCCTGGATTCACCACCTGACAATGCCACATATAAAACAGAGTAATTTATTCAATCTCTTTACGAATCACTTTTTTGTGAAGAAGGATAATACAGCACTGTTTATAATAAAGTAAGGTAATTAGTTAGATGCTGTTTGTGAAACACTTCCCAGTGTGGTAGGCAAGTGATAAACATTTAATAAATATTAAGCCACTATGATAGGTTCCAGGTGATGGGGCATGGAGGATGATAAGAATTAACACAAATAGAGGAGCAAAGAGAGAGCATTCCAGGCAATGGACAGAGAATGAGTAAAGTTTCAGAATAAAGACACTCTTTACACATTTTTCAACACCCTATATGATCTAGTTGCTAGCAAACAGTCTAAATTCCTTTGAAGCCATTTCAACTACATTCATTGTAATTTAGCTATACTGGCATTCATTTTGTTGAACATACTCAGATTCTCCGCATTTCCAGACTGTCATCCCTCACTTGTCTAATTCCTGCTCATTCTTCTGGTTTTAATTTAATGACTCTTCTTCAAGAAAGCCTTCACTAAAACATGCATCAGCCCCAATTACAGTAGCTTTTACTCACTTAAAATCCCATTGGATTCTAAAAAACAAAATTACATTTAATAATTTATCTGTCTAATTTTACAAATATCTCAGTTCTCTTACTGAACTTTGAATCCCATGGAAGTGAGAACTATGACTTGTATACCTAGTTAGCTTAACAAGCCTAAACTAACTCCCAACAGAGTAAGCATTCAATGTACACAGCACATACACAAATGAGTGAACAAATGAGCATTCAATATGTTTTCAGTTTTCTGTGAAGTAATTTAGAGACTAACTTGGATGAAAGAATATGCTCAAGTTAGAAACTAAGATAATATCATTTAGGTTAGACAGAATCAGTTGATGGAGATCTCTGATTAGCAGTCAAATTAACTTTTCTTGCAAAAAAACGATGATTTTATTTTGTATTTGTTTTTTGTTTAGAATTGAACTCGTACATTTTTGCAATATTGGTTCACATAGCTTTCAGGAAAGTTTTGTGGGAAGGGGTAAAGATTGAAATCCAAAAAGGGTGTTCTTATGAAGAGAAGTGATAAATGACACAAATTCCTCAATAGGCAGAATAACTAAAATTCCCCCCCAATCATTTTAATACAAGAAAAATAAGAATTTTATTCTATGCTCTTACACTTATTTTATGGATTAGTATATTTAATTTCTTGTTTAATTTGTAGTGACATATGGGTGGCAGTGGAGAGGATATTGGTAAAACTTCTAAAACCTTACTCCCTACATGTGGCCCTGTCTCAGCAGCACCAACAAAGACACCTGCAGGTTGCTTAGAAATGAAGACTTCCAGGATCCACCCTGGAATTCCTGAACTCAAATCTGCATGTTGCCAAGATCTATATATAATTTCAATGCATGATTAACTATGAAAAACACTATTTTAATTGTCTAAGTCTGGCCATAGTTCATACTTTCTGAAACAGGGTAGGGACACAACATAGTGAGCACCAGCTAATGAACAGAAGATCTGATATATCCTGGAGACTAATTATATTTACAGACAAAGTAAAGGCAACTGTCATTGATTTTAATATTTCAATGTAAACAACTGGTAAAATGAGAGTACATTTTGAAAACAACAATAAAAAAGGAAAACAGTATTTAGATTGCAAGATACTCATGTGAGGGCATACTTCAAAATTTATTAAAGAGTTCCTATAATAATATCTGGACTCAAGGTTTAAGTTTCAATAGAAAGATGACATTTCAGATTATTCTAATTGTCAAATCATTTGGTAATGACCTGCTTTATATTTGTAAAAAAGTATCTTATCAAAACTTTCCATTCATGAAAATATCCTGTTATTTTTTGGAAGGTGGAGTCAGTAATTTCAGATAAACTATTACTGAACCACATGGTACTGTGTGCTGAAATTATGGATTTAAGGTAATTTTATTTTTCCCCTAATACCAACTCTCCCTCAAGGCTTAGTTCAAAGATGAAATCTCATCTATGAAGGATTGGGACTTCTCTAACTCAAGATGACCTAGATAGCAATATGTATACCTTATCAAAGAAGATAAATGTAATGGTTTTAAAATAAAAGCTATATAATTTTTTAAATTCCCTTTTTGCAACACACTTCTATGGTTTCCATTTTATGGGCTCTTATTTCCTTATTGGTTCATATTAACTAAATATCTATTAAATCTTAACCTATTCCATCACTTATCAAACAGAAAACTGGCATTAGAGATACTGAGAGGAAAAACCAATAGTATCTGTCTTTTAATATGTTCACAGGGTTATGACAAAGATAAATAAATCATCAATTTTATTAAAATATGATGCTTATGCAAAAAGTATACAAGCTAGTATATGTGAAGAAACAGAGGCACAGTTTAAAATATTTTGAAGCCTAATCCATGCCTTTTTGTTTATTTTCCTATATATTCCTCTCCCTCTATCACTTTTCTTTTTCTTTCTTTCTTTTCTTTTCTTTTTTCTTTTTTTTTGCTGGGATAGAAACACAGTAGACACTAATTAAATACTTTTGAAAAACTGACAACATATGCCCATATCCATATGTTCTATTAAAAACACACACAAAAAATAGTAACTTTTTCTATATGAGAAATGTTATTTGTAAAATTAAAAGTATGTTTTTAAACAGTGACCTTTATTTGCTCTACTATTAAGTGAATCAAAAAAAAATACAGTGACTCAAGAAGGATAATTTAATATCTTAATTCTCAGAACCTTGAAATAGAAAATAAACAGTTGCATTAAAAAGTGCTGTTTTATTTAAAATAGATAACATGCCTCATTCTTATTCTACTGGCAGATATTTCTTTTGTACTTACATTGTAGCACTGTCTTTTTTTAGGTACTTTTTTACTTTATTTTTCCATTTTTTAAAAAAATTTTTGTTGTTCAAATATCATTGTCGCATTTTCCCCAAACCCAGCCATCCCCACCTCCCTCCCCAGATTCCATTCCCCCTTGGTTTTGTCCATGTGTTCTTTATAGTTGTTCCCAAAAACCCTTCACCCTTTCCCCCCATTATCCCCTCCCATCTCCCCTCTAATAACTGTCCCTTTGTTGTTAATTTCAATGTCTCTGGTTATATTTTCCTTACTTGTTTGTTTTGTTGATTAGGTTCCAGTTAAAGGTGAGATCATATGGTATTTGTCTTTTATTGCCTGGCTTATTTCACTTTGCATAATGCTCTCCAGTTCTATCCATTCTGTTGCAAAGGGTAGGAGCTCCTTCTTTCTTTCTGCTGTGTAGTATTCCATTGTGTAAATGTGCCATAGTTTTTTGATCAATTAATCTACTGTTGAGCACTTAGTTTTTTTCCAGCACTTGGCTATTATAAATTGTGCTGCTATGAACATTGGGGTTCATTAGTTCTTTTGGACTGGTGTTTCAGGGACAGCTACATGCAAAAAAAAAAAAGAAAGAAAGAAACTTGATCACCAACTTACACCATTCACAAAAGTAAATTCAAGGTAGATAAAAAGACTTAAATATAAGTTGTGATACCATCAAAGTCCTTCAGGAGAACATAGGCAGGAAAATCTCAGATATTCCATGCAGCAATATTTTCACTGATATGTCCCCTAGAGCAAGGGACATAAAGGAAAGAATAAACAAATGGGACTTCATCAAAATTAAAAGCTTCTGCACAGCTAAAGAAAACATCATTAAAATGAAAAGAAAACCAACCATATGGGAAAACAGATTTGCCAATGATATCTCAGACAAAGGTTTGATTTGCAAAAATATAAAGAACTCAGATGACTCCACTCTAGGAAGACAAACAACCCAATTAAAAAATGGGCAAAGGACTTGAATAGACACTTCTCCAAGGAGGATATACAAAGGGTCCAGAGACATGTGAAAAGATGCTCAGCAACACTAGCCCTCAGAGAGATGTAAATTTAAACCACAATGAGATACCACCTCACACTGGTCATAATGGCCATCATAAACAAAGCAACAAACAACAAGTGTTGGAGAGGATGTGGAGAAAAGGGAACCCTAGTGTGCTATTGGTGGGAATGCAGACTTGTGCATTCACTGTGGAAAACAGTGTGGAATTTCCTCAGAAAACTAAAAATGGAACTGCTTTCTGACCTGCCATTCCACCGTTTTTTACTTTAAATTCATCAAGCAGAGTGTAAAAAGGTTTAGAGTAAGGAAAGACTAATCACAGACAGGAAAGATGAACAACAAAACAAAACAAAACACACAAAAAAACCCCTTCCCGAAATGCTACAATCTGCCTTCAACCTGGAAGAGGAAGAGCCTAAGGCCCCTCATTAAGGAATTAAGATACAGACAAATTCAAACAGGGGATCCTTTACTTCCATGATATTTCTGGGAATCCTCATCCTCCCCCTTCATCCTAACTATAGCAGAAGGCACTAGCCACCTCAAATATTCTCACCAAATCCATGTCTCATTCAAATCTAGACTTCCTTGAACTATTTCTAGAAGAGTAATGAAATAATGGTGCTGAAGTCTGACTCACGCATAAAAAGACTTGACCCTTTTCATCTTATGTACCTCAGTCCTTCCATTCATAGCTGATTTTTGTGCTTCCCTTTTTGCCATCCTGAGTTTGTCAATAAAGGTGAATGAGAGAGATAGGACAAAATGAAGGGCATTGTTCAAGCCATTGTTCAATCCTCTGTTTCTCAAGCCCAAACTGTAGGACACTGAGAGGTAAGGTTGATAAGATCCCATTTCATACATATTATCGTGAGTATCAAAAACACCACTTAATTTTAATTTATTATTGTTGGTGCAGAATGTCCATGTCTACTCTGGGATATTTTAGGGTAATAGATACTCTGAAGCAAAGTGATAATTCTGATGGTTAAGGTCAAACATAATATTTTCTTCCTCTATTTCATATTTCCTAACTTCTCTAAGAATAAAGGAATACTGTATTTAAATTTGATGGAATCCCTAGGGATAACTGAAACTGAGTGTCAGTATTGATAAAAAGTCATGAAATGTTCCCATTTGGTGCATTCAAGCAAATTTTAAAGTTAACTCAGAATGTATGTTGTAGAGGCATAAAATTTATGATCATATTTAGAACTCTTATCTATTTGTTGTAGAAATTAAGTAAATTTTAGACCCCCAGTAAAGTTTGAATTTATAATTTAGCAAATTGTGGATCTCTGTTCCAGTATTTTCTTTGTTCTAATGGTAGTTACTGTATATAATTTGAGGGGGTCCTCTATATTCTGTTCACTTATATGTTTCTTTCTCCAGAAAGTCACAAATTAGGATTAGGCACTTCTCACATTCTTCTTTAAGGACCTTTGATAGAAATCAAATTTAAAGAGCCTCTTTACTATGTCATGAGGGTATCATCTGTGTTTTGTTTGTATATCTCACTTATAAGGATTTTTTTTCAGCCCAGGCAAAGGCATTATTAAGAGTCATACTGAGTCTTTGTTTTGGGCATCTGGTTCTCAGTATGCTACATAGTGACTACTCTTTCTCCACATGAACCACCTATATATGGGCCTATACATTGCACAGGGTATTAGACTTTCTCTTAAGCCCTCAATAGAATGGAGGTAAGTGCCAGGTTGAGATACACAGTACACACTGGTCACAGGGTAAGAGCCATTCCTTTCAACCTAGTATGTTATGGCTTATGTTAGAATCAAGACACATGGTTCAACCTGAGACATACAAAGAGCTCCCAGCCAAGACATATGAACTAGAGCCATTTTAAGCTTCCTTCCATTTTAAGCTTTCCATATTATTGTCCCTAAATGCCAATGATCGAAACAGCCAATTTAGGTCGTGAAATCTGTAGGAGAGACTTTGAAGGGCTGAGTAAATGAAGCACAAAGCAAAACAGTTCAAAGCACAAACTAGCCATCAGGCAGCAACTCAGCGAATGCTTGCAAGTAAGCAGCAAAGCCAGTTAGCAAGCAAAGGCTTTGAAAGGAAGACACCTCCATCATCCTCCAGTTGTGGCCACAGTCTGGCTTTCCTGCTCGCAGTGCTGGCTGTTTTATTTATCCCACAGAGGTGTGTTGGACCCCTCCACACACACCTCAACTTTGGTGACAACACTAAGACTCAATTAGATTTTTTTTCACAGTCACCACTATATCAGATTTATTATTCTGATGACACTAATACAGCTGCAGGTACTCACAGTGACACCAAACAAAATTACCTACCTCCTAGTTTCTGTCTGAAGAGGATGTCCACTAGGAGCCATTTACCTAAATAAACCTCTTAATGTGTTTATTTTAAAAGTGGGAGAGCCATTTGAGTTTCCCACTGAAGAAATTAAAAAACAAAAGTGTTGGTGTCCTATATCCTCCCCGACCCCCATACGCCACGCACATACCTGCTGCAAGGGCATCTCTATTGTCTCTGAAATCTTGAAATAAATATCAAAAGAAATGGCACCTAGTGTTAATGCTGAATGATGGCACACAGTAGGCCCCGGAGACAAGCCAGGTGGAGCATCAATGTGCCTGATCTGTCCCGAGGTATCATGACAATGCTGGGCTTGTTGCTATCCTTGATCACCGGCCTGGACCAGTGCGGCCCTGAGTCCCAGCCAGGGCTGGAGCCCCACTCACGATTTGACCAGGAGGTTGTCTAGAGCTGGGATGCCTTTCCTCGTGCATTCGCTCTTCTGGGTCTCAGCCATCAGCTGTCTTCTGTGGCTGGTGTTCTCCAAGGCTTCTCTGAACAGGATCTGTCTGGGGCCAAATACTCTGGAAAAAGGCCCAGTTGCCTGAGGTCAGCGATGAAGCTAAGGGACTCACCACCAGGCAGGCCTTGGCAACAAAATGGGGTTTCCAGCCACCTGAGACTCCTCGAAGACAGTGCCAGATTCCTGTTCAGATACAGTGGACACCACCAAGCTAAGCTCCAGATTCCGGATCGCCACCAAGGTGTGTGAGCTCCCTGGTCATGACCAGCACAGTCAGCAGCTGGTGCAGATGCTGCTCAGGGCCAGGTGTGGGGGGTTGATCTGCCGCTCTGCACTAGATGATGTACACATGCAGTGTCACATTATGATGTCAAAGCGCACATCACCCACGTTCTTCTCATAGTACCCGTCTCAGTGGTCCACTGTCAGCTTTCCACCTGGTTATCCTTGAGCTCACCAAGGTATTGGCCTCTTTGTGATGTTGGTGAACGTCTTGGGGTCAGCACTATGGGGCTCAAAGCTTTGGATATGGTGGACTCAGCCACATACCACTTGTACTACTGGCAGGTAGCAGGTCCACTGCTTGAGTTCCTGGCCAGCAGACACCTTGCCCTTGTGGATATTCTAAGCCAGACAGTTGAAGACTAGTCACATCTTCACGTAGAGCAAACTGCTTGTTGGGGGACTTGGACAGGCAGAGCATGTTCGACTCCTTGCTGATGGTCTCACTGAGTCGGAATGTCCATGGGAATGTAGGCATGATCCTCCTCCAAGGTGCTGCTCTCTGACCAGGAGATGATGCATTGCACTACGGGATTCACCGTGACCAGCCCCTTCCGGCCCTCCACCAGCTTAGACAGGTTGCTCACATGTTTGGCACTGGAAACAATCCTGACGACGGGACTCATGCTGAACTTCATCACCTGTACAGGGATCTTTTGATGCTCAAGGTGGTGACAGTGTCCAGCTTCACCAGGAACTGGGCAACGTAAATCTGGCCTAGGATATTTCTGCAAGGCACGTCCTCCATGGGCTTTCCACATATTACCATATCCTAAGAATTATTCTCTAGATTGGCTTCAGGTATTTGTACAAATACTCTTTCCTCAGCAAGCATATAGTTGGGACATGTACTGTGGTAATCATTTTGTAATATATACAAATCACTATGTTGTACAGCTGAAACTAATATAATTTTATATGTAAATTATACCTCAAAATATGTCTTACAAAAAATTTAGATGGTATGAAAGGTTTATTACTCACATAATGAGGCTTTCTTTAGAAAGCAGAGTAATCTTGCAAGCAGGTCAAAAAGCAGTAGCTTGAGAATAGATACTAGTTTAGCTTTTATTGTGATTAAGGGTTGGAGTTGGTGCAAGGCTTCCCATGAGTGTGCAGGGGTTTGTATTGTTTGAAATTGCTGCCCTTGTCAAAGGAGGAAGCATCCTGCCTTTCTTATCATTTTAGCCATTGTGGGGCGGAAGTCATAGGGCTTGAAAACTGTCATTAAGAAAATGAAATCCCTCTCAAAAATGAACTCAGAATTATTAAAATGCTAAGTTCTGTACATCAGGGTCTTTGCAACTGCTACTCCATATCTCATGAATATTCTTTCTGCTGATCAAAATGTAGCAAGGTGTTGCTGATTTATTTTGTTATTATACAATTATGGTTTAAGCTGAGAAGAGACTGCCATGCCACCAGAAGCTGAAATTATGGAGAGGTGCAAGTAAAAGAATGGACATGTGTCAGCCCTACTCATTCCCACCACCATCTATGTGGTAAAACAAACTTTGTCAAAAACATCAACAGAAAATTAAACAAATGAAAAATATTTTTGTCTACCTAACTTAAAAAATTACCTCAGCTAGAAAAATGTCACTAGAACACAATGGGTATCCATTGCATAATTGCTATAAAAACACAGTTTCTATCTGGTTTGCAATTTGATATTATCTGATGATATCAAATGAAAGCTATAGCGGATTGTTACTTCAGATCTGTGCAAACCTTGGAAAACATTTCATTTTTCTGGATCTTAGTTTATAAATTGTCAGCTTTTTTATATTCATATGTCCACAAATAACTCCTATTCACACACAATGTAGGATAATTAAATGATCATTTTAAAACCCTGATATCCCACTCAAAATCTGTAAGTTTGGGCAGTTGACCTCTGCTCTTAGTGTCTCAATTTCCTCATTAAGTAAATGGGAATAATAACAGTAATCACTTCATAATTTTGTGATGAGGATAAATGAGGTATTATATATAAAGACCTACAAAGAGTGCCTGGCACAAGGTAATTGCTTAGTAAATGTTACCAATTACATTGCACATAATTCTAAAACTGTATTTAGAATATATATGCACATATACATACAAAATTGTATATGGATTGTTCATGTACATATAAAAACAGATATACCTGTAGTCCTCTTTAATATGTGTAACATGTATTTCTTTAAAAATATTTGACAACTTTGATATTTTGTGAAAAACATAATTTTCTGGATCTCAGTTTATAATTGTCAGCTGTGGAAATTGTATAAATTGTAGAAATATAATTTTCCACAAAATCAGTATGTGTAGATATAAAGCTCAAAAGTAGAATTTCCAGCTCTTAAGGATTCACACAGAGGGAGAAAAAGATTCTTTTCATGACTGGAAAAATACAAGTACTTTTAGACAAATATGTACCAGAGACTATAATCCACTTTCCTTTCCTACTACTGCACTGACAGCATTATGAACCAGAAAATTGTTTGAGCAGCCACAGATAAGGAATTACAAATCTGTAGGTTCAGGAGTCATACAAAGCAGATGTAAGGTTAATTTGCATGGTTTAGTTGCCTCTCAGATTTTTTCAATACATTTCAATGGCTTGAAACCCTGAAAACTGATATCAAATAAAAGGTTTTCTATAGGCCGCCTGATTTCTTGCTGACTCAGCTGTCTGAAGGCAAAGCCAATTACTATGGCTTGCATTTCCTTGTGCAGAAACCAGAACATATTCATTGTTAGATAGAGCCATTAAATATTTAGGGGAGGGAGAAAACTTTTATGAATTGAAGTGATAATAGTGAAAAACTACCTATGGATATTTTCATCTTAAACAACAAGAAAAAACTTTTTAAGAGTAACTTGAAAATCTCAAGCGTGAAATATGATTTGATTTAATATCAGTTTAATGGTCTTTTTAAATGTTGATTTTTAGGTTGGCATATAAGAAGAAAAAAAAAGCCTGTGATATAAAGCTAAATTTTATCCTCAGAGTAATAAAAGAACCAATATGGTCTCCTGAACAAAGAACTAGCTGAAGAATTGGGATTCTATTTTTGGCCTCACCAGTGACTTGTTCAGTGACCTTGGACATATCACTTAAATGGCTTTGTGCCTCAAAGTTCCCAGCTGTAATATAGAGATTATAGTGCCTGCTCCTACTTCATGGGACTGTAGAACTGCTTTGGTGGAGTTTGTTTCAAACCCCAAAGGCTTTTGAAACTATCAGAAATAACTGTTAAATTCAAACAAAGTTGTGCTTTATTAATATCTTTTTACTATTTGATTTGGTTCTCCTGTAGGCTTTCCTAAACCTTTTCCTACTAAAATAAATCACTGGGGAAAAATTAATAGGTAATTTTCATTGGATATTAAGAAACACTTCTAACAGGGAAGGAAAATTAAGACTACACTTCTGAGATCAACTGATATAATGTCTATTCCTTGGCATATTTAACTCAAAAGAGAAGTGTATTATGATCATGTAACTTAGAACTTTTTACTAAATCTGTGATTGGCAATTTTCTTCTTATTCTGGATCACTTCTATGATTTCTTTCAATCAAGATTTTCTCCTAATGTCTCTACAAATGCACCAATAATCCATTTTCACCTCTCCAAACTGATAAGACTCATTAAAACCCCTCAGAGAGGCCACCTCCTTCTAAATTTCTTCCCTCTGCATAACAGCATTTGTCATCCAATAAGGAGTTTTGAGTAGTTGGAGGACTAAGTAAGAGGGATAGCTCCTTTTTTTTTGAACTTTGTGCCCTTTGGTAATTTAAAACATTTTTGAACTATGTGTATACCTATTTATTTAAAATTATATGTTTTAATTATTTAATTATATATTTAATTATTTCTAAAACTCAAAACTGGATCCCTATTTCAACCACAGAAAGAACTTCATTGCTCTCCTATCATAACATTTCTTAGAGTCTTGGATTGTTATACTATCCTACAAAATGTTACACTCCAAGTACACTCAACATTTCTCAGCTCTAAGAGGAATAGCCTTAAACCAATCATTTATCTCTCTGCCATACTCCTCAGTCTCTTTGGAGCCATGTTTGTGCTATTTGTTGTTGGTTTTGCTGCTTAAAATTATCTCCAAGTGTAATGCTGAGGTGCTGTCTAGTATTTTTAATTGCAAAAGCCTTCCAAAGAAAACGCATTAGATAAGATTCATTCAGCTGAAAGTTATAGTGCTACTTGCCACGAGTTCAAAATTGAATAATCAACTATATATTAAATAAGGTGTTATTAAACAGAAACATAAAAGATTATCAATTGTTCAGTTAATAAAAACATTATAATCAGAGGTTCTCAGGAATCTAATCCTGTATTTCCCCTGGAAGACATGGTTCTGTAACCACTATTTCAGCGTTTGTGGCAACTTTCTAGAACATAATTGTTTGCTAGTAACAAGAATCGATTGTATATACCTATTTTGTTTATTTGTACAAAACTACCTTCAGCCATATTTTTAACTCTTTCTATAAATTCCACAATAGCATATTTCTTGTGCACATTTCTAACTTTTTGGTCATTTCAATTACAGATAAACCTTCAGTCAACTTTGAAGCTTCACTCTCGTACCATTTTAATGCTCACGTCCTTCTTCCCTAATACTGTCCAGATAACTAAAAAATGGGAATGAGGCTACAGCTCTTTTACTCATTTTCATACTGTTCTGGGTCCCCTTCTCCTGTGGTGAAATGGAAAGGACATTTGTTTTACTCATCTGGGAGTAGTTGTAGTTCTTTATTCTTCTTTTATAAAAATTTAATCTTATATTGTATTTTTCCATTACCATGTAGTTCCCTTATACCCTCCTCCCCTCAGCAATCACCGCACTGTTGTCCACATTCATGAGTCCTTTTTACTTTTTGCTCAATCCCTTCAACAGCTAATGTCCCCCATCCCTAGCTCTTATCCTGCTCACTACCCATGAGTTTGTCCCTATTTTCCTTGTTAGTTCAGTTTGTTCATTAGATTCCACAATGAGTGAAATCATGATATTTGTCTTTCTCTGACTGGCTTATGCTGTGGTTCTCTCTTCTTTATCCCTTCTGCCCATGCTAATACTAACACCATTGTGGCTCTCTGAGTGGCAGGCATCCAAATGCTGCATCTCCATTTATACCCAGTCTACACTCTGCATGTGATTATATTAATACACTAGAAAACAAATGAACATTTTCTTTAGTAGCTGTCATGTCTTTTTTCTTTTAATCATGCCATTCTTCCTACCTGATATATGTGATCTTCTGTTATTTGTTCTTTTAATAGCTACCATGGTAATCATTAGTGTTATTCTCAGATGTTAGTTTTTCCTCTTTCTTTGAAATGGTGGTATTACTTTTTAACACACCAAGTATTGTTTGAAGACATGTGATTTTTTAGAGTAGAAGCCTTTAAGAAATAGGGTATAATTTGCCATGTCCTTTTTCCACTGCCACAGCAACCTACATCTCTGCAGAGAATAATTCCATTAAATTAATTCTTGAGGGAATACAATGTGGAGATGAGAACTCAGTTCTTGGTATCAAAAGTAGAATGATGCCTTAAAAATAAATTATATAAAATTGGCTTATAAATTCTGCATATTATAAAATAGAAATTTTATTGGCAGTTAAAAATTACATTAGTAAAATATTGTTATAACATTGTTTGAAATTATTTAAAAAGAAATTGGGTACCTAAGATAGTTTTAGGCCTAAAGATTGGAAAATAAATACTGTGGTGTTTTAGTTGCTGGTGATTTCTTTATAAAATGTATCAAATGAAAGAGATAAGCTCAGAAAAAAAGTAGCCAGTTTGCAGTAGGAATAAAAGAGAAAAAATGATTTCAGAAATTTTTGGACTTCAAATGTTGAAAAGTTGACTGAATTAGGACCCTAGGTTAAAGAGATAAATTTGAGAAAGTATTTTGATCTACAAAGACAAGTCAAAAGTCATTCTTGAAGTAATTTCACTCTATGAGTATGATGGAACTGAAAATGAAGTTGTAAAAAATGCACATAATTGGCTGTTGCAAGTCAATTAATTAGAGCTGTCTCTAACACCTCATCTCTCATCCTCCAGCAGGCTATTCTAGGCTTGCTCTCACAGTAATAGCATGATTCCAAGGAAATAGGCAGATGTATTCAATACCACTTGAGACTTAAACACAGAACTAATACACTATCATTTCCTTTGTATCTTATTACTCAGAGAATATCACAAGGATAGCTTCAAGGATGCAGAAAGAGACTGCAAATCATAATATGATATGCTACAAAGTGTCACTGAGTAGGCATACATTTGCTAATTTTGATAAAGACCATTTAACACTACAAATAAGAAAGAGGATTAAGAAAAATTTATATTAAATAGTAATGGTTGTATGTTCCATTTTTAACCTAGTGTTTCAATTAGAAAAATACATATTCCATCTATGCTGTAAAAGATGAAATAATTTACAGAATTTTATTTTATCTGTTAACTATTTACTAGCTATTAAAATAGTCTTATAATTGTTTTTATATTTTGAAAGTTTCTAAAAGCTATATGTGACAGATTTGCTGTAGTAACCAACAGCCCCCAAACTTCAAATGAAATATTCCTGTCTGAGGCTGTGTCTGTAGCAGCTGTTCTGCTCCATGTGTCTTTCCATTTGGACTTTGACTAACGGGACAATCTCTGTTTGAGACATCTCTGCTGTTGGCAAAGGGAAAAGGTGAAATGACTGATAGAAACTTAAAATTATTCTTGCTACTCAGGTGTGTTCTAAGTTATATCTGCTCACATTCAAATAGCCAAATCACATCTCATGGTCATGTAATAATTAATGTGGTGAAGATATATTCTCCTCTCACAGTGGGTGGGACACTGTAATTCATATAGCAATAGGAAAGGATGTATTATGCTATTATAAGAAACAAATAACTGGGGATAACAGTAAAATATACCATTGTTTGCTTTTTTTGATCACACATTCACTCTCAAAGGAAGTGACTCCAAAAGTCCTATGCAAATCACTGCATCTTGCTTGAAGTCTCACAGTCCTCACTTCAATCCTCAGTTCATATCATCTAGAACCTACCTTCCAAAGTAATATTGCTAACAACAACAAACTCAGTAAAGTTACTTCCTCACCATGCACCAAAATACAATGGTGAATAATATGTAAGATAGCCACAATAAGCAATTATTTAAGGAAAGAGGAAGAGTGACAGACTTACAACAGTCAGTAGTTCATAGAAACTCGGAAATAAATCTGGGAAATAAAATGAAAACACTCAAAATTGGGATTAGGAAATATAGACCATTCTTCCCTTGTTAGTAATGACTCCTAAGTGTATTGAATTGGCTCTACTCTCTGGGAAATCCTTTCTTTTCCAAAATCATACTTAGGTACATCTTAAAAAGATAGCCAAAGGCAGGGACCCCAGGGTTATTTATTGTATCCAGTGGATCTAAAACTCTCCATACACTTCCCAACACCATAGCACTATATCATCTCACAAGAACTATATCTTCACCCTTAGTACTAGAAGACGCCATGAACTTACTATTTTAATTTGTGAAATTATATACTTTAGCAAATTTATATCTGAAGCTTCTGCAATTGCAAGTTTGTGGACATGAAGAATGAGATAAGGGAATGTATTAGTTTCCTAGGGCTGCTGCAACAAATTACCACCAATTGTGTAGGTTAGCAAAACAGAAATTTATTCTCTCACAATTCAGAAGGCTACAAGTCCAAAATCAAGATGTTGACAAAATTGGTGTCTATTGGAGGCTCTGAAGAAAAATCTGTTCTCTGGTTGTCTTCTAGCATCTGGTGGTTGACTTGTAAATGAATTAATCTATTCTTTGCCTGTGTTTTCAGTGTTCTTCCCTGTGGGTCTGTGTCCAAATCTCCCTTTTTAATAAATATACCATTCATATTGAATTTATGGCCTACCTTTATCCACTATATCCTCATATAAACTTGATATATCTACAGAGACCCTATTTCAAATTAGATCATCTTCTAGCATTCTACATAGGCATATATTTGGGGGGACACTATTCAGTTTAAGAGACTCCACAAAAAAAGAAGATGGCTATAGAAACCAAAGTATAAACATAAATGTCCCCAGAAAGAGCAAGTCCAACATTAAGAACTAAATTAGTAAACAGAACTCTGGAAGTTAGTAATTTACGTCACTTGCTCCAGGGATAAAACTTTGAAGTTAATGAGAGGGGAGGTGGAAACCAGGGAGACACATTGCTCTGCAAAAGAAGGAGATTAATAGGTGAAGGTAAGTAGCCATTTGAGATGAGGCAATAAACAGAAATGAAAGGTATAGTGAAAAAACAACAGATAAGTACTGCTTTATTCTTTAGAGGAATTGCATTTTACTATACTGATAAAAATGACATTTTAAAACTAAGAATCTGTCCATGAAATGCCTAGGAATAAAAACTGCAGGTAAACTCCATACAAATTTACCTTGACAATAGAGAAGAAAATTAAAATGAAAGCATTTTTGTAGAGAAAATTAACTGCTTCCACCAACACAACCCTTTTTTATTAATGAAATTGTTCAATATGCTTATGACAGGATGGAATCTTAAAGTAGTAACTTGTCTATGGAATACTGAAGAATGGGAAATATTCAACCAACTCTGTACAAAATTGTTGTGAAATGAAAACAGATAAGGAGAATCAAAACATTTGAGGTAATACAATACTGCAAAAATAATCACTAAGTAAAAGGAAACTATACCATTAACAAATGAAACTAATTTAAATAGACTCAAAAAGCATATGAAAGGAAAAACTCAGAAATTTAAAATTCAACAACAAAAATAAAAAACAATATTGAAATAAATTTAAAGATTATTGGCTTAGTTTAGAGAAGAAATAGAAGAAAATGACAAAACAATCTCAGTATGAAGAATAAATTATAATTTGTCCAAAAGAGATGTGATTTGAATAGAAACTTATTAAGGCAGAACAGCAACCTCACAATTCATGGAACATTAATAGAGTGCTCAGAAAAGTGGTAACAGAAATTGCCATAAAATAAACGCTGCTCTTCCCTCACATAATAAATCTTAAAAGTAGGGCTTGAAAAGATCAAATACTTCACAGGTAAATTAATTGACTCTCACAACAAAGCTCAATTATACTTATAAAAATGAAAAATATATATCTATCATCAAACAAATTAAAATTATCTCACAAGTGGAATCTAATGAACAACAACAGAAAAAAAAAACAAACTAATGAGCAAAATAGAACCAGAGCCACAGAAACATGGGTCAGGCTGACAGCTATAAGAGGGGAAAGGGGGATGATTGAAAGAAGGTGAAGGGATTAATCAAGGAGCATATATGAACAACCCATGGACATGGGTAATGGTATGGGAATTGCCTGTGGTAGTGGGAGGTAGGATGGGTGGCGGGAGGCAAAGGGGGAAAACTAGAACAACTGTAATAGCCCAAACAATAAAACAGTTAATTAAATATTTTTAAAAATAAATAAAATACACAAATGCCTACCAATTAATAAAAAGTTACCAGACATACAAAGGGGGGGGGGGGAATACAACTCATACTGAAGAGGAAAACCAATCAATTACAACTGATCCAGAACTGATAAAAGTGTAAGAATGAGTATGCAATGACATTAAAGTAGTTATTTTAACTGAATTTAACATGTTCAAATTAAGTAGATATTAAAAACAAAAATAACTGAAACTGAACTTCTAAAGGAAAACATTACAATGGCAGATATGAAAAATATACTGGATCAAACCAATGGCATATATAGATATTGCAAATAAAATATTCATGAAATTAAAGAAAATAAAATAGAAACTTGAAAACAGTGAGGAAGTGATTTAAAAGAATGATAGCAATCAGAGGGGAGGTGGGGGGATAATGGGAGGAAAGCATGGAAAGGTTTTCAGGAACAATTATAAAGGACTCATGGACAAAACCAAGGCAGGGTGGAATCAGAGGAGGGAGGTGGGGATGGCTGGGAGCTAAATGCAGGCAACTGTACTTGAACAACAATAAAATCATTTAAATGAATGAAAAGGCAGAAATAAGTTGTGTTACATGAATTGACCTAATATATATACCACTTAAATTTTCAGAAAAAGGAGGGAAATGAAGGGGCAGAAACAATATTTGAAGGAATAATAGCTGAAAATATTTCAACTTTTGTTAAAATTAAAAACTCCAGAAATTTAAAGAATTGAATAAGCTCATACATAGGATATATGAAAAAACTACCCAAAGTCATTTCATACTCATATTGCTTGCTCAAAACCAGTGTTAAAGAGAAAATATTTGAAGCAACACCCCTCAAAAAAAAAAAGAGAAAAATGTTATGTACCATAGTACAGATACAGGACAGCATAATTTTCATCACAAACAGTGCCAACAAAAAGACAGTCAAATATATTCCAAGGACTTAAAGAAAAGAATAATCATCTTAGAATTTTATAGTCAGCAAAAAATCTTCCTAAATAAAGGCAAAAATAAACATTTTTATCACCATTAAACCCACTTCACAGAAAAATGTTACTGAAGTTCCTGCAGAGAAAAGAAAATGGACAATAAGTGGAAATATGAATCTACAAAAAGAAATGAGGACCATCAGATATGGTAACTACATAGAGAAATACTCATATATAATTTATAATATATAAATGACTTTATAAAAAAGAATTCTGGGATAATGGCAGATTAAAAAGTCTCAGAAATCTATAGACAACAATTGTACTGACAGACATCAGTGTGATGAATCTTTTTTGGAACCCTGGTATCTATAGTAGGCTTGTAACTTCCAGAGAAGTCTTGAATGATGAATTGTGGTTAATTTCAGTCAGTTTCACCTCTTAGCTCAGTAGCAGCTACCCATCCCTTGCCTTCCAACCTATGTCAGACTTTCCTGCACATCCTGCAACAACTTGAAGGAGTCAGAGTGGACAACAAGGAACCCTTTTTACAAATATTTGGGATATGTGTTCTGATCAATGACTGTTTATAATTCTGGAAGTACAAACAGAGGCAGAAAGTCATTGTTGCACACTCGCTCTCATTGTTGCACATCCTCACCCTTCAGCTGAAGTGACCTCCAGGGTATGTAAAGGACTGGCTCCTTCCCTGCCTCTTTGTTTTTCTCTTTTTCCTTTTTTGAGACAAGACATTAAAGATAGAGCATTTGGAATGCAACCACATATACAGGGAAAATTAGAAAATCACCACTCATGCCCAGGGAACATCACAAGCTTAAGATATACCTGAGAGGACTTTAAGTTTACACCTTAGGCTGATTCCTGGAACAGAGGCAGCTGACAACAACAAAATAAAGCAGCATGAAAACAAAAAATAAAAGTGGGGAAGGGGGAAGTGTCTGATTTTCAGAGTTATGACATTAGTAGGTTCAAATGTCTAGTTTTCAACAATTAGAAACAACAAGCATGCAAAGAAACACAAAAGTATAGTTAGTTCAAAAGAAAAAGTAAACTAATAGAACCTGAAAACAAAACTGATGGCAGACCTGTTAGATAAAGACTTTTAAACAACTGTCTTAAAAGAGTAATACCTAGAGTAATACATATAAAAAGTCAAGAAAATTATGTATAAACAAAAGATAAATATAAATAAAGAGAGAAATTCTAAAAAATAAACCAAAAAATTCTGTAGCTGAAAATTATAACTGTCCTAAAATGTTGCTAGAGAAATTAAAGGCAGACTTGAGTAGGTGGGAGAATCGGTGATCTTTCAGAAAGGACAGCAGAAATTATCAAATATAAGGAACAGGAAGAACAAAGGCTTAAAAAAGCAAACGGAGCCACAGGACATTTGATACATTATGGGAGTCCTAGAAAGAGGAGAAAGAGAAAATGGAAGAGAGAATATTTGAAGGAATAATGGACAAAGCTTCCAAAAATTTGATGAAGAATAATGGATAAAAACATCAAAGAAACTCTACCAAATCCAAGCAGGATGAACTCAGAGACCCTTATCAAAGCCAAAGACAAAGAGAGAATCTTAAAATAATAGAAGGAACTTATACACAAGAAAACTGCAATAAGAAGATACACAGATATTTCATCAGAAACATTAGAGGTCAGCAGAGAGTAGACTGATACATTTAGAGTTTCAAAAGAAAAACTATCAACCAATAATCCCATATCCAGAAAAAGTGTACTTCAAAAGTGAGAGAAATTAAGGCATTAGCAGATTAAAAATATCTGAAGGAGTTGTTACTAGCACATCTTCTTTGCAAGAAATGCAAAAGAGATTTGCATAGGTTGAAATTTAGGGACAGTAGAAAAAAACTCAATGGTGTATTAATAGAGGTTCACAGTAAAGGTAAATATAAAGAAATTATATATTAATGTATACAATAACATTATTATAACAGTGGTTGGTAACTACTTTTTGCTTTCTACATGATTTAAGAAGTTAATACATTTTTAAAATAAAATTATTAATATAAAAGCTAGGATTATTGTAATTTTGGTTCATGATTCCACATGTTGTATTCTATGCAATTTAAAAGGTTAATGAAATTCCACTGCTGGAATTATATCCTAAGAACCCTGAAACACCAAACCAAAAGAACCCATGCACCCCAATGTTCATAGCAGCACAATTTACAATAGCCAAGTGCTGGAAACAACCTAAGTGTCCATCAGTAAATGAATGGATCAAAAACTATGGTACATTTACATGACAGAATACTATGCAGCAAAAAGAAGGAGCTCCTACCTTTTGTGACAGCATGAATGAAACTGGAAAGCATTATGCTAAGTGAAATAGGCCAGGCAGTGAGGGAGAAATACCATATGATCTCACCTTTAACTGGAACCTAATCAATAAAAGAAAAAAAATAAGCAAAATATAACCAGAGACATTGAAATTAAGAACAAATAGACAGTAACCAGAGGGGACTTGAGAGTGGATAATGGGGGAAGGGGGAAAGGGTTTTCAGGAACAGTAATGGACACGTGGACAAAACCAAGAGGGAATGGAAGCAAGGGAGAGAGGTGAGTTTGGCTGGGGTTTGTGGGGGAGTGGTGGAGGGTAAAAGCAGACAACTGTAATTGAACAGCAATAAAATAATTCAAAAAAGATTAATGGATTAAAATATTAGTTTATGTTTTTGGACATACAACATGAAAGATATAATTTTGTGACATCAACAGCTGAAAAGGGTAGGGATGGAGCTGTAAAGATTTTCCATATGTTATTGAAGTTAACTGATATAACTTCAAACTAGAGTGTTATAGTTTAAGATATTAAATATAATCTATAAAATAACCACTATGAATGATAGTAACTATAGAATATCCAGAAAAGGAAATGAGAAAGTTATTTAAATGTTTACCACAAATAACTCAACACAAAAGATGGTAATGCTTAAAATGCGGTACTAAAATTTTTCTAAGGCATATATAAGTCAAATGGAAAAAATGACAGAATTCTTCCTTTTTAGTAATTGCTTTAAATGTAAATTGATTAAATTCTCCAATCATAACACAGAAATCGGCAGTATGGACTAAAAAACATGATTCAGCTATATACTGTCTTCAAGAGAGTCACTGTAAATCCAAAGATACAAAATTTGTTAGGGTAACATTGATTATTAACATTGTGTGTTTCAACTGTACAATTCTGTAATATATCATCTGTATATTGCATTGTGTGTTCACCACCTAAAGTTTAGTGCCCTTTCATCGCCGTGTATTGGACTCTCTTTACCTTCTTCATCACCCCCCCACACACACTTCTCTAATGTTAGCCATCATACTGTCGTATCTTTGAGTTTGTTTCTTTTGTTTGTTGATTTCAATTTTATACCTCATATATGAGAGAAATTATATGGTTCTTGCCATTTTCTGTCTCATGATACTTTTTAAAAATACAACTATCTCACACACCTATAAATTTTATGAAATTCAACTCTTTCTGAGATACACATTAATCTTTAATAAATCACCAGAGGCCAAATTTTGGTAAACTTCATTTTTTTGGTTTGTTTTATAGAAACACTATTACATTTATTTTATAAATAATCATATACATTATATGATTGGGTATGATATTAAGTATCTCTGTCTCAGAATTTATAGTTGAGAAAGATAGTGAAAGTGTTTTCCAGTTTGGGAATTACCTTGCTGGCATGTATCCAAAAGTCATTGGAATTAATTCATATATACACTTCCATCACTAGATATTTGTTCGTAGCTACAAAAATTCCTATATTGCAAATTTCTATTTGAATCTAAATCTTTACCTAATGTTAATCTATAATCTATGCCTCCTTATAATAAAATATACTGAAAATCTGAGACAGTAGAATGAATAGCTTGAAATGGGTAAAGATATTTTTGTCTATATAAAATTTACTATTAGGTAAGAGAACATCACTATCTTGTTTTTATTTATATGTATGGAGAGGTGTGGGTATAAGAAACATGAATTATTGTCTACTTACCTCAAACTTTGACTTTATAAACTTAATATTTTTTATTTGAGTTAATTATTTAAATATGTTGTTTATTTTTACTTGAGAAATTGAGCAATCATAGAGGTACTAAAACAGTAGTGATCACATTCTAAATAGAGTGTACATATAAAATCTTTTCCTTATTTTGCAACTTTGTAAAGCTCATTTCCATGTTCTGTAACTCACTAATGCTATTATAGTTAAATTGGAACTTATCTGGTAACAATTGCATCACATGAAATGTCTCTTTCTTGATTATGATATTAGAAGAAGTTATGTTGTGAAATCCATGAGCTTGATTAGTTAAAACCTGTCAAATATGGGTTCTTGTTGCATTAGTCACATAGTTTAGAAAAATATAGTGTTCTTTAGTGATGGCTTAAAAATTTTTATTTTCTACCCAAAACAGATTGTCATAACTGAAACATATAAATTATCTTTGTGAATATTCTATCTCTGGCACCTAATTCTTATTTTGCCCTAAAACAGGAAATACACCTTTTTATAAATATAAAAGGAGTTTTAAAATTGTTCCTACTTTCATATAATTGAAAACAAACATTGTTTTTTCTGAATTCAAACTTGCATTTTGACTTCGTCCTGAAGATGCCTTTTTCAGGCCTTCAGCAGAGTACTGGATACAAGCGGCCTTAGAAAATCAAGCACCAAGTGGACAAAACATGATTAGCTCTTTATTCTTCCCAAATGGTTTTGAAGTATTAGAGGTCAAGCAACAAATTGCGGTGCAGAATGGTATTTTAGTCTTCATTAATTTTTATGATATTTCTAGATAATTTTTCCTGATTGCTTCATTTAGAGATCCTCCATGGATTTTGCCTTATTAATATTACTATATTCTCCCATCTGTACACTGTACCATGAAAATAAACACATAAACAAATGTGAAAATATAGGTCTTTGAAAAAGTGTATATATCTTCCTGTCTCCTAAAAACCTATTGTGTTGAAATAAAGTTTGTAATTGGAGTATGTTTCATAAACAGAATTGCCTTTAAGAAATGTTTCAACCATCTCTAGTGGCGACATGTCCTAGTTATCTTAGAAGTGCTCATAAATAAAGGATTTAAATGCACATAGTTTATTTGAAAAATTATTTCAGGAATATTAGCGAGAAGAGATGCATGAGACAGGAAAGGGGGGAGTTAACAGAGGGTATTGATATGAGCAGGTCACTGTTGTGGGCAAGTGGAGCACAATCCCAACAGTGAGTTCTGGGAGACTGTGTATAGCAGAGATCAGCAAACTACAGCTCTCGGGTCAAATGTGACACGCCACCTGTTTTGTACCCCCTGTAGTCACAGGCATCACTTCAGCAGTCTAGCACTGAGAGCCATGGAGACCAAGTCTAAAGGTCCCCCTTTCCCCTATCTTCCTCTGATCCCAGCACCTGCCTCCCCAGCCAATGGCTGTGCCTTACTGCTGCACAACTCTTGTGCTAGTTGCCACCTTACACTGGGCATTCCTCTGTTAGCAACTTCTGGGCACCCGGCATTGCAATCTCAGAGTAAGTGTCAGGTACTCAGAAAGTCACCTCATCTCTGCCCATCCACCCAAACTGAGTTTGCAAAACTCTTCAGGAAAGAGGGAATGCAGGGATCTGAGTATTCCTGAAGTAGAGAGTGAAAACCATGAGGGATAGCTAGTACTTCCCACCATCAAGTATCACTCTTGAGCCAGTTGTTCTTTCTTGGAGAATTTCTCCAGCTGAGCCAAAGTAGGCCGACCACTGGAATGGCCCATTCCAAGAAAATTAGGCAAGGCAAAGGTTTACTCTCTTGTTATATAAGTACCTACATAATATCCTCAGTTTTACCTCTTGACAGACGGTATTTAAAATATTTATCTGACCCGTGACCCCCTCCCCCCTTCCCCACTCCCCTACCCAAAGATAGCCGTGCCCTAACCCGAGAGACTGTGAATGTGTTACCTTAGTTGGCAGCAAGGACTCTACAGATGTGATTAATTTAAGGATCTTGAGATATAGAGATTATCTTGATTATCTTTTGTGTCCAATATAAGGGATACAGGATATTCAGACAAAGGAAGATGATGTATCAACAGAAGCAGTTGGTAAAGAGATATACAAGTGATGATGCCACACTGCTGGTTTTAATGATAGAGAAAGGGACCATCAGACAAGTAAAACATAGCCCCAGGAAACTGGCAAAGGCAAGGAAATTGATTCTCCTCTAGATGCTCCAGAACGAACCTACTAACTCCTTGATGTTAGCCCAGTGGAACTGATGTTTGGATTCTGACTTTTACAGCTGTACGGTAATGTATTAGGTCACTTAAATTTGTGGTGATTTGCTACAATAGCAATAAAGAACTAATACATGTTTCTTTTCAGAAAGTTTTCTGATTCCTGGTGTGAAATAATACTTCTCAAATGTCAGCAGATATAAGGACTACCTGATGATCTAGTTAAAACAGATTCTAAAGCTTGTCCCCCAGAGATTCTTAATCAGTAGTTCTTGGATGGGCCCCTACAATTTCTAACCAGCCCCCAGATAAAGTTGATATTACCAGTGTACTGAGCTGTGGTAACGCTGAGCTAAAATGTACAATGTGTTTTGTCCTATCTGTGAGATAAGGAAGCAGCCATCATTACTCTCCTCTAATGTCTATCAATGGATGAGGACTGGTCCTCGGGTACTCAGTTTCCCCATATATCTAGCCTTCTTGAGAGCTAAATGCTTTGGGGAAAGTTATCAGGTG
This sequence comes from Tonatia bakeri, assembly GCA_004024845.1. NCBI lineage: Eukaryota > Metazoa > Chordata > Mammalia > Chiroptera > Phyllostomidae > Tonatia > Tonatia bakeri. Next base: position 566,100 of record PVIA01000089.1, read on the forward strand.
GAGGGTTGCAGCTAAGTGATTGCATTAACAAGTCATGAATGCCCAAGTCCCAAGGTGATAGGGAATAGGACACCTATAACATCTGCCACACACCGTGCAGTTGTCTTTTATCACCTATTGCATTACATATAAGTTATAAATGGAAGCTCTTCCTCTATCTGAAGCATGCTATTTTATCAAATAATTTTTGTCAACCTATACATTTGGGAATGACAGGAAGTTTTCAGGCCTATTTCATATAACTTTATTAACCGGTCCTTGTGCCACTGTGGGTGAAATTTTTCTACACAGTTGTATTTAATATTTCTCATCTGAGATAATTTAAAAAGCCAATGATCAGAGAAAGGGACCATCTTTTTTTGTGTGTTTTTTAATTAAAAACATTTTTTTATGTTGGGTTCTCTGATGCTATCATACTATACTGACTGAATTTGTTTTCTAATCTTTCTCTACTTAAGTTCCCAATTTAAGCATATTATTACTGAAAAAGACCATAACTTTCTTTTCTTCTCTCTCTATAAAAGCTAAACTGTATTTTGATGATGAGAATATCTTTAGATGATTCTCACCATAAGATCAGCTATGATCTTCCCAAGGGGGGAAAAAAAGCTTATGTCAATAAGCAAAAGCAAAAAGTTTCAAGAAAAGTACAGACACTGGGCATTAGGGAGCATGATGGACAGGGATTGAACCTTGCAGCTGAATGAGCAGGATAAACGATAACAAGCTTTAGTGCCAGCAAGACTAAAGAACAGACTCCACTAAGGAAAAATAAAATCTGAACATTGTATGTCAGCAATACACAAAGCTTCAGAACAGATTATCCAAGAATGTAACAAAAATAAAATTAGCATTAGTATCTCCAGAGTTTACAAACACATCATAAAACCAAGAGAAGGTATTTGGTATGCAGATGAACAAACAATGCTAAAGCACTCCTTTCTTAAATTGGAAATTGAGATTTAGTTTAAAAAGCTATATGGATCAAATAAAGATACAAATCTTTATTCTAATATGCCATATAGAAAATCATAATGAACATATTGCATGCAAAATAAGAAAAAAATTTGTTTATGAAAAAGTGAGGACAATATCCAAAAGTATCCCTAGAATTTTCTTTTAAGTCATTTTTAAAATGGAAGGAAGTTGTAATTATATGTTTGTGGGATTACTGTCTTTGATATGTGTTTGGTGGGTTTTTTAAATTATGCACCAGTTTGAGAAATAAAATCCTTTTGGTTCTTAATTTTTGACTTTAAAGATCATGTTCAGTTCCATAGGATACTAAGACTTAGAATTATCAACAATATGATAATAATACATTCATTCTATGGTCACTGATTTTAAGCTTGTAAATGTAGTTATTTAAGTTAATCTATACTTATAAAATCAGGTTTATTGGTTTTTATTTTATCAAACTTAAATTATGAATCTATCAAAGTCAAGGAAATAAGCAACATCCAGCACAGATGATGAAAATACTCATATATTCTCCAATATGAAATAGTTTTGTAGTTTATTTATATGATTTTTATTGATAAGAATGGGCCCAAGATACAATTTGTCCCATAAAATAGACTTTGCTAAAACTAATGCACCCTCTAGAGTAAACATTAAAAAATTGATTAACACAAGCTAAATATTATATCAGTGTATATTTTTCTGTAAGCAATTTATTGAAGCGTAACTGTGATAGTAACCCCCCAATTTATATATACCCAGAACATTAAAATTTGACCTCATTTGAAGAAAAGGTTCTCTACTGATGTAATTAAACTAGGGTTCAAGATGAGTTCATACTGGAATTACAATGGTCTTTAAGTTCAATGAGTGCACTTATAAGAAACAGAAAGGGAACAGAGACATAGAGAAGAATGCCTTGTTAAGATAGAGCCCCAAACTGCTGAAGTGATGTATACCCAGAAACCAAGGAATTCCAGGTATTGTTGGGAGCCACCCAGGGGAGACGAATGAAGAGGTTTTCCCTTACAGCCTCTAAAAGAAACCAGGTCTGCCAACACCATGATTTTGAAATCATGAATTGTGAGAGATAAAGTTCTGTTGTTTTAAGCTTCTGAAATTGTGGCTATTTGTTATAGCAGCTCTAGGAAACTAATGGATAACCAATAAAGAAGAGTGCAGAGTACCTAACTTTTATATTTGGATGACTTTTTACTAAACAATTGGCAACAGAATTAAGAATTAGAATATTACTATAACTTCTAGTGATGCCACTTTGTATCATTAACCACTGCTATCTTGGTTTCTGTTAGTTTTGTCTAATAAATTAGTTTTGTCTGGATTGAAATCAAACATAATGTGTGTGGCTTTTTTTTGCATGTCTGATTACTTTTACTCAGCAGTTATGCTTATAAGATTTATCCATGTTGGAATTAGAACATTTTTATTCTTTTTATTGTTTAATATTTTCTTGTATGACTATTCTGTACTTATCATTTATTGTTTAGGGGTATTTGGATTTTTTCCAATTTTTTGGCCAAGAATATTGCAGCTAAATATGTTCTTTTTGGCCCACATTTGTGCATATTTATGTTTGGTGCATATAAAATCTTCACAGGCTAATGCATGTTCAGTTTTGTAAACCCAGTTTCCCAAGGTGATTGAAGTAAATTATACTCCCATCAATACATTGCAATACCAACACAGAAGTTTTAATTGTTTATATCTTTGTAAATATTTGATATTTTTGTATTTAATACTTCGGCATTCTAGTGGGGACAGTGACATCTAATTGTGATTTTAATTTTTATATCCATGATTACTAATGAAGTAGAGCACCTTGATATAAGTTTATTGATAATAAGGATTACTAATTTTATGAAATGCCTGTTTAAGTGTTTTGCTCTTCTTTTGTTTTGGTCTTTTATTTTATTAAGGTCTTAAAATTCTTTGTATATATCATATAGTAATACTTTTTCAGATAAATACACTGAGATTTTTCCACTCTGGTTTGAATTTTCACCCTCATTTTGATGCCTTTCAAGGAATAGATATCCTTAGTTTCAAGGAAGTCAAGTTTATCAATATTGTTCTTATGTTTAATTCCTCATGTGTCTTATTTAAAATAACAATAACTTTGCCTACTTCCATGTCATGAATTCATTCTCACATTTACATCTAGAGTTTTGCTATTTTGCATTTAAAATGTAGATATATGGTGTAGCTCAATGGATTGAGCGTGGGCTGCGAACCAGGCATCGCAGGTTCGATTCCCAGTCAGGGCACATGCCTAGGTTGCAGGCCATGTCTCCCAGCAACCGCACATTGATGTTTCTCTCTCTCTCTGTCTCTCGCCCTCCCTTCCCTCTCTAAAAATAAATAAATAAAATCTTTAAAAAAAAATGTAGATATAAAATCCATCTGGAATTTTTGTATATGATGGCAGGTCAAAACCTCATTTTTTTTTTCAGTATGGTTATTCAATTGACTAAATGCTGTTTTAAAAAGTCTATCACTCCCTTTCTGCACTACAGGATCAGCCTTCTCATAACTCAGGTGACTATATAAGGATGAGTATTTTTGAAATTATCTCTCTGAAATGAACCACTATTACATGGCCTTAAATATTGTAACTTGATAATAAGTGTTGATAGTTTAAGCCTCCATTTTGTTGTTCTAACTTAAAACTGTCTTTTTATGCTTGCCCCTTTGATGTTTTACATAAAATTGAGAGTCACTCAGTCAATGGCTCTGAAAAAAAGAAGAGCAAAGAAAAGAAAATGCCATTTTAACAAGAATTGCACTGGATTAATAGATAAATATGAAGAATACTTAGATCTTTTGGAAATTGAATCTTCCAATCCATAGTGTAATATATCCTCCCAGTACTTAGGTCTTCTTTAATGTTTCTAAGTATTATTATGTAGGTTTCCTGATATATAGAATTTTGTGTGAGATGTTCATTAAATTATATCACAGGTAATTGATAATCTTGCTACTATTGAGAAGAGTGTCTTTTCATTTTTTTTTATTTTTGTCTGTTTCTAATACACAGAAATCAGGTTGCACTTTTATATAGATTATGAATCTATCAGTTTTGTAATTTTTTTTAATCTTAATGATTACCCTATAGGTTATTTTAGATTTCCTTGTATTTTCTTATATCATTTGAAAATAGGGGCAATTATATTTCATCTTCACTCTTGCTTTTTCTTGCCATACATGCTAAATAGAAGTGGTAATGTGGGGCATTGTCATATCATTGCCAATTTCAAATGGAAGGTTTGCAATATGTCATTAGGAAATATCACATTTACTGCATAATTAAGATGCAATTATCAGAATAAGCAGTTCCTACATATTACACATATATGTTTTTACTATAAAATTGTTTTGAATTTTATGAAACATATTTTTTATATTTATTAGATGATTATGGGATTTTTATTTATTCAATTAATGTGGTAAATTACATTCATTAATTTCTAAATATATTACCTTTCAATTATTAGAATAAAGCCAGTTCAGGCATTATATATTGTTCTCTTCAAATATCTTTGAATTCTACTTGTTAATATTTGGTTTAGGTTTTTATTTCTTCTATGATTATAATAGAAGTTTTTGCAGGTTAATTTTCTTCTTAACTGAATGAACTTCTAGTAGAAAAGTTATGCTGGCTTTATATAATGATTTTGGAAGAAAACACTTTTGAATAATAGCTATAGTTCTTTCGAATATTGCAATAATTAAAATAAAAATAAATAATTTGCTAACTCTACGTACCATGACCTATTTAATTGTTCCACTTTTAATTTACTCATGTTATTCTGGGGAATGAGAAAGGATCAACTAAAAAGAAAATCTCCTATCACTGTGGCATAAAGAAAAGTTTCAGTACTCATTTTCTGTAGTCTAATATTGATTTAAATTAAAGCTCATTAAGACCACTGTAAAAAAAACAAATTTATTTTCCATATACTTTGTATTGTTTTATTTTATTACAAAGATAAGAACATGATTAGCAAAAAATACAAGTTTTTTACATTCCATTAGCATTAAATTATCAGATAATCTCATGAAATTTATGACCTGAAATTATTTGTTCATACATTAACCTATATATTTATTTTTTATTCAACTGATTATCCATTCTTATCTACTTTTCCAGGACAGATTTGAATTTCTCAATAGATTTCATGTTGACTTATCAGTTATATAAAGTTGGTAAACATGTATATAATCTAACTGATGCACCAAAAACAAACAAACAAACAAACAAATAAAGCAGTATTACCTATTTTAAAATCAAACCATACCTGACAGGGAGTCATATCTAAGACATAAGAAGAGTAACCAGTGGTACAAAATAAATATTTTTTTTAAATAATAGAGTAGATATACATTTTATAAGTGCTTCAGTCATCTTAGAAAGCACTGTTATCTCATGAGTACTATTTATTGCTGATTTGGCTATTATCCAAGGCTTACTTTTTTCATTTTAACTCATGAGAGAAGTTAAATATATAATAAAATATCAAAATGTAACTGAACACAGGTCTGGCTGTCTACTGTTTCAAAAGAAATACTCGAGAGACAAGTGCTGGTGTAAAAAGAAAAGTGGTTTATTCTGATACCAGCAATCAGTGAAGACAGGGAACTCTGATCTCAAAACCCGTCTTAATGTCTCAGTGCAGGCAGAGTTTTTTATCAAGAGGAGAGGGAAAGTAGAACAAAGAGATCAAGAGAGGGGACTGAAAAGTTCTCTATGTGCAGACTAGCACAGTCCATTCCAATAAGGCAAGTGGTGGTCCGGTGTGCATCATCATGGTTTAGTTATCTTGCCTTCACGTCATCATCTTGTCTTTACATTTTTCTGGCTCCATGGTTGAAGGTCAGCAAATCTCTCAAGAGCTGAGATGCCTGAAGGTTGGAGTCTGTATCATTTGAAGTTACTTCCTAGGATTCTTACACAAGATGCTGTTTATTTACAAGCGACATATTAGAGTTGGCATTTACAGAAACAATGTCAAAGTAATGGTGGTGTGGGTGACCATTCCCCACTGTTACAAGAGGGCAATATTTGACATGATAAATGATGGGTCATATAATACTTGACTACAAATATATAAAGAAAATTCAAATTGGAAAATAAAGCTTTCTGAGCTTTGTGCTCTATTCTCTAATTTTTCATGTTTGAAGAGCTTTCCATTTGTAAAATTGTGACTCTGAAAATCAAAACTGTGGCTTTTGTTTCTACCCATTCTTTTCAAAACCTGTCACCATCCAGGACTCTGGTTCTTATTTTAATGGGTAGCTTGATGCCTGTTTTTAAAAAGATCCACCTCATCTCTGGTGTCTGCAGTCCCATCTGGTCGGTCTGCTGCTCCTAACTTTGAAAGCAGTCAGAATATCTGCTATAGTGCCTCTGGCTCTTTTTGCTGAGAATTTTGTGTAATTGCTTTTGATTTTGGTTTGGTGACTTCAGCTACCTGACGAAGCATTTACATCCTTCAAGACCCTTGTCCTTTGTCACCTTCAAGTCTTGGCCCCAGCAATTATTGTGATTTTCATTCACCCTTCTTTGGTTTATTTAAATCTTATTTCCCTGATCTAGAATAAGTCCAATCTACCTCACTGTAGCGTTCTTTTGATTACTTTAGCTTACACTGACTTTTCCTTTGATTTTCTTCTATTGTATATGTAGTTGAATTTCACAATTTATCTCATGAATATTCCCTAATTATTTCATATGTTTTCATCTATCACTACAGATACATTATTAGCCTTTTGAAGGCAAAGGTCATGCTCTATATTATCATTATAATTGTATATTCACAATAGTAGCTTATGCTGAGCTAAAAACGCACAAGTTGTGCAAAAAGAAATGAAAAATTGTTGATTTACTATAGCTTACATATCAACCACTAAAACTGTTAAACCCAGTTTTGCAGCAATTTTAAATATAAATGGCTGTGTAAATGTAATATTAGGATTTTTATATTGATGAACTGGATGTATACTTGTGTTATTTTCTTTTTTTTCTATTTTTGTGTATCTCACAAACTGAGGAAAATAACACATTTTAGACCATTCCAAGTCTCAAACAATTCTAATATGTTAAAGTTTATCATTCTCAAAGTTTTGTCCTATGCAATGTGATGTCTAAGTAATATGTAATGGAAATCTCATAAGAGTAATTAGTAACTCTTCTGGTGGTACTTTTATTTATCCCAGCTACAAATAGATTTTGTCAGAATGAGCTTCACTTCCAATACTATGAAATTAGGGAGGTAGTACACTAGCTATTTTCTCACTTCCTCACTCCCTATTTCTCATACTTAATCAATATGTTAGTGAAGACCAGTTTTTTAAAAAAAAATTTCCATAGTTTCCAGAATTATCTTATGCCCTCTTCTCTTACATACTCTCCCCCTGCCAAATTAAATAAAATAGCCCTGAAGACTTTATTTTTAAAGTATTTTAACTTTGTGCCACTTTCAAACTATAATTTATTATGTCCAGCTCCAATATGTTCCTTTTTCTTTCAGTCTAAGAACATTGCATTGCTGTCTTTACTTAGCTTTACACGGCCAACTAAACCCTCCAAGATTTTACATCATCAATTGGTCTTTCTTGTTTGTAAATATGATAAGAACTGAAGTACCTTTTAGTTGTAGTATATAAATATGTTCAGGTTCTATAAAGTACCCTCCCTCAATACCCTTAACACAATAGTCTTTTAGTATCTTTTTTAAACTATCAGAAGTAGAGTATATTCTCACTCTCTGCTACTTCCCATTTATTCCTAAAATCAGTGCATTTTAAATGCATGGTATCTACACGGATTTGAATCTTAGACTCAATACTCCTTTACTAAGGAAACTTAAAGTTACCTAATCTCCATTGTCTAATGTTTGCAGTTGTGGTGGAAATAATAACAACCTCACACAGTTGTCTTGAGGATCAAATGAGAGAATGCATGGAATGTAATGAACATAGTACCTGAAGCACAGAAAACACTTAATTTCTTTCTGTTATTGTTATTATTAGTCCATCTGCAATTCTCTTAATAAGGTATCCACTAATCTTCCACCTGCAATTTTCTTAATGAGGTATCCACTAATAATCCATTTTTCAGATCCAATGGAAAATTTTCTTCCCTATTTTCCATCATCTATAATTCTGTCCATTCATTCAATAAATACTGAGTAACTACTATGTACCAGGAACAGAGATAAATTTATGCTATATAGTCATGGATAAAATAAAGAACCTTCCATTCTGTGTGGCTCATCAATCTAGAGGGAAAAAATAATAAGCAAATACATAACAATGAACAAGTATTAAATATTGGATTAGCCAAAAAGTTTGTTTAGTTTAAGACATTTTTCATTTGCACCAATAATTGATTTGCATCAATTGATTTGAATATTCTGAGTATGTCAGCTAGGTCCCATCTGGCATAATGTTGACTGTTCTCAATTAATGTATCTGTTTGATAGCTATCAATTTCAACTGGTCTATCTGACCATAGAGCATCATCTAGCAAGAAATCTCCAGTGTGAAACTTTTCAAACCACTTTTGACATGTTTGATCAGTCATCAGACCCTCTCCATACACTACACAAATCTTTTTTCTTTTTTGCATTTCATTTGGGTTTTTACCCTTTTTGAAACAATAAAGCATAATATGCTGAAAATGTTGAGTATTTTCTTCTATCTTCAATATTAAAATGGCTACACAAAAATTCAGCAATTTTGACAAGTTTTTTTTTTTAATGCATCCAGATATGACAGTTGTCACAATACAATCTAACAAAATTATTTCAAATGCAGTTAAGCACTACTGGAGCCATCTTATAGAAAAAAGAAAAATCTTTTTGGCCAACCCAATATATGTATGTGAGGATAATTGTATAGAAAAAAAAGTAACCAGTTATTATAAGAAGGGTAATAGTGGGGACTTACTTTAGGCTGAGAAGGCTGGAAACTTTTTTCTGAGAAGACTGTACTTGACATATCAGGGCATGATAGCCTGAGAGGAGTGAGACAATATCCCAACAGAGAAGACCACTGATGCAAAGCCCTGCTTCAGAAACTGTTCACCACATCTTCCATCTGAAACTATTTTGTCCTTTAGTTGCCATAATATCATGCTTTTTACAGCTTTTAACTTTCTGTTGCATTTTTTACTAATTTTTTTTTAATATTTAGGTTTCCTTTAAGATGTCTCCTTTCGATTATTTCATATATTTTTGTATTTCCTACTATATTTCCTCAGATGTTACTATGTCTTTTGATCACCACTTCTGTGGAACTAATTCCTCAGTCTGTGATTTAAACCTTAGCTATTTTAGTAAACTTCATATTTCTAGAAACCACTATTTATTGTAACATCCCACCTGAAGACCAAAATATTCCCTATATGAAACATGTTTATGTCTGAATCAGTGAGTTTTTGTCTTCAATTCATTCTCTTAGTGATTGGTCTATAGTCATCAATAGCAAAACCAGGCCTCAAGCACCCAAGCTATACAACTGAGTATTCCGAATCCATTTTTCTTTTCTCTCAGCTAATTAACCTGTTTTCTTTTCTTCATGGTATGGAATGAAAAAAAAAAAAAAAAAAAACAGTAGTTCTATAGAAAGTAACTTCACAGGGTGATCTAATCATAAATTTCTAATTGGGCAGGTCATTGTGGGTATTCATGCCCCAGGCATATAACTTTCTGGTAAAAGGTTTATCTTTGCCTCAAACAAATCCTGCTCATTGTTTCTATGCCATCGAGGTTGACACACATTTGAGATAAACCAGAACAGCCTTCAAGAGAGCATAGAAGCTTGTTAACTGTATACCCATTTTGCTTTCTCCACAACCTCCCTGTAATCTTCTTTACCATTCATCTTTAATTTCACATGCATAAAAAACTGCAAAACTATTATTCTCAGGAGCATTTGAGATCTTTCCCCCGATTATGTCTCATCAGTTTGGCTCAAATAAACTCACAAAAATTCTTTACAAGTTTGGACTTTATTTTTATGTTGACAATGTTTCATAAACCTTTTTTGTTTGATTCTATCAAATAGTATGAATTGCCTAGTTAAGTCGTATATACCATATTTCGCCAGGTATAATGCAGTTTTTTGCCAAAATATTTTAGGGAAAAATAAGGATGTGAATTATACATGGGCATAATGATTATATACCAGGGTAATAATGGGTATAATAATAATAATGAGTGTAATAATCCTGTGTATAATATGAACAGAAATGTGAGTGCACATTATACACAGCAAAATACAGTATGTGTTTTCTAGTTGATATTTATTTAAGCTTCATCTGGAAGATTATAAGGCTTTCTTTTTTAAAAGATTTTATTTATTTATATTTAGAGGGAGGAGAAAAGGGAGAGAGAGGGAGTGAAACATCAATGTATGGCTGCCTCCAGCACACCTCATACTGGAAACATGGCCCACATCCCAGGCATGGGCCCTGACTGGGAACCAAACCAATGATGATTTGGTTCCCAGGCCCACACTCAATCCACTGAGCCACGCCAGCCAGGGCAATTAAAGGGCTTTCATTTTTTTAAATATTTTATAGGTTATACTATTATAGTATTACAGTTCTTCAAATTTGCCCTCTTTGCCTCTCTCCACTCAGTACCACTACATTCCCTTCACAATCCCCCACCCCCTTAGTTCATGCCCAAGGGTCATGCATATAAGTTCTTTGGTTCTCCATTTCCTATACTGTTCTTAACATCCCTCTGCCTATTCTGTACCTACCAATTTGTACTTCTTAATCCCTGCACCTTTTCCCCCATTTGTCCTGTTCCTGCTCCCAACTGGTAACCATCCAAATTATTTTTACATTTGTGATTCTGTTTCTGTTATGCATGTTTGCTCAGGGGTTTTTTTGTTTGTTTGTTTTCTTTTTTGGTTCAGTTGTTGATAGTTGTGAATTTATTGTCATTTTTGTGTTCATAGTTTTGACCTTCTGCTTTTTCTTAAATAAGTCTCTTTAACATTTCATATAATAACAGCTTGGTGATGATGAACTCCTGTAGCTTTACCTTGTCTGGGAGCCACTTTATCTTCCCTTCAATTCTAAATGGCAGCTTTGTTGGATAGAGTAATCTAGGTTATAGGTCCTTCATTTTCATCGCTTTTAATATTTCTTGCCCAGACCCTTCTAGCCTGCAAAGTGTCTTTTGAGAAATCAGCTAACAGTCGTATGGGAACTCCTTTGTAGGTAACTATCTGGGTTTCTCTTGCTGCTTTTGGTTTCTCTATCTTTAACCTTTGACATTTTAATTATGATGTGTCATGGTGTGATCCTCTTTGTGTCCATCTTGTTTGGGATTCTCTGTGCTTTCTGGATGTGTAGTTCTATTTCCTTCACCAGATGAAGGGAATTTTCTTTCATTATTTCTTTCAAATAAGTTTTCAATTTCTTCCTCTATCTCTTCTCCTGACAGCATCCCTATGATTCTAATGTTGGTATGTTTTAAGTTGCTCCAGAGACTCCTTACCCTATCCTTGTTTTTTTTTCTTTTTTTTTAATTCTTTTTTCTTACTGCTGTTCTGATTGATTTGTTTCTTCCTTATGTTCCAAATCATTGATTTCATTCTTGGCTTCATCCTCTCCACTGTTGATTCCTGAAAATTTTTCTTTATTGCACTTAGGTTAACCTTCATCTCTGCCTGGATCTTTTTATGCTGTTGAAGTACCCAGTGAGTTCCTTGAGCATCCTAATAAACATGTTTTGAACTCTGCATCTACTAGATTGCTTATGTCCATTTTGTTTAGTCCTTCTTCTGGATTTTTGTTCTGTTCTTTCATTTGGGCTATATTTCTTTGTCTTCTCTTTTTGGCAGCCTCCTTGTGTTTGTTTCTATGTATTAGATAGAGCTGTTTTACTCCCTGTCTTAGTAGCATAGCCTAATATAGAAAAAAGCACCAGTAAGTTGGATGGGGTGGAGCCTTAGGTAATTGCCTGGGTGGGGCAATTGAACCAGGTAGTTGGAGTCTCAGGTATGATGTTGCCACTCTTTGGGTCTGTGTGTGTGTGGTGGGGGGTAGTGCTCAGAAAAGAGACAATGGTTCCTGCCTGGCCTCTGGAGGTTTGTTTGGGAAGAAACTGTCCCCCAAAACTCACCCTGATGCTAGGCACTTCAGTTTCTTCCCCTGTGCCACTGGTACCCATCAAGCTGCTGCCCCAGTGCTGGAGCCCAAAGGGAATGAGTCTGCATAAATCCTAATTCCATTGCAGACCCTTTATGGGAAGATGGCTTAGAATACTGCAGTTTCTTCTGCAGCCCCAACCCACACTAGTTTTTACAGCCAGAAGTTATGGCTATTTATCTTACTGGAGCTGGAACCCTGTGCTGGGTGCTCTAGTGTGGGTCTGGGATTCCTTGATCTTGACATATCCCTCCTGGTTTTATATGCTACATGTGGTTTGGAGACCGTCCATTCTGTATCTCCACGTCTCCACATTTCCGCACATCCTACCCATCTGAATGAATGTGACTTCTTTAATTCCTTGGTTTTTGGACTTCCATACAGCTTGATTTGCTGATAATGCTGGGTGATAGTTATTTTGTTGTTTAGTTGTAATCTTTGCTGTTGTTGTGCAACGAGGCTAAGCATATTTACCTATGCTTCCATCTTGACCAGAAATCTCTATAGGGCTTTCTAATTGAACTCTATCTCTCTCTCCAGTTTGTGTTGAAACATGTCCATGATCTGTCTTTGCCCATATGGCCAATCTCAAATTCAATGGCACCTCTATCCTATTAAATATGTGTGTGTGTATGTGTGTGTGTGTGTATACTGTTCTGTACATAGCATCTTTCTGTTTCTTCTTATATGTATATTCCAGCTATTAGTCTTTAACCTCTTTTTTACTGATTAAATCATCATACTCCAAGAAATAGCATTCACATCTGTAGGCCAACTTCCTTCTAGAATTGTGAGGAAAAAAGATTTACCTTCCTGACAATAAAGGAAGTACATAGCATCTACTCAAGCTTACTGCCTCAGTATAAGCAGAGTCAATAAAATGGCCTGTTTATATAATCAGTAGCATAAAATAGAGAGATCAAAATCAAATAAAAATACTGCCTTCTGGAGAAATAGATAAGGAGACTAGAGAAAATGTATTTTAATTTATGAATATTATTTGCAGAACTATTTGAGAGTATAAAGCATTCATGAATTATGGTTACATTAAAAAGAATATCAGAAAACAAAAACATGGGATTAAATAAAATAAAAGAATATTATATCTTTATTAACATTTCATGATTATTATTCTCTATTTTATTTTCATTATCAGAATGACAGCAGAAAAAATGGAAGGGAAATAATTATCAATGAAATACTAGACAACAGTTTCAAAAGCAGAGAAGGGGTAAAGATGTTAGTCTCATAAGATTTCTCAAATCTGTGCCTAAATAAAGGATCCTAAATAATTCTGGGTATGAGAAAGTAAGCCCACTAAATAATATTATCAGGTTATCAGAAATATTAATAACAGAAGACAATAAATAAATGTTTTATTGCTTCTGAAGAAAATTTTTAGTCTAAAAAGACATGTACACAAATCAATTTGTAAGGACTGATGAAAGCCACATTCAAATATAAGCTCAAAAATGTTATCTCTGGTATATGTATTTTTTCAGGATATTCTCCAACAAAATGAAACAAAACTCGAGTTATAAAGGCAAAGACTCTTGAAAACTATCAACTTTAACATATAAAAAGTGGTAAAAGGTCCCAAAACAAAGACCTCAGAAACATTCAGCTACTAATATAACCCAAATGCCTAAGACAGTATCTTACACCTAGTAAGTGCTGAAAAACGTTGATTCTAGGAACGAATAAGGAGGCTTCTGCCAGGAGAATAGAGAACTACTTGGGACAGATTCCAGGTGGAAAGGAGGATTGGTAGTACAGAAAGGTTGACTGACCTGAGGGTGTGATAATAAATACAAATGTACACAAACACACATGGTTATTGGTGCCAATTCAATGCCAACAGCAATCCCCAATTTAGGGTGCAGTTAAGAAGGAAACTATTCAGTGCAAACAACTCAACTGGGATACAGCATGGCGGTGAGAACATGGCTGTGGAAGAACTCAATCATGCTACAGCTCAATTACGAGGCAGCAAGGCTGTGGAACAGCACTACTGTGAGGTGGCCTTCAGGTGACCGCTCTTCTGTGTTCAGGTCTGCTCCACCTACTCTGGTCTGTTCTGCTCTATTCTGCTCCATGCTGTCTGCTCCATTCAGCTTTGCTCTGGTCTGGTAAGACTTCTTTGGTGTTTTCACTTCCCAAATATTTTGAGAAAATATTTGTGCATTATACAAAACAAAGTACAGTAGCTTCTTACAACATGGGGAGTCAAAAATTTTTGTCAAATGTGTAAAACAAAACAAAAAGTTTTGATTACATTAATTATAGATGCTGCCTTAGAAAATGGAAAACTGAAAATATAAACATGAAGTGTGAGAGGAAGGGGTAAGAGTTAATAAATTAGGGTATAAACATGTTCTCTTCAAATTTGACATGTCAACAAGAAAAGACTAGACATAGTTTCAAAAATTATACAGGAAATCACCAGAATTATTATAATAAGAAAGATATCACAAAATTTGCCTGAGGGGAAATAGAAAAGGTTACATGGTGAGAACACAGCTTTTTTTTCTTTTTTGTAAGATCCTATGTGCAATTTTGTTTTACCATGCACTTGTCACTTTAGAGAAATTTCATTTTAAACATATATATATGTAAGTTATATAAGTAACACTTCTTTGAAATTAATTTATATGACTGTCAAAAACTGCTATATACGAGAACAAATCATTTAGCTAGATGAATTGATCAATATGTAATCAATTTCAAAAAAAGATGAACTAAGAGAAAGGGCACCCTAGAGTGGTATGGATTCTGCTTTTTTATCCACTAGAAAATTTGAGTATATATTTAAACAAAACACATAAATTTGAAACTGAATTTTAAACCATACAAAGGTTGTGGTTTTTTTTTGTTTGTTTGTTTCTCTATACATTGTTCTGTATAAGAACAGAATTTAGGAAAATGGTGAAAACAAAGACTGAGTTAGCAGCAACTGCTCATTATGACCATTTACTTGTTCTATCTCAGTGACTGCCTTTTTCATCTGTAAATCAAGAGCAGATGCCATTCTTGTTTCAGGAATTAATATTCTATAACTTACTGCACTATAAACAAGTGCAAACATCCATAATTATAAGTACAGTTGTAACAGTTAACAGAAAATTAAATATTAGCATGCTTAAATAATTTGATAATAATTCTTAAAGCCTTGATTTTTGATGCAAGACTGATATTTGTACATTAAACATCAAAAAATGAAGGTAAAATAATGAATGCCCAGAGAACCTACACTCTGTCAAGATAGAGATATTTTCACATGGTACTTACATAACAATTTTTAAAATAAACTCATTTTCACTCTCTTAATCAATTCAAGAAAAAAATTATATAAACTGCTTCTTAAACTCAATCTGAAAGGAAAGTAGGATTGTATCACACACACACACACACCTATTTATATGTAAGAAATAATAAATTCAATATTCAAAAATTTGAATTGCATCTATGGATCACTTACAGAACATTTTTTGTTCATAGCACAATAAATCTAAAAAATCATTTTTTGCATTTTATTTTATTATTTCTCACTTTGTTTTTTAATAGTTCATTTTTCATTGTATTTTTCATAACCACTTATCCCCATTATATCTTCTACCACCTCAACCCACTACCCTCCTCCTGCAATCAACACATTCATCTCCCTATCACTGAGTCCTTTTTCTTTCTGGCTCTATTTCTCCAGGCCCCATTTCCCCACTCCCACAGCTGTTTCTGTTTTGTTTGTTAGTTCAGTTTGTTCATTAGATTCTACATATGAGTGAAATCACATATTTGTCCTTACCTGACTGACTTATTTCACTTAGCATATTGTTCACATGATCCATCCATGCTGTTGCAAAGGGTAAAAGTTTCTTCTTTTTCATGGCCAAGTAGTATTCCATTGTGTAAATGTACCATATCTGTTTCATCTACTCATCTACTGATGGACAATAGGGCTACTTCTAAATCTTGGCTATAGTAAATAATATTGCAGTGAGCATAGGGGTACATATATTCTTTTGAATTAGTGTTTTGGGTTTCTTTGGGTAAATACCCAGAAGTGGAAATGCTGGGTCAATAGGGAGTTCCATTTTTAATTTTTTGAGGAAACTCCATAGTGTTTTCCATAGTAGCTGCACAAGTCTGCCTTCCCACCATTGGTGCAAAGGGTTTCCCCTTTCTCCACATCCTCACCAGCACTTCTTGTTTGTTGATGTATTGATGACAGCCATTCTGACAGTTGTAAGGGGATATCACATTGTGGTTTTCATTTGCACTTCTCTGACGATTAGTGACATTGAGAATCTCTTAATATGTGTATTGGCCATCTGTATGTATGTCCTCTTTGGCAAAGTGACTATTCAGGTCCTTTGCCCATTTTTAAATTAGATTTTTTTCAATATTGAGTTTTATATATTCTTCACAAGTTTTGGACATTACCCTTTATCTGATTCATTGGCAAATATGTTCTCCCGTTGAATGGGTTGTCTTTTCACTTTGCTGATGGTTTCCTTTACTTTGCAAAGCCTTTATAGTTTAATGAAGTCCAATTTATTTATTTTTCTCATTTGTTGATAAGGGGTGATATATCAGGAAAAAGTATTGCTATGAAAAATGTCTGAGATTTTACTGCCTATGTTTTCTTCTAGGATTTTTATGGTTTTAAGTTTTACATTTTAGTCTTTAATTCATGTTGAATTTATTTTTCTGTATGGTATAAAAATGCATTCTCTATTTACTTATTTTTTCACATATCTGTCCAATTTTCCCAACACCAATTATTGAATATACTATCTTTTACTCCATTGTATATTTTTGCCTTCTTTGTTTAATATTAATTGATCTTTAATGTATAGATTCCTTTCTGGGCCTTCTGTTCTGTCCCACTGATCTGTGTGTCTATTTGCATTAAACTACCATGGTGTTTTGGTTACTCTGGCCTTATAGTATAGTTTGATATTATGTGGTGATTCCTCCAACTTTGTTCTTCATTCTCATGATCACTGCTCATATTCAGGGTCTTTTGTGATTCCATATAAATTTTTGGAATATTTGTTCTTATTCTGTGAAACATATCATTGGTATCTTGGTAGAAATTGCATTGAATCTATAGATTGATTTGGGTATAATGGACATTTAATGATGTTAATTCTTCCTATCCATGAACACAGTATGTGCATCCATTTACTTATATCTTCTTCAATTTCTTTCTTCAGTGTTTTAGAATTTTCTGAATACAGTTCTTTTACTTTCCTGGGAAAATTTGTGCCTAAGATGTTATTATTTCTGAAGCAATTGTGAATGGAATTGTTTTTTTTTAATTTCCCTCTTTGTCAGTTCATTATTGGTGTATAAAAATGCAACACATTTCTGGATATAACTTTGTATTCTGCTGTTTACTGAATCTATTCGTCAGTGTTAGTAGTTTCTAAGTGTAATCTTCAGGGTTCTCCATAGAGTATTATGCTATCTGCACATAATGACAGTTTTACTTTTTCACTTGCAATGTGGATGCCTTCATTTCTTCTTATCTAATTGCTGTGGCAAGAACTTTCAATACTGTGTTCATTAAGAGAAGTGAAAGCAGGTATACCTGTCTTGTTCCCAATCTTAGGGAAACACTTGTAGTTTTTGCCCTTTGAGGATGATGTTGGCAGTGGGTTTGTTATATGTGGCCTTTATTATGTTTAGATATGTTCCCTACAAATCCACTTTGCTAGGAATTCTTTGTCATAAATCGCTGCTGGATTTTATCAACTGCTTTTTCTGTATCTATTGATATGATCATGTAGCGTTTATCCTTCATTTTCTTAAAAATATTTTCTACTGTTGTTCAAGTACAGTTTTCTCCATATTCCACCCTCCACCCTCACCACCCATTCTCACCTCCCACCTTCAATCCTACCCCCCTTTGGGTTTATTCATGTGTCCTTTATGCATGTTCCTTGATGATTGTACTCTTTTTACCCCCTATTATTCCTTACACCATCTCCTCTGGTTACTGTAAGCTTGTTCTTTATTTCTATGACTCTGGTTATATTTTGCTTGCTTGCTTGTTTGGTTGATTAGAATCAACTTATAGGTGAAATTACTTGGTATTTGTCTTTCACCACTTGGCTTATTTCACCTAGCATAATGTTCTCTGGTGCCATCCATGCTGTCATGAAGGATAGGAGCACCTTCTTTCTTTCTGCTGTGTAGTATTCCATTGTTCAAATGTACCATAATTTTTTAATCTACTCATTTACTGATGGGCACTTAGGTTGCTTCCAACATTCGACTATTGTAAATTGTGCTTCTATGAACATTGGGGTGCATAATTTCTTTTGAATTAGTGTTTCAGGATTCTTGTGGTATAATCCCAACAGTGGTATTGCTGGGTCAAAAGGCAGTCCCATTTTTAGTTTTCTGAGGAAATTCCATACTATTTTCCATAGTGGCTGCACTAGTCTGCATTCCCACCAACAGTGCACTAGGGTTTCCTTTTTTCAACATCCTCTCCAACACTTGTTTGTTGCTTTGTTTATGATGGCCATTCTGACAAGCGTGAAGTGGTATCTCATTGTGGTTTTAATTTGCAACTCTCTGATGGCTGGTGATGGCAAGCATCCTTTTATATGTCTCTGGGCCCTTTTTATGTCCTCCTTGGAGAAGTGCCTGTTCAGGTCCTTTGCCTGTTTTTTAATTGGATTGTTTGTCTTCCTAGAGTGGAGTTGTATGAGTTCTTTATATATTTTGGAGATCAAATCCTTGTCCAAGGTATCATTTGCAAATATATTTTCTGATATGGTTGATTCCATTTTCATTTTGCTGATATTTTCTTTAGCTGTACAAAATCTTTGTATTTTGATGAAGTCCATTTATTTATTTTATCCTTTGTGTCCCTTGTTCTATGGGACATATTGGTGAAAATACTGCTGCATGGAATATTTGAGATTTTCATGCCTATGTTCTGCTAGAGAACACTAATGGTGTCATGACTTATACTGAAGTTTCTACTCATCTTGAGTTTATTTTGATGCATGGTACGAGTTGGTGTTTGAGTTTCATTTTTTTACCTGTAGCTGTCCAGGTCTCCCAACACCATGTGTTGAAGAGGTTATTTTTACTCCATTTTATGCTTCTACCCCTTTTGTCAAATATTAATTGACTATAGAGGCTCAGGTTTATTTCTGGACTCTCTATTCTGTTCCATTGGTCTCCGTGTCTGTTCTTGTACCAGTACCAGGCTGTTTTGATTATAGTGGCCTTATACTGTAGTTTGATATCAGGTATTGTGATACTCTCTACTTTGTTCTTTCTCAGTATTGCTGCAGCTGTTTGGGGTCATTTATTTTTCCATATAAATTTTTCAAGTGTTTGTTCTATATCTGTGAAATATGCCATTGGTATTTTAATAGGTATTGCATTGAATCTATAAATTGCTTTGGGTAGTATGGACATTTTGATGATGCTACTTCTCCCATTCCATGAACATGGTGCATGCTTCCATTTGTTTGTGTCTTCCTTAATTTCTTTCTTCCAGTGTTGATATATAGAGAACCCTTCATCCCGAAGGAGCAAAATACACATTCTTTTCAAATGCACATGGAATATTTTCTGTCATTATTTTTTGGAACAGAGTTTCTATCCCTTGCTCCTTTTCTTCTCCTGATATTCCTATGATCTGAATGTTGTTGCATCCCATGTTGTCCTTCAGTTCCCTTAAGCAATCTTCATATTTAAAAAAAAAAAATTTTTGTGCAGGTGCTTTACCTGCATGTATCTTTCTACTTGTTTTCCAGCTCACTAATCCAGTCCTCTGCTTCATCTAGTGTGTTTGTAATTCCTTTTTTTTTTTTTTTTTTTTTTTTTTTTTTTTTTTTTTTTTTTTTTTTTTTTTTTTTTTTTTTTTTTTTTTTTTTTTTTTTTTTTTTTTTTTTTTTTTTTTTTTTTTTTTTTTTTTTTTTAATTTCAGAGATTGTATTCTTCATTTCTTCCTGGTCCTTGTTTGTAGTTTCTATTTGCTTTTTCATGCTATTATTGTTGTCACTCAGGTCATTGTAGTTATCTGTGAGTTCCTTGAGCATTCTTATAACACTTCTTTTGAATTCTATATCTTATAGTTTGCTTGTCTACATTTCATTTAGCTCTTTTAGTGGGGAGTCTTCCATTCCTTTTGATTGCAAGTTCTTTCTTTGTCTCCCCATTTTAGGTAAGTCTTTTGTTCATTTGTGTGATACCTGATGTTCTACTTTTCCAACTGTCTTTGTAGGGTGAACTTCTGTCATAGGACTTCTGTGGGACTCAGTGGTGTGATCTCTTTGATTTCCTTTTCTGGATTCTCTAGAGTTGCCCTTTCATTTGTGTGGGATCTCTTGTTGTACTTGGGTTTTACCTGTTGGGGACTTCACTGTTGGTGGTTTCTCTCCTCCACTGGGTTTACTGGTATTCACAACTCCCACCTTATCTTGTGTGTTATCGGGGATAGGGCAAAGATAAAATGCATTAGGACAGTGGGAGAGTATTCAATGGGATTTAAAGTACCAACAAGTAGAGAACAGATAGGAGATCCTCAGCAGTAACCATGATAATTCACCCAACTAGCCACATTGTATAAAAGGTGAAAAAGAGATAAGATTTTCATATTGTGAGAAAAAGAATGTGAGCTGACTCCAGAAAGCAGAGCACTTATGCAAGGTTGGGTAGTAAGATATTGTGAGAGTAAGGCATAGAAACATGGGAGAGAATAAAGTTAACCATGACAGTAATAAATCTCAAGAAGATGGTGAAATGGACCAAGGCCAGGGAAGAGTGCTGCGTGTGATTTGGAGCAACAATAATATGACAAGAAATGTATAATCTAAATAAAAAGAATAAAAAGTAAAAGACCAAGAGTAGTATGTTATTGGAATACCAGTGCAGTGACAGAAGAAAAATTAAAATGCAATATGAAAAGGAGAACAAGAAAACCAGTCAAACAATGAAATCAAACAAACAAACAAAACAAATTAAATGGAAGGAAAAAAGAAAAAAGAAAAAATATAAAAATAAGAATAACAGAAAAATAAAATGTAGGTTCTGAAGGATATCAAAGTGGAATTTGCTTCACTTGTTAGCATTAGCCTTTTGATCTCACTCTGAATCTGTCTTTGGTCCTTTCACAGCTACAGGTCTTATTATCTTACACTTATAGGAAAAAAATAAGAAGAAGAAAAGAAAAAAAAAGTCTCCTGCTGACTTTGAACTCACCAAGCCCATTCTTCTGGTCTTCCTGCATGCTGCAGGCAGAGAGGGGCTGAGCTCTGTTTGTTTGTATTATTTTCCTTTTCTGAGGATCTGTGAGGATGGGGGTTATGTCTGGGCTATAGTATTCATAAGTGCCATCCTCCAGCACAAGCTGTCAGAGCTTTGTGCAGCCCCCACTGTTCATTATATGTGCCAGGACCTCACCTTTAATCCACCTTGTCCCACCCTTTGATTAGTCCCTGAGGTGTACTGAGTGAGAGCAACTCACACTCTTCCTCCTCCCTCTTTGCTTGCCTGGGCACTGTGCATGCACAGAGTCTCTTCTGGGCAGTTTAGGTCCCCTATTAAATCAAGTCTCTCTGGGAACTGCTATCTCTTTGGCCCATTTCCCCTCTTTGATTAATCCATGGTGCACCCTGATTTACAGCAAATCATGCCCCTCCTCCTCCCCCTTCTCTGGCCCCTCTGTGCTCACAAAGAGGTCCTTGCACAGTGGCTGAGAGCCTTTTTATATAAGTGAATTCCCTTGGCTGCCAGAGGCTTTTCCTAACAAGAGCAGGGCTTTTCACACAGCCCAACTTTCTGAGGAATCCCCGGGTCACAGTCAGTTGCAGCCCCTCTCTCTCATCCCATCTCCTGTTGTCACCCAGCTCCCCAATCTCTCTGGTACTATCCCAGATGGTGACCACAGTCCCAGCCAGGAAACACTGCCTTCTGTCTGTCTCCCTCTGCATCTTTATCCCCCCATCGACTTCAAGTGACTAGATATCTTCTGGTGCAGTTCTGTGGCTTCCCTGTTCTGGAAGGGGAGGGAGCTGCCAAGTTACAAATGCTGACCTCTTCGCTGTCCTCCAGAGCATCTGCAACAGCTGCAGTCCTTGGGGCGCAGGACCATCCCATCGGCCTACAAAACCTTCTTACTGTCTGTTTTTAAATGTCCTCTGCCATATTTGGCTTCCAAACTTCAAATAAGCTGGGATTTCATTGGCTATTCATTCACTTCTTTAGAAGATTGGCTAGGTGTCCCTGTTGGGTGCACAAGCAAGTGGGTTCAGTTCCCACTTAGGACTTCATCACCATCTCCCTGATCCTATCCTTCATTTTTTATATGGTGTATCATGTTTATTGATTTGCTATTATTGTAACAGCCTTGCATCCTTGGAATAAATCTCACTTGATCATGATGTATGGTAATTTTGATATGCTGCTGTATTCAGTTTTCTAACATTTTGTTGAGGATTTTAGCATCTATATTCATCAGGGGTGTTAGCTTATAACTTTCTTTCTTTGTAGTGTTTTTATCTAGTTTTGGAAATAAGGTAACGCTGGCCTCATAAATGAGCTGGAGCCTTCTCTCCTCTTGAATTTTTTTGGAATACTTTGAGAAGGAGAGATGTTAGTTTTTCTCAGAATGTTTGGTACAATTCACCATGAAGCCATCCGGTCCAGGGTGTGTGTTTGTTGGGAGTGTTTTGATTACCGCTTCAGTTTCACCAGGTGTAATCTGTCTATTCAGTTTCCCTGATTCTTCCTGATTTAGTTTTAAAAGATTGTATGTAGGTAGGAATTTACCCATTTCATCCAGGTTGTCCAATTTGTTGGCATAAGTTTATTCATAATATTTTCTTACAATCCTTTGTATATATTTATTGTCAGTTGTTACTTATCCTCTTTCATTTCTGGTATTATTTATTGGGGTCCTCTCTTTTTTGTTGTTGTTGTTGAGTCTGGTTAAATACAGGTTTGTCCGTTTTGTTTATCTTTTCAAAGAGCCAGCTCTTGTATTCATTGATCTTTTGTATTGTTTTTTTCAACTCTATTTTATTTATTTCTGCTCTGACCTTTATTATTTCCTTCCTTCTACTCAATTTGGACTTTGTTGTTCGTTTTTAGTTCTTTTAACAGTGAACTTAATTTTTTTTTAGCTTTTTCTTGTTTCTTGACATAGTCCTGTAATGCTGTAAGTTTCCTTCTAAATACTGCTTTCCCAGCGTCTCACAGATTTTGGGTTGTTGTGTCCTCATTTTTATTTTTTTCATTGTATTATTTGATTTCTTCCTTGATCTCATTGTTAACTCATTTATTGTTTAATAATACATTATTTAGCTCCTTTCTTTGTGTATGTTTCAGTTTTCTTCTTGTAATTGATTTCTAGTTTCATAGCACTGGGGCCAGAGAAGATGCTTGATAGGATTTCAATCATCTTAAATTTATTGAGGTTTTATTTGTGTGTGTATCCTAAAATGTGTTCTACCTTGGAAAATGTCCCATGAACATTTGAAAAGTAAGTATAATCTGCTGTTTTGGGGTGAAATACTCTGACAATACCAATTAAATCCATTTGATCTGTTGTGTCATTTAAGGCTACTCTCTCCTTGTTGAATTTATGACTGGAAGATCTACCTATTGAACTCAATGAGGTGTTAAAATCCCCATTTATGGCTGTATTTGTCTCCATAAAGGAGACTTTATGTCCATCAATATTTGCTTTAAATATTTATGTTTTTCTATGTTGGATGCATAAATGTTTATAAGAGTTATATCCTCATTTTGGATTTTTCTCTTTATCATTATGTAGTATTTTTCTTTGTCTCTTACTATAGCCTTGTTTTTAAAGTCTAATTTGCTGGATATAACTATTGCTACCCAGCTTTTCCTTCCTTTCCATTTGCATGAAATATCTTTTTCTATCCCTTTCATTTTAGTCTGTGTGTGTCTTTTTTCTGAGGTGGTCTCTTATTTTCTTATCCATTTATCCACCCTATGTCTTTTGATTGGGGCATTTAAGCCATTTACATTTATAGTGATTATTGATAGATACATATGTATTGCCATTTTATTTTTAACTATTTTCTCCTTTTTATTTTTCCTCTTTTTAAATCAGCACTTTAACATTTGTTGCAATACTGGTTTGTGGTTAAAAAAAAAAAAGGCTCCTGTAGCTTTTTCTTTTCAGGTAAGCTCTTTCTTTTTTCCACAGTTTAAATGATTGCCTTGCTGGGTAAAGTAGCTTTAGTAGTAGGTCCTCACTTTTCATTTTTGAATGTTTCATGCCCCTCCCTTCTGGCTTGTAATGTTTCTGTTGATAAATCAGATAACAATCCTATATGAACTCCCTTGTAGGTTTTTTTTTTTTTTCTTGCAAGGTTCTCTCTTGTCTTTAAGCTTTGCCATTATAATTATGATGTGTCTTTGTGTGGTCCAGTTTGGGTCCATCTTGTTGGGGACTCTCTGTGCTTCCTGGACTTGTGTGTCTTTTTGCTTCACCAGCTTAGGGAAGTTTTTGGTCATTACTTCTTCAAATAAGGTCTGAGTCCCTTGATCTCTCTCTTCTCCTCTGGTATACCCATCATGTGGATGTTATTACATCAATGTCCCAAAAGTCCCTTAAACTATTTCATTTCTTAGATTCTTTTTTCTCTTTGCTGCACTTATTAGGTGTCTTCTTTCTACCTTGTTTTCCAAATTACTGATTAGATCCTTTGCTTCACCTAACCTATTTTTCAGTCCTTCCTATATATTATTTATTTCAGATATTGCATTCTTTATTACTAATTGACACTTTTTAATGTTTTCTATGTCTTTTGTCATGATGTTAACAATCCATATAAACATTACTTTGAACTCTACATCTGATAAATTGCTTGTGTCCATCTTATTTTGTTCTTCTTCTGGAGAATTATCTTGTTTTTTCATTTGGAGTCAGTTTCTTTGTCTTCCCATTTTGGCTATCTTTCTGTGTTTCTTAGTATGTATTAGGTAGATCTGCAAAGACTCTGGGAGACCTATGTTGGACACTGCCTGTGACTTTCTCTGAGCAAACCTATTTGCAGCTATAAGCAATTCACAGCTTATATCTCCCTCTGCTGGGCCTGGGTGTGTGCTGAAAACACCAAGCTATTCACCAACATTAACTTTTGCTAACACTGGGTCTGGGGGAGGGCCAACTGAAGTCTCAAAACACCCAGTGATCTTCCTCATCTTGCAGGCTGTTAGGTTTAATTGCTGAAAGAGCTTCCAGGTGTACTCAGCAAGGTTTAAGCTCCACAGAGTGGGGCAGGAGGGATTCCTGTGGTTGAGGCTATTGCTTCTCGCCAGGTTGATAATGCATAGAAGGGAAAGTTCTTCCTGAGAAAATGGATTCTGCAGTATGTGGAATACTCAGCACAGGGATCCTGGCAGCTGACCCTTCATCTCTCTCCCCAGATCCTCCAGCCCCAGGCTGTCATCACATACCTCTAGTCTGCTTTGTCCTCCCTCCAGTGGAGCCCAGGGTAAGTGACTGCAAATGAAATTTTGTGTGTTGACCCTTTAAGAAGGTGTCCGTATCTCTAGGAATCTCTTCTGGCATACAAAACCCCCCACTACTGTTCACAGCTGATGTTTTGTGGATTCCTTTCCCAGTTCTGGTGCTCTAGGTTAGGGAACCAACTTGGGGTTTAGACCTCCCACTTCACTTCTCAGTGGCAACTCTCTGACCACTGAAATATCCCCCTGGAACTTCAGCTGCCACCCATGGGAGCCCAGCCAGCCCTCTTGCATCTCCACACTTCCTACCAGTCTTGATCTTGTAATGTGGGTTGTTCTGTAAGTCCTTGGTTATAAGGCTTCTCTCCAACTAGTCTTCAGTTGGTCATTCAGAATGATTTTTTTTATAATTTAGTTGTAATTCAAGTTTGGCCTGGCAGGAGGTTAGTGTAGCTTCCGCCTACTCCACCATCACTTGGATCTCGAAATCTAAACCATCTTTTTGTCACACATCTAGATCCAGTATATCTTAAAACATAATGTATGGTCCCACATTTTAAGATTTCTGAGAAGAGAATAACCTATTATTAGTTATAACTTTTCTTTTCTAAAATTTAACTTAATTCTTGCAATGTTTAGAACCTTTCAAAATAGTTTCATGTTAATCTTATCCTCTAAAATCAACATTTTATAGTCTGCTCTAAAGCAGACTATCAACTATTAACTTAATTATCTAAAGTATACATAAGATAAACTGAGATCTACAATATCACTCCTCAAGATACCACCTCAACTATCCAGTTTTCAGGTTAAAAACTTAGAATAAAACTGATTTTGTGTCGTGCATAGTAGATTGTATAGCAGTGTTTTTTGAATTAGTGAATTAATGAATTATGTGAAAATTCTTCCCCTTGGTAAATTCTTTGGCTAATAATTACACTTGGGGAAAAAGTGTTCTTTTTTTTTGTTTGTTTGCTTTGCTAGTATTTGTATTAGGGAAAGGGTTATTTACTAGTCACATTGTTAACAAAGTTGGATGTTGTTTTTCTTTCGTGTCCTTCTTATTTGTATCATACAAGAATTTAGAAATTCAAAGAAAACCCCTTTGCTACTCAGCAATATCTTTGTTTCCAAACTCTTAGGCTGTGTATATTATCTCTTAGTTTTATTTTTCCTGTTCTAACTTGAGGAAGAACAGAACTTTAATTGTTAATAGTACAATTTTTAGCCTCTTCGAGGTAATAGGTGTTTTATGGTGAGTTTCAAGACTAAGAAATTTCTATGTAATCAGTGGTGAAATTACTTTGTTTCTCAATTGTCACATAAGCTAAAAATGGCCTGTAAGGAGAATGACATAAACTGAAGCATTCTTCTCTAAATGAAAAGACTCTAGAAAAATTAATACATTTTTAGTATGCTGGGATTTTTTATTTTTTGCTCACCAGTCACATTTCAATTTTTATTTCATAAATATAGTCAAATTACTTAGACAAAAAAATTTATGGCATTCTCATTCACTGTAAAATATTCCCAAAGCTGAGTCGGGATAGGCAGGTTTGAGCTTCACTTTCCTAAAGCAGCAGCGGGGATAGGCAAACAAACATTAGTCCTGCAGCAATAACTCCACACAAAATATACCTCTAGGAATTAAATATCTGGTTCTACCCTTCCAGCAACTATTCTACATTTGTCTTCTTCATATGCACCACCTTAATGGAATTTCCAATGAATTAATGTATTTGAAAGCTACCCTATGAAGAGATGTATGTTAGTAGTTGGCTGCCCTTCGTCTCAAAAACAATTCACCAACATAATAGCTTAAAAAGAAATGTTATTGCTATTGTTAACTGAACAATCAAAATGTGTACAGACAGAGTATAAGTCTTCTCATGCTTAGAGCAAAAGGAATGTGCTCCCATTCAATAGGAAAAAAAAACAGTAAAAGTAAAGACAGGGAACAATTTGTCCATCGTGAAAGCAGCTGGTATACTAAGTACTGTAACAGCTCCAACTGGCACCTCACACTTCCACCAACTAGCCAACTCTTCACATAGGAAAAGTGCTATGTGATTTGATGTGAGAAAGCATAAAACAGATATTTGTGAATAAATATTGGTTTGACAGGATGTCAGACAAACTACATTTTTTTACTAAAAGACATGCACTTAAGCACAAGGTGCCAAACAGAATGTCTATTTAAAGAGGAAAAACAAATGTACAGAAAATCTGCATCATAGTGAAACTGAAGCAGATGGTATAAATTGGTCCTTTGTTAGTCTTAAAATTTTTAAATAAAAATATAAATTTAAGTTAAAAATGAAAGGAGTCTTTTTTATCATAAATAAAACGCTTCCAATATAACACCTACTTCTGAAAAAAATTTGCTTCCATTTTCAATCCACTTAAAACCACATTTCTGACTCAGTGTACTCAACCCAAACAAAACTCATGTGACTAAACTCTTTTAAAAATAGAAGTCTCAAAATCTGATATTTATTGGTTCTACGATAAGTCCTTAGTAAATGCAGAATATATAACTGCCATCCTGGTAGGTGAGGGATTGTTTTTAAATGATGCCTCTTTATTTTAAAAATTGTTTTAGCTCTGGCTGGTGTGACTTAGTTGATTGAGTGCCAGTGTGTGAACCAAAGGGTTGCTGGTTTGGTTCCCGGTCAAGACACATGTCTGGGTTGCAGGCCGGGTCCCTGGTTGGGGGCACGTGAGAGGCAACCAATCAATGTTTCTCTTCCTTTCTCTCTCTCCTTCCTTTCCTCCTCTCTACAAATAAATAAATAAAATATTTTTTAAAAAATCACTTTAGTGGTAAGGCACTAATTCTTCAGAAGGCCCTCTAAAAGGACAAATATTGCCCTGGCTGATTGGCTCAGTGAGTTGGAGAATCATCCTGGATACCAAAAAGGTTGTGGTTTTGAACTGCAGTCAGGGCACATTCCTAGGTTGTGGGTTTGATCCTTAGTCAGGGTGTATATAGGAGGAAATGAACAATGTTTGTCATATCGATGTTTCTCTCCCTCTCTCAAATCAATAAACATATCAGTGAGGATTAAAAAAGATTAATTCATTAATTAAAAAGTACAAATATTATTACATTAACTCTTTATCATTTTTTAGTATCCTACCATATGTTTATGTATCACACTGGCTAGCTATGCACTCAAAATACATATATTTATTTATCGAAGGAATGAGACACCATAAAGGTAATTTTAGATATGGTAAATAACAATTAAGAAACATTATAAAAATATCAAATGATTATGATTAAAGCAAACAAGTCATTTTACTTCAAGGATGGACTCATGCAGTTAAGTGGAAGAATTTGATACTGTAAATGCTAAATATTTGGATGTATATCAGGCTACTAAGTGGTCTATCTTTAATCATAATCTTTGCATGGGGACTTTTGTTAATATAGTTGTCATTATGGTTGCATGTTAGCAACTCCAATGATAGGTATACCATACATGTTCAAGGCAGAAAGAAGAATGAGTGATGCTCAGGCACAATTGAGGCACAACATTAAATATTTAATGTTGTTCATTTTATTAGGAAACAAAACCAATACTAACTATCTTTCTCAAAAGTTATCCTTTTATATTTCTTTTTCTAGAACTGTATGAAATAGCTCACCTACTGGATAGGGAACCCAAGATGACAGTATTAATATCTATAATCTCTACAGTAGAGGAAGAGAAGGGAAGGATGGGGATTAGAAAAGGGCAATGTACTGTCACCCTAAATCCTCTACTAGGAAACATGTAAAAGTGATTCTAAAGGAAAACATTTAAAGTTTAATCATTGCTCTGACAACTGTACAGAGAAGTTACGTATTTTGCAATCTTGAGAAGCTTTAGAAAAGTTCTAGTCTTAATCTTTTATAAAGAAACAGATCTTTCCAGGTTAAAAACTTGGGAATGTAGAATTCAGAATATGTGACTACCAGTTTTCCTGTTGTCCCAACACATGGCATTGTATCTCAAAAACAGTGCTTATGAGAATGTACCGCACAGTAGTCCAACTATGGAGAAGAGAGGCTGCTCTCACCCAGTGGCTAAGTTCAGGTGGGGAGTGTAAGGCATGCCCATTTCTGGGAGACCTAGTTGTTTAAAGGCTGGCTTTGACTCAGACTCCAGATGGCCCTCTTGAACCTTCCTCAAATTGTACAGCATTCTGGGGTGCTTCCATTCAACTTTTCTCCCACTTTATTTGGGGTTAAACTTACAACACAGTCTAATGGCTCTTCCAGCCTTTTCAGGCTCCTTCCTCACCTATTCCTACTTGGGCATTTGCCCTAATACAGTAATTACACACTTAATCCCATCCTGACATCAACTTCTAAGAGGACCTCGACAAACACAGATATATATATTTTTCTCTTCCAGGACATATAGAAAAGTATGTTTTTAGGTAAGATACTTTTTTACTTTAGGTAAAATACTGTTTACTTTTGAAAAACTTTTTATTTCTAATAAAAAGTTATTATGGAAAAACAGACTTTATGTCATGTATCCTAATATATTATCCCTTAAAACTTAATTCCAGTTATTTTTATGTAACAAAATAACTGTTTTCTAAAATAGGACTTCAAGCTTTAAATAATTTTTAATTGTAGTAATCTTCCCAATTGAGCTTTTAATCAACAAGATAAAATATTTAATGTAGCTCTACTTTATTTTTTTATTTCCTTCTTTATATTAGTAGGCTCTTTAAGCCCATGTTGATGGCTTTCACTAAATTGATGATAGAAGATTTGCTAACAGAAAGAAGATAAAAATAACCCTGAAATAGGACTTCTGGCCAAGATGGAGGCATAGTTAGATACCTTTTGCCTCCTTGCATAACCAAAAGAAGGACAACAACAAATTTAAAACTAAAAAACAACTAGAACTCCCAGATAATATAAGTGTATGGATGTCCAACAATCAAGGAGTTAATGAACAAATACTCATTCAGACAAAAAGGAGAGGTGGAGATGGGCAGCTGGGGTGGCAAGGTGGCAGCTGGAGGACCAGGCAGTTCCACATTTGCATGAGGATAAACCAGGAAGAATACTGGGTAGTGAGACAGACTACACAACCCAGGGTTCCAGCACAAGGAAATAAAACCTCAAAACCTCTGACTGAAAAAACCTGCGGAGGTTTCAGCAGCAGGTGAAACTCCCAGACTCATAGGAAAGTTCACTGGAGAGACCCACAGGGTCCTAGAACATACACAAACCCACCCACCCAGGAATCAGCACCTGAAAGGGCACAATCCACTTGTAGGTAGCAGAGGAAGTGACTGAAAGCCAGCCAAGAGCCAAGCAAGCAGCAGTCTCCCCTCTCTGACCCCTCCTCTATATACAATGCCACAACACAGCAATGTGGATTGCCATGCTCTGGTGAGTATCTAAGGCTCCACCCCTTACTACATAACAGGAACACCAAGACAAAGAAATATTGCCCAAATAATAGAACTGATCAAAACTCCAGAAAAACAACTAAGCAATGGAGAGATAGCTAACCTATCAGATGCACAGTTCAAAACACTGGTAATCTCTACACTGGTAATGAGGATGCTCACAGAACTAGTTGGGTATGGTCACAAAATGGAGGAAAAACTGAAGGCTATGCAAAGTGAAATGAAGCAAAATGTACAGGGAACCAACAATGAAGGGAAGTAAACTGGGAATCAAATCAATGATTTGGAGCAGGAGAAAGAAATAAATATTCCACTGGAATAGAATGAAGAAATAAGAATTCAAAAAATGAGAAGAGGTTTAGGAACCTTGGGACAACTTTAAACATTTCAACATCTGAATCACAGGGGTGCCAGAAGAAGAAGAGGAAGAGCAAGAAATAGAAAACTTATTTGAAAAAATACTGAAGGAAAACTTCCCCAATCTGGCAAAGGAAATAGAATTCCAGGAAGTCCAGGAAGTCCAGGAAGTTCAGAGTCCCAAAGAAGATGGATCCAAGGAAGCACACACCAAGGTACGTCATCATTACTTTACACGAGATTAAAGATAAGGGGAGAATCTTAAAAGCAGCAAAAGAAAAAGAGACAGTTACCTACAAACAAGTTCTCATAAGACTATCAGCTGATTTCTCAAAAAAAAAAAAAGAACCTTGCAGGAAAGAAGGAGCTGGAAAGAAGTGTTCAAAGTCATGAAAGGCAAGGACCTATATCCAAGATTACTCTATCCAGCAAAACTATCATTTAGAATGGAAGGGTAGATAAAGTGTTTCCCATTTCCCAGATAAAATTAAGTTAAAGGAGTTTATCATCACCAAGCCCTTATTATATGATAAGCTAAAGGGGCGTATCTAAGATAAAGAAGAAGGTCAAAATTATGAACAGTAAAATGACAACAAAGTCACAACTAGCAACAACTGAACATCAAACAAATACAAAAACAAAAACAAACTAAGCAAACTACTAAAACAGGAACAGAATCAAAGAATTGGAGATGTTATGGAGGGTTATCAGCAGGGAAGGAGAGTAGGTAGAATGTGGGAAAAGATACAGGGAATAAGAAGTACAAATGGTAGGTACACAATAGAATAATATAAGAAATGGAGGAACCAAAGAACTTATATGTAAGACCCATGAGCATGAACTAAAGCGGGGGGACAGGAATGCTGGTGGGAGTGGAGTTCAAGGCAGAAGGGAATAAAGGGAAGAAAACAAATGGGACAACTGTAATAGCATAATCAATAAAATAAACTTTAATAAATAAAACAAACAAAAATGACCCTGAAATAGTAAAGAGGTGTCACTTTAAACATGGTGTAATAAGCAAAAGTAAAATGGCTCATCTTGTATAGTACATCTTAAATTCTTATGAAGCTAGTTAACATAATTTTAAAATACTGTCACTCTTTTTTACCCAAGAACCATTTAAAAAATTTTGTTTAATCTTTATTGTATTTTTTTCAATTACCATTTAATCTTCTTATACTGCCCTACTCCCAGCAGTCACCACACTGTTGTCCATGTACATGAGTCCTTTTTCTTTTTTTTTTACCCCATCGCTTCCCATCTGCCCCAAAAAGCCATCATCCTGCTCCCCATCTATGAGTCTGTCCCCATTTGTCTTGTCCAGTTTGCTCATTAAATTCCACATATAAGTGAAACCATATGGCATTTGCATTTCTATGACTAGCTTATTTTTTGACTTAACATAATGTTCTCCAGGTCTATCCATACTGTCACAAAGGGTAAAATTTTCATGTTTTTTATGACTGAATGCCCCATACTTCTTTATTCTAGTCATCTAACCCAAAACACTAATTCAAAAGCACATAAGCACCCATTGAGCATGTACGGTCATTGCATCCATATTTACAATCACCAAGATATGGATCCAAGAAGCATTTAAAAGACTTGCTTTGGATTACTAACAGCAAATCACCACTTTCAGTTTTGCAAATTTAATTGAAAATATTTTATTTCATATAACGCTTCATAACTTTAGATGATTTGGTGTTGAACTGTGTATCAACCTAATATCTAAGTAGCTTATACGTTTTCTCTTTAAAAAATAAGGAATAGAGTTGAGCAGACAGGTACAGAGAAATCATTTGCCTGTGGATTTCTAAAATTTGTCTAGGTCACAGTGGCCCAAAACCTACTGAGATTAATTCCTGCTTTCTTATTTTTTATTTGCTTTATTGAAAAATAGTGTAGATTTTACTGAAGCTTTCATAGTGAAGACTGAGGTGAAAGATTACATTGTATATCACACCATTACCCTAAAAAAAAAACTGCATTGATTAAAGTTCCCCACATCTTCCTTTCCAGTCCTCAGCCACAGGTCTTCTTTCTCTCTTTCGTGAACCTTCCCCTACATTTCTGAGTCCTCATGGTTCTTGTCCTTTCCTTCTAGGTTATTATAGTCCAGCAGAAATATAATGTGAACCACATATATAATTAACATTTTTTTTAGTAGTCACATTAATAAAGGTAAAAAAAGTACAATTAATTTTAGTAATACACGACCCTCAAACAGCACAAGTTTGAACTGTATGTATCCACTTATACGTAGAAGTTTCTCTCTAAATATATAAGCTACCACATATGCATTTTTCTTCCTTATGATTTTCTTGATAACATTGTATCTTCTCTAGCTTACTTTGTTGTAAGGATACAGTGTATAACACATATAACATACATTATACATGTTAATTGATTGTTTATGTTATCGGTAAAGCTTTCTTTACATCAGCAGTAGGCTAATAGCAGTTAAGTTTGAGAGGAGTCAAAAGCTGTGTATGGATTTTTATTTTTTTATTTAATTTATTTATTTTTATTATTGTTTATTGTATTACAGTTGTCCCAATTGTTCCCCATTTGACCTTCTCCACCCAGCCCACCCCTTGCTCCTATTGTCAACCCCCACACCATTGTTCATACCCATGGGTCATTCATACCTATTCTTTGACTAGTCTCTTCTTCTTTTCATCATTCCTCACCTCTCCCTCCCCTCTGGCAGCTGTCAGTCTGTTTCATGTTTCCATATCTGTGGTTCTATTTTTGCTTGTTAGTTTATTTTGTTCATTAGATTCCTGTTATAAGTATCATGAGGTATTTGTCTTTCATCACCTGGCTTATTTCACTTAGCATAATATTCTCCAGTTCCAGCCATGCTGTAGCAAATGGTGGGAGTTCCTTCTTTCTTTCTGCTGTGTAGTATTCCATTGTGTAAATGTACCATAGTTTTTGATCCACTCAATTACTGATGGGCACTTTAACTGTTCCAGCACTGAGCTATCATAAATAGCTCTGCTATGAACATAGGATACATAACTTCTTTTGAATTGGTGTTTCATGATTCTTAGGGTACATTCCCAGCAATGGGATTTCTAGGTCAAAAGGCAGTTCCATTTTTAGTTTTTTTAAAGAAATTCCGTACTGTTTTCCACAGTGGCTGCATGATCAGAGATAAATAAGACTAGGCTGTGGCTTGTTACTGGTATAATTCACAACACTTAAATAAAGATTTGGCACTAACCAGGTGGCTTAGTTGGTTGTAGTATCATCCCATGAACAGAAAGTTTGTGGGTTTGAATTCTGGTCAGGGCACATACCCAGGTTGCAAGTTCGATCCCCAACTGGGGTGTGTAGAAGAATGCAACCAATTGATGTTTCTCTCTCACATCAATGTCTCTGTCTGTATCTCTTTCACCCTCCCTCTCTCTGCCCTCTTTCTCTTCCTCTCTCTCTAAAACCAATGAATAAATACCATTGAGTGAGGATAAAAATAATAATAATAAATTCTAATTCATCTATTCAGCAAACATGTACTAGATGTTTAACACTCTATAAGTAAAGGTTATGAAAGGCTATCTTTTTAACTGATCTCTATCATCTAGAAACTCCAATTAGTGAGTGGCAAAGATATTTGAGTTAATAAAATGCAGCATGACAAATATTGTCTCAAACATTGAATAAATTGCCATCTGAGCCTAAAAGTGAGAGCAATTATCTCTGCCTCAATAATTTATGAGGCTACAGAGGCAATATTGTTAGACCTGGGTATTAAAAATGGGTTTATAGGAAGAGAGAAAATCTAGGCAGCAAGGACTATGCTTGATAACAAATCTGAGCACGAAAGAGAACAGACAAGAAAAACTAATTGGAAGCACAATATGGCTGGATTATAGAGGCAGCTGTGGGAATGGTAGGAGGTGTAATTATATGAGTAAAATGGGTCAGATCTAGGAAGCCTCTTTCATGTTATATTAAAGAATTTTATTCTATAGATATTGAGAGCTGTTGATATTTTGTTATTGCAGAGAAACAGAATCATTAAATAAAAAAAGGCTTTAAATGTAATCTTTGTAACAAGAGGAAAACACTGGAAGCTGGTATACCCCTAAGTGAAATAATCTAGGCAAGAAAAGATAGAGATCTTTATTAGGAGAAGCAATAAAAAGGAACCTGAGGTTTAAAATTGGAAAATGTGTTCATCAAGAATGAGTCTAAAGAAGCAAGTCCTCTACTAGCAACAAAAGTCACAGTAGCATTTTGAACATACGGGCTTGGCAGAGCCTGAGGGTCATGCAGATGGATACGTACCTAGGAATTTAGCAATATGGGCCAGGAGACATCCAGAGAAACACAGTTATTTAGGTGGATTTGAAAGTCATAGGTGTATAAATGTTCTGGAATGTGCGCACTACAGTTGTTTTCAGTATAATTTAGCAAGATTTGCTTCAAAGATCACTCATGAGGTATTAAGTGAGAAGATAATGAAAAACATGGGCTGTCGAAGAGGCTTGGGTTCAAATACTAGCTTTGTCATATATCATTGATGTATCATTGGATTTTTTTATATCCCAGTTTATTTTGTTTTTAAATGTGAATAATAGTAGTAACTTAATATTTTCATGATAACTGAATTAAATCATTTTGGCACAGAATACCTTTTTCTACAATTCTGAAATCCACAAAGTTCTATAAATTGAAAAGTTTTTTTTTCTGGAAAGCTTGTTGCAAAATTATCCGATGACAGCAATTTACCTGATCCATAGAGAGAGTTTTTGAAACCCTTATTTATTACACGCAATGTGACACCCATGGTTGATTTGAAGGTATTGCCAATTATATACTGTATACACTGCACTACCTTCCTAAAGTCTGAGATATTCAAAAATGCAAAACACAATTGACCAAAATGTTTTCAAAAAGTGACTATGAACCTAAATATGTAAATTGCTTTTACAATGTTCAATATAAAATAAGCTCTTAATAAACATTAACTACTGGTATAGTTATCATTATCTGGCTCTACAAATCCTCTACTTATACTTGCTATTCAATTATAGCTGACACTACATGTTGCATTTGGTCCTTTTAATAATCTTCTGCATGAGCAGTTGACTGTAGTTTTCAGACTTTGGTTTCTTGTACATGTCATTTCCTGGGATCAATATTCTCCTTCCCTGTTCTGTAGATAAGCATCATGCCATCTCCTTCTGGATCTGAACACATTATCGCAGCTATAGCTGGCCCCTGGTTTCCCTAAATTTCACAACTCAGAGAATATTGAGGCAAATAGTATTGAAGGAAACTGTGACAAATGAGGAGAGAATGGGACTTAGAGTAATTCCGGAACAGATCAAATCCTAAGTAATGGGATAGTCAAAGAAGGAAATTGAGGAGGAGGAAAAAGAAACAGAAATGCCAGGGTCAAAGAAGTCAAGAGAACAGAAAGATTTGAAAGGTAAAAGTGGTCAAATGTGTCAATTATCAGAGCAGTCCAATCAGATAGAGCATAAAAACACATGGGATTTGGTTACAGCTGTAGGAGGCAGGAGTAAGACTATCATAAATTGATACTCAGAAGAAATTGATAAAAATAACTGTGGATTACATTCCCATAACACTCAAAGTTTATGTATTTAAGAACATATACTACTGACCTTCTGCTTCTGTCAGTCCAGAAGCAAAAGAACATACTTTTAATCCCATTTTAGAAATACAAACTGGAAACATCCACATGGAGAAATTGCATATATACACACACACACAAATATATACATACATACATATAAATGTATGAATGTATATATATACACACAAATATATAAATGTCAGTATAATTTATATTCATATTATATATATATATATTTATGTATGCACACAGAGGCAAACACACATACATACACACAGAGGTTAAGTTAGACTTCTACAAAGCTATCCTTTTAAAACTGTTCTTTAATGAGAAAAACTGTTCATGTAACTTGTACACAAAAACAATAGTATGTATTACATTTGAATGAAAGTTTCAAAACTGGCACTTTTCTTTTTCTTAGTCATCACAAAGACATGCTTTGAAAGCCATGCTCTGGAGAGTCATCAACAGCAATAGAAGGCCACACAGAAGAGAGAGATAAGCTTTTATTGTGTTAAGTGACGGAGATGTTGGGATTGTTTATAACCTATACCATTCTAATTTATACAAAGTCACAGATGAAAACAAAAACATTTTAACCTACCTTAAATTTAGCTACATAAAAATCTCCATCCCATATTAAAGTACTTCTTTTAGATTAAATAGAATCTTACTTCTTTCACTCCTCTCTCAATATTCTAGGAAATAAAGTACCTCTATTTGTTGATACAAAAGCTAGTTAGATATAATCCCCTCTCGGTGTATACACAACCCCCTGCAATTTTCTAGCTTTCTCCAAAGGGGCAATTACAAATATCTCTTGCAGATGTTTTGTGCATTTTCATCCACCTATGGTGAATTCACAACAGCACGTGTGCCACCAAATTTTTGTATTGAATGTGTTCAAGTTATATACCTTTTGTAGAAGAACAACAAAGATGGGGAAAATTAGGTTAAAAAAGAAAAATATGAAAGAGGGGGGAAGCTATTGAAATAATTTTGACCAAACTGGAAGTATATGGATTTAAATACACACATACAGAGACACTCCTAGATATATTTACATTTATTAGACCTAAGATGAAATATTTTCCTTCTATGTAATAAGTAACTTAGATTAACCAATAATATCAATATATGCTGTTTTTCATGTAAATCTTATATTTATAGGAAGAACATTGAAATCACTCCTGGAATCACAAAATTAATAGTGACCCCTATTTGTTTGAAAAGAGAGAGAATTGTTTTTCTCCTTGTACTATAGAATCAGGCCTTCATTGAAAGCAAAAAATTCAAAGTTCAAATTGTGTAATTTCACATGTGAAACCAAAATAGTGACTTTGATATATTTATGGGCAAATAGCAATGTTATAAAAAATGATTTTCAAAAAATGATTTTCAACTAAAAGATAAGTTATCCTAAAACACCCTTCTAATACAATTACATTAGTAAATATTTTTTTAGTTTAAATCTGATGAGTTTTATATAGCTTGGTTTAATTGCTTTTTCTACAGTTTTTGGGATTTGACTGAGGATACATGTCTAAACCTTCTAAACTTTTTAAAAAGTTATCCAACTGCATGCACATACCATCTCAGGATTTGTTATGGTAGTGGTGACACTCTAGTTGAAAACAGGCAATGCTGGTATATATGGATGTATCACAAGTTCAAGATGCTCTGGAAACCTGAAGGAGGCCTCTGGCACCTTACCTAGGTATCTTCACCTTCCATCACTTCTCCTGGATGTCACAGCAGGAAAAATATCAAATGGGCCCCAGTGACAGGGTATCTAGCTTAGATTACCAGCAGGTTAAAAACAGGTAAGTATCTCTACCATGGATGTGGATGTGCTTATAGATTTCATAGTATCCAACTTGTTTCACTTGAATAATGGCTCAAATTATATTTTCCTGCAAATGTGTACTAGGTTAGTTACATGCTAATACATTTTCTAATATAAACTACTTTTAAAAGTTAGCATTAACTTATTATACTGTATGAGAAAATATTACAAAGTTCACAACCATTCTATTTAGAATAGAAATATTAAAAAATCATGAAAATTAGTCAAATCTGCAGGATGCTTACTAGGTTCAAAAAATCTATTCTAAATGCCTTAAAAATAGCATATTTGTATTTTAAACTGCCCTCATGCATAGGTAATATAATTGTCATCATTGCCACTTTATAAGTGGGGTAAGATGGAGTAATTTAGCTGCAGGGAAGTTAACTTGCCTATCTAAGTCACACAGATGGTAAGAAATGAAAATGAGACTTGAATCTAGGTAGTCTAGCTTTAAACTCAAGCATTTAAACCCCATAGTATACTCACAATTACATATTTTAGAATCTAGAGTACCTCATCTGGATGCTAGAATATTATGTGCTAGATCATTTATCTCAGGGGTGCAAACTCATTTTCACCAGGGGCCACATTGGGCTCATGGTTGCCTTCAAAGGAACAAAATAATTTTAGGGCTGTATAAATATAACTACTCCTTAACTGCTAAGAAGTTGAAATTACATTTGGCCCTTTGAAGGCAACCTGGAGGCTGATGTGGCCCCTGGTGAAAATGCGTTTGACAGCCCTGATTTATCTATACTGGCATAGCCCATTTTATTGTGCTTCATTTATGGCACTTCCCTGATGTATTTTTTTTTTTATGATATGAAGACAAGAGCCTCCACCACCAACAAAAAATTTTGACTAATTTTATTGCAATATTCACTATACTGTGGTGCTCTGGACTTGAACTCTCAACATCACTGAGGTATGTCTGTATCTCTGTCTCTTTTGCATCTTTCTATTCATCTAGCTGTACCTCTTCCTAGTAAAGAAGTAGATTATTGGAAAATATTTGTCATTATCTATTCGTCTTATGAGAAAAGGGATAAAAAAGGCCAATGAGGATTGTAAAAGAGATAATTTATCTGCTTCCAAAAGTCTTAGAATGTTTTGTTCCTCCTTTCTCTGATAACATGAAATAGATGCTTCTAGGGTTGCAGGGGTGTCCACCTGTGGCCCACAGGCTACATGCAGCTCAGGATGGCTGTGAATAAGGTCCAACACAAAATCGTATATTTAATTAAAACATTATGAGATTTTTTTGTGTGATTACCTGTTTCAATGTATTTAATGTCTGGTCCAAGACAACTCTTCTTCTTCCAGTGTGGCCCAGAGATGCCGAAAGGTTGGACATCTCTTAGGCTTTAGAAAAAACATGCAACATACCCAAAAGAGAGCATATCCCAACAGAGGTGTAAAAGTCTACTTTAATATTTGGTATAAGGAGCACTAAATGTGCCCTCCAGTCAACTGTGTTAAATATGGTGTGCCTCACAGATGGATGCTATTAACCATGTGTGCTGTCTGGTAACTTCTATTTTAGGTAATCATTCTTGCTAAGTAGATGTTAACTCTTTAAAATTACTGTTTTCATGTTTGTACTGTCTAAATTAGGATGAACTTGGGAAGAGTACCAGTTTTCACTCCCTAATTATAATTCTGTGGCCTGGGTGTGAAATTCAAAAAAGAATGAAAATCAGGCACTGAATAGAGTATTAAGCAAGTTGGGGAAGTGACAGGTTGTGAGTTCTGAATGTTCTACCCCAGAAACAACTTTCAACATTAAGTGATATGTAAATAACAAGACAAAGAGATTTATGTATCTCTTTATCCATGACTGAGGTACAATAAGTGGATTTCTAAGATTTCAGTTGCTCAAGAATTTTCAAACTCTACATAAGCGTATGATATTAGTTCTTTGTTTTATGTAAGTGCATATAGGAGTTGTCTTTGTTTTTGTTTAATTAAACCTTTTAACTATAGAGTGTTTACAAGGAATGACTTATTAGAAAGAGCAGATCTATGATTCCAGTAATAGTCATGAAGAATCATACACTGGACTATCAGGATTCATGAAGTGATTCAGGGATCAGGCTTTGAGTGTTCACCATCCAAGGACCTCACAGTCCTTCACTAGATTCTTTGCCTTCAGACATCTGAAGAGCAATAAAAGAAATGGAGATTTCTTCTGCCCATATGCCATTGATTAGGATTTTCCCTATTGCTCTACCTAAATGCAAGCATGGGGAACATGGTTTCTTTTTCCAAAAATCAACGTGTAATGATTTGGTGAAGGTGTAGCATTTCACTACATAGCATTTTGAGATTCTTATATTTGTCAATATATTGGGTCTTTTTCTTTTTTTAGCTAAAATCTAAATGATGAAGAGTAACTGTTTAGCTCAGATCTTTCATGAAATAGTTTACTAGCAATTAGCTTATGATCTGTGTGGTGTTAGCCCATTTTAGATATAATATACTCATTATTTCAAGGAGCATGAGGGAGGAATTATGAAGACAAGAGCCTCCACCACCAACAAAGGAGATTTCTCTCAATAGAGAGAATCTAAAAAAAATAATCCATTCTCCTCAGGTGTGCTCTTTCTAATTTAACTATTTCTTTTCTTTGATTTTTAAAAATTAATTTATTTTTTTGTTTTTCAATTGTTATTCAAGCAGTTGTCTCCATTTTCCCCCACCACTACCCCCCTCCCCAGCCATCCCCACTCCCCACCCTTGATCCTACTACCCCTCTTTGGTTTTGTCCATGTGTCCTTTATACATATTCTTGAAAATCTTTCTCCTTTTGCCCCCATTACTATTTCTAATTTGATAGTAGAAAATACCTTGTTCTGTGCTCAAGTAAATTCTGTGTTAAAGAAGATGATGATAAAAATTAGTGATTGGCGTCCTTCCAATTTACCAAATGGACTGCTAGCCCTGCAGCAAGCAAAAGGGGTCTTTGAAAGAGCTGAGTCATGTCACCACTCTCTCAGATGAACAATACATACTATTCATCATCTCATTATTAGTAGTAATAAATGGAATCACCATGAATGGAACATTCAAGTTTTATACAGAAATATTTAGAAATTATTTTCACTAATATGTATTGCCTATAATTAAGTTTAATTTGATCTTACTCTTGCTCCTAAAAGTAACATTGGATCTCAGAAATTGAGCTATCTTCTTCCTCTAAAAAAGA
This sequence comes from Tonatia bakeri, assembly GCA_004024845.1. Lineage (NCBI taxonomy): Eukaryota > Metazoa > Chordata > Mammalia > Chiroptera > Phyllostomidae > Tonatia > Tonatia bakeri. The sequence continues at coordinate 608,176 of PVIA01000089.1, forward strand.
AATTAATTTTCAAGACATGTCTAGTAATTCAGAAACCAAACAGTTGTCAGTTATGTAAAGAGAAATTAAGAAGATTGTAAGGAGTTAAGCATCTAGCTATAATAAATTTGAATTTGATACAATTCACATGATTGTTTGGATACTTAATTATGACAATGGAAGCTTATCAGATCTAGGTTGAACTCTCAGTATGTTGAAACTGAATGAAGATTAACTAGCAATCATTTAATTACTATCTCCAACTGATAAGGCTTCCATTGAATTAATGGCTATAAAGAAATACAGCTATTAAAATGAAGAGCTACATAGTCTGAGTGCAAATTGAAGAGCAACATAATAGATTGTAAAATGTCAAATGACTCATGAGTTCAGTTACTGACTGAAACACAGTAGCTTAATTCCTGACTTAGAGTTAAAAATTGTAGCCCAAACCTCACTTCTCTTCACTTTCAAGAAATCTAAAATTAAAAATAGTTACATGTTTTGGTAATCATGGTCCCCAGATTACCAGTCTCTCCACAATTATATAGGCCGTTTCAGTATGCAGAGCCTGTTTTGATTGACCCAACCAGTCAAAGTAGTCCATTGATTTTTCTCAAAGTACATCTTTGACTATAGTTGTCTTAGACTCCTGCTGCATCTACTTAGATTCAAGTACAAAGGAAATACATGTAGGTAGAGGAAATAATCATATTCTTATGTGAAATATGAGGCCTGTTCAGAAAGTATCCAGCCAGATTCTATGAAAAAGAGAGACATTTATCGAAGATACAAGATATAAGAAATATTGTACATAGAACAGTGATGCATCAATCACCTTCAAAGTAGGCACCTTGGGACCTCACCCAGTTCTCCCAGTGTCTCTTCCACTGTTAAAAACACCCTTCAGAATCCTTTGTTGGAATCACAGTGAGCTGCCTGTTGTATTTTTCATAATCTTGACAGTCTGAAATCTCTTCACTTTCAATGGTGATTTTAATTTTGGGAAAAGTGAGAAGCCACAGGATGCCAAATATGAGCTACAGTGGGGCTAAGTCACCTGGGTATTTTGATGTTTTACCAAAAATCTTCATGAGACGTAATGTATGAACAGGTATGTTGTCGTGATGAAGCTGCCAATCACCAGTTGCCCATAGCTATAGCCTTTTTTTGTTGTATTATATCTCTCCACTGACAAAGAACATTGAGGTAGCACTGCTTATTAATTGTTTGGCCAGGAAGAATATACTTATGATGGACAAAACCTTCCCAATCAAAAAACACAGTTAACATGGTCTTGATTTGCTGCAACTTTACCACACCTTCTTTGGGCATGGAGAACCAGGCGACTTCCATTGGGATGACTGGGCCTTCATTTCCAGATCATAGCCATAGACTCACAATTCATCTCCAATTATGACATTCTTAAGGAAATCTGGTGCATTGGTAGCGGTTTGAATTAAGTCATTAGCGACTGCATCATGATATTCCTTCTATTCTGGTGGCAGAAGCTGTAGAACAAATTTTGCCACTGCATGTTGCATGCAAAGATCCTGCATCAAAACCTTGGATGCAGTAGTTTTTGAAATCACCAGATCAACTTCTAGTTATTACACTCTCAGTTGCTGATCTTTGTTGATTGCAGCCCATTCACACTCAACATTTTTAGGTATCCTGCTTGTTGCAGGTCTTCCAGAATGTGGGTCATTTTCAACAGATTTTCGACCATCTTTGAAGCATTTGTGCCTCACTTTTATTGGCACTGAACTCATTGCATCATCCCTGAAAACCTTCTGAATCATCCATGTATTTCCATGAAGGAATCTTAAAGCTTAACACAAAATTTGTTGCAGATTCATCACTCTACTTGCTCAGTCATTTTGAATGCAATGGCTACACAATACATGTGGTCACTCAGTGAGGTCTACCACCCCACTGACTAATACAATGTAGTCATCATTGTTCACACATGCACATTCCAGTCCACTCCCTTTGGCTGCCAGGTTACATTGATGTCATGCAAACCTTTCCCGTTATATTAACAATGGCTGGAATTTTTCCTGACAGACCTTGTATATCATTTAATGTGACACATAGATCATTCCATTCATTTACAAGAAAATGAAATGAAAAGAAAATCCTAGATTTGATCTCAATTGAAAAATTAACTAGAAAATATCTAGATCTCTTTCAGGTAGTTATACATGTGTTCAATTTTCTTCTATCTTTCCCCAAATCTTTCCCAGGGGCTAAACGTAACACCATACCAAGGCATTAGATACTGAACATTGTACCTACAGCATTAATATCCCTTTAAGCTATCAAAGTATATGCCATCTCATGGGAAATAAAAATCTCTTTGAAAATAAAAATTTTATAATGTTAAAAGAGTCTGTGAAAACTCTCCTAAATCTTTTATTGCTACAGATTTTCAAAATAGAAGTAAGTACTAAAAATATATAAAAGTAGATTAAATTTTAAGATCTAATTTATATATAGAAAATACAAATGAAGGTTAAACATTTAATTGTACTCCTTACACTTTGAAAATTACATTTGAAGATGGCTTAAAAACCTGAAAACATAAGAGTACAAATGAAAATTGTTTAACCTGAGTGGGCCTTTGAGTGTACATGACAACCTTACACAATAGCATTAGAGTATGTAGAGAAAGTGGCCTAATCAAAAGTTTCTCATCACTGCCAGAATAGGTGCTCTAGTATATTATATATACATAGTAATTTTTATGTGTCTTCTGAGTCCCCCAGGTTGCTTTGTTGGGCATTTTGTCTTAAGTAGAACACAAAATTTTAAACTCAACCTATAATTGAGAGCTTGATATTTCCCCATAGAAGTGGGAGCCAGGACTAAGACTAAGGAGAGAGTTACAAAGATGAGCAGGAGAACACCAGAAGTTCTCATTTTTCATTATGACTACATCTAAATCCCACTCAGGCAGGGCAGACATTATGGTTTTCATTTTTACCTTATAGTATAAATTAAAATAGTAAGAATATGTTGACATTATTCTTTATATAATATATGCATTTAAAAGCATGAATCTTTTTTAGATCTACCTCTTTTCCTAGTCTTGAAACATGTAAAAGGAATACTGTCAGCTGAGATAGAAAGTAAAATTTTCTTTTCATCCTAGTTTAAAATTTACCCAAAGGGTATGCCATTGATATTTTTAATATAAATTTTCATTCAAATAATCTCTTTCTGATAATAATGCATTATTATTAGTAGTAATAAAACAGATAATATGTATTGATTTACTTACTCTTGCCAAGGACATATAATACTGCATCATCTGTATCTAAATATTTTACTAGCAATGTAATATAAGGTAGCAAATAAAAATAAGCCCTCTGAAGAAACTTCCTTTTGTTCAGCCATTCTCTTGGAAAACATCTCCTGGGCAATCTGAAGAATAACTATGACTATTAAGGACTATCGATTGGTTTAACTTTGTGTACAGTCCACAAGGAGGTTGAGTGACTTCTAAGACTCGTAGGTAAATGATCATCTGTGAGACAGGTAATATCCAATGTCACAATTCCAACCTGTGAATTAACATTCAGAAATTTGGATTTTTGAATTAGTTATTGAAGGAATTATTAATTATAGTGTCTCCTGAGATTATCATAGTTCTATTTATAATATCACTTCATTAGCCTTATGTATTTGTTTAGGAGATCTCCATGAAAACCCAATAAAAATCATATTACTACAAAGTTAAATGGGTCCTTTTCTATCTAGTCAATTTGTATTGAATTACTACAAGGTACTAGGAGTTAAAATTTGTTATAAGCAGAAATTGAATATTCATACAAAACAACTTTTAGCCTTTGCTGTCTGGAGCCTCTTGATAGCACAAAAATGAGCCGTACATCACTTAGGAGTGGATTCTGTCCTCACATTCTTAAAGTTAGATACACTGAGTGCACTTACACATACAGAGTGGGGCAAGAGCAAGTTTACAGTTGTGAAAAAGTTTATTCTTGTATTATTATTTATTGATTACTGTATTATTTTCCATATGAACAACTGTCATGCTACTTTGGCCCTACTCTGTATTGAGATGGGGCCACAGTTGCAAGTAGAGGAAATATACATATTCCTCTGGCAAAAAGTGTGATTATTTTATGCCTCTAAGCAGACTCAGACACAGAAGTGGTGGTATAAAGACATCAAAGTCATCTAAACTTATCAGCAGACAAACCCAGTGACGCTTTGATTGTTAGAAGATTATTTTCACAGATATCACATCTTTGTAAGAGGAAAATTAGTAGTGAGATTATTTTTTTAAAAAAATATCTAACCCAGAGTCCTGTGTGATAGCAGAAATAAATGCTAATTTCTTGACAAGCTGAATATGTAGTATGGCAACCTTTTTACTTATAGTTGAATCTAGTCCTCTTTCAAAATTGGAAAAGGAATTCAAATTTATAAGTACTTTCAGAAATGTCTGCTTACTCAGACTATTTCAAGATAGTCTCAGGGAAAGTGATGTACATCTAAATTTGTGTTAAGGAACAATGGACAGATTTTATATTAAAAACATATTTTCAAAAGTATCCTCATTGTAAATTTTTATAATGAAGGGTCATATATTTTTTAAAGTGTATTTTTATATAAAATTATTGAGATTTTTATATGGGCTTATTAATTTAATCACAAACATAAGGTCGGGGAATTTGGTTAAGATCCTGACCTAAAGGCAGAAACTCTAATATTCTTTGCCCAGCAAGTGTATCTGTGTAAGAACTGCTCATTTCAAAAGTCTTTAATAATTGTAAAAAGGAAGCTTGTTAATTTTTCTCATTGGGTAATTAAAAAAAAATTTTAAAGTCAAATGTTAAAATAAAAATAAAAAGAAGTAAAGAAACAGTATGATGCATGAGCTTGTTCCACTAAAGCCATTATAATTGAATCATTCTGCTACCCTTCTTCCATTGAGATTATAATGGCTCCAACTATGTAAGCAAGTGAGACTAATAATAGCATCCATCCTCATAAGCATGCCATTAAAACACAAGATGACAGCAGGAGCAAGAGGAGAAACAACACTATGTATAAATCACTCTGACCTAGAAGACTGAAGAAAATACAAAAAGAAACTGTGAAAACTCAACTAGCAATAGTCTCAGGAGATATAACTGGGGTAGGTCAGCTATCAAAAGAGCAGGCATAATGGCATGGTTCCTAACGTAACAGTAATATATCCAGTGGACATCTGAGAAACCTTTCCAAGAGAAAAAGCAAAATATTAGTTATTATTAAGACCACTGGTTGGATAAAAGTCCTCATTAGGCTCTCCACTGACCTAATAACTCAAAGAAATTACAAGAGCTCTTTCCCATCTAGATTGATTACATTTAGGTGATCACATACTGCCTTATTACTTTACCAGCAAAATTGGACTGACTGACTAGTGAGCTCCAAAAATCAGTAGTATTGATAATGTCAAGATGTTTAGTGTTAGCCCCTATGATGTAATGTTATTGCATGACCAAACATTGCACCATAAATCTTATGTATCTTCTCATTGTTGTTCCAATCATTATTTTATTGACTTTTTCTCACTAAACTTAATTATTTTCTAAGTGTTCATATTGGTTGCAAAAGTCAACCTGGTGGGCTAGGTAGAAAATCTACATCTCAAATAACCTCCTAATATTCCAAAGAAGTACAATTAATTCAATAACAGGTAATATTTTAAAATAATTATAAATTATTATAATCCAAAAGATATGACAAAGAACTGATGATGTTTGCCTTCTGCCAGTTTAGGGCAGAGGTTAACAAACCTGTACTTTAAGGGCCAGATAGTAAATAATTTCAGCTTTGCAGGCCATATGGTCTATGCCTGCAATGACCTGAATGTTCATTTTCCTGTAAAATTTGTATCTTTAAATCCCAATGCCCAATATGATGGCTTTAAGTGGTGGTGTCTTTGAGAATTGATTAGTGCTCTTAGACCACAGAGAGCTTCCTGGTCCCTTGAGCCATATGAGGATACAGAATTCAGTGACCCCGAAGAAGGTTCTCACCAGACCATGTGGGATTCCTGATCTCAGACTTCCAGTGAGAAATAAATTTCTGTTGTTTTTAGGTTGTTCAGTGTGTGGTATTTATACAGCCCAAGATGAAATGCCAGAGGGGACCCAAAAAAATCCTGGAAACTATTTACAAAAAATGTGCATTGATTCTTACATATTTAAACTTCAGTTACCTTCAAAGTACTCTCCATTTGATCCAATACACCTGTCAAGATGTTTTTTCCACTACTCAAAACAGGTTTTGAACTCATCAATTTTGATGCCTTAGTGCTTTTGCCATTTTTTGTTTTACCTCTTCCACATGGGCAAAATTCCCTTTTCATCCACAAAAACAGACAGACAAAAAAAAAAGGTCATGGGATGAGATTGGGTGAATAGGGAGGGTAGGGCACAGAAGTTGTGATGATCTTGGCCAAAAATTGCTGCACACTCAGCATGGTATAAGTAGGTATATTCCTAAATCACCCATCATGAAATGGGCAAATGGGTGAAATCTTCAAATAAAATTTCACTGATGCCTGATGCAGCCTCTCACAACAATGCCAGCTGATACACTGATACAGATGGGTTCCTAGTACACTCACCGAGTGGGGGGAGCCTCTACTACAAGGGGCCCAACCTCCAGAAAATAATTCAGTATTTTGGGGTCCTCTTTCATAAAATACTGATACAAGTACTCAGCATTGCCATTGTGTATAAAAGCAGGTGCAGACAACATGACAGTTTGTTTAAAACACTGGATTATTTTTTCAATGAAAATAAGCAGTGAGCTTGATTTAACCCATTAGCTTTAGTGTGCCTACCAATAATTTAAGAAAAACTGAAAGTAAATTTTTAACTATAATTTATTTTATTTTTTTTTAATTTTTATATTGCTGTTTCGTTACAGTTGTCCCCATTTCCCCCCATGGTTCTCCCCTACCCTGCCCACCCCTTCTCCCACATTCAATCCTACACCCAATTGTCCTTGCCCATGGGTCCTTCATAAATGTTCCTTGACTAGACCCATCCCCTTCTTTCCCCATTTTCCCCATCCCACTCCCCTCTGGCCATTGTTCTGTATTTTCATGTCTCTGGTTCTATTTTGCTCACTTGCTTATTTTGCTGATTAGGCTCCACCATGAAATCACATGGTATTTGTCTTTCACCGCCTGGATTATTTCACTTAGCATAAAGCTCTCCAGTCCCTTCCATGCTGTCAATGAGGGCAGGAGTTCCTTGTTTCTGCAGAATAGTATTCCATTATGTAAATGTACCACAGTTTTTTGATCCATTCATTTACTAATGGGCACTTAGGCTGTCTCCAGCACTTGGGTATTGTAAATCATGCTGCTATGAACATTGGAGTACATAGGTTCTTCTGTATTTGTATTCCAGGATTCTAAGGGTATGTATAATCATAGCAGTGGAATTGCTGGGTCAAAGGCAGTTCCATTTTTAGCTTTTTGAGGAAATTCCATACTGTTTTCCACAGTGACCACCCCAGTCTGCATTCCCACCAACAGTGCACTAGGGTTCCCTTTTCTCCACAACCTCACCAGCATTTGTTTGTTGATTTGTTTATGATGGCCATTCTGACTGGTGTGAAGTGATATCTCATTGTGGTTTCAATTTACATCTCTCTGATGGCTAGTGATTTTGAGCATCCTTTCATATATCTCTGGGCCCTCTGTATGTCTTCCTTGGAGAAATGTCTATTCAGGTCCTTTGCCCATTTTTTAATTGGTTGTTTATCTTCCTGGTGTGGAGTCCTGTGAGTTTCTTATAGATTTTGGAGATCAAATCTTTGTCCGAGGTATCACTGAATTTACAAATATATTTTCCCATGCAGTTGCTTCCCTTTTTCATTTTGCTGATGTTTTCTTTAGCCGTGAAGATTTTTATATGATGTAGTCCCATTCATTTATTCTTTCCTTTATATCCCTTACTCTAGGGATGAAAATATTGCTGCATGAGATATCTGAAATTTTTGTGCCTATATTCTCCTCTAGGACTTTTATGGTGTCACGACATATGTTTAAGTCTTTTTTCCACTTTGAATTTATTTTTGTGTATGGTGTAAATTGGGTCTCAAATTTAATTTTTTTGCATGTAGCTGTCCAGATCTCCCATTTATTGAAGAGGCTATTTTTACTCCATTTTATGCTCATTCCCCCCTTTGTCAAATATTAGTTGACCATAGAGACTTGAGTTTATTTCTGGGCTCTCTACTCTGTTCCATTAATCTATGCATCTGTTCTTATGACAGTACCAGACTCTATTGATTACAGTGGACTTGTAATATAACTAGATATCAAGTATTGTGATCCCTACTACTTTGTTCTTTTTTCTCAAGATTACTGTGGCTATTCAGTTTCACTTATGGTTCCATATAAATTTTTGAAATATTTGTTCTATATCTGTGAAATATGCCATTGATATTTTAATAGAGATTACATTGAATCTATAAATTGCTTTGGGTAGTATGGACATTTTAATTATGTTAATTCTTCCAATCAATGAATATCAGATTTACAAAAGGCAAAGTTATTATCCACACCTTGTTGCCTTTACTCTAATAATAACATTGATGTAAGTATTCTGCTGATATATTTAAGTTCATTATGTCCATAATATTTTTCAATTTAAAAAAATAGAACACAAGTCTGTAATTCAAAACTTCAAATTCATATTATTTTGTTAAACCATTCTGATATGAAGTGTAAAAATACACAAGGATTGAAGTGTTTAGAAATTAAATATAGGTGTATACTATTGTTCAGTTCTAGGCAGACATATATTATTACCCTAGCTGGAAGCTGCTAAGTTGAAGATATTGTACTTAAAAATGTCACCACTGGTCAATTTGTTCAATAGAATGTGTGTTAGTTATTTAAATATTTTTGACCCAATGCACTGGCTCATGTTTTTATGCTGCCATTTAGGTCAGATGTCAAGAAGTATATACGTCTAGCAACCACTTTTTACATAACAAGTTGTAGCCTACTGGGTAAATTTCAATGATTCTGAAATTAAAATTGTATTCATTCAGAATGATATTTTAATTTGTTTATTAAACAGTCTAACAACAATCTTAGCATTTTTATTTCTGTTTATTTTATTTTTAATTATTTTATTGTTGTTCAATTACAGTTGTCTGCATTTCCCCCCACCACTCCCTCCCGCAGCCAAACCCACCTCCCTCCTTTGCTTCCACCCTCCCCCTTGGTTTTGTCCATGTATCCTTTATAGTAGTTCCTGAAAACACTTCTCCCCATTATCCACCCCCAATTCCCCTCTGGTTACTGTCAGATTGTTCTTGATTTCAATGACTCTGGTTATATTTTGTTTGCTTTTTGCTTTTGTTGACTATGTTATTTTTAAAAGAAGTATCCTTTACTCTTCTGAGAAGTATAATACTTCACTGTATGTCAGAATTTTCCAGTGCTCCACAATAAATAGAAGTTGTCATTCAATTAATAAAAAGTATACATAAGCACAAAATTATAAAAGTTACCACATAATGCATAATTCCCCTGATTTATTCTATTACTTTCTCATAGAATTTAGAATGATAAGCCCCTTATTTTCCTCATATCACTTTTGGAGACTTTTGTTGGTATTTTATTCTCTGTAACATTTTTTTATAGTTATTTAGTTTCATCAGTTAAAGTTGGATGGAAAACGCATTCTTTACCTTGTGGTGATGAACTTCTGTGCTTACACAGCACTGTCATTTTTCTTTACAGTATTTGTAGCCAATGGAAGCAATTTTTTAAATATGTCTCTGATATTAACGCTTCCTATCTGAAAGTAGGACATTTAGTTATGTAATTCTGAGACTTTTCTGAAGGCTCATGCCAGTGTATTAGGGAGCTGTAAGTAGGATAGCAACCCATTGTCCAAAATATCTCTTTAATTCTTAGGCATACTGGTGTAGGAAAAGCATAGAGGTAAGCATATATAATTCATACATTCTAAACAAGTAGATTTTAGTTCAAATTCTGTTTGCCACTAACTTTTGTAGTAAAATTGAAGATACATTTCAGCCAGCTGGTTTGAATTAAAAATAATTGTTATGGTATATTAAGTGGTAAGACATATTAAGATATATTGCACTTTTATGGAATTTGAGACCTAATTTAGCAGCTTAATTTGTAATTCACAGCATTTTTTTAGTTTTTTCCTTTTTTTATTGTTGTTCAAGTACAGTTGTCCTCATTTTCCCCCGCCACTCCCCCTCACCCCAGCCATCTCTACCTCTCACCCTCAATCCTACGCCCATTGGCTTTGTTGATGGATCCTTCATACATGTCCCTTGATGACCCTTCCCCTTCTATTCCTTGTTATGCCCTCCCTTTCCCCTATGGTTGCTGTCAATTTGTTCTTTATTTCAATATCTCTGGTTATATTTTGTTTGCTTGTTTGTTTTGTTGATTAGGTTCCACTTCTAGGTAAGATTGTATGGTATTTGGCTTTCTAATAGTTGAATTCTAGTCTGTCCTTGTGTCCTATTTGCCGTACCAGCTTCACTCTCAGCTACAGAATTTTCTTACGTTTCAAGACTCTTGATGTTTTTGTTATATATCATAAGCTTACATATCCTCATTTTCATTTTGCTTATGTTTTCTCAAACTTGAAGAAGTTAAGCCAACATCTAAACTTTATCATTGAAATGTCTAATGCAGTTTGGTCTAAAATTGTGTAGACCAAAAATAATTCTATTTAAAGAAAGAAAGTATATCCTCCCCTGCAATGTATTCAAATCAATTCTGTAAGTTACATGTAGGTCCCAAATTGATTTTATGTTAAAAAATATTTTTTTAAAAGTTCATTCAAATAAGGTGAAATAAAGAAAAACAAACAAAAGTTTACTTAATTGAAAACTTTAAGATGTGGGGGAAAAATTTCTATGTTGGCTAGATGATCTGGATATCACACAAATAAAAAATTGTGATTCTCAAGCATGAATTGTTTACTTTAAAATGTTAGAGCATTTGTATAGCATTTTAGAATTCAATAAGAATTACAGTAGGATAATATATACATTAGGGACTGAGAATTTAATTTGAATTCCAAAAGCAAAATGTTATAAAGAGAAATTGATAATTATTGGAGTCAAATAAAGTGTTAAATACGTTTAGGCAGCTCACATATTCCCTTTGATCTTGTGTTCACATTAAAATTTAGTGACGATTACATTCTACTCTTTGTTCATGAAAGCGTTTTTGACTGTCATCTAACTTCAATGAAACTACTCAAATTAAAAAGCATTCTATGTTTATTAACATAAAGGCAAATTTATTAATGCACTTGACTTTGCCATATAAATTGACATACATGTGACATGACGAGTCACATACCATTACCCACAGATATTGATTTTAAAATATTTCACAGTTAACTTGAATTTTATTGATATTTTTATTCTTATATATATATACATTTCCTTTTTTATTAAATTTTTTGGGGTGAACTAGGTAACAAAATTATCCATGCTTCAGGTCCCAATTCCACAACACATCATCTGTGCATTTACCACGTGTTCACCACCCCAGGTCAGGTCTCCTTCCATCACCATTTCAGTTCCAATATATTTTACAAATTAAGAAGTTCCAATAGTAACAGCATTAATTTAGATGTTTAATAGAAGTTTTTCTCCAAAAGAACTTTATTGATACGTGTTTGCAAATTTTCCAAATTAAAAGGCCACCTTGATAAGCACTTTATAACAAAGACAAGCAAATTGGGAACAATATTTCTTCATTCTGACTCTTAACAGAAAATAATTAGAACTGATTATAAAATGGTAACCTAAAAGGAACTCCAGTGGCCCTTAACAGGAAATGCCTAAGCAGAAGTACACATTCAGTCATTTCAGACATTGCATCAGACAATGAAGCAAATAGGTAAATGTGAATTTTCACTGAGTATGTTCAAGTCAATGATTAATGAAATTATGCTGACTAATCACATGTTTTATTTAAACATACTGGCTCTTTATCATCTTTACTGAGAAATATTTTTAAAAACATGGATCTAAAATTATAGCTATAATGTGTGCATTTATTTATTCAGCAACATACTTGTGCACTTGCATTTGTTCAGGTTTTCTGATATATAATGAATATTAATATTTAGAATACACACATAGCTGTTCTACAGGTGGTCATCCACAGGCAGGAAAGAGGCAAGCAAATAGGCAAAAATAATATTCCTACTAAGTGTTATGATAGAGCAAATTTTGACTCAAAATGCAACTATAAAGACTACTTCCCCATCAACACAATGTAATTTTACTTAGTTTTTGTATTTTTATTAAAATACACCATGACAAGCTTATATTATTATAATTATCATTTCAAATTGTGTGAAGTTCTATATTTAATTTTATATATACATCACTATACTGTGTACATATATTATCTTTCCAGTAACCAAGGTTTATGATTTTAACACATTTAACTACCATTTTTTTCTTTTTTCTCTTTCCCAAATGTAAAGAGAAACAAATGATAAATAATTTAGATATGTCAGATATTTCAGTGCAATACTAAGACTACATATATGGACATTTCAGTGCAGTCATAAGACCTGGTCCAACACCTAAATGCACACATACACACATATACAAATATACTTGCATTGCACACACATGTTTTAAAGCCTTCCCTTTGAAGGTAATAAACTGATTTATATAGATGTTTTGACTTCAACAAACATTAAAAAGTAGACCAAATGTGAAAAATAAATGAGTAAATATTCAAGGAAAAGAAATATTATGTGCAATCAAAGATAGTGTGTGTGTGTGAGAGAGAGAGAAACAGTGAGTATGAGTTTCTTGAAGCAGAAATTCTAAAATCAAGTCTAGTAAAAATATGAAAGATTTTGAAAATCATAAAAACTACTTATATAAGTGTTCTATGTAATATGATCAAAATGAAACTTCATAAAAGATTATGCTGGTAGCAATGTACAAGGCAGATTAAAATCATAAGCAATATTGGAATCAAGAAGAAAATATCCAAAGGCATTGTACACTAAGTGAAAGAACAGGACTCAAAAAGAAACAGTGAAAGTACATGATTGGTATATGACAGTTTGGTGGCTACATTGCTAAGGTTTTGGTGAATATTTGCTCAGTAGTTCAAATTTATTCACATCAAACTGTTTTGTTTATATATTTGATTTAGTTCATTACCTAATCTAAATTTATAAAACAAGGATGATCATCCTAGGCACTATTGTTCTTTTGAGCTGGATGCCAGTAGCATACCCCGATTTGTGACAATCAAAAATGTCTCCAGGCATTGCCAAATGTCCCCTTTGTGGCAAAATTTCTCCAGCTGAGAATCTTTGATAAAAACTAACATTTTTCTATATTTTTAATTTTAATACTTAAATTATATGTAATCCCTGTTCATAATAATGACATATAGCAAATACTCTTAAATGTTTAGTGGCTTATATAAATAAGTGCCTATTTTTATCACTCAGAGATATATGTTTCAAATGGGATTTGCCTGATATTGGCTGGGCTTGACTGGACTTAGTCAGCTTGGGTTTGAGATACTTGTTTAAGTATGCTCCATGTGTCTATTTATTAAGGCTTAGGTTAAGGGAGCAGACATGGGGCATGTTCTCCTTATGGCAACATCAGAAGCCCAACAAGATAACCCAAACATGCGCACTTCAAGACTCTATTTTTTGAAATATTTTATTTATTTATTTTTAGAGAGGGAAAAAGGGAGAGAAACACCAATGTGTGGTTGCCTCTCAAGCACCCCCCACTGGAGACATAATAAAAGAAGAAATTTTTTCCTTCTGTGACAGTATGAATGAACCTAGAGAATATTATGCTAAGTGAAATAAGCCAGTCAGAGAAAGACAAATACCATATAATTTCACTCATATATCAAGTCTGATGAACAAACTGAACTAACAAGGAAAATGGGGACAGACTCATGGATGGAGAACAGGATGAAAGCTAGTGGAGGGGTAGTTGATGGGGAGTAGAAAGACTGAGGAAAAAGGAAAAAGGACTCATGGACATGGACAACAGTATGATGATTGCTGGGAGGAGAAGAGATAAAAGGACCAAATGGTAATGGGAAAAATACAATAAGGACTAAATAAAAAATAAAAATAATGTTAGAGTTATTAATAACAAAAATCTCAAAATGAGAGGCTATTTGTAATTTGCAGAGAGTCATTTTGTATGTGAAGTGCGATAATAATACTTATTGGTACTTGGCATATTGTTAATTATAAAAATTACCTTGCTGGGATACTTGCCTTCGTGCATTTTCACTTATCTTAACAAGTTAAACCTTGTTTTATAGACATCATTAAATAAATAGAGAAGAAAATAATGTTTGTAATTTTTCCACAAGTGCTTTTGATTTCCGTGTACTACTTGAATGACTAATTATTACTCACAAAATCCAACTTTTCTGTTCTAATTAATCTCTTTTTTCTTCTTTTCTCAATATTTCTATAAATATCCAACTGTGTAGAAATCAAAAACAAGATTGGAATGACACCACATCAGGCTTTTATATAAAAATAAGGACAGTGTTCAATTACAATGTAATCCCCCTTTGAAAAGTGAATTTGAATTTGAAAAATTGTTTAATAAATTGAAGGAGCAAAGATTTCTTATTCTATTTACTTCATCAAATGAATCCAAAAGGTAACCAGCAAGTCAAGCATTAAATTAGTAGAATTTATAACTAAAAATCAATTAGTAACTACATGTGATCATTTGTTCATTCCTCAGTTATTGTTTCTTTCCCTGTGGTTATGATCAGTAATACAAAAAACATTGGCTACTTCATGTTTTGCTTTATATAAGAAGATAGAATTTGATAGATAATAGAACCAAGTTTATGGCCAGCTCCCATCAATAAAAATAATACTGTATATTATACATTGTTTTAAGGACATTTAGATACTATTTAGAAAAGATTCACATTCCATTGGAAAACGTCTATTTGTTGTATAAGACTTGAAGAAATTATTACAATTAAACTAAGAATGAGAATACATGGCTATAGATGTAGATAGATATGACAGATGGCAGGACAGCTTTTTAATATCCACTTGGACTACTGGTAAAAAAAAAAAAAACCTTCGATTTATCAAGATCTTCTTATGTATCAAGCATATTGCTTTTCTATGACCTATAGTCCTCACAATCACTCTGTGAGGTAAATTTAATAATTGCTGGTTTGTGTCTTTACTCTTATAAAAGAAAACACAAACATGTAAAATGGCTACGTCCCAAGCTAAAAAGCAGTTGAAGCTTTGGTGACCAGGTTAGCTTCTCTCTGAAGCCATAATTATTTTTCTTATACCATGATTGCTTTTCCTACATTCTGATTCTTTTCTCTACCTAGAATTGCTTTATATCCAACAATATGTGCACTTTCCTCAGAGATCAGGTCTCACATGCAATTCCAAATGCTCCATTGCCTGCCATTGATCTGACTCTTCCGCTTGAACCCTAAAATACTCTAATCTGGGTTATTACCAGGTCCTCAGTCAAATCCAAACAGAGGTTCAGGGCTTTTCCATCAACTCGAGTAAGAAAAAACTTTAACTGAAAAGCATTCTTATTCTAAACATCTACATCACTATCTGGAAGACCTCCCAGTGGGTACCTTAGAACCCATAGATACAGATTTAGTCCCCACCAACACAGTTCTTTTCCCAACCACAACTCCTCCCCTGGAACCTTTTCTTTTTATCTCATATTCTTCAAGTCATAGGTCTTATATGCCCTGTCTCAGTTTGCCATCCATTTTATTTTCTTTAATATAATCAATAACCATATATTTCCCAGTGCAGACTGGATAAGGGGTAGATCTAACATACATGTACATATCAAACTACTAAATTAGATATAACCAGTTATGATAAATATGAAACGTTTTTCTAAATGTCACTTTTTTACATTAACTAGGGTTACCCATCTTTCCTAGTCTCCTACTCTAACATATATCCAAAAGTTTAGAAATTCTGCCACTCCCTTGAACCTATCAACCAATGGCTTCTCTTAGACTATAATATTTAGGATTCACACAACTTCTTAGATATATATAATCAATTATATTTCAAAATTCCTTTTTCCTTGTTCTAGAGTATTATTTCTTTGGGGAAAGAAAATAGCCATGTGTTATACTAGTTTCACTCAGTAATAAGAGAAATAATTACCTGAGGAAATATCCTAGGGCATACGACTAGGGTCCAGGCAAAGATGATGTAATCGTATATTTTCCACAAGTCAGTCAGTTCTCCTTTTGAAGGGGACTCCATTAGTAGAGCAAAAGATGGGAGAAGAGTTTTCAGGGTTTTTCCTCTCCATCCAGTTATGATAGAGTCTTCTCAGATTCAACAACATGGAACACCACACCATGTAAATTGCCCAAGAGTTGCTAACTTTCTGGTACATAAGACCCAAATGGCACTTATATTCATGAGTTCTTAGCCCTGATCTTATACAGTAATGTATGCCCACTGACCCCATAAAAAAAAAAAAAACTTTCAAGAATGAGGGCAAAACATAAACATATTCCAAATAACTAAAGGTTAGAATGTACCACCAATTGAATAATTGGATTTCACTAAAGGATTACTTTTCTCTTTTTTTATTTTTGAATTTAATCTTTATTGTTTTTTCCCATTACCATTTATTCCCCTTATACCCTGTCCCCCCGGCAATCACCCACTATTTTCCATGTCCATGAGTCCTTTTTCCTTTTATTTCTAAAGTTTGTGTATGCCAGTAAGCAGGAGGGTATGAAAAACTAGACCTTAAGAGTAGCAAATAATAAATTAACAGGATGAAACTAGATAAAATCATTAAATTAAAATTAATGATAATAATTGACATAAAAATGAATGCAGGACTAAAAGTATGGGACCAAACATATACCATGTGATTCAGGGGATTAATGAAATAAATATTAAGTAGACTGAGGTCTTTGAGATTTTAATATAACTGTATGGTAAAACTTCAAGTATAACTAATAAAAAGGAAATTAAGCAAACAAGATTAAGAGTAGCAGTATATTTGTTTCAAACCAAAAACTAGATGACAAATAAAGAAAAACTAAATACAAAAATTTATTTTAAAAATCTAAAGCAAACAAAAGTCCTGGAATAGCCAAAACAAAATTAAGGGAAAACAAAGTCTGAGAACTGACAAACTATTTATAAAGCTACAGTGATAAAACAAAGTAGTATTAGTAAAAGAATTGACAAATAGATCAATGAAACAGAGAACCCAGAGAAAGACCCACACAACTGTAGTTCACTGATCTGTGACAATGGGGAAGTACCATATAATAGAAGGGAAAAATGCCATCTTTTCAAAACCAGTGTTGGAACTGAAAATCACATACAAAAAAAAGTGAGTCTAGACACAAAACTTACATCCTTCATAAAAAAATAACTCTAAATGTATCCTAACTGTAAATGTAAAAAGTAAAACTATAAAACTGCTCTAAGGTAACATAGAATCTATTTGACCTTAGGTGTGTTGATGACTTTTTAGATACAAAACCAAAGACAGGATCCTGAACACTGACAACATGAAATGCTGACCGGATGTGGAACAACGGGAACTTTCATTCACAGGTGGTGTAACACAAAATGGTACAACTACTTTGGAAGACAGCTTGGCAGTTTCCTACAAAAATTGAACATTCTTTTACCATAGAACTCAGCAATTGTTATCCTTGGTATTTACCCCAAAGAGTTGAAAATATGTCAGAAACAACAACAGCAACCCTGCAACAAATGTTCATAGCTGCCTTGTTTAGAATTGCTAAAAGTTGAAAGCAATCAAGACATCCTTCAGTAAGTGAATAGATAAATGAGCTGTGGTACATCCAGACAATTTAATATTCAGTGTTAAAAAGAGAAAAGCTATTAAGCTATGGAGAAAATTTAAACCTTAGATTACTAAGTAAAAAAAGTCACATTGAAAGGCTACATACTTTATTCCAACTATATAACTTTCTGGAAAAAGTAAAACTATGGAGCCAGTAAAAGATTAATAGTTGCCAGGGGTTATGAGGAAGGGAAAGATAAGAGGCAGGATATTTTAGATCAATGAAACTATTTTGCATGCTATTATAATAGTGGACACATGTCATTATATATTTATCCAAACCCATAAAATATGTAACATCAAGACTGAACCCCAATATAAACTACAGACTTTGGGTGATAATGACATTTTCATACAGAGTCATCAGTTTTAACAAATATATCACTGTGGAGGGAAGATTGATAGTGGAGTTTGGCTCAATTTGTTTTATACCTAAAAGTTCTCTAAAATTAGTCAATTAAATACTGTATAAAAATAAAGGACAGAAAAGAGCAAAGGAAAAGAAGAACAAAGAGGAAGTAAAAAGTTAGATGATATGAAAATTTCAAATGATTAAGAAGTCAGAATACTTGTAAATGTACTGAACTTATCAGTTAACACAGGGAATGTAAGAAGAGCATAAACAGGAAAATCAATTAGAGGATGTTTAAAAGAGGTTCACTAAAATTTTAGAATAATAATAAATGCTAATGGGTTCAAATATTCTGGAATAAAGGTAAAACATAAATGATCAAGATGTGCTAAAAATAGCTTCAAATAAAATATATTATTTTCTATACTATGTAACAAAGTGTCAGAAACTTAGGTGCTTACATAATACTCATTTAGCTTCCCCCAGCATTTTATGGGTCAGTAGTTTGGGGCCTGCTTATCTGTGTCCTTCTTCAGGTATAATAAGGTTGCCATTTGGGTGTCATTTGTGGCAGTGGTCTCACCTGAGTCTCCTTCTTTGTTCTCATCTAGGAGTCATCTTCTGAGCTCATTTGGTCCTTGGTAGCAATCATTTTTGCATGGTTTTAAAATTTATGGCAACTAACTCTATCAAAGACAGCAAAAAAAAAGAGAGTCTTGTCTACTGCTTCAAGTCCCCAACCTCTAGTCCCTCTTTTAACAGGCTCATCTGATTATATCAGACCCACCCAGGATATTTAGATATAGCCAAAATACACAGAAGTTATTCCATTCAAGGTATTTAATATGGTGGTATGTCTGTGGACCAAACTGTTGGTGACACAACCATCTAATTCGTAGAGTCCAGCTAAGGCGGTACTATTCTGGAGCCAATATTTGTCACACGGACTTCTTGAGCTCTTACTTCCTGTTGTAACAGAGGTTATTATTTCTTTAGTTAGCCATTTATGCATTGGTTTGTTGAGAATCATTCTTGGAAGCCCAGCCTAGAACTTATTTCTCCAATCCTCCTAAGACTTTTGAATGCACATCACTCACTATATGACCTCTCTTTCTTCTCAAGGAATACAGTATGTTATTGAAACAAATTCTGATTTATGCAATATTATAAATGTGACATAAGCAGTTGTATTTTATATTTATATGATTTGATTTTGAAAAATACTTTCTTTTATACTTGTATTAAAGTATGATTCACAAATCTTAAATATATAGTTTGTGTGTATGTCTTGTATGAGTCCATGTAACCAAATTATTAACCATTCTCCAAAAATGCCCTCCTGTCCAATTATCTGTGTATGATATACCCTCTCAGGTAAACATTAATTATCTCTTATTATACATTAGTTTTACCTGTTTTTGAAATTAACAATCATAAAATTATATAATTTTAAAAACAAATATATAGCGAGATTGAACTGTATATGCAGTGGGAGTTCTGAAAATGGATTGGTCAAAAAGGCTTATTAACAAGGGAAAACTTCATTTATGGATAGCTTCCAAACTGTAGTATATCAGCATATGCTCAGGTACTGGATGAAACATGAAAACAGTTGATATATTTTGTAAGGATAATTAGAATACAGGAATTGGGATGAGAAAAGGAAAGTGAAGCAGAGCATAGGTCAGATGTTTTTATAATTCAGCAGTCAGGAAAAATGAAGGAAGCTGAAGCAAAGGAGATAATCATGCCTTGCAATCACAGCACCACCCTACAGGGCTGGAGAAAGGTGACCTTTGAGCAGGGAGCAGGAGTTGGAACCATCAGTATTCAGAAGTGTTCTGACAAGAGATCATATTAGAGGAGGTACAGTCAGCATATGATCCATTTACATATATGATGAGGTGAGGGGCAAGGAGAACAACAGAGCTGGTTAAAGCTATTTCTGTCTTTTATGCCCTATTCTACATCTACAAAGCCACCTGAATACATTAAGGAAGCAACAAAGAGAGCATATTATAATTTTGTGTTGAAATTAATAATGCAGATAAAAATTACAGAGAAGCTTTCAGTTCCTTTACATGACTAAAGTGAAATAATATTCTAGATAGTATTAAAGGCCACTATTTTATTCCTCTGAAATACATATATGAAAGATTATAAGAAACCTTCCTTCAAAGGTTTCAGTCAATTGAAAATAAAACAACTTTAACTTAGTTTTTTTTAAAGCCAATTGCAAATACTTTTAGGCTCTAAAACTAGATGACTCTTAGGCTAATGAGAGAAGAATGGTATGGACCCTCATCCAGTCTATTTTTTCTTTTTATTTCTGAGAGTGAGGATGATCTGAGTCACTACAGAACCTTTATATATACAAGTGCTTTGTTGTGCTCTCATTTTCTCTTTCTCACCCTCTCTTACCTTCAGGTAAATTATTTCTTTATGCTTCATAACTAAAACATTGGACAAGTCATACACCAGTTGTCATCATGTTCCTGCCCCAAGGAATCATTAAAGATTGCCTAATCACCAAGACAAAAATAGTTTCTTAAGACCAATAATTACCTAAACCTTTGATGAATTACAGTTCTGTTCCCAGTGGCTATTCCTCTAACACCATTGCAAAGACAGCTTTCTCTTCTCAAACAATTTCTTTGTATTTTGAAGTATATGCCTATGTGTAGGAACTCATAGCATTGTCATTTGTAGGAGACATATGGTCTTCCAAAGTGGGAGAAATTAGTTCATCTTAATCACTAAATCAACAAATTTATTATCTTTTCTGCATGTACAAATTAGCATTATTTGTCATATTTCAAATAAGAAAGCTTTAATATCTGGAATTTAAAACAAATGCTGCCACCTAAAAACAGTCAGAGATAGTCATGTGTCCTTCAGGATTAATTGAGAGTGAGGGAGAGAGCATAGGAAAAGGGAAGATCAACAAGAACAGTGGTTTCAAGTAACAGTTAATCTTGCCCAGATCCAAGGGGAAGGCCAGGGGGCTCCAGAGAACAATACCCCCAAGTGTGGGCCTGCCTTGAGGCCAGGTCAATAAATAACTTGTTGTTCTTTATGTCTGATAAAGAACTCATTGTTGACTGCCTGGGGTTTAGAGGGATAAATTTCCAGGTAGTCTTGTTCACATTGTTCCCACAAGTCAAGTTTCACCCATCAGTGACAATCAGGGTGGGCTTCCTGAGGGTACAATCTGTGCAATTGCATAAAACCCAGAACTGGGAAGGGCCCACACTTGGTTAAGTGCTCTCCTGTCCCTGTTTGAAATTCTCAGTGATATTGTCTTTGAACTTGCGAACTCTGATGAGTTATTGGAGTATTTGAGTGAGCAGAAGCACTGCATGTAACACGCATGTTCGCATTTCTTGCTGCCCAAATTGCATATAACATTCATAATGACCCATGAGCACTGAATTCCAGTGAAGCCATGACATGTGGATTCAGAGTTGAGAGTCAACCAGCACTTTCTTTGAAAACACAAATGACCAAGAAATCTTATTGTATTCTTTTACTTCTATTACTTTCCTATATTAGCCAATTATTATTCTGAAATTGATGAAATGACCACCAATAGTTCTTTTTCTTTTCAGTTCACTCTTCATAAAAAATGAAGAGTGTTGGCAGACTATAAAGAATAAGCAAATCAAGAAGTGAAATAAAAGTGGATAAGTTGTTGTGTGTTTCTACTTCTCTGGTAAGAATGAAATATATGAATGAGTTATGAGATTGTAAGTGGGTAACTTTGGTGATTCTACATATGATATTAGTGCTCTAATGTTTGCATTCAGAACTATCATTGTACAATATAAATGATTAAATTCATGTAAATAGTTTAAATTTTAAATAGCGAATTAAAACCTCAGAATAAGTCAAAAATAGGATAAGAAAAATAAGGTTTGATATGTTAGTTCCTTTAAAGACATATTTTCCTGCACTTTGAACCAAAGTTGCCATATTTGTATTTTTCATTGGACTCTGTAAATTATATACCTAATACTGACCAAGTGCAGTTTTCTGTACAAGGTCCCAGGTGTATGCCTTTCGTTGCAGCATGCTTCAGCACTCACAGGAGCTTGGGGGAAAAGGTATAGCAGTTGATAAGTGACAACAGAACTTTCTCCAGTAAGCTCCTTGCCTCACATAGATAAAGCTCCTTGCTTCAGAAAGTAATTTCACTCCAAGAAAATATAGTCTCAAAGATCATAGTTGATCACAATTTCTGGGAAAACTTGAGAGAATGATTGGTGGAACTAAGTATATACCTGATGCTACATTTGGTTTGAAAGCTTTAACTGATACTCATCTCAATCCCCATCTCTCATTTTTTATCATGCTTTCTTCAGCTACAATAGTACTTCTTCTTGTCTAAGTAGCTAGCTTCAGACAGATCCAATGGGAAGGCAAGAGGGCTCCAGATAAGTGGGTTGACTCGCTTCCACTTTGAGGTATCAGAACAATAACTTAAATATCACAGTAATACATTGTAGAACACAGTACAACACGCTTAAAGGGAACTGAAAAATGACTAGGGACAGGCCTGTGGATCAATGGACCAGCAATAAAACAGACATGAGCTAGGACTCCACTTAGTACCTGATCCCCAAGCACCAATATTCTAACAGGTGTGCCATGATGATGATGTGATTCTGGCTTTAATGTAGATTCAGAATCTGCATTTAACACTTTTAAAAGATCTCCTTTCCTCAGTGAATGATTATGTGAATAAATGGACATAAACTCCTTTGAAAAACAGCTGGGGGGCATCATTGCTATACACATGGATCTTTCTTCAAGGGGACTCCAATCTTTCCATTAGCTAGTGAATTCCAGTGTGAAAACTTGTTAAGGTTGGAACCTAAGAAAGGGATAGTGACTTTTCCATCAGGGCTGGCTGACCTCAGCTTTATGCTTATCAATTCTTGAGAATTTTAATTACATATAATACACAGTACCTTTGTGGGCTGGCCATCTTGCCTCTAAGATAAAAGTGTGCCAGATATAGTGAATAAAACATAAGATACCAGTTAAATTTGAATTTCAGATTAAAAATGAAAATGCTTTTATTATAAACATGTCTCACATAATATTTGGAACATACTTATACTAAAAAATTAAGCATTGTTTATGTGAAACTTAAATTTAACCATATGCCCTGTATTTTATCTGGCAATGCTTCTCTAGGAAGGCTGTAATTTGTTGTTCATTGTTATTGATCCCCAGCGGTCATAGCCCCCTGGCTGACATTCAGAAATTGATGGCCATTACAATGATTATGCCCATCTAACTTCTGATTGTTAAGTGTGGCCACCTGGCCTTTCCTGTTTGGGGAGTCAGTGAATCACAATTACAGCCAGAGTCTACTGCCCTAAGTCCCAGCCTGCAGAGCTTAATGTCAGTTTTTTCCCTCTTGTGCATCCTACTTCCTTGACATATGGAGGGTCTTTCCAAGAAGCATGTCATGCTCATGGTTCTTCTGGTGTTATATAATTCCCTCTAACATGCCCATTTCTCTGAGGGGTTTCATCCCTTCCTCCATGATCTTCCAGGAAATTCTGGCATTTCTACTTCATAGAATGTTGGCTGTTGTCTATCCTGTCTTGCCTCCCAGTTTCTAAAAGCCATTACAACATTGAATTAGGACTACTGTCCTTGTCTTTGATTCCCTAGCCAGAGTGTTAAATCTGATTTTATGGGAAAGTGTCCCATATGACAAACACTACCATATCCAGATTTATGTTCTACTCCTGTTGATTTAACACTATCTGCATGCACTCTCAGGCTTACTTCCTCAGGTATTGTCAATAAAACACAGTGAAGTTCTATAGTTTATAATCCCTCATTTTATAATCCTTCTCTCTGTTTCTTCTCTCTCAGCTGAAATTTGCCTCTGATTATTTTTTTGTTGTTGTTGTTGTTGCCTATATAAGAAGCTGGAACAGATCCTAACTAGGAAAATGTTATCCTCTAAGGCATCTCCCTGTTTTGAGAACTCTGAAAGAACTATAGGTAAAAGAAAGACAAGGTTGGAGGGAGCTGGTATCCTCTAAAATGTGGGAGTGGGCCATATCTAGAAGCTCAGAGGGTCAAGGGGATCTGAGTCCTTAGTGTATTCAAGGGCATATATCCAGATATTCTCATTTTTCAGTCTCAGTTCTACTTCTTCCCTATCAGGCATAGGACAGTTACAGAAGCTGAGAATTCAACTTTTTCTGGAGTTTTGCTCCTTATGTGTAGTTCCAAGCCTACTCTTCAGTATGATTAGCCCTTCTCCTGTAAGAGAGGAATATTTCTTTAAACAATGACACTGAGGACCTCTGGTTTTCACACTTTATATTAAACTGGTGACTAATCATCATTATCTTCTTGAAAGCATCATTGGTGCTCAGCAATAGCCACCCCACTTTCACTGTCCATATCATTAGTACGTTCCCTCTCTTTTCCAGTGCCAGAGTTATTATCATTTGCAAAAAACATGCTTCTCCTTCCATGGCTATCCTTTTTGTCAGTTTATTGCAAGTAAATTCCTAATGACATACTATGATAGAATGCTGAGAGCAATGAACATTTCACCTACCTTAAGTAACAAAGTGTTCATTGTCAGGTAGCTAGCTGACAACATGTCTTGACTGTTCATCCCAGGACCAATTCTGGTACCAACTCTAAGAGATCAGTCACCACTCCAGCAAAGCCAAAGTCAGGAATTTAAGCTTAAATAAGGCAGTTCTCATCAGGAAAACCTAAGAATGCGGAAAATAAAATAAGGAAAGGGAAAGAACTGTGAAAGAGTGTAATTTCACATAAATTCTAGCCTTGATCCAATTCACAAACATAAATCATATTGCCAAGGCTCCTCTTGACAAAGGCAAATAGGATATATGGACCCATATGAATGAGTCACTGAAGGCACTGAGGAGCGGAGTACATCTGTCCCAAGTGTAAGCTGCTCAAGTAGCCCCTTATAGCTGGGTTGACAAAGTGAATATGGACAGGACATCCACAACATCTTCATGATGGTTTTATATAGTAAATTATAACTATATTTGTACTTTAATTTATATTTTGAAAGATCATCCTAATGCATTAATATGTGCTTACTATGCTTACTTTTGCATAATGCTTTTTCTCTGTAAACCACCTTTATCTAGATTTCAATTCTGCTTATTCTATGCTCTAAATTGCCTAAAACATTTTTATTCGACTACTAGTATTATCAGCCTAAGATATATGAGTTGATAATATATAGCTGCTTAACTTCCAGCTGCGTCCCTCGTTCAAGAGGACAGATTCTGGCTCTAATTTAGGTGCTATCTCATCTAATATTATATTTATCCTGGAGTCCGTTTAATCTCTTATTTTCTGTCTTATGCTTTGTACCAATTATTTATTTATTTTTATTTTTCTGCATATCAGCAATGAATTCATAATGGCTACCATTTCTGACCCTTGCTTACTGCTACTCATCTGTACGTTATTCTTACAAAATAATCTGATTTAATTGCTTTCTCCAACTCTAAGGGAAATAATAAATACTCTTTGCTGACACTTTTTAAGCAAGAGGGCACACAGACTGTAGAATAAGTAAAACAGACATTCCCCACACCTTGCCCTTTATAAATCATTATTACTCTGGGGAGGAGGCTATTGTTAGCATGAATTATCTTCATTGTAGAAGATGTGCATGCATGGTGCCAGCATATCCCAAGTTCTTGAGAACCTGACTGACTGCTAAGATTTACATATTAATTTAAACTGAGTAACAAATTCTCTGAAGGAAATCTCCATTTAGATAACAAATGATAATACTAGTAACACAGAGGAAACATAAATAACTGATTTGCTTTTGTTTGGGTTTAATTTTTGATCCCTTGGGGCAATCATTTTCATCGATCTATTTCCTTTAATAATATATTTTATTGATTATGCTATTACAGTTCCAATTTCCTCCCTTCTGTCCCCCTCCACCCGGTACCCCCATTGTCTCCAGTAATCCCCCCTTGTTCATGTCCATGAGTCATGCAGGTAAATTCTTTGTCTACTCCATCTCCTATGCTGTTCCTAACATCCCCCTGTCTATTCCATACCTACCAGTTTGTATTTCTTAATTCCTGCACCTTGTCTCCCATTCTCTACTTCCCTGCTCCCAACTGATAACCCTTTACATTATCTCCATATCTCTAATTCTGTTTCTATTCTGCTTGTTTGCTCAGTTTGTATTTTACATTCAGTTGTTGATAGTTGTGAATTCATTGTCACTTTAATGTTCATAGATTTGATCTTCTTTTTCTTAAATAAGTCCCTTTAACATTTCTTATAATAAGGCTTGGTGATGATGAACTCTTTTAGCTTTACTTTATCTGGGAAGCACTTTATTTGCCCTTCAATTCTAAAGGGTAGCTTTGCTGAATAGAGTAATCTAGGTTGTACGTTCTTGTTTTTAATCACCTTGAGTCCCTTCTAGCCTGCAAAGTTTCTTTTGAGAAAGCAGTTGATAGTCTTATGGGATCTCCTTTGTAGATAACTATCTGCTTTTCTCTTGCTACTTTTAAGGTTCTCTCTTTATCTTTAACCTTTGGGATTTTAATTATGTTGTGTCTTAGTGTGACCTCTTTGTATCAGTCTTGTCTGGGATTCTCTATGCTTCCTGGAAGTGTACATCCATTGCCTTCACCAAATTAGGTAAGTTTTCTTTCATTATTTTTTTCAAATAAGTTTTCAATATTTTGCTCTTTTTCTTTTCCTTCCAACAACCCTGTAATTTGAATGTTGGTACATTTGAACATGACCCAGAGGCTCCTTAGCCTATCCTTGTTTTTTGGATATGTTTTTCCTCTTGCTCTTCTAATTGGATGTTTTCTTTTCATTTGTTATGTTCCAAGTCATTGATTTGACTCTCAATTTCATCCACTCCATTGTTGGTTCCCTGTAAATTTTTCTTTATTTCCTTTAATGTAACCTTCATTTCTGCCTGGGTCTTTCTTATGCTGTTGAAGTACCTAATGAGTTTCTTGAGCATCCTAATAACCAGGGTTTTGAACTCAGCATTTACTAGATTGCTTATCTCCATCTCATTTAGTTATTTCTCTGGAGTTTTATTCTGTTCTTTCATTTAAGCCATACTTCTTTATTTACACATTTTGGAAGCCTCCCAGCATTTGTTTCTGTGTATTAGGTAGAGCTGCTTTGACTCCCAGTCTTAGTAGTGTTGCCTATTGTAGAAAAGCACACTGCTAAGTTAGAAGGGGCAGAGCCTTAGGTAAACACCAGAATGGGGCAACCGATGTCATCACTCTGTGGCTCTGTATGGAGTAGGGCTAAGAGAGAGGACAATGGCACTGCCTGGTCTCTGGAATTTTATCTGGAAGGATGCTGTCTCCAGGTACTCACCCAAATACCAGACACTTTGATTTTTCCCCATATGCCACTGGTGTCCTTCCAGCTGTTTCCCTGATGCTAAAGTCCAAAGGGAGCGCGTCTGCATAAAGCCTAAGACTGTTGTGGATCCTTTAAGAGGAGACTCCTGAGAATCCTGCAGTTTCTTTTTCCACCTCAAAACTCACTGGTTTGTACAGTCAGAAGTTATGAGGACTTATCTTCCTGGTGCTGGAACCCTTGGCTGGGTGATCTAGTGTGAGGTTGGGATCCCTTGCTCTAGAGGTATCCCCCCTGATTTTTATCCACCATCTGTGGGTGTTGGACTGTCAACTCCATATATCTGTGCCTCTCCGTGCATCACATCACCGCACCTCTCTGCACCTCTCCATATCTCTTCTCCTCCTACCCGTCTGAATGAATGTGGCTACTTTAATTCCTTGATTTTCAGGTTTTCATACAGCTCAATTTTCTGATTCTGGGTAATATTCGTTTTGTAGTCTAGTTGTAATTTTTGCTGTGGTTATACGAGGAGGCAAGCCATGTTTACCTATGCTTCTGTTTTGACCAGAAGTCTAGATTCCCCATCAATATATTTTTTTGTAATGCATTTTAATTGTCAGTTATAATCTTACTTAGCATTGTTGTCTATAATAAAGAAATGAAGCACAGTGCTATTTAATGTTATTTAAATCATATAATATCACACATTATAGGTAAGTATTACAATTTAATTGTATACTCAACTGAGTATCCATTTTATCCCAATAATTTACCATTTTATGTTGAAAATACATAGCTGCCTGAAAAATATTGATCATTTTATCTATTTTTCATGGTTGATTCTTGCTCTGCTTTATATATTTATAATTGTTCATTTAATATTGTATAATACCTATGAAAATAGCCATTAGAAAATAATGTAGAATAAATACCTTTTTGTGCCAAATATGTGGGGTATTTTCTTGAGCATCACAAGATGCTAAATATCTCCAAGAATATAAAAGAGTGTATTGGTCCAAATAAACAGGCAGAATGAAGAGATTATTTTCTTAAAATGTCTATGCTGCTAAATGAAAAATTCTAAATTTGAACACTGTGAGTCAAAACAAATTATGCCTATTGCTATATCAAATGCAAATATTTCCATAATACTGTGAGAACTTTTAAATAAACTAGTTCAGATCAGCTATATAACTTTTCTTAAAATTGTATAATTAACAATTAATATTTCTGGGAAAATGAGGTAATTTATGTATTATGTGATTCAAAACTACTAGACAATTCCCCCCAAATACTTCAAGAATCACTAAAGATGTAAGGAGATAATATTTCAAATTTCCTACCTATTCTAAGAGATCTTTTATTTCCTTAGACTACTAGGTATGTTACCCACTTCTTTATGGAGAGGATAAGTATGGGATAAAAAACAAAAATGGGAGGCACATAATTTGTATAATGACCTAGGTTAAAAAAAGAAAGTGTTTCATAAAACAACTGTTATCAGTTTTATTGTCCCTGGATAAAGGCCATTGTTGACTGGTTACAAAGGAGTTACTGATCAAAGAAACAGGAGCAGCATGACATTGAGAGATATTAAACTCTTGCCCAAGTAACCACCATTCATTGTCATCAACAGGGAACCATAGGGAAGATAATTCAGTGCTCGGCTTTCATCTAGTTGGCCCTGACACTTAAGCACACTTATTACATGCCCAGTTGAGTGAGCTGCACAAGCAGGAATGAATCAGTTTTGTGGATTCTTATGTTTATAAAATGTTTTCATCTCCCTTTTTAAAAAAGGAAAAGAACATATGATCATGTTACTAAGCCCTCTCTCAAGGGCCTCCTCCTGTTGTTGCTAATAAGCCTACCTGAAGGTTAAGTTATTTAACTTTATGGTAAATGTACCTAGGAGTTGAATGATGACCATCTTTCTCCCAGGCTGTATCACGTTCTTACTCTAACTTTGGAGTAAGAACCATCAAAGATCTAGGACACACGTAAGATTTTCTTTTCATTCATGATGGAAAAGGGGACAATGGCCAAAGAACAATGATAATGGTGAGAAAATTGCTGTACCTGTCCAAGAAATAACCAACTAGAGACCTCCCACTCTGACCTTAAGTCAGAATAGTGTTGAGATAATCTTTGTTTAAAGTGTCTCCTTTGTCCATAGAAGAACTAGGAAACAACATCAGAGAAAGAGGAAGTGAATAATTTAATTATATTCATGAATAGTAATGGCATTAGCCATCTTATCAACTAGAAAAGCAAATGCCAAAGGACTTTTCTCATATAATTATCTGTAATTATATTAAGAATTTCTTATGTTATTATGCTCATTGCATGGCCAAAATAATTGGAGAAGCAGAGGTTTGCTGAGCTGGCTGTTATCTGAGAGATTGCCAATTTCTGTATTGCCTAGCTGAGGAAACTGGGAGTCTAGGGAGTTTTAGTGACTGAATAAAGTTTTCACAGCCAGAAAATAGTAAAAGTTGGATTAGAGCTGAAATGTTAACTTCAAGACACATTACCTGCATAGCTTCAAGATTTAAATTCTAATTGAAGACAACTTTTCCCATGACCATTGAGATCTCTTCCTTCTCAACTTCTAATAAAATAAAAATACATGAACATAAATTGACCACAAGAAAAGACAGAATGATCAATTTGGAAGAAGACCTGAATTAGAGAGTTGGCTCTACCAAATGACAATGAAAATGACAAACAATAATAGCTTCTAAGCTTTAGTTCTCTTACATACACAATCAAAGCAAAATACTTTCCCTGTAGGCTCCAGAAAACTCTCGTAAGAGTCAAATGAAAGAGTCATAAAAATGTTTTGTACACTGTGAAACAAGTTCTAGAACTGTATAAGAGATATGAGAAATGATATACTAGAACCTGATAGCAATACTATTTAGGGATCTTCACTTTGAATTTTATTTGCCTTATCTCAGTATACTGTGATTTTTGTTTATTGTAAAAAAAAAAAAAATCACACCCTGGTCAGTGTTGCTCAGTTGGTTGGAGCATCATCCTGTAGCAGAAAATTTGAGGGTTAGATTTTCAATCAGGGCACATACTTAGGTTGCAGGTTCAATCCCTGGTCCAGGTGTTTATGGGAAGCAATGAGTTGATGTTTCTCATTTGCATTATTTGTCTCTCTCCTTTCCTTCCTCCCTTCCTCCCTCTCTAAAAGTAATGAAAATCTCTCCTCAATTAAGGATATAAAAACACAGTAAGAAAACAACCTCTCCCCTCTGGTTACTGGAGAGGGGAGAGAATTTCAGGGGAAAAGGGGAAGGGTTTACAAGAACAAATATAAAGGACACATGGACAAAAACAAGGGAGCGTGGAAATGGGAGGAAGGTGCAGAGGGCTGGGAGGGTGGGCTGGGATGGAAGTAAAAGGCAGAAAACTGTACTTAAGTAACAATTAAAATAAAAAACAACCTAATTAACAAATAAGCAAAATACTTTAATAGGCAGTTTACTAAACAAGGTATACAAATGATAATAAGCATTTGAAAAACGTTTCATATCATATGTCATCAGGGATATGCAAATAAAATAACGAGATACCACTATACCCCTATTAGAATGACCAAAATCTGGAGCACTGACATCACCAAATACTGGTGAGGATGTGGAGCAACAGGAACTCTCGTTGATTGCTGGTGGAACTGTAAAATGATACAGCTGTTTTGGAAGACAGTTTGTGACTTCCTACAAAACTAAACATATTCAAACCATGTGAACAAGCAATTGTGCTCCTTGATGGTTTCATAAAGGACTTGAAAATGTATGTCCACACAAAAATCCTCACTCACATATTTATAGAAGTTTTATTTATAATTAACAAAACTTGGAAGCAACTAAGGTGCCCTTTAGTAGGTGAATGGAAAAATAAACTGTGGCACATTCAAACAAATAGAATATTGTTCAATGCTAAAAGAAAATAAGCTAGCAGGCCATGACAAAACATAGAGAAACTTTAAATGCATATTAGTAAGTGAAAGAAGGCAGTCTTAAAAGGCTATATACATAAGATTCCAGCCACATAAATTTTGGAATAAGCAAAACTATACACTTAACAAATCAATGGTTGCCTGGGGTGTGGGAGGAAGATGATTATGGGAAACACAGAGAATTTTTATAATAAAAATATTCTGTGTAACATTATAATGCTAGATACATGTCACATATATTTGTCCAAACCCATAGAATGTACAACACCAAGAGGAAACTCTAGAGTAAACTCCAGATTTTAGATGATTTTGATATATCACTGTGTATTTATCTTTGGTAAAAATATGCTGTTCTCTTGAGTGATGTTGATAATGGAAGAAACTATGCATGAGTATGGGCAGGTAATAATACAGGAAGTCTCTTCACTTCTTAATTTTGTTGTAAACCTAAAACTGCTCTAAAAATAAAGTAAAAAAAAATCAAAGCATAATGTATTTCTACAAATGACTATTAAAGAAAATCAAACTTAAAGTTTAAATGAATTTGTGACAGTAATATGTACAATTCTCTCTCCAACTCTCAGTGGTTTTTGAAAATCTTATTCCATCTCCTCCTTCCAATTCCTCTCAGCAAATGACCTGAATATATAATTCATTAAATAAAGGTAATCCATAAGATGGACCTTCCAATCTATATCACCAACTTTTGCTTTTCTTTGCATTTCTATCTACTATTTCTCTTTCTCTATGGTTATAATGGATAAAGTGTTATTTTTCATACTAAAATTGATCCCACTATCAGTGCTTCAGATTATGTCTCTCCTCCCCTGGAAAGTCATCCTTCTATAAAAGGTGGTATGTACTCACTGTCTCCACTTGTTCACTACTTACTTAAACCTCAGCCTACTTTAATCTACCCACAGTCCCTATAACTTCACTCAATAACTGTCTTCATTGTCACTAATTCTTGTTGCTAACCCACAGACATCAGTCCTTATTTTATCTGATCTCTCCATTAATCACTTCCTTTTCTTAAAACATTTTCTTCTTCTCTGGCCACTCGTGCATAGTATTTTTTTAAATCTTCATTTTATTGTGTTATCCAAGTTTCTTTCCTAACCTCTCTTTCTCAACTTAATCATGCTTTCTAGGCTCTCTCACCCTTCTCTGTTGTTTCAAGTTCCATCTGTATGTTTCTTGATGCTTCCCAGACCTGGATCTTCATCCCAGAGCTGATTGAATATTAAAATGTGATTCATGTATCAGTTATAAGTAAATATCTGTGTCTTACTCTGCTACTGGCACCTCAGACTTAGCATTTCCAAAATGAATGCTTCATCTTTAGTGTCAAACCTGTTCTTCTGGTCTATTCCCTATATTGAAGAATTAAATTAATTTCTACCCAATGACCAAAGACAGAAATTTCCAGATTATCCCTTACTCCTTCCTCTCTTATTTTGTCCATATATTCAATTCTAAACTCCCTGGATTTTATACCCAATGCATATTAGTTCAAATAACTTCTTTCTATCTATACTGAAACCACCAGCAGTTCACATCAAATTATTTCTTGCCTGAATAATTGCAACTGCTGCCTAACTCCTTACTTCCTTCTCCCAATTTAACCCTTCTTTGACTATGCATCAGGCTTAATTATATTTCTAACTTGGAAACCTGATAATATTTTTCTCCAAATCCATAATTTATCAATGACTTTCCATGCTATTACTTGCAATTTTTAACTTTATGTCCTACAAGATTCCTCATCAACTAGCCTCTGAGAATATCTTCAACAAAGACAAACTTTCACACTGCCACAAAAGCACATATTCTCCTTGGCTCTAAAATTTAATTTTCCTGACACAATTTTCATTAATCCTGTTGGCCTATGATTCAGCTGATAAATTTCAGTCCTTACTCACTTTAGATATCTACTAAAAAGGATGCTTTTTCTGATTTTTAAAATATTTTCCAAAGTGTTCCCTAGAGTAGACTATATTGCCTTTACTAACGTACTTTGCATATTCTCTTTTTTTTTCCTGTGATTTTCTGTATTCACTATTAGAATGTTGGTGGGCTGAGCGTCTGTGTCATTTACTGTTTTTATGCTTGAAACTACCACTCAAGTATGTTTATTGGATGATGTATATGGCTGACCCTTTTGAGTGACAACCAAAACAAGAAAGCATGCTAAAGCAAGTTCAGAGTACTGTATAAATAGGCCAGTTTGAGCCACATGACTTGATATTAGAAATATTTCAGTTAGAGAATGACAAGAGGCCTCTGTTAAGCCCCATTAGGAAAGTCACAGTATAGAACTGAAACTCTGGAGCGTAGTGGTACTGTTTTACTGGTTTTCAAACAACAGTAAGCTACTGAGTTCTGATACATATTGGAACATTTTACAGCAAAACAACAAGGAACAATAAAACTAGAACGATTGTGAATGAGCTGAATACTTTTATGCCCATCAAGGTCCAGCAGCAATCTGTCCTAAAACCAAAGTAAAAGTCTGAGATGAAAATAAACAGATCTAGAAGGCACAATAAGCTACCTGAACATGGGGGTCTCATGGACCTCCATGTTCCCCTCTCCTATTTCACAAATACCTCTTTCAGTTCAGACCAGTGCCTTCATGGAGGAGTTCTCTAGGATAAGCTGGCAGAAAAGGGAGGAAAAAACTATATTTAGTTCAGAGATGTGTTTGTTTGGTAGATGACACCAGATGAAATTGGACTGCCAGATTGGCCTACAGTCACAATTAGGAATAGGTCTAAGAGGTGTTGGTGAGAGGACATCTTCCCATTGATCATTGTATGACAAGACCTCAGGTCATCCCCTTTATATGGAGAGAGAAGTAGCCCATGGCATGAAAATAGATCTCACTGTCCTGGGTGATAATGTGCTTCCTCTTCTCTATACCTCAGCTGTCACTGACTGACATGGGGTACTAAAGACAGACGTCTTTGTCTTAAAATGTGGTGAAATCTCTGATGGAATTTATGTTTCAGACTGTCCTCTGAGGTCACCCTGAAGCTAGTTTTAGAAATCACACTATTAGCTTTTCCTCCTGTCCTATCTTGCTTCTCACATTCTCCTTGTAAAACCACACAAAGAAAATTCCCTTCTCAGGCCCTGCTTGCCGGGAACATGATTTAAGACACTATGATTATAAAGCAAATTCTTGAAGGTGTGTATTAAGTGATTATAAACCTCTTCACTTTCCTACTTTAAGATATTTACTATCAATAACCTTGATAATAGTATGATAATAACACTAAGATTTAAAAATCAAGATTGTAACCAGGTCTGGCTATTTAAATAACCTAATAATATGAATAATCTAAAATAAAATTGTTTGTTTCATCTTCTAAAGTTTGAAGAAAATGCCTCAAAATATATTTCTTCTTTTTTATTGTTGTTCAGTTATAGTTCCTCATTTTTCCTCATGTTGCTCTCCCCTGCCCCATCCAAGCCCACTCCCAGACATTCCCCTCCCAATTGTCATTGTCCATGGGTCCTTTGTGTATGTTCCCCTTCTTTCCACCTTAACCCCCTCCCGACCCTCCTCTGGTCTCTGTCATTTTATTCCTTATTTCCATAACTCTGGTTCTTTGTTCCTCATTTGTTTGTTTTGTTGATTAGGTTGCACTTATAGGTGAGATCATATTGTTTTTGTCTTTCACTTCCTGGCTTATTTCACGTAGCATAATACTCTCTAGTTCCATCCATGCTGTCTCAAATGGTAGGAGTTTGAGACAGTATGGATGTTGTCCTGGCAGAATGGTAGTTCCCCGTCTTTCTTTCTGCTCTGTAGTATACACTGGGTAAAGGTACCATAATTTTTTGATCCACTCCTTTATTGATGGGCATTTAGGCTGTTTCCACCACTTGGCTATTGTAAATAACACTGTTATGAACATGGGGATGCATAGGTTCTTTTGAATTGGTGTCTCAAGATTCTTAGGGTTTATTCCCAGCAGTGGAATCACTAGATCAAAAGACAGTTCCATTTTTAGTTTTTTGAGGAAATTCCATACTGTTTTCCACAGCAGCTGTACCAGTCTGCAACCCCACCAAGAGTGCACTAGGGTTCCATTTTCTCCACATCTTCTCCAACATTTGTTTGTTGATTTGTTTATGATGGCCATTCTAATTGGTGTGAAGTGGTATCCTTTGTGGTTTTAATTTGCCTCTCTTTGATAGCTAGTGATGCTGAGCATCGTTGCATATGTCTCTGGACCCTTTGTATGTCCTCCTTGGAGAAGTGTGTATTTAGGTCCTTTGCTTATTTTTTAATTGGATTATTTGTCTTCCTGGAGTGGAATAGTGTGTTTTCATGTATTTTGCAAATCAAACCCTTGTCTGAGGTATCATTGACAAATATGTTTTCCCATGTGGTTTGTTACCTTTTTATTTTGCTGATGTTTTCTTTAGCCACGCAGAAGATTTTCAATTTGATGTAGTCCCATTTATTTATTTTTCCTTTATATCCCTTGTTCTAGGACATATCAGTGAAAATATTGCTATGTGGGATATCTGAGATTTTCCTTTCTATGTTTTCCTCTAGGACTTTTATGGTGTAATGACATATTTAAGTCTTTTATCCATCTTGAGTTTATTTTGGTGTATGGTGTAAGTTAGTGGTCTAATTTCATCATTATTATTTTTTTGCATGTACTTGTCCATGTGTCCTAACACTATTTTTTTAAGAGGTATTTTTACTCCATTGTTTGCTCATGTGCCCTTTGTCAAATATTAATTGACCATATTGACCATGGGTTTATTTCTGGGCTCTCTATTCTGTTCCATTGGTCTGCATCTATTCTTATGCCAGTACCAGACTGTTTTGATCACTGTGGCCTTGTAGTATAGTTTGATGTCAGGTATTATGATACTTCCACTTTGGTCTTCTTTCTCAAGATTGCTATGGCTATTTGGGGTCCTTTATGGTGCCATATAAATTTTGAAATTTTGTTCTATTTTTGTGAAATATGTCATTGGTATTTTAATAAGGATTATGCTGAATCTATAAATTGCTTTTGGCGATATGGACATTTTAATGATGTTAATACTTCCAATGAACACAGTATATGCTACCATTTGTTTGTGTCTTTCTTAATTTCTTTCTTCAGTGTTGTGTCATTTTCTGAGTACAGGTCTTTTACCTCCTTAGTTAAGTTTATTCCTAGGTACTTTATTTTTCTTGTTGTTTAGTAATTGGAATTTTCTTCCTAATTTCTGCTTCTGATATTTCATTGTTGGTGTACAAATATGCCTTTAATTTCTGAATATTGACTTTGTATCCCACTGTTTTGACCAATTCACTTATTAGGTTGAGTAGTTCTTTGGTGGAGTCTAGGATTTTCTGTGCTATCGTGTCATTTCCAAACAGTGACAGTTTTACTTCCTTCTTTCCAATTTGAATGCCTTTTATTTCTTTCTCATCTGATCACTGTGACTAGAATTTCCAATACTACATGGAATAAAAGTGGCGAAAGTGGAAACCCTTGTCTTGTGCCTTATCTATGTGAGGAAGATTTTAATTTATACCCATTTAATATGATGTTGGCTGTAGGTTTCTCATATAATGCCTTTATTGTGTTGAGGTATGCTCCCTCCACTCCCACTTTGCTGAGTGTTTTTGTCATAAATTTTATAGTACCTTATCAAATGCTTTTTCAGCATCTATTGGTATGATCATGTGATTTTCATTTTTTAATTTTGTTTATGTGATATATTACATTTACATTTATTGATTTGGATATATTGTACCATACTTGAACACTGGGATGAATCCCACTTAATCATGGTATATGATCTTTTTAACTTATTGCTGAATCCAGTTTGGCAATATTTTGTTGAGGATTTTAGCATTTATGTTCATCAGTGATATTGGCCTATACTTTTCTTTCTTTGTTGAATCTTTATCTGGTTTTGGAACTAGGATGTAACTGGTTTCATAAAAGGAGTTTGGGAGTCTTCCTTCTTCTTTTTTGGTGGGGTAGAGGTGGGGAGAATTTAAGCTGGATGGAGGTTAGCTCTTTCCTGAATGTGTAGTAAAATTCTCTTGTGAAGCCATCTGCTCCAGGGCTTTTTTGTGCCAGAAATTTTGTACTGATTCAATTTCACTAATGGTCATTGGTCTATTCAGGCTTTCTGCTTCTCCCTGATTCAGTGTTGGAAAATTGTTTCTAGACATTTGCCCCTATCACCCAGGTTCTCAAATTTCTTTGTATATAGTTTTTCATAGTAATTTCTTATAGTCCATTTTATTTCTGTGGTATTGGCTGTAAATTCTCCTCTTTCATTTTTTTATTTTATTTATGTGGGGCCTCTCTCTTTTTTTCTTGATGAGTCTGGTTAAAGGCTTGTCAATTTTGTTTATCTTTTCAAAGAACCAACTCCTGGATTTATTGATTATTTGAATTGTTCTTTTAGTCTCTTTAGTCATTTAATTCTGCTCTGATTATGATTATTTCCTTTCTTCTACTTGCTCTGTCCTTTGCTTATTGATATTCCTCCAGTTCTCATAGTTGTAGGATTAGGTTGTTTATTTGAAATGTTTCTATCTTTTTTAGGTAAGCCTGTATCACTATGAACTTCTCTCTCCAGACTGCCTGCACTGTGTCCCACAAATTTTGGGCTGTTGTGTGTTCATTTTCATTTGTTTACAGGTACTTTTTTATTTCTTCCTTGATCTCATTGTTAACCTGTTCATTATTTTACAACCTGTTATTCAGCCTCAATGAATTTGACTGTATTTGAGTTTTTTTCCTTTAGGTTGGTTTCTAGTTTTAAGCCCTAGTGATCCTAGAAAATGCTTGATATGATTTGAAATTTCTTGAATTTGTTGATGCTTCTTTGTGTTCTACCATGTCGTCTATCTTTGAGAATATCCCATGTGCATTTGTAAAGAATGTATATTTTCCTTCTTTGGGATGAAAGGTTCTGTATATATTAAGGTCGATTTGTTCTAAATATGTCGTTCAGTGTCATGATAATCTTGTTTAGCCTTTGTTTGGAAGATCTATCTATTTTTGACAGTGGGGTGTTAAAATCCCCTACTATAAGTGTGTTGATGTATATATCTTTCTTGAAGTCCTCCAAGATTTTCCTTATATATTTGGGTGCTCCTATGTAGGGTGCATATATGTTTACACTGTTTATATCTTTTTGATGAATTCTTCCCTTGAGTATTATGAAGTGACCTTCTCTGTCTTTAATTATGGACTTTGTTTTGAAATCTATTTTATCTGGTATAAATATTGCCCAGTTTTCTATTCATGTCCATTTACTTGGAATATTTTTTATAGCCCTTCATGTTCGGTCTGTGTACGTCTTTTGGTATTTTGTTCTGAGGTAGGTCTCTTCTGGCAGCATACATGCAGGTCATGTTTTCTTATCCATTTAGCTACCTTATGTCTTTTGAGTGAAACATTAATCCATTTACATTTAGGGTTATTATTGATAGGTACTTATTCATTTCCATTTTTTCTCCTTTGTTCCTGTGTTCCTCTCTCTCTCACTTTTTGTCTTCATCTTCCTAAAGAAGTACCTTTAGCATCTCTTGCAGAGCTGGTTTGGCAGAGCTATATTCTTTTAGCCTTCTTTCGTCTGGAAAAATCCTTATTTTGCCTTCCACTTTAAAAGAGAGCCTTGCTGAGTAGCGTAGTCTTGGTTGTAGGCCTTTGTTTTTCATTACTTGAAATATCCTTGTCATTCCCTTCTGCTTGTAGAGTTTCTAATAAGAAATCATTTGCTAGCCTTATCAGGGCTCCCTTGTCTGTTGCTGTTTCTCCTTGCTGCATTTAAGATTCTCTCTTTGCTTTTGAGTTTTGCCATTTTAATTATGATGTGTCTTGGAGTGGGCCTCTTTCTGTTCACCTTGATTGGGACCTCCTGTGCTTTCTGGACTTAGTGACTCTTTCTCTCATCAAGTTAAGGAAGTATTCTATTATTA
Organism: Tonatia bakeri; assembly: GCA_004024845.1. NCBI lineage: Eukaryota > Metazoa > Chordata > Mammalia > Chiroptera > Phyllostomidae > Tonatia > Tonatia bakeri. Next base: position 647,770 of record PVIA01000089.1, read on the forward strand.
CTTTTTCTATTCATTACTACTCTTCTTCTCCTTCTGGGATCCCTATTATATGGACATTATTATGTTTCATGTTGCCCTAACACTCCTTTAACCCCTTTTCATTCTTTTTAAATCTTGTTTCAGTTTTTTGCTCTGTTTGGGAATTTTTTTTCTACCTTGTCATCCAACTTGCAGTTCAATCCTTTGCTTCATCTAACCTGTTTTTAATTCCTTCCATTGTGTTCTTCATTTCAGATATTGTATTTTTCATTTCCTCCTATCTTTTATTGATGGTTTCTGTGTCCTTTTTCATGTTAATGTAGTTTGCGATAAATTCCTTGAAGCATTCCTGGAGTGCTTCGAAGTTCTCACTGAGCTCCTTGAGCATCCTTATAACCATTATTTTGAAGTTGATGTCAATAATTTGGTTGCCTCAATTTTTTTTAACAATCTTTCTGGGGATTCTCCCTTTCCTTTTGATTGGCTGTTTTTTCTTTGACTCCCCATTTTTGACGACTCTCTTTGTTTTGTTTTTTTTTTTTTTCTGCTTGTTAGACTTGTCTGCTTTGACTCCCTGTGTCCGTGGCATGATCTTCTGTGGTAGGAGACCTGTGGGACTCAGTGGTGCAATCACCTTGATCACTTGTGCTTGATTCTCTTGTGCTGAATTTATGCATTTTATGTGGCTGTAATTGGGTTTTGGTTGTTGTTGGGTTGTTCTTTGGTGAGTTCTTCCCTCTGGCTTACTGAGAGTCACTCTACCTCTATGTCTTACATACTTTTGTACAGGTGCTGTCAGAACAAAAACCAAACAGCCCCAGAAACAGACCCACACCTGAAAGATATCCCCCATCTACAATTACACTATCAATAGCCAATGAACCAATATTAATAAAGGTATAAAGAGATCAAGACTATTATATGAAAATAAAAACAAATATGAGATAAACTAAAAGAAATTTTGCAAGTGCAGAGAGAAGGGCAATAATAAGAATAGGGAATAGAGACAAGGCAAAGTAGAAAAGAGAAGAAAATTTTCTTCATAACTAAAAACAGGAGGAGGAAAGGTGAAATGGAGTAAGAGAGGAAATGCAAGTAGTATTAGATCAAAACTGAAATTTAAAGAATATGTGAGTGTGTATGTGCATGTGTGTGTATAGTGAGAAAAAAAGAGACCACCGCCACGAACATATATAATATAGCCCTAATTGCAGAATAATCATTACCACATAGATAGCAACAACCATAGGCCACAATTTATGTGGGTGGAATCAGAATAAGAGGGCACAAGGAAAGAAAGAAGAGCTTAAGAGATGTTGAAAGAAAAGAGCAGTTATTTTGTGAGGATAGAGGGAGAAGGGATACTAAGTGCAAGATGAAAACCTTGCTAAGACAGGGAAAAATTAACATTTAAAATGAAAAAAAAGGAAAGGATAGGAGGAAGGCAAAATGGAATAGGAGAGGGGAACAGTGAAATTTGAGATTTCACTGATGCGGATCCTGGCTCATGGGGTCCACCACCTTGTGGATGAGATACAAGACAAATTCACGTGGCCTACTGAATCCTGTGGAGGAAAAGGGACAGCGTGACTTTTCTTTCAAGGGGAGAGAAAGCCGTGGCCCTTGCCATGACAGGCCTTTATTTCTTTTTCTGGGCATCTTACATGATGGTCCATATTTACTATACACAGGTTGGCTTTAGGTGGTTACCTTTTACTGAAAACAAAGGAGCCAATGCTGCTAATCACATCACAGAAGAAGGATATTTGCAAATGCAAAGGCAAAAGTGGTTGAACTGGTTACACTAGTCCTTGGAAGGTTTAGCATGGATTTTAGGAAGTTACTCTGCAATAAATGTTTGCTGCCTCAATTCAGGGTAAGGGAGTTTTAACAAAAGCAAGTCTCAAAGTGGCCTAAATACATTGCAGGCCTGATTCCCCATGGGAGAACCTATCCATGGGTGTGGGTCCTGTGCATCTCCAAGTGGGAGCTGGGCCCACACCACACAGAATAGTCTCCTACATTTCACATACAAAGATAGTCACTATTTACAAATAAGATTGAAGAACTGTAATAACAACCACCTTATCCACTACCTGTGAGCAAATATTGATAAAGGTGGAGAGAGAATATTAGTATTTTAAGAACTGGAAAAAGAATGTGACATGACTAATGACAATCACAAATGGTTTTGAGAGGCTGGAGTGGGGAGCAATAGTAAGAGTGCAGAATCGAAACAAGTCATAGCAAGAGAGAAAATAGAATTTAAAACAAATATATGAAGATGGAGGAAGGAGATAGTATGGAGTAAGAGAAGGGAAGAGCAATATATGAGATTTGAAATAAACTATTTTATAAAACTTGGTGCCATATTATGCCCAGACTTGAAGGATATGAAATGAATGTTAAACAGCTTTGCAGGAGGGAAGATAGGTCTTGTGCTTGTCTCCGTTTTCTCTGCTCTGCTAGCTTTAGTAAATTGGGGCCAGAGGAGCTGTGTAGCTCATAGTGTCTGGTGCAGGGCCTTTTTCTTCTTTCCCCTGAGGAAATGTACACATCAGCAGGAAACTCCTGGGCCTCATCTCACTGCTCTGCTGAGCCTGTAGTCCCACAGGCAGGTGTCGCATTCACCTGTCTGTGAAAGGCTCTGGCTGACTGAAGCAAATATCAGGCATTCAGTTCCTGCCTTCCAGACCCAAGCCTGCCTCTCTCTCACAGGAGATTCAGCCCAAATTCTCCACTCTGCAATGCCCTCTGCTTGAAAGCAGTGTTGAGTAGGGTCCTTCCATTCCTTCCATGTACTCTCTGCTTTTGAGTTTTTTGGTTGGCAAAGCTGCTGCTACCAGCCCACATGCACAGCCCACAGGACACCCAGGTCATTATCAAGTCTCAGGTATGTCTCAGCTTCCCTTTTAAAAGATTGTATCTACAGTGACCATGCTGTAGCATGTGTCCCTGGGGGTCCTGTTCTCCAAATGCTCCATCTCTCACAAAATCACAATCATTGTCAGGGTTGGCTATCTCCTTACAGGGCCTCTGACAATTTTAGACAAAATTTCTCTCTGAATCCTTCCCAGATGGCATTGGGAAGAACCCCTCAGGTCTACTATAACACAAGGCAGTGACTGTCTGCTGTCCCTGCTACCTCCAGAGGTCTTCAGTCCTCAGGCCTGCCTATGTTCACAGTGCTGTTTCTGTTGCCCACACTTCCCAGGCCTTCTCTCGCTGCCTGGCAGCTTGCAGGTCCTGAGCAGATCTTCAACCACCCCAACTCTATGCAGCCAGCAGTGCTACACTGGGCAGCTGTGGCAGTGCTCCTAGAAAGCCCAGCTATTAGCCCCTAGACACCCTGCAGTCAGGCTGGCTCCTGTGTACTCCTATGCACTCCCCATGCTCTCTTCTGCATATGCTCTCTTCTGTACACGCTCTCACTCGCGGATGATTTGACTCCCTCTCCACTCTGCGTTCTCACTTCAAATGCAGTCCATATCTGAGAGCAGAAGAATGGAGCTGTCCACTACTCTGATGCCATTTTAAATCTCAAAATACCATATTTCTATTATTGCTCCCTATAGTCCTAAAGTGATTCAGAAATTTAAATAGTTGACTCAGAGAATGGATTGAGCAATAAAAATCCAAAATATTTTTATAAATGTGAAACATCTCTATATTATAAAAAGTCAAATCACTTTGGCCAGCATCTTATTCCCTAATCAAGTTTTCTGTATGAATTGCCTAGATGTCAAATCAACACAAGTTAGGAAAATTTTTAAAGAAAATTAAGTGGATTCTTTCACTTAGCATAATGCTTTCCAGATCCATCCAAGCTGCCACAAAGGGTAGGAACTTCTAGGGTAGAGGCAGTAGAAGAATGGTGAGGAGAAAATGGACATAACTATACTTGAACAGCAATAAAAAGAAGTTGCCAAAAGAAAAAGAAAATTAAGTGGAAAAGTTTTTTATAAAGAAATTGTTAACATTTCCAAAATCAAGTCTAATTTACTGAAATAACTTTAACCAAGCTAGCTATCTTTTTGACTTCACAATTAAAAAAAGGAAACTGTGTTAGAGATGGATTCTCAAACTAATATATTATCTACAAAGCATTTTAATCATTCAAGGGGATGAGTGTAAATCAAATCATATATATACACTTTCTAACCAGTGTTTTGTAAAGCTGCAGCCTAAGAAGAAGAAATTTAAAAGGCCTAAAGTTTACAAAAAGTATTTTCAGTGAAAATAAGTGTGTTTCCCCACCTAATTCTAAGTTGAATGAATCAGCAATGCCAGTAGAATGTCAAAGGCCTTCAAATAAATGGATTACAGCAACTAACCCTATATGTATTTATGGCTTTTGACATGTAATAAAGACCTTATCTTTTCCAATTCTAATAAATATGGACATTCAGAAACATCAGAGACTAACTAACCAGTTGCTTTGTCAAAGACCACTCTAGAAATAACGTCTAACCCTTAAGCTTTTGTTCTCTGGCGTCTGCCATTGGTATATTACTCAAACCCCACTTTCACAATCACTAAATCTCATAACTCTTAATCACCAAATCTCATAACCCTTAAGTGTCCAGAGAACCAATATATTAGAGTAATATTAAATTAAAATATTTATTTGTGTTTATACTACCAATAGTATATAATGGATACTAAAACTTCCTGGACAAATAAAATTTCTCCAACTGTTAATGTCTTCTGCTCATGTAGGAATAAATGATGCAGACAAGAGATACCTATAAAGAAGATCATCACCTTGAAGAACTAAATATTAAAGTATATTGTAAGAGAACACATGCAATTTAACTTAAGGTATAGGATAATTTTATCTTTGCCTTTATTTAAAGGTAGGATATTTGAAATCATATGACATACCTGGGACTCCAAACAAAAACCAAAATTCAAGAGTGACTCAATAATAAATTTGAGATAAAGACTGGGGATTTGAAAATACTAACATAAAGGACAATTATTTCAAGAATAGTAGTGAATACAGGGTGGGGGAAAAGTGGGTTTACAGTTGTGAGTATGTGAAACACAGTTTATTCTTGTATTATTATTCATTAAATATTGTATTCTTTTCCATACAAATAACTGTAAGCCTACTTTCACCCCATTCTATATAGTGCTTTGAATCTAAAGATAAATTGGAAATTATGTGGTTAATCTTTTTTGTAAGTGGGGGTGAAAACAAAAGAAATGAATGTTTTTGTTAGTAGAAGAAGTAGTAAATGATTATAAGTGTTTAACTTTATCAGTGTGTATAAAGGCAGATGGCAATGGGTCTGGAAGAGATGCAGAATGCAGTGCTCACTGGGATGTCTACATAAAGTGAGTCTCCTCAAAAACTTGTCCTTTCTCACCCATTCAGAATATTAAATTTGTCAAATTTCAAGACATTTACTACAGTTTTCTCATATCATTGGTTTAATAATGAAATATAGTATACAAGTTAGCCAGGCCCCAAAAGTAGATGTAGACAGTTGATTATCCCTATTTTTATAATATTAGTGCAGAGGTATTTGAAGTCCTTGAAAGCATCTCAAACATTAAAGTTCAAATTAAACCAACAATTTTGTTCTTAACTTCCATTTCTTCATATGTTTATACAGTTTGACATTTGGAAATGATATCAAAGCAGTCAACAATTCAGAAATTAGAAACTCATTTTATCTTTTATTATTTCTTATTTCACTTCTTTCAGCCATGTATATCCAAAAAATCACTATACATTGCCACATTTATTTTCTAGTAAATATTTGTGGTAAGCAGAATTCCAAGACAACCCCCAAGTTTCCCCACTCCCTGATGTACATGCCCTATATAATTTCTGACACTGAGCATAAGGAGGACTTAAGAATATGATGGGAAACAGTCCTCATAATTATGTTATGTTGTACAGTTGACTTTACAAGAGAGAAATTATCCTTGGTGGACCTCTCCTCATCAGGTGAGTCCTTAGACTGTTATGTCCCAGAAGAAAGAGATTGAAACCTGAGAAAAATTTAATGTGAGGGAGATTTTCCAGTATAGTCTTTGAAGATGAAGGAGGCCACATGGCAAGGAATATGGGTAGCCTAGAGGAGCTGAGAGAAATCTCTAGCTGATAGAGGGAAAACAAGAATTTCAGTCCTACAACCGCAAGGAAATTAATTCTGTCAACCTGAATCAGCTTACAGGAGGATTCTCAGCTCCAGATGATAACAAAGATTGCCAACACCTTAATATCAGCCCTTTGAGAACTGAACAAAGAACCCAGGCATGTCTACCTAGGTTTCCGACCTTCAGAAACTATAGTATATTAAATAGGTATTCTTTTAAGTCACTCAATTTATGGTAATTTGTTACACAGCAATATAAAACTATTATAATATTTCCCTATACAATCTCATCTGTATTGTTTATCTTCTGCCCCTATTTCCTTCCAATTGCTGATCCTATCTTTAGTTCCAGCAATGGTGGGCCTGCTTTTCTAAACCAAGTATGGTAAATATTTTGTACATAAAATAGTTCTATAACACAACCAGAGGCCAATAATTTTCCTGGCAGTTGTTATTGGTCACTCTGGACAAATGATGTGAGCTGACCTAATACGACAGTAGCAAATGGCTTTTATACTGTATTTATAAAAGAAATACACATACCTAACTTGTGAATTAGGAATACCTGATGACCTAGGTGTCACTGTTCCAAGATCCTGGAGGAAATCACCCTGAGGAGAAAGCCGACAAGCTCCAAATTCCTGATTTTACTATGCAGTCAATCTGATCTATTCATTTTCTGCTTATATGAAATTAATAAATTGGTTTCACAGGTTAAATCAAATTGAGCCAAATTTTTTTGTTAGGTAGAAATAAAAATATCCAAGTATACAGATGATATAGTCAGAAAGAAATTATTGAGAAAGACTACTTAACTGGGATTCTTAAAATGTTTACATAGGAAATACACAGTCGAATGAGGATTAAAATTATCTATAAACCATATAACTTCATACAAAAGAATAATAAATGCTTGCTTTGCTGACAATTCAAGAAAATAATGAAATGGAATTCTATCTCTCATTTAACAATCAGCAACAAAGAAATGCTTCAAAATAATGTGGAAATTAAATGAACTTGAAGAAAAATGTGCATGTCATCCTAGAATATATATTTACCAAAGGAGTACTTTTAAATGTACTCTAGGCTTTACTGAATAAGTTAAAAACTTCAAGAGTAAAGGACCTTAGTAGCATTATGGCTCAATTATGAGTTTCTTATCCAAACAATTAAATTTGAACTTCAATACCATAAACCATTCAAATAAAAAATAAATTGAGGAGGGTTTGTAACACATTTTAATTTAATTGATGAGTTTTTATTGAGTTCATATATACATGTATTTGAAAAACACCTCCATTCACTTAGTACATGTTATTGAGATTTAGAGATATTCTGATCCTTAGCTAAACATTTAGAATCCATTAGGATGGAATGTCCATGAGATCAAGGGTTTTATGGATTTTGAATCCTTCTGTTCACATGGTAGACATTCAATAAATATATGTTGAAAGAATTTAGTTTCTGTTCAAATTATTAGATTGTTATTTTATGTTTAACTTTTACTCCTCCAAAACCCAAATTAAAAAACAAAGCAGAACAAAACAAAAACTAGAAATACAAAAAAAACACACACTTATAACAAGGAAGTGATTGGGGGAAATTGCTAAAATCAAAGAAATCATTAAGAACAAGTAAATACCATTTGTTTGTTTTCTGCTTTGTTTCCAAAACAGAATATATAGGAGATATATTGGCAAAAATATTTCTACATCGAATCTCTGATATTTTACTACCTATGTTTTCTTCTAGGATTTTCATGGTTTTGTTACATTTAAGTCTTTTATCCATTTTGACTTTATTTTTGTGTATAGTGTAAGTTGGTGGTCTAGTTTTGTTTTCTTTGCATGTACCAGTTCAGTTTTCCCAACACCATTTATTGAGCAAAGAGACTACCTTTACTCTATTGTATGTTCATGCCCCCTTTTTAAAGTATCGGTTGCTCATACAGTGCCATCCTTCATTGAAGAAGTTCCTAGGTAAAGAAGAAATCTAATTTTCCAATCAATTAATTTTTTTACAAGGTTCCAAGGTAATTCATTAGAGAAAGGATTTTATAAACAAATTTTCCATGATTCCAGAGATTAAAAAATTATGTGAGATTTTAACAATCTTGGCTTATTCTAACCATATATATATATATATATATATATATATATATACACACACAATAGAATTAATATTTAGAAAGCTGACAAATATGGGCACCATTGTCATATTATACCAGTTTTAATCAAGTAAACTTCACCCCCCTATTTATCTGTCTCCTTTTGTAATCTAGAAGGCATTCTGCTGCTACTGCTACCACCCCACATTGTTAGCTCTGAGTGTGGAGAACCTGACTACAGGAGCTGACACCATGGTTTTACACCCAGTAGTCTCACTTTGAGTATCTTAGGCTGAATGAGAGCTGAGCAGTGGGAGGAGAACAGCTTAATCAAATGAGAAATTGTTTTGAATTTGACTCCACTTTTGAAAACTCAGGGAAACAGTGAGACCTGCACAGGGTTCCCTACAACCAAAGGGAAGGTTTTACTTGAAACACTATTTACCACCTTCCTCCTCAAAGTATGGTCTACAGAGCAGCACCAGCAGCAGCGGTAGCAGCAGAATCACCCAAGAATTTAATTAGGACTAGTGAATATTAGGGTCTACTCTTGACCTCCAGAATTCAAATATTCATTTTAACAAGTTCTCCAAGTGGTGCACATTCCAGTGCACTGGTTTGTAGGACAAGTGGTGAGAAAGAATGGGGTTAATTTTTATGCAATTTTTAAAATTCTCTATCATTTAATCATCTAATAACATGTTCAGAGTATTTAGAAAATTTTATTTGGTTATAAGACCGAAGAAATAGTCTTAAAACAGCATTGGAATGAATCAGGAAAGCAGGGTTTTTGTTTGGTTTTTTTTGTGTGTGTTTTTTTAACCTGTAAGTCAGATTGCCTATAATGATCAAAATTTTTTAAAGTATAAAGTATTACTGAAGAATCAAGTGTAGTAAGAAAGCCCATGTAAACAGTTTTCAAGGTCTCCTTGACATGCTATGAATATGAATTATCCATCTATTTATCTATCTACCTGTGTGTATGTATGGAGTTATTATATCTTATATTAATATATATACTATTATTATTAACTTCTGTTAAATTGTTATGCACCTAAATATGTCTCCTCTAACAAATCTAAGTACATAAAGTCAAATTTTACTCTTTTTGGAATAATCAATTCAGCACTCATTTTTTCCATCATTCTCTATGTAGTTAACATTTGCTTTATATTAAGTGTCTTGTAAGTAAAAGAATTCTATAAAGAAGTATAGTGGAGACTCTCTTTGGGAAAAAAAAAAATTGTACAATTTAAGGGGCAACAGTAGGTATCTCTTCAACCAAAAGAAGCAGGCAGCTCTTGCCCAATCCAGAACAATGGGAGCAGAAAAGTCTGGCCTGATTAAGGCAGGTGATTTAGTGGGTTAGGATTTGAACTTTGACATTTTAATGCCAATCATAACCAGGGAGTATGTACCCCAACAGCTGGGATCCTTATAATGCCTTCAGTGAACAAACTTTCTTCTTTTTCTTTTTTTTGTCCCCCTGCAAGAACTTAATCCCCACTCAACTACTTTTTGGACCAAAGTTTTCTCTAAGGCTTTACAGAAAAACTTGTACCTGAAAAAAGGCATTTAACCATCTTACTTGCTCACCCCATTTCAATTCTCTGTGACCTTTAAAAAATTGGTTGTACATTCAGTTATTTTATAAGTCACAGGAAGTTCAAATTAATTTTAGAAATAGTGTATATTATAACTAAAGGAATAGTAAAGCATTTAAAAGTCCTTGCCACCCTCTGTGTCACAACAAAATATTACTTTTTACAGCTTAGTATATTTTTATAAATTTACCTTGTAGTTTTTAAAAATATGGTAAACAGATGTGGGGGGAAACTTCTACTTTTTAAATGTGGAAATATGAACTGAATAAAAATTGATAAAAATTGACATACAAAGTGGATTATACTGGCTATCATTTTACCTAATTTTTTAAAAAATCAAGTACATTTTTATACTTAGTATGGTAATTATTACAGTCTTTTTGCATCACAGGTCAGGCATGCTTGCTTATCAAATGGTGTATATCCCTATGCCAAGTTCCCTCTCAATGCTGACTTGGACATTTGTCTTACAGTGCCTTTTGTAGACATAAATTCACTTGCTTGCCCAACTACATTCCAAGGATTTATGGGTTGGATTTTGTTTTGTTTTCTCTTGTTTTTGTAAAGTATACCAAACACCAGATAATATGAAAAAACATCATTCCCCTCCAGGTATTTTCAACCTATTTATTGTTTGTGCCTGGAATAGGATCCAGATTAATGTAAAATACTGACCCAGCACAAGTCCACCAGTCAGAAAAACACATGTCAGGCAAATAAAATATAGTACCTTGCATGCAGTAGGTTTTTCTAGATTAATGACCCAATGACTAAATATTTTATCTATCCAAAATTGTATTTAATCTGTTTTAGAACCATTTTGTTTTGTCAGTTTAAAGAAATAAGTTTAGTAAAATGATTGATGATACTCTTCAAACAGTTGACTGCTTGGCCCACACTGATGGAACAGATTTTAAACTACATATTATAGTTTTTTATATACTTTCCAATGTATTCTTATATTTTTGACAATATGTGTTCTTCCTTATTTACATTTTGAATTCTTAGTCTGAAAGAAGGGGAGGAGAGGACTTCTATGTCGCTGACTCAGAGTGCATTAATTGATGAATGACCAGGGTAGATGTCTTAGCTCCCAATCTTTATGCATAGATAAACATCATTAGAATATCTTTGAAGAACATAAATGGATCCTTCTACCAAAAAACTGGACTGCAACAACTGAAAAATAGTGTTTTTTAAAATTCCTGGGAAGCACAGTTTAATTTTTTTTGATAATTTTTCTTAACTGCTCAGTCAGCCATAGGAAACAAAAGTGACCAGTATTATATAGGAGAAATTTTCAAATCAGGTAACACTTGATATAATGCTATTTATTAAAACTTGTGTATTTTATTATCTTTATTTAAAATACTTTTGATATACCCTCAAGAAGTTATACAAGAATAATAACTATAAGAAATTACATAAAGTTCCAAAGACATGATACTTTTTCAATTTTTAAAAATATATACAGATTTTATGTTGGTCAAAGGTAGCAATGATAAGTAAATTGGATTCATAATAAAATAATAAGCACATTTTTAACTGTAAAACACTTTATATTAGCTTATATAGTATATATCTATACATATATGTATATATACACAGAAAAACATGAGGGCTTAAAAAGAATATTTATAAAAGACTGATTAAATCATATTAACAACTTTAGGATTAGGGTGAATCCTCTTTCCCTTTACTTATATTCAGTTTAAGTTTGTTCAACCACTTCCTCCCATGAAAACATCTAAACTTCACACCATAAGAGACAGCAATTCTACTTTTGGGAATGAGATCTACCTATAAATTCAAACCTATACACAAAGATACATGCAAAGTGATACTCATTGCGTATTTACTTAAATACTAAAAATAAATAAATAAATGAGGTTTGGCTGGGAAAGGATTGATTAAATAAATACATTAATGGATAACTTACTATGTAATAAGAGATAATCATTTAAGAACATAACTGCAAAAATATGAAGGATACACTTTTTATTTAAAAAATCAAGTTACAAAACAGTATCCCAATATAATTTATTTAATTTCTGCAATACTATGATATGTGGAGAGAAAGTATGTTGAAATCCCTAAGAAGTAGTAAACATTATTGTGTCTGGGAATTACCTTGTGAAGCTGCTAGTGCCACAGTGAAGCAACTTTTACTTATCCCTATTTGCTATTCTACATGAATATTTATACCATATTATGTATTATTTTCATATTTAAAAAACCTTGTTTAAAAGTAAAATTCAATTAAAGTGTGTTTTTTTAAAAGTTTAACTGAGCGATCAATTTGGATCTCACATCAGTGTGCTCACTGTCTTAGACCCATGAGACTCTGCCGCCACCTGTGGCAGAGAACAGAAACTGAAAATGAAGGCATCAAAAGGCCTAAAATAACAGACAAGATTCTGAAGCTGAAAATATGTACTTGCTATTTGGGCAGATCACCTGGAATCATGTGCTCACCTAACTTTGTGCTGAATACAAAATAAATATGTGGATTTATGGATGGATTTATGTAGCATTAGGGAAACAAGTAAAACCATGCCTGAAAGATCGACTTTCTGTCAGTCGCAAACACAATGTGCTTCTCACTAAAGAGAGAGAGAGAGAGAGGACAAAAGAAAAAGAAAAGGTAAATTGAAACACAACAGGCCTCACATTAATGGGTCTCACATTTTGGGGTTTTTTGTTTGTTTGTTTTGTTTTTTTGAGACCAGAGAGTTTACCTGCATTATTGATTTGAAATCAAATAAGAAATTGTCAGGAATTTTCTGCTCTTTGCTTCTTAGGTTGTGATTTCAAATGCAAATGAATTTCCCTGTTTTAACTGGACCACACAAAGTAATACACTCGAAGAGGTGTTCACCCTGTGGGCATATGGAGTCTCCTGTCTTTTATCCCTCCTGGTTAGATTCCCCAGGACCTGCTGAGTCAGGTTAGGTTAGCTCAGAAAATTTTCAATTCTGTGTACCCATCACTGACAGAATCATTGAGTAATGAATAAAGTGAACCACAGGGAGTAGTTTCAGACTTCAGTTTCTGTCATGAAGAAAAATAATCACAAATTGTTAGATACAGGAATATTTTAAAAACTATGATTTAAAAAGGACACAATCAGCTAATTTAAAGCCAGAAGAAAACTGCTTAAATAATATATAAAGTGAACTTTTGGTGAAAACTAGTTTTTAAATATTTTAAAAGATGTTTTTCCTTCTGTGGCTTGAAATAGTCCCAAAAAATAATGACACAGAAAAATAAGAATCTTGATAAAGCTGACCAGGAAAAACTGGGGCAAAAAAATTCCCAAACACAAAAACAGAAATGAGCCAGTTAAGTAGAGTGACAACTACATAACACTCACATTTATTATGTCATTCATATTGTGAATATGTAAAAGAAAATATGACTGCAGAAATTTATATATCAAATCTAATTGTAGCAATAATATTTCCACATAGAATTTAGACAGATTTGTATGTAACTCCTTTTCCAAAAGGAGAGGAGAATGAAACTCAAATTTGAATTAAACTTCTATGAGATTAAGGGTGTGCTGTTGGGATGTTAATCTTTGCCCTCCAAAATTTTGACTTGAGTGTTCTGGGGTAGTAATCTAATATGACAAGAGCTATATAAACATTAAGAATAAATGGCTTTTGTAGTGTTCCTTAGGAAATAACATAATGTTTCAGTTGATAGTTATGGAATGTGTGTTAGTTATCTGTTGATGTGTACCCTAAAACTTAGCTGAAAACAACACATATTTATTTTCTCAGTTTCTGTGGATCAGAAATTGGGATACTGCTCAGCTGGGTTTTTTCTTTTCACGATCTCTCAAAAATCTGTAATCAAAATGTTGACCAGGTCTGGAGAATCATCTCAGTGCTTCATTCAGTCAGATCCATTTTCATCCTCACTTAAGTGGTTTTTGGTAGGATTCAGTACTTAAAGGGAAGTTGAACAGAAGACCTATGTAGGTTCATAGCTCCTTGCTAGATGTTAGCCAAAAGCTGCCCTCAGTATATTACTACATGGGCTTCTCTAACATAGCTCCTTTCTTGATCAAAGCAAGGAAGGGTGTTCACTAGATAGATGAAATTACCATTTTTATAAAGATCATGGGAAATTCATTTGCATTTGAAATCACAACCTAAGAAGCAACGAGCAGAATGTTTGCTTTATTATATTTCCATAAATAAAATAAAATTGGCAGTGGAAGATGATATTGTGGACTTATTGCAATACTAAAACCCTCAATGGTTACAGCCCTTTAGAATTTTTTTAGGAATAATAACTAGTCAAAAAACAATTTGGTTTGTCTAATTATATAACATTTTGTTAACTTGTTTTATTAACTTATCTTTGTTAATAAGCCTAGCCCCCATTTTAAAATTTTATAATCCACCCCATTTTTTTCCCTCTGCTCACTTCAATCATTCACAAATTACAATTACAACTGGAGTTATTAATAAAGGAAGGGAGGCTGGCTGAAGTCTGCTCTTCAGAAATGTTATTTCCTGGCATTCCTTATTCTATGACAATAATGATTAGACACACAATTACAGCTTTTCTAGACTGCTGATTCCATAAGATTTTAACTCGTCAAGAATCCTTTGAAAATTGAGGTTAGAAAGCAGGCAGGGGTAGCTGAGAGTTCTACATCATTAGGATAACAGGACCCAAATAACTCCAATGGATAAGAGCAAAGGAGACCCACTCATGAAAGTAACATGATACCCCCAATGAGACTTGTTTCCTGGGTTACAGCACAGAGACTTAACAGTGTAGGTTAGGAGAGAAAGACAAAGTTCTATAGATATATGGAAATATATTTTTTCAAAGTCAATTATAGATAGAAGAGCGATTGAAAAATGCCTAACCCAATGAAATTAAAAAATTCAAAAGTAAAACAAGAAAAACAAAATCAAAATTGATAAAAATAAATCCATATATTATATATAAGGTTAACATATCTTATATGTGTATGTGATATTTTTGCAGCAAAAAACTAAATGTATCGAATTGAATTTTTTACACTTAAATATTCCTATCTTCAAATCAAAATAAAATGCCAAATTAAAAATAATGTATTAAGGTGCTGAGAAAATATATCAGTCAGCAAGTAATGTTAATTTGGCAACATTCTAACCAGATTATAAGGTTTATTACATAGAAGCAAAGTTGATGTTACACAATTGTTGTTTCTAACAAAAAAGATTAAGCTGTTTCTAATGACAATAACATCAAAGAGTTCTTTCTAATGACAATTCTCTAAGGGATTCTCAAATTCTTGTACACCTTGAGAACATAGGTCCTGATGGTATTTTGTTGTCAACTACCTTTCCAAAGATATTTGTATAGGTACAGCTTTGTATAGAGATATGGACTTTCTTTAGAGCAGAGATTTTTTTTTTTACTGCCCAATATAAGAAATATAATATCTACCTCTGAGGAAAAGCTTAGGCTTATTTCATTGCAGCCCATTATAACAGAATAAAGTTTTTTGAGTTTGAAGTTCTTTTCTTGTAATGCAATATACTGCTTATTCAGGCACCATTGGGCCCTGGGAGAATCACCATATAGGAATTTGGGTTCAAGGAACTAGAGCAAAAATATGAAAATATTGAGGTTGCTGCCATCACTATGAATAATAAAGTATCTCATGGCTCTAAACCAGGAGTCTAGTGTTTCTGGAAGTATTCATGAAATAATAACTTGTGAGCTAACTGATACAGGTTGAATTTCAGATGCTTCACAGTTCTCAATACAAACAATCAAGAATGTATAACAATAATGAACATATATGTAATTAATAATACAGCCTTGAAAAATATACTGGAAATACTGACAGAATGATAAAAATAGATAATTCTTCAATCGTAATGGAAAATTTAAGTGTTTGTATCTCAGAAACTGATAGGTCAAGCAGATTAATAGTTGTTTATCATTAGTACACAAAATTTTAAGAAAGCTAAAGCTACTAGATATGTATGTGTATATAAGGGCAAAACAATGTTGAAGTCCATGTGAATATTTACAGATGTTTCCTACATACTAGGTTAGAAAGGAAGTTACAACTAATATGAAAGGCTTTAAACCTTACAGACTGTATTGAGGACCCACTGAATTAAAATGGAATAAATAAAAGATAACAATGCAAATTACATAATGCTTAGAATTAAGTAAAAAAATCTACATCAGAGAACGTGTGGAATGATAGTAAATTGATACTTAGAGGTACATGTCTAGGCTTTCTTTTTTGAAAGAAAGGGAAGAGATGAATGACTTAATTGGTGCTCATGGAGTTAGATTAACAAAAAGAAAAGTAAACCAAAGGAATATAAAAAGAAGAAAATACTTCAGAAAGCCATTATTAATAAAATAAATAACAACCAGAAGACTGAAAAAGAAAAAAATTGAACAATGATTATTTGAAATGTCTAATAAAATAAACTTCTCAAATCAAGCTTAGTAAAAAAGAAATAAATTAATAAATTAGTGTCTTTAAAAGATATGTAAATAATGAATACTTCTGTATTGATAAAATTTAAAATGCAGACAAAAATAAATAATTTTCTAGAATAACATTTGTCAAATATTTTGGTGTTTACATTTTTCAAATTACTGAGGACCTCAAAGTGTTTTTATGTATGAAAGCTATATCTATGAGCATGTATAGCTTAAAAATTATATTAAATATACATATATTAACTCATTTTACATGAATTAACTCATTTTGATATAACAATAATAAACTCATTACATTTTAATATGCATTATCAAATTTTATGAAAGAGCAACTATATTTTTCCAAAACAAAAAATATAAGAATACTGACCATATTTCTTTAAAATTTGGCTTAGTATCACATTAAATCTGCTAAAATATCATAGCTTAGTCTCTGAAATCTTAAAAAAATATCACTGTATGCTTGTTAGAGAAAAAGAGTGATAAAGGTAAATAACACTTTAGTGTAATGTAATTATGAAAATATTTTGTACCTCATGGAACCCTGAAAGATTTTTCAGGAACCACAGGGGTTCTAAGAACATATTTTGAAACAAGCTCTGTGTGTGTGTGTGTGTGTGTGTGTGTGTGTGTCCAGAAAGTATCCATCTATTTAATAAGGAAAATAGAGACATTTATTGAAGAAGACACAGATATAAGGAACATTGTACCTAGGACAATGGATAATGACACCTCAGTGCCCTTCAAATTAGGCACCTTGGGACCTTACATAGTTCTCCCAGTCACCATCAGCTGCCCCATCATATTTTCCTGAATCTCATTGATGGTCTAAAATCTCTTCCCTTTCAAAGGTGATTTTAGTTTTGGGAAAACCTAGAAGTCACAAGGCACCAAATCTGGACTGTAGGGGTGCTGAGTCACCTGGGTGATTTGATGTTTTACCAAAAAACAAACAAACAAACAAAAAAAACTCTATACATGACATGATTCATGAGCAGGTATGTTTTCATGATGAAGCTGCCCATCACCAGTTGTGGCTTTGAATCATAGGCATAATTTCCATGGAGGAATGTTCAAGCTGAACACAAAATCTGACACAGATTCATTGTTTTACTCACTCAGTCATTTTGAATGAAACAGCCACACAACACACATGCTCACTCAATGGTATCTACCACCCCCACTAACTAGTACAATGAAGTTGTTGTTCGTGCATGCTCATTCCAGTCCACTCTCTTTGGCTGTCGGGTTACACCAATGTCACACAAATGGTTCTCCTTATGTTAACAATGGTTGGAATTTTTCCAGACATACTATATCTACACACACATATATAAATTCCAATCAAGAAGAAATTGAAACCATGACCAAATATCACCTTTTAGGTAAAATATCAGCAATTAAAAATGTCTGCCAATCCATCCCTACCCAAAAAGATAGGGACAGGAAGACATTAGATCTAAATAAGTTTTACCCATTTATCAAGAATAGGTAAATCCCCCCAAAAAGTGAAGAAAATCACTCTTTGTTGTCAGTATAACTCTACAAAAAAAAATGAAAAGATCATTTAAAGGAAAGAAAATTCCAGCTGTCTCACTACTGGCATTGATGAAAAAGTTCGTTAGGATTTCTGGATAGGAGATTAGCACACACAAGTGAGTAGAATTTATATTGTCTAACCAATTTCTTTATGTATTATAATAGGGAAAAGAATATAATTTGCAAAAGCAATATAAAGTATATGGAATATGGGTAAAACTCATATTCCATATGAGTGTGTCCCTTTGTGAAGAAGAATTAAACACATTATTGAAGTAAACAAAATTAAATTTGGAAAAAAGAAAAGGTGGCATTATTCTTAATGGAAGGACTCTAAAATGTTTTAAAACAAAGTTAATCCTCACCAAATTATTTCATAAATGAATGCAATTCACATAAGTATTTCAACCTTCTCAAATGCTTAAAAATGATATTTAACAAATTATTTTTAATGTAGTGCTGCTTACTGTTAATATTTAGAGAAAAGCTCTCAGGCCCTATTCCAGACCTATTGAATCACCAGCCTACAACATAGGTGGTTTATATGCTCATCCAACTTTGAGAAGCGCTGATATTTAAAAAATTTGAGAATGTCCAAATCATTAAAAACCAAAATTGGGGGTCATTGCCCTACCAGATATCAAGACATAATATTACTAGGATAGCATTTAATGTAAAGCAGCATAGGTATATACAGAGTCCATAAAACAAAATATATAACAGGAATAGACCCTATCTTTTATATCATGATATTATGAAATAAGATAGCTAAAATACTACAAATCAGTGATGATAAGGTTTTTAGTTCATAAATATCTTTGTGATAATTTGTTTTATGTAGTATAGATATAAATATAGGTACAGATATAGAAATATCTATATATTGAAAACATACAGGGGCAAAAGTAGGTTTATAGTTATAATACAAATAAATAATACAATAATTAATAAATAATACAAACTCTGTTTTGCACATTAACAACTATAATTATATATAGTATTATATATATAAATGTATATATACATCACAAACATACTTATGCTCTACATGTTAACATATATGACATGGATTGGATGCCTGACATGTGAAAAGAAAGATTTTGTAGATATTAAAAGTGTTACATGTAAATATATATCTTTATGCATTTGGTAAGAGGAAGGATTTGCTATATGTCTTTGTTACAGCTACAATAATAACAAAATATTGTACATTGGGTGATTTAAACAACAGAAATTTATTTTTTCACAATTCTGGAGGTTAGAATCCCAAGATCAAAATTCAAGCAGATTTGGCTTCTCATGGGAGCTCTCTTCCTGGCTTGCAGATGGTGACTTTGTCCACTTTGTCCTCACCTCATAGGACCTTTCCTCCAGGGAAAAGAGAGAGTAGGAGACAGGTGAGGGAAGGGAAAAGAGAGAGAGGAGTGGAGGAGTGGAAGAGAGAGAAGAGTGAGATCTCTTCTTGTAAGGCCACCAATCCTGTCAGAGTCCCATTTATTAGAAACTGGATATTTGGGACCCTCAAAAATTCATATGTTGAAACTTCAACTCACTTTGTGACTTTATTTGAAGATAGAGCCTTTAGGAGATAATTAAGGTTAAATAAAGTCAGAAGAGTAAGACCTTAATTTGAATTGATTAGCATTCATATAGGAAGAAACACCTAAGAGCTCAGTCTCTCTCTGCACACACACAAGAGGCCATGTGAGCACACACCAAGAAGGAGGCCATGTATAAGTCAGAAGTAGAGTACTCAGAATGATGCCTATCTTGCTGGCTCCTTGAATTTGGTCTTCCCAGCCTCTAGGACACTAAGAAACAATTTTTTGTTGTTTAAGCCCCTTGGTCTATGGCTGCTTGTTATGACAACCTGAGCAGACTTATATACCACCCTTATGAGCTCATTTAATCTTAATTATCTCCTAAATGCCCTATTTCCAAATATTGTCACATTGAATGTTAGGGCTTAAACATATGAACTTGTAGGGACACAAATTATTCCTTAACATTATATAAGATACAAAAAGCACAGAGCAAAAATTAGAAGATTGATTAATGTGGTTACATTATATAAAATAATCTGTATGACAAATATACAGTAAATGAAACTAAAGTTCTGGCCATAGAACCTTTTTAGAGGGAGTATTTTTAATATTTGCAAAAATGAAAAGTACTGAGAAATATAAGTAACTGCTACAAATCAATAAAAGACAAATAGCTGAAAAGGAAATGTTTGGAAAGGATATAAACAGGAATTACTAAACAAGGAAACACAATGGCCAATAAACATATGAAAAGACTCTCAACCATTTTGCATTTCTGTAGGGAAATGCAAATTGTGAAAAATGAGATTCTTTTCATACCCAAGTGATTAGGAAAATAAAAATGAATCTGGCAGTATCAAGTGTTTGTAGGATGATGGGGAAAAAAACTGTCATAAACCTTTGCTGAAGAGTATATTGGTAAAACCATTTAGAAGAGAAGTTTCAGTCTTCCTAGTATCACTGAATACATGCACGTTCTGTAATACGGCCATTACACTCTTATCACATACCCTACTGAAATTCTCTTACCTGTAGAGAAGAAAACACATACAGGATAAGCCCTGAGTTATTGTTTGTAGAAATGAAAAATTGAAACTAATGCAAATGTCTCCACCAGCAGTTGTGGAGAGCAGGACCTGAAGCCACATTAAAGCGTATGCAGTACAGTGTGGCAGACAACGTGCACTTATCTGAAGGGGAACACACTCTCTCAGAGAGGGATGTAAAACAACATATGCCTATGAGAACTGACTAAACATGGTTAGCAGAGCTGATGTATACATGTGCCTATTGGTACTGAGGAAAACAGCATTGCTTATCCAAATTAAGAAAACATGTTTATGAGAAACTGTGCAAAATCAACATGACTTTGCAACCAAAAGAAGCATAAAAGTAGAGGACTTCAGACCACAGATGACACATGTGAAGTTCAAGTAACTTTGGGATGACCCTCCATGAGAAAGAAAGTGCTCCGAGGAAATTTTCTCTCTCTGACTCTGCCTTGCAAGACCTTGACCTCCCTCTCTTGACTCCCAGACCCAACCTGTTCTGGGCTCTTGGGATTCGAATTTGTTACCCACCAATTCTCTTGTGTAATGGTATTGTTTCTGAGTGGTTATTATTGTTATTAGGTTAGCATGGAGAAAAGCTAAGCAAATGGCAAAGTCACCTGTGTTGACTCACTGGTATTCCTCGGTGCCAGCATCAACTGCAGGGCTGGTAGTTGTATAGGCAGCCTGGCACTTTTGGTTCTTAAGGACCCAGTCAGATGACCCAAGTGTCACAGGTCTGCACAGGTAACCAGGTTCTTAGTGATCAAGGACAAAGAATTGAACCGAACACACAGAGTTTATAGCATAAAGAAAGAGGGAAAATTCATTAAGCAATAGTACACTCCACAGAACATGGGATCAGGCCAGCTCTGAGCAGAGATTGACCACGTGGACTGGAGGGATTCTCTTCTTATAGGGCGGAAGCTTTCTGGCTAGTTTTTGGCAGGCTTCTATTGCACAGGTACAAAGAGTTACATTTCAAAACTACTGTGTATGTGTGGTTTCCTAAGATTTTCTTGATTAGCTACTGGAGAAGGGAGTCCCACAATGTTAATTTATTATAATGCTATTATAATGAATCAGAGGTAGTGCACAGGTGCATTCCATGATTCAGAGTTATCCCAGAAAACAGGAACAACCGGTTTTAGGGTGTCTTTGTCATGTATGGATGTTTTTTTTTTTTTTTATCTTAGCCCTGCAGGGCCTCTGCAGTATCCTTTCTGACTATCTCCTGCCTCACAAGTGGGGACTGGAGGCTGACTTATAGGAAAGACTATATGGTGAAACATATGCTTATGACAGTGGTGAAATAGATACATAATGAATTGTGATTTATTTATGCAACGGAATACCAGAGGGGATTTAAAAGGAATGAACTTGACTCTATATAAAACAACATAGATAGACTTTTAAGCAAAATATTGAATGGGAAAAAAAAAGCAAGTTACAGAATGTTACCTGGAATAAGATCTCTGTAACTTTTGTGAAGGTGGAAGGTATAAGGAATGTGCAAGCTAATAGTAACCTTGAAGTTATACACATATATTTTAGGAGAAAAGTTTTCAGGACCAGCAGAGTAGGAGTAATGGAATCAAGGGTAATAAGTATGCTGGTCTCCAATTAGTTTTTTCCTTGACTATCAGGGATTTACCAAAGCACAATAACATTAATAGTCCAGATAGTATAGCTACTGACCCCAGGACTAATGCAATTCTGAAAGCAAAGACCAATGGGGTGTGCTGACCTCTATCCATCCAAATGAATGTCCGTAATCACACTAAAGACATGCTCTGATAGATATTACCTTCTGTAAATTCCATTCCTAGCTATGTCCATAATGGTCTTATCCTTGCAAATGGACCATCTCATAATTATGCTTGACCCTCATGATTTATTGAGGTATTCCCTGAATATAAAATATTTTCAGAGGGATATTAATTTTTCAAATACTAGAAAAGCCTTGTATACTTGAAACAGAGGCTAGGATTGATTAGTGTGTGGTTGGCCAGGTGGATGAGCAAAAGAAAAAATCCCATCGGGGTCAGGTAAATAGCCCAGGATTGTTTTCAGCAGCTGCAGCAGCTAGAAAGGTGGCTATACAATAGCTTCCTTGACCAGCTGTTCTGGCTCTCTGCCA
Source organism: Tonatia bakeri (assembly GCA_004024845.1). NCBI lineage: Eukaryota > Metazoa > Chordata > Mammalia > Chiroptera > Phyllostomidae > Tonatia > Tonatia bakeri. The sequence goes on from PVIA01000089.1 coordinate 670,319, forward strand.
GCTCTAGGGAATTAGAACAACTGGCAAGCAACCAGAATTGCCAAGTATCATGGAGGAGCTAGTCACATTTAAAAGATCTACCTCACCCCTGCAAACTTATAGCTCCATGAACAGGAGAGGGTCAAAAGGAGGCTATTGAGAAAAAAATGAGTATTTTCACTATGTATATTGTCTTTATTTCAAGTTACTGGACTGATACTGGCCATATTATTACAAATTACCCTTTTAATGCTAAAAGTTTTTTTTATCATAATTACCTGTACACTAAAACACTTCTGAAATTTCCCAATTTAAGCCCAGCATTCAGCATGCCACCTGGTAGCATAACTCATTTTTAGACTGACACTATGTTCCTGTGTCTGTTTATGAGCCCTGATTCCTCTTATAGCACTAATAAGAACACATTATGCAGATGTCTTGAATTAGTTTAAGTTCTAATTGACACAGCACTTGAACTTGACTGAGAAGATAAATACTAAATAATCTGTGTTTATACCTTTGTTTATCTGCTGTTGGCATTTCTGTAAATGTTTAGAAGAGAAAAGCTTCAACCATTGAATAGCTGTTTATGTAAATCATGGAGGCTATTTATTCATTAATTTTAAATATTAATTTGAGAAGTTTTGCAACAAAACATTCAAACTTTCATTATAAACCAACTTTATTTATTTGCTTTATACTTGAGAGTGTTTGTAGCAGCATTTTTATTTTAATAATATATTAAGTATTTGAAAAAATTAGCAGACAACACTCTTGAAATTTATATTTTACCTCTATAATGGTGAATAATTTTATACTACTTAGTTTTAGTCCTGCAGTTTGTTCATCCATAATTTTGAACTTTATCAAATCTTGCTGCCATTGCTCCCACAAATAAATTTTAAGAAATGTAAGAATCAAATCACAGGCTAATAATTGTTTTTTCTGGTTATTGAAGAATATTTTGTACAGAGAAATCTTCCTCATCATGTTGCCATTGATAGGAAATATGTAACTCTGTATTAACTTTTATGTTGTGTATGCCTGAAGAAATTTCCCGAACACTTGAAATTACTTCTGTTTTTTACTCACTTCTTTTTGTATATATATATACCAGCTGAATATTTGTATTTAACATTATTACAGCAATCAGCATTGTTAAGTATGGTGACATTTGATTTTTGCTTTAATTTATTTAAAGACCACTTATTTTGCTTCCTAAAATGAGCAGATAGACAATCCAATCAATCAATCAATAATAGACTGCCACCCTGATTTTCCCCTGCTCTGACTTCTCTGTTTTAATAATTTTGTGCTAAATTGAATCAAACTAAAAGGAACAGCTTTTCTGCATTGTTTCAGTTTTACAAAATCTTTTTTGACAAATATGTTGTCTCTAAATATAAACCTGTAATGTTTTACCTTTTTATTGCTAATCAGCATTGTACAGAGCACTTAAAACATCATCTCCCACTGATGCCAGACTTGTTTGTTTCTGGATCACTGTTTCTAAATATTATTATCAGAGATGTATTTGAATATTTGAAATTTTAGGCTCTGTTTTTGTTTCCTTTCAGACATTGTGGACTTTTTAAAAACACTGATCATGATTAATACTCCTTATATGGTCACTTGTCTTTAATAATACTATAGTGTAGAAAAATTATTGTGTACATAAAAAAAATCATTCTTAAGATTTAAATGATATAAGGTTACTGTTCAAAAGAGAGATGGACCCATGGTTCCCAGTTTTCATGCCAATCTTGCTAATTGATGATTTAAGGCTGAACCCCTCTTTTATAAAATATTCAGAATATCTATTATAAGATTATTAGGAAAGACTATCCTACTTAGTGATAGAAGCAGGATTAGGTTCAAAGTAGAATAAAAATTAAGTATATTTCATTCCTGACGTAAAATATTAGGAGCCAAAGTATAAATAGACAAAATCAATATTAATTAGACAGAATGGGTGGTGGATTCTTCAAAGAAAAATATGTTACTGTATAGATATTAAAAGATTTGTAGTACAGACAGAGGGAGAGAAATTCAGTGGAGAGAATGGTAAACGTTCCGAGATTTGACTAAACATAGTTGATTTTAAGAGTGTAGGTGAGAGATCTAGTTAAAGTGGTGGATTTACATTGGGGAAAAATAGAAGGTAAACTTTAAATAGGTATGTTGGAAAAGACTGAAAGCCAATCAGGCATTTCTATCAAGCCCATCCTAAAGAATTGATATCTGATTGAAAAATAACCAAGATACAATATTGTTAAGAGTCAGGTGACGAAGAAAAGGAATTGAAGAATGAAGACCATTTGAAAATCATGGTCATTAGAAGTGTTAGCTAAGTAGGAATTTAGGTTATGACACTGAAAATGGAAAATAATTAATATATTAATACTGCTTCCTATTTTATACATATGAAATTACGTTCAAAGTTTTAAAAATTACTAACTTGTTATGAGTTATAGAGTATAGAATTTTATATTTGAAACAAACATTGGTGATTATAAATTTAGGCTATTGCTAGCTGTTATGTCAACTATTTTCTTGCTGTGTATCATGGAATGTTATTTTACACTCAAGTAACTATTCAGATGTTCCTGATGGGTGAATGATCTTCTACATGATAATTCATATTTTCATATCTTGGCTCTACCCTCCTTTAGGACCTTGGAGTCCTCTAAATTTATCCAGCAAAGAGGTAAAAGAAATGTGGAGAAGATACACTTCCTTCTTTAAACCTCCACGAGAGGTGATGAAAATCATTATATACCACTGAAATGTGCCCAAGATGCAAGAATGGAAAATATAGTCTGCGATTGGGAGGCTACTTCTCGGCAACAATTCTCTCTGTATGTGGACGGGGGGTATAAATTTGGACTAGCAAGTCATATATGTTTTTTGGGGGGTACAAATTTTGGGAAGAGTATAAATTTTGACTACTACAGAGAATATCTAGTTTATATTCTTATTTTGCAGATAATTTCTAACTTCAAAGAGATTAGCCAAATATCTTAATTTACATAAGAAGTTACACAAATCCAGACTACATAACTCCAGCCATTGATTTCTTCATTCATTCAATGATTATTTATATAGTTTTAATCTTGGACCAGACACTGTTCCAAGTTTGAGAGAATGCAAAAAGTATATGCATGGTATAGCTAATAAAATACATGCAAAAGGGAAAAAAAAGTATATGCAAACTGAATGGCCACTCTGCTTTACCATAGTAAGTTGTATGTAATGAAATTTTTAAAATGAATTGTTAAAACTTTACAACTTCTAACTCAATTTTTAATTAATAGCTAAGCAATTAGGTTGAGATTGTTAATGGTGAACAGCACCAGGAGTTAGACTTTGGTCCTTGAGTTTTGGCTACGAAAGATTTCACAGCAAAGATTCAAATATAGGCAAAAGTTTATTTAGAAAGTCACAGAGGTAGAAGTGAGATGTGAAAGAAGTGAGCCAAATAATGCCACATATTTTATGTTATAGAGACAAAACTGAAGCATAGTAATGGGCATAGAGATTGCTTGAAAGGTGGACATTTGAAATAGGGTGATCATGAAAGGCCTCTCTGGTAAGTTGACAGGTAAGCAGAAATCAGAAGGACATTAGAGAACAAGCTCTGTAGTAAGTTGAGCAAACACCATCCAGCTAATGCAAGTATTATAAAACAAAAATGTGTTTGAGGAAGAAGTAAACTAGTATTTCTGAGGCAGGGGATATGAGAAGAGTAAATACTGACCAAGAAGGTCTTTCCATTTTTCTTAGTATGATTAAATTTTCTTGAGTTTCCCATCATGACTTTTCTTAAGACACCAACTTTATAAATTTACAATTGTAATTTTTTTCTCTATTTCTGTGAAACATATACGGATCTTCTCCCAGCCTGTTATCAGTTTACAGAGCATGAAATGTCTTTCTTAAGGGCATGGGAACCATCTCTTTGAAAGATGATAGCACTCCTATTTCCCAGTCTCTGGGTGGGTTAGATCCAAATTCCTCTGAGCACATTGCTCCAAATTTTAGATAACTACCACTTATCATGAAGGTAGGTGAAATTTTACATTTTCTTTGGGAAATGAGGCCAATTAGCAAACACAAATAGACTTGCTTTGCCCTACCCCAGTTCTTACCAACTCTGTAGCCCTTTGCTTCAGTAGAATTAGGTTCAGTCACTCTTCAATTTCAATATAGAATGTGGTCTTTATGTTTTTTTAAGATTTTATTTATTTATTTTTAGAGAAATGGAGAAGGGAGGGAGAAAGAGAGGGAGTGAAACATACTGAGAATATGGCCTGCAACCTAAACATGTGCCCTGAGTGAGAATCAAACCGGTGATGCTTTGGTTCGCAGGCCTGCACTCAATCCACTGAGCTACACCAGCCAGGGCCAGAATTCAGTCTTTCTTGATTATATAACTTTGATAATACTAGGGAACTGTTTACAGAGTTAGGGCAAAGCCAGGTCACAAATGGTCTCTTGTCTATGTCAAAATTTTGGCTTTCTTTTGAGTAATCAGGGATTTCTCTGGAGTTTTGAGCAGAGGACAGTTGTTATACACCTTATGTTCTGAAAGAATCACTCTAGCTATCATGCAGAGTTGGAAATGGGTGGTAGAAACAAACAAACCAAAAAAAAAAAAAAGCTAAAAAGCTATTACAATAACCCAATCACTATGTCTCTATGAGGAAACACTCCCAATGAGCTGAACTTTGAAAACACATGTAGTTCTTCATTTCTCATGGAAGGAAAACCACATTCCAAGGTACTGAATCATGGGTATTAGCTAATTATTTGTTTAGTTGGTGTGAGAATTAGTTTAGTTGGTCTGAAAAACGAGATTGACAGATTTGTGTCAAGGTCCAGAGAAAAGCCATTTATTTTTGACCTATCAGAAATGACAGAGTGTGAGGGTAATTGTATCTTATTTGAATGATTACCAGAGAGCAGTGTCTATGTCTGCTTTACTGCTCAAACCTGCCCACCCAGCTCTTATACCACTTCCTTACTATATGCCGCCAGAGCTGGGTTTAGTGGTTTCTTTTTTTTTTTTTATTGTTGTTCAAGTATAGTTGTCTGCATTTCCCTCACCACCACTGCTCCTCAACCCCAGCCATTCCTACCTCCCTCCCCTGATCCTACCCCCACCCTTGGGTTTGTCTATGCATCCTTTATAGTTGTTCCTGAAAACCCTTCCCCCTTTTCTTGTTTATTTTATTAATTGGGTTCCACTTAAAGGTGAGATCATATGACATTTGTCTTTCACTGCCAGGTTTATTTCACTTAGCATAATGCTCTCCATAATGTTACCCTTACTGTTGCAAGGAGTAAGAGTATTTAGTGGTTTCTTGAATTCTATTGATCTCTCCCCACCTCACCTCCCCATTTTTTTTTTTTTTTTGGTCTCAGAAATTCTAACATCATTACAGTACTGGTTATATTATAATTCCTCTATTCAAATACCTGGTGTGTTTGTTTTTAAATCCCTGACTACTCACTGACTAATAGAATTGGTTACCTTTTTTCTTAAGAAATAATTGATCTTTAATGTATTTTCGAGGATACAGCAATGATTAATCTGTAAGTTTACTGTAAAAAGGAATGTTTATTTTTTGTTTGTTTATTCTTTTAGTTGGTTAGCTCCTGTTTTTGTTAAAGGGGTTCTATTTAAGATTTTATTTGGCCTTCCAAGTTTGAATCAGGAGGCCTTGCAAAAATGATCTTGTTTTCTTGGAACCAAATATAATCTAGCTTTATGTCTATGTAGAAATTACATAAGAAGTGAACACGTTCCAATCTACCTTTCCTGTACAATTCCCTGAGTAGGTCCCATCAACTATGTGACATTGTTTAGAACCTGAATCCCACAAAGATTTTTTCTCTATCACTTCTCAAACAATATCTATCTTGGGTAATAGAAAATGTTTCACAGAGGTACAAAGAAATACATGAGTGAGGTACTCAACAATACATGAGCTTAAAAAACCACAATAGCTATGGGGTTTCTTAAGAGCTCTATTGAAGGATGGAGGAAAATGTAAATTCAGCTTCTATGTTATAGTCTCTTTGTAAATCAAAATAGTGATGCTTATCTGTATCTCTTAGGTGATGTAAATTTAATCAGAAAGTTATAATTCTTTGAGAATTGTGAATGAAATTGACTTTACAAGAAACAATTTTGATAGCCATTCTTTTTTATTTTATTTTAATAGTTATTCAAGTTACATTTTTCTGTCCCGTACTCCCATTCCAGCCCACCCACCCATCCCTCCCTACCTCCCTCCCATTTCTACCCCCCCACTAGTTTTTGTCCATGTGTCCTTTATATTTGTGCCTGTAAACCCTTCCCATTCTCCCCTGAAATTTCCTCCCAATAGCAATTCTTAATGTTAATACTAACAATAAAAAATAACATTTCTTCATTTTTTTGTGATTTAGTTAGTAATTGCTAATTTAATTTTAAAGTATTATGAAAGACTGCTTATTTAAGGAAAGAAAATATAGTCTTAGAAAACTTTAATGTTCACTTCCAGTCAAGATGGAGGTGTACATAGACATGCCTCACCTCTTTGAACAACCATAAGAAGGATCACAAATAACCTCAAAACAAAAAGCAACCATAACTGCCAGAAAATTGAACTGTGTGGAAGTCCAACAACCAAGGATTTAAAGAAGCCATATTCATCCAGATGCATAGGAGGGGCAGAGCCAGGGAGCCAGGGTGAAGAGAACACAGTGTGGCAGCAGCAAGGTGGCAGTGGTGGCAGCCAGCCAAATGGGCAGCCCCACATACGTGTGTGTTGGGTAAAAATCACAGGGATACCTGGGATACCTGGGAGAGATTGATCCCAACCCCAGGCCAGGCCATGCAGCTGAGGGTTTCAGAGCAGGGAAGATAAATCCCCATAACTTCTGGCTGTAAAAACTGGTAGGAGTTGGGAGGTGGAAGAAACTACCAGTCTTCCAGTAGAGTCTGTTTAAAGGGTCCACATGACCCTAGAACATATGCAAACTGACCCTTTCTGGGAACAACTGGCAACAACTAGAAGGGGGCCAGACACATATGGGGAGTGGGTGAAGTGACTAGAAATGGGGGAAGTGCTGAGCAAGTGTCCAACAGACAGGCAGCAGCATTATCCACTCTCTGACCCTTGCCCCACATGCAAAACCACACAGCAGTGAAGTGGATGGTCCCAACCTGGCAAATACCTAAGGTTCCACCTCATACAACTTAACATGTGCACCAAGACAGGGAGTCAAATAAGCTCTACCTAATACACAGAAAAAAACCACAGGGAAGCTGCCAAACTGAGGAGACAAAGAAATATGGCTCAAATGAAAGAATAGAATAAAATGCTAGAAAAAGAACTAAACAAAATGGAGATAACCAACCTATCAGATTTGGAGTTCAAAACATTAGTGATAAAGATGCTCAGAGAACTCACTGAGTACAGCAAAAATGTAAGGAAGGAAAAGAAGGTTACACTAAGTAAAATAAAGAAAAATCGATAGGAAACCAATATTGATGGGAAGGAAGCAAGGATTCAAATCAATGTTTTGGAACATAAGGAAGAAATAGTCAACCAGATCAGAAAGGAGAAATAAGAATTAAAAAAAAAAAAAGAGTAGAGAATAAGAAGACTCTGGGGCATCTCCAAAAGTGCAAACATCTGAATCATAGGGATGCCAGAAAAGGAACAGCAAGAAATTAAAACCTTATTTGAAACAATAATGAAAGAAAATTTTTCTAATTTGTCAAAGGAAATAGACATACAAGTCCAGGAAGCACAGAGAGTCCCAAAAAAGTTGGACCCAAAGAAGAGCGCAAAAAGACACATGATAATTAAAATCCCAAAGGTTAAAGATAGGGAACCTTAAAAGCAAGCAAAAGAAAATCAGATATCAGGAGTTCCCATAAGACTATAAGCTGATTTCTTAAAAGAAACTGTACAGGCAAGAAGGGGCTGGTACGATGTATTAAAAGTGATGAAAATCAAGGAACTACAACCTAGATTACTCTATCCAACAAAGTTACCATTTACAATTAAAGGATGGATAAAGACCTTGCCAGACAAGGCAAAGCTAAAGGAGTTCATCATCACCAAGCCATTATTACATGACATGTTAAAGGAACTTATTTAAGAAAAGAAGATAAAAACTATAAACATTAAAGTGGCAACAAATTCACAACTATCAACAACTGAATCTAAAAAATAAAACAAAAAACTAAGCAAACAACCAGAACAGGAACAGAACCATTGGTATGGAGATCATTTAGAGGGATTTCAACTGTGAGGGGGAAAGGGAAGAATGGGGTAAATGGTCCAAGAATTAAGAAACATAATTGGTAGATACAAAATAAACAGAGAGATATTAAGAATAGTATAGGAAATGGAGAAGCCAAAGAGCTTTTATGCATGACCCACAGGCATGAACTGAGGGGAAGAGATTGCTGTAGGGAAGGGGAGTACTGGGAAAAGGGGGGAGTAAAGGAGGACAAATTAGAACAGCTGTAATAACATAAAACATACTAAAAATAAATTAAATTTTTAAAATAAATTACTTTAGAAATAATGTTTTTAAAATCAAAACATTTTTCTAGAGCCCTTCCTGGTGTGAGTCAGTGGATTGGGCATGTCCTGCCCAAAATGTCACTGGTTCAATTCCCAGTCAGGGCACATGCCTGGGTTGCAGGTCAGATTTTCTATTAGGGGCATGCAAGAGGTAACCAATTGATGTTTCTCTCGCACATCATTGTTTCTCTTACTCTCTCACTCCCTTCCCCGCTCTCTAAAAATAAATACATAAAATCTTAACAAAATTTTTTCTAGAGATTTAGTGGAATATATCTGTAATTATAGTGGATATTATTCACAAGGTTCCAATTTACCCGTTCTCTTTATTTAATATAATAACATCCAAAGTTAGCTAGCATATTTCTATTTAGCAGAGCACGGGAAGTGTTAACAGAAAGTAACAAGTTTTATCACATATTAAAAACAATTTCATCAATCACTATAAATATATACAAAATAAAAAAGAAAAAAAAAAAAGCTGCATTTGCAATTTAAAGCTATCAGGCAGGTGTGTAATGTCACATGTCTGCAGAAGTCTATTTATAAATGCACATTTTAATACCAACTCATTGGTCCTGCTCATTAAGGGGAAAGTGCTGATTAGAAACCATTTTCATTTTTTTAGTGCACCCCAAGAGTTCTTTCTAAAAAAAATAAACCTTTCTAATTAGTTTAGGTATATTTTAATGAATTGACAAACTTTTATAAATTTATAAAATTGTTTTTCTGAGACTATTCATTAAGCAGTATATACATATGTGTGTATATTTATATAGTATAAAGTTACATATATATTTGCATATGTGTTTGTGTTTGAAGATGACATGAAATAATTTTACTTGAAGAAAAAAGTGGACAATAAATATAATAAATTTATATTATACCCTTCAATGGTTTAAAAAAACAATGTAAGATTTTTAAAACTATAAAATCCAGCATTGTGTCACAATTAATAGATATGTTCTCCTTGTGCATATTCTTTTTATTTTTTCTGTGTGAAGAGCTATGTTATTTTGCTTATATTTCTTTTGCAAAGAATGTACTGCTATTGGACTCCTTGCACTTCCAAGCCAGATCTCATTAAAGTGTATATTTAATTTTGTAATTGGAGCTTTTAAAGTAAGAGTGTGATATATTTGATTTACATTTTCAGATTTTTTCATTTTATTGTTGTTCAAGTACAGTTTTTTGCCTTTTTCTTCCACTACTCCCCCCAACCCCAGCCACCCCAACTTCCCTCCACTGATCCCCACCCCTTGGTTTTGTCCATGTGTCCTTTATAGTTGTTCCTGAAAACCCTTCACCATTTCCCCCCCATTATCCCCTCTCACCTCCCCTCTGGTTACTGTCAGATTGTTCTTAATTTCAATGTCTCTGGTTATATTTTGCTTGCTTGTTTGTTTTGTTGATTAAGTTCCACTTAAAGATGAGATCATATGGTATTTGTCTTTCACTGCCTGGCTTATCTCACTTAGCATAATGCTCTCCATTTCCATCCATGCTGTCAGGTCACAAAAGGTAGGAGCTCTTTCTTTCTTTCTTTCTTTCTGGTGTGCAATCAGAAATGAAAGAGGTGATATTACAACTGATACCACAGAAATGGAAAGGATTTTAAGAAATTACTACAAAGAATTATATGCTAAGAAATTTGAAAACCTAGGAAAAATGGATAGATTTCTAGGAAAAAAACATCTTCCAAAACTGAATGAAGAAGCAGATAGCCTGAAAAGACCAATAACAGCTGACAAAAGTGAAGCAGTAATCAAAATACTCCCAGCACACAAAAGCCCTGGACCGGACAGTTTTACAGAATTATTTTACAAAACATTTAAGGAGAAGCTAACACCTATTCTTCACAGACTATTCCAAAAAATCCAATAAGACAGAACACTCCCAAACTCTTTTTTTTAAAACCAGCATCATCCTAATCCCAAAACCTGATTTATGTTTTCTAAAACACACATTTATACCCATGTCAAACACCAATGAAAGGTCGAGATATTTGTATGTAAATTATAGGGGTCAGGGAAATTAGTTAGGATGCCATCACTGAAGACAAAAAAAAAAAAAAAAAGGAGGGGGAGGTGATGAGCCTGCAAACAAGAGAAGGAATTGTGTGAATGTAAAGGAAAAGACAGATCCCAAATATATTTAGGAGATGAAATTAACACAATGTGCTAATTGAATGTGAGAGATGAGATAAATGAGTTACTTGAAGATCATTATGAGGTTTTGTAGCTTGTGTGACTCACTGAATAGTGATTTTATTAACTGAAAGGAAGAATAAACAGTGTTGGAAAGGAAGATGACTTTGACTGGAATGTGTTGAAACTAAAGTATTTTGTGAGGTATGCACATTAACTTTATGTAGTAAGCCGTCTTAGAAAACAGATCTATACCACATGATAAAGGGGGTATTATAAATAAAAATTTGAAAATTATTGAAATGAAGGATCACTCTCATTAAGCCACTAAGTTAACCCACTAAAATGTAGAATGAGCAGAAAAATGGTCCAATAATTGAATGCAGTGGAACACAAATGTTTAAAGAGTAGGTAGGAAAAGGGAATTTAGGACAAATGGCAAAAAAAAGGAGTGGTCAGAAAGGAAAGAGCCAAATTAAGAGCTGGACATTACATCACTGAATTTCAAGAGGAACGGTATGGTCAACATTATAAATTGGTGCATAAATGTGGAGAAAACATTAATAGACCACTATTGACTTTTAGAACAGTTATCAAAAACAGTATTGGGGCAATCACCACATTGCAATGGTATAACAGTAAACTGGGGGATGATAAACTCATAATCTCATGGAATGTTCTCAATTGTTACCTTGTATATCAGTCCTATTTAATGATCTAATAAAACTTATTATAGTTCAGTTGTGGTCTAAGTTGGTACTGGTGCTAGGCCTTTTATTTTTCCAATAGTATGGACACCCTCCTTAACTAATACCTAACAGAGATTAGTCCTGAGGCTTAAAGACATTTAAGACTGAAGTTACAATCACCTCTCTCACTCTTTCTGAGAATTTGTAAATTCCCATTCCCTGTAAATCCTCCCCTCTCTCTGAATGCTTGTTTTGCATATAGCATTTTGATAGCTGTGCTGAAGGCTATTTATCTCCTTAAATAGTTTTATTTGACTTAGGTTTAAACTTATCTGAGACATGACTTAAAAGTAATAAGAAGATAGAAAGGCATATCATCATTTTAGACAATAATGTTTCAAATTGTTAGAACTACCTTATCACAAATGAGTAGTTAATGAATAGAAATTAAGACACTATGTTCAGATCCCTAGAGAAAATCTGTTGTACCCTCCTTTCAGATCACACCACATCTATTAATTTCATTTTTTCTACCAAACAGGGATTAAATCATTCTAAAAGCAACTGAACTGCTCAAGGAATCAACTTTAGATGCCAGTGCAATAGAATATCTTACATTTGCCTAAACATGAGTTCTACCCTGGCAAGTATTTATAGTTTAATGTCCACTGTATTGTCTACTAAATACCTCTCACTTAAATTTCCATCTTGCATGCATGATCTTTCCACACCAGCTCAGGACAATTTAGAAATAACAACACATATTATATAGATTTTCAGCAGGAAATAGTGCATCTCAACTTGGATAAATAGAGCATAGTTTTATAAAGAACTAGCTCATAAGGTTAGAAAGGGATACGACAATCACAAGAGATAGTGAAATGTGCCAGGGCTAACAATGTTTCCACTCCACCCTTAGGTATTTGGGGCAGAAGAAGGAACAGTAGGAAATTGGACACAGAGAGGGACTGTGAGATACTCTGACTTGCAGAAAGCTGAGTCCTTTCTGTGAAAAATCAGACAGCTCACAGCATAGCCAAAGGGAAGGAGTAGAGAGAAGAAATATCCAATTCCATTCCCTCCTTGGCTCTGTTCCATCCTGTATTGGTGATCCTTACTGATGGAACTGATGAGAGAAGGGAGTTTCTTGGTGGAGTCAGTACAAGTTAACATCCAGAGATTTAGCACTTGATGGAGAAGAATGAAGAATGGATTAGGATGGAGATTAATTAGTTATTAATTAATTAAATGTGTGTGTGTTTATACATATACATATACATATATAATATTCAACATGGTTACACCTCAGGGAAATGGAAATTTAAAACAAAATAACATTCCACCATATTTCTAATTGAATGGCTAAAAAAGTAAAAAATACAAAATAAAACACAGATATGAATAGATGTTGGTGGTAAGGATAAAGTAACCTAAACCATTATGTATTATTGTCTAGAGAGTAAATGGATATAACTTTGGCAAATTCTACCAAAACTGAGTAGTCTATGACTAAACAATTAATTGCATTCCTGGATATATAAAAGTGTGTTACTTTGTTATCAAATGACTTATACAAGAATATTAATAACACCTTTTATAGTAGTTAAAAATAAAAACAATCCAAATATCTACCAATAGAGAAATAAATGAATAAATTGTGGCATATTCATATAATGAAATACAATATACCTATAAGAATCAACATCCAATAACATGAATAAAACTTATAGTGTTTAGTGAAAATAGCCAAACACTAAAGGAAATGTGTAGTATGGTTTTATTTATATAACATTCCAAAAGAAGTTAATTTATTTGTCATGATAGAAATCAGAATGATGTTTACCTGAGGTTATATACTTAGTAGGAAGAGATAAAAAGGAGGCTTCTAAAGTGGTGGTAATGTTCCGTATCTTGATCTGAGTGGTAGCTATGCAGGTATATTCACTTTGCAAATATTCCTCAAGCAGACTCGTCATGTGCTCATTTCTGTATAGGTATAGTATAACTGAATTTCCCAAAAGAAAAAAAAAATAAGCAAAATGTGTCTGAAAAGGCAAATGAAGGTAACCAGTACCTTAAAATGTAAGATATCTTCCCATACTCTGGCTTTGTCCAGCACTACTAGGAAAAGGATCTCACCAAGATAGTAAGCAATTTCTGACTTGAGAGTGAGAGAGCATTCCGTAGATAAAAGGTAACAGCTACAAGTCCTTAGTCAGGAAACCTTGCATATGGCTCTACTTACATCACAAGCCACCTCTTTGTTAGTCTTTTTATGCCCCATTTTCCCCATCTGTAAACTAATGGATTGAGAGAAAAGAATATTAAGATTTCTCTTCTGCCAAGTCTGTGACTTTCTTACTAATTAAAATATAGTTAAAAGGGCCCTGGCTTGTGTGGCTCAGCAGACTGAGAGCCAGACTGCAAACCAAAGGGTGGTGGGCCAGGTCCCCAGTAAGGGTGTACAAGAGTCAACCACACATTGACGTTTCTTCCTCCCTTCCCCTCTCTCTAAATATAAACAAATAAATATTAAAAATATATATAGATAAAAGGATAGATAGATGATTGATAGATATCTAATGTGTAAAAGACAAGGTCTTTATGTTTTTGCATTTGTGCATGTCTTTATAGATGTACTGAAGATACATGAATATAAAATTGTAACATAAAAATCCAGCAGTTGCAGTCTAATAAAATCAAGCTAATAAGACAGACAAAGTAAACAGAACATAGACCAAAATCAAGTTCTAATTCGACCAATATATTAAGTGTCATGAAAAGCTGGACACATGAGTGTGTATGACAAATGGTAGTATATGTCTGTATACTACATTTTTGTAGTTTGACAGTCTAAATTTATCCCACCTGCAATACTGGTCTTATATCTAAAGGGAAGTAATCAATAATTAAACAGAGAAGTACATACTACATGCTTGCTTAACAGATCTCATATTTTAAAATATAAATAAGATTTCCTTCAGAGGAAATATACTTTCATAACAGGTATAGAGAAAAATTGTTTTATTTTTTAAAAGAAACTGCATCTGACAGAAATTAAGTCTCTATTAAATCTGTTGTTTATTTTTTAGTTCAAATTTACTTAACAGCCATTGAATCTCAGCATTTGCATTTGCCTGTAGTGTGATTCCTATGTGACCCACTGTGGTTCACAGCAGGCAGTCAAGCCAAACACTAAGGCATGTTAGTATTGGCAGAGTCTCCAAGTCATCAGAGAAATAAATGATATTTTAAAAAATAATTTTTATTTTAAATGTATGGTTACTTTTTATTTTTTAAATGCATAAACAGGATGAGTTACTTTAGTTTTATGTTCTTTTAAGATGCTTTATTTTTGGGGGGGTTAGTTGGAGTCAAGTTTATCCACAGGTTAAAAATAAATAAGTAGAACCAAAGTAGGGGAAAATGGAATGTAGAGTGCAAAAACCTGGACTGTAGAAACCAATACATCTCTGTTCAGATCTTAGCTGAAAAATAAATAGGTTTTTGTTTTGTTTTATTTTGTTTTGTTTTGTTTTTGGTGATAAAGGAATGGAGTCTTTATTCAGAAGTTTCACATTTTGGAATAAAAGATTTCCAGATACATTAGTCACTTAAGCCTATTAATTAAGGTCAAACTCTTTAACACCTGAGTTCCACAATTATTCATCCTGCTAATTTTAATTATCTTACTTTTATTGTTAGTTTTTTTTGTTATTTTATTTAATTTTTGTTGTTATTCAAGTACAGTTGTCTCCATTTTCCCCCATCAATCTCCCCCACCCCACCCACCCCCACCTCCCACCCTCAATCCTACCTTCCTTTGGTTTTGTCCATGGATCCTTTATACATGTTCCTTGAAAAGTAAATAACTATTTAAAGTTGTATATTTTTTATCAAATTGATATCTATAGTACTCTAAAACACAAAGCACTGGAAATTTTAAAATTAATTAAACACTATAAAAATTAAAGACAGTGTATATTTCTTTCTTTCTTTTTCTTTCTTTCTTTCTTAACCTTTATACATGTTTTTTTCATTGGCCAGAAAGACAAATATTTTTTTTTAATTTATTGGAATGACATTGGTTAATAAAATTATATAGGTTTCACATGTACAATTCTATAATATATCTTTAGGTGTTCAACACCCAAAGTTAAGTCTTCTTCACTCACCATTTATTCCCCCTTTACCCTCTCCAACCTTCCCTCACCACCTTTTCCCTCTGGTAATCACCATACTCTTGTTTGTGTCTGTGAGTTGTTTTATTTTTTTAACTTTTCCTTAATTCCTTCTCCATTTTCACCCAGCTCTCCAAACCCTCCCCTCTAACACCTGCTGTCTCTATCTATGAGTCTGTTTCTTTTTGTTTATTTTTTCATTAGATTCCATATATAAGTAAAATCATATATTTGTCTTTATCCGACTGACTTATTTCACTTAGCATAATATTCTCCAGGGCCATTTATCCTATTGCAAAAGGTAAGATTTCCTTCTTTTCTATGGTCAGGTAGTATTCCATTGTGTGAATGTACCACAGGTTGTTTTGTTTTTTTTTATTTATTTATTTATTTATTTATTTATTTATTTATTTATTTATTTTAATCTACTCATCTACTGAGGACACTTGGGCTCCTTCCTAATCTTGGCTATTAGCAAATAACACTGCAATGAATATCAGGGTGCATACGGTCTTTCAAATTGGTGTTTCTCATCTCTTCAGATATATTCTCAGAAGGGAATTGCTGGTTCATAGGCAATTCCATTTTTAATTTTTTGAAGAAACACCACACTGCTTTCCACAGTGGCTGCACCAGTCTGCATTCCCACCAACAGTGAATTAAAGTTCCTTTTTCTCCCTATCAGCACTTACTTTTTGTTGATTTATTGACAATAACAATTCTGACTCCTGTAAGGTGATATCTCTTTGTGGTTTTAATTTGGATTTCTCTGATGTTTAGTGATATTGATCATCCTTTCATATGTATATTGCCATCTGTATGTCCTCTTTGAAGAAGTGTCTATTTGGATCCTTTGCCCATTTTTCATTTGGATTCTTTGTATTGTGTTGAGTTCTGTAAGGTCTTTATAAATTTTAGATATTTACTCCTTTTCAGATGTATCATTAACAGGTATGTTCTCCCATTAAGTGGATTGTCTTTTCATTTTGTTGATGGTTTCATTTACTTTGTAAAAACTTTTTAGTTTAATGTGGCTGCACTTATTTTTTTCCTTGCTTTCCTTCCCCAAGGTGATATATCAGAATAAATATTGCATCAAAAAATGTCTGAGATTTTACTGCCTAAATTTTATTCTAGGATTTTTATGGTTTTGAATTTTACATTTAAGTCTCTAATTCATTTTCAATTTATTCTTATGTATGGTATAAGAAGGTGGTCTAATTTTATTTTTTGTATGTATCTATCCAATTTTTCCAACACCAGTTATAGAACAAACTATCTTTACTCCTTTGTATTTTCTTGCCTCCTTTGCCTAATACTAATTGACCATAAAAGCGTGGGTTCACTTTTGAGCTCTCTGTTCTGTTCCCTTGATCCATATGCCTGTTCTTTTGCCAACACCAGGCTGTTTTGATTACAGTGGCCTTGTAATAGAGTTCATGTCAGGTAGTATGATTTCTCCAACTTTGTTCTTCTTTCTCAAGGTTGCTGAGGCAATTTGAGGTCTTTTTCACTTCATATAAATTTTTGGAAAATTTTAGTAGTGCTGTGATATATGTCATTGGTATCTTGATAGGCATTGCATTGAATCTATAGATTGCTTCGGGTAGTATGGACATTTTAATGGTATTACTTCTTCCTAATCATGAACACAGTATATGCTTCCATTTATTTGTATCTTCTTTAATTTCTTCAGTGCCTTATGATTCCCAAATGCAGGTCTTTTACATCCTTGGTTAAATTTATTCCAAGGTAATTTTTATGCAATTTTAAATGGGGTTATTTCCTTAGTTTCCCTTTGTGGTAGTTCAATATTGGTATACATAATTGCAACTGATTTCTGGATAGTATTTTGTATCCTGCTGCTTTATTGAACTCATTTGTCAGTTCTAGTAGTAGTTGTTTTTTTTTTTGATGATGGCAGGAATATTATTTTTATTTTTATTTTTTGATGGGATCTTCAATATTCTCTACATGTGGTATCATGTCATCGGCAGATAATGACAGTTTTACTTCTTCTAATTTGGATGCCTTTTATTTCTTCTTCTTGTCTGATTGTGTGGCTAGGACTTCCAGTACTATGATGAATAAGAGTGGTGAAAGCAGACATTTCTCCCTTGTTCCTGATCTTAAGAGAAACAATTGTAGATTTTGCTCATTGAGTATGATGTTGTTTGATACATGTGACCTTTATTATATTGAGGTTTGTTCCCTCTATTCTCACTTTACTGAGAGTTTTTACCATAATTGTATGCTGGATTTTATCAAATGTTTTTTCTGCATCTATTGATATGATCGTGTAGCTTTTAGCCTTCATTTTGTTTATATGATGTACCACCTTTATTGATTTGTAGATATTGTACCAACCTTGCATCCTCATTTGATCATGCATATGGTCTTTTATGTATTGCTGCATCTGGATCGCTAATATTTTGTTGAGGAGTCTGTGTTCATCAAGTACATTTTCTAATAATGTCTTTTTTGTAGTGTCTTTATCTGGTTTTAAAATTTCATATTCCCTGAATTAATTAACTGGCAATAGGAATTTTATTTTATTATTTTATTTTATTTATTTTATATTTCTTCCACCTCCCCCTTCCCTTTGGCAACCATCAATTTGTTGTCTGTGTCTATGGATTTGTTTCTCCTTTATTTGTTTTTTTAAAATTATTATTTATTTTTAGATTTCACGTGTAAGTAAAATCATGTGGTATTTTTCTTCCTCTGACTTATTTCACTTAGTATTCTAGGTATAATCATATTGATGCAAATGGCAAGATTTCATTCTCTTTTTTTTTTAAGATTTTATTTATTTTTTAGAGAGGGAATGGAGGGAGAAAGAGAGAGAGAGAGAGAGAGAAACATCAGTATGCGGTTGCTGGGGGACATGGCCTGCAACCTAGGCATGTGCCCTGACTGGGAATCGAACTTGCGATGCCTGGTTCACAGCCCGCGCTCAATCCACTGAGCTACACCAGCCAGGGCGAACAAGATTTCGTTCTTTTTCACTGCTGAGGCATATGCCACCATATATTCCTTTCTATTCATTGATCTTTTTAATAGTCACCTAGGTTCCTTGCATAAATAGACTATTGTACATAGTGCTGCAATGAATATAAGAGTACATTTGTCTTGTGAAATTAGTGACAATGGGCACTTTTTATACAGGATACAGTAAATGAAAAGCCAGTAAATATATTGAGATAGTGCCTTTAGAGTAGAGCGATGTTATTATTGCCCCTTGTCAATGCCCAAACACTGAACAAATTGAGAAACAAAACAAAGTAGTTAGCACTTAGAGACCAGATAGAGTTGCTATTAAATAATATATATGTGAGTGTGTTGGCACCCTCACATTGAGGCATAGAATTATACAGGCCATGCCAGGAACAAATGGACCTGTGCCAGGAGGAATAAAGTACAAACCAGACTTCTTGCCTGCAATTTGCTCACCATGAAGAAGGAGGAAGACAGAATTATGCACATAGATATTCTTCAAATGAAAAGAAAGATCTGAAATGGGGAGTAAGTGTCTCCACAATATTTTTCAATATAAATGTTGAACAACTAAAAAGTCTGAAGAAACATTTCACAAAAACCTATCACTTATTCCTAAGTATCTTTGTATTTTCAACAAGCCTTTAGTGAGAAAGGAATTGCAGTACAGTGTACTATTTATAGTTTACTTCATATAATCCTCCTGTTA